>OX457027.1:83865554-85065554 GCA_949752745.1 Protula sp. h YS-2021 | reverse complement strand
ATTTTCAGTTTCGTCTTTTCGAGGGTTTGAAACTGTGGCCTCACTATCAAAGGGAAGATTGAAGAAAAGTCATAAACAAAACAGTGAATTTGACTAAAAGTCTTTCGAAGTAATTAGCAAAACTGTCCTTTTATAGAAAATGTGCCTAATTTCTCAACTAGCATATGTAAAACATTCACGGAAAATCACATCAGAGTATTTATTAACAAATCAAGGCAAGTGCCTTCGTTTGAACTTGGACGTACGGACGGGGAAAATGCCCGGGTGGTAGTCACAGCTCGTTTAAGCGCCCCAAAGATAACCATCTGAAATAGACTTTTCTACCACACGATATCAGATTTTGCAATCAAATTTTACTTGTGTTCTCACTGCTAAATTCCCTTTTAAAGACCAAAAAACCACCTGCCTTTTAAACGAACGCTGGTACGTCGCAAGTCGTTTAAAAACAACGCGGTAAGATCACAGAAATAGCTTTTCCTTTTTTAACAATTGCTGTTCTAATTGCCAGGTCATGGGTCATGTGACCCTTATTTAAAGCAAGTCACGTGACGTGTCAACAAAGACGACTTAATACGAATCGTCGTCTGTAGACCAAAGGAGCTTGAAATGTAGTTTTAGTCTCATAGCCCGCGGTGGTCTCTAATGATGGGTTTATATTTCACTTATCAAAACTAACGCAACAAGGTGCAGATATTTGGGGGGTGTGGGGAGGGTATTCCAAGGCATTTAGATGTGTATCTAAGCGGTGTAGATTTACTGCATACAGACGCTATGACGGAAGGCTTCCGTATTTGTTACCACAGTTAATGGGCAGGTGATTGCCACGAGTCTTACAAAAATAGCAGGTTTTTTACCTCACCTTTTTATGAAGTCCGTTCGTTTGTTTGAATACATTTAGTTAACAGTTTACTTCGTGTTTTCCTCTATACGTATAGCTACTGACCCAAGCTAATGTTTCTAGGGTGCACCATCGGTAGAGAGCATGGAGAGGGGACTTTGGGCTTATCTTGGGCCGATCTTGTTTTGAAAATAATTTTTAAACGGCAGCTCTTCTTTTCGTCACTAAAGCACTGGTGAAGTTGTTGTCGACAGTCGTTGAGCCGAGCGGTTGGCTTTCGATTTGAGGAGAAGATACATCTCAACACACCGCGTTAATCGCCTTGAGGACCATTAGATAGAATACCTCCCCCCCCCCCCCCTCCCAGCTTAAGTCAGAATATAAAAAAAAGCGATGACGCAACTTATACGCAAAAGTTTTGCTGCAATGCCACCTCTTGGAAATTCGAACCCTGAACTCCCCTACAGAAGATCTTCACGTTAAATGATTAGACCAGTTTTGGAAGGAAGTGAAAGTCTTAGGCATACTTTTCCCATAGCTGTTGCTCTATGAATGAAATTCCGAATCTTCAATTTTCATTTTCATGTTATGGGCGAAAAAAAATAGAGTGGAATCCCAGAAATATGATCGACCATCAGCGGGACACTAAAGTGGTCAGATTTCTGGAGTGGTTCTATTCCTAACGCCTTCATGGAGGAAGACCTCCCCATCGCCCCCCCCCCAGAGTTGGACTGTAAATTGATTGATTGATTGATTGCACATGACCCAACTGTCGCCCGGCCTCTCAGTCGGACACAAAATGGTCCCACCAGAGACGACTGAAAACAGGTTTTATTTGTGGTGTCTTCTTAATAGAACAGCCCCAGAATGGAACTGTTGAAAAGTGGTTCTATGTTGCGATGGTTACTTTTGCGGAGTGGTCGTATACCAAGCTTCTCGTGTACAAAGGGTGATCCTTTTCAAGAGTCCGCCCCATCAAACGGAAGCAGTTCGCCTTGTGATATACATTTTTTTTTTTTGCTAATTTGTTTTAATTTCTTTTGCTAAAGGACAAGCTCAGCAGCATACAACAATAGTTGAAATGTTGAAACGATTTTCAAATTTACGGGGTGTTCCAAATGTTGAATGGTATGGCTGTTTTATGATACATATTCTCAGACTAACAGAAGGTATATACACCCCATTCACAACGCCTTGATTAAGTTAAGTGCTCGTTTTTAGACAAAAAAATGGCTTATGCCTCCAAACAACTTGAATTATAAAAAGTTGATAACATCGAAATTGTCCAACGAGTCTTGGCAGTTGTGGGTAAGGCTTTTTGCCATGTGTCAATGTTTTCTTTCTTAAAGACATCTTGCCCCTAACTATTAAATTTCATAAAAGATGAATAAACTTGTAGTTAATCACACGGCCACATATTGCAGTTGCTTAATTGTCGAGTGTTGAATAAGAGTCCTAAAATTAAGTCCATGACCTGGTGATTAATTGGTTGTGAGTGAGATTGTATTTGGCGTTGTTACACACAAACACTCGAGTCCAAATAAAGCTTTGTGTGACCAGCATTTTCAGTTATATAATCTTTGTTTTGTTTTCCTTTTTCGAATATGCTGTTGTTTCCGGTTCATTATTTAATGAGTCATTCACAAAGCTATTAAATTAAAATTTTAATGTCATAATTTTGACAAATTTGCAAACGCAGGGCTACAAAATTTGATATTTTTCAATTAATAAAACCTAAAGTTTTTTTTTATTTTACTATGAGACGAATATTGTGGAAAACACAAATCACAACTAAACTACTACCGAGTCGACATTTCAAGGTCGATCCAACGTCGATTTGACTCTGGTTGGGCTTTGGTTGTGATTGGTCGAGGCTAAAGATCAAAGTCTAACTAACACCTTTGATACAACATGAAATAGACTCTGGCCAAGAAACGTTATTTAGTTGTCCCTTTTGGTCGTAATCAAAACACTTTGTCCGACGTCTAATCAACGACTTCGGTGTTGAATAGACGTCGGCAAATCGGCGTTGTATAGACGTCGCATGAGCAATAAAAACAACCTTCTTGCATTATCGCTCAACGGAAATGGTAGCTATAACAGGTGAGTTCGTAAGGACGTAAAATATGAAAGTGTTAGGGGTGCGCAAGTTTTGAAAAGAATAGTCGCTTTCCCGACGTCTTTACAACGTCGCCTTCCTCACATATGTACAAAGTCGGGAGAGAGACTTTGTTTCAGCTTCCATTGGCAACCTTAACGCGACGTTGATTAGACTTCAAATGATCGAGATCTATCGAAAGTCGGAAGGCCAACTCCCATAAGCAATCAAAACTCAACGTTGATCCGACGTCGGGTGCGACGATTACTGGGTTAACTAAAGGTTAATTTTCTTTGCACATAAACAGGGGACCCATGCTGATTTTGCTATACTGATCTAGAAGAAGCGTGGAAACGCCTGAGTGCATTTTGAAAACTGGTTTTCAGGCTGAGTTCTCCTGCCTTCTCCTTCCCCTCCCACTCCGGTGTAACAGGTTACCGCGGGCTCTCGTCACACAAATACTCTGGCATTATCGCTTGCTTTTTGGCTGCTTCAGTTGGCGAGGGGAAGGGGAGTCGTCTTGTCTCTAAATAAATAAGTTGTGTTTAAATTTACTTTTTATCGAAAACTTAAAGGTGTAATAAACAACATTTAATCCATAATAAAACACATACAAACTAAAACGGTGGATAATTCTTGGGCGTTTTTTTTTAAATTCTCGCTGTTTCTCGTGTTATCACGTGAGATAGGACGTGAACAATATAGTTTGGAAGAGGCCAGGTCACGATATACAGTTAGTTCTCAATTCAGAATTAAAGAACCATAACATATAATAAACACAGCGACACAGCTTACCGTTTCCACGTGATTGTATGCCATTCATGATTCAAATCATAATTCAATAGAAATGTCTACAGCTATGACAGCTGATAGGACGAGAAGAGATACTCAAGTGATTCACAGTACATCACAGCCACTCTCAATGGTATGGGGCTGGACAGCAGAGTGTGCAACAGGGGCACCACGTGGCAAGAAAAATAAAAGAAATGTAGATGCTATTAATAACTTAACATTTTCTTAAGGTAAATCAAGTTCACTCATTGTGTACGTGTCTGTAGTTTGTTAAAATTTAAGAGAAAAAAACTATACGCATTGAAATGTGTCTAGATATTTTACACTTTTATTGTGTAAATGTTCCATGAAAAATAGCTCAATGAAAGGATAGCTTAAATTATGAATAAAGAGGCGCATATGATGTATTAAGCTTTTTGTGCTCAAAATATCGTAAAATTAAAAGTGGCTTAATTGTTACAGATTTGTTATGTGAAGGAAAATAATGTGGAAATGGGGGAGGGTAATTTTGAGGTCAGACGCGATCGGCGCGGAGTGCCGATGTCGTTAAAAAAGGGGGGTCATTCAGTACTCCGCGTTTCCCACAAAAATGGGTAACTTTACTCCGCGTTTGGATAGAATAGGAAGCACTCCGTGTTTAGGGGTGATTTTAAAAATTCAGGGACACGCATGGTGACCAGTTGGTACGCGAGTGACCCTCGTGGAGGTTCCTCAGGATTGTCGAGTGCATTATCCCGAATTGCTGGATTCAAAATCCAAAGAATGCAGATGTTTTCATAACAACTTGTGGTAAAGTATGTGTGTTTACTCATGTGTGAATTTGTCAGGTTTATTAAAACTGGGATAAAGAGATGCATCGGAATCAAATGGATTCATAGAAAATTTGATTGAAAGAGCATTGTTACAAATTGCTACAAACAATTTTGCTTACCCATGTTACTGGCTGTATCCGACGCTTAGTTTTGATCAATTTTACAGGTCAGATTACTGGGTGTACTTGTGAGAACGGGGTTGATGAGCTTCTCAGTGCAGGGAGGGCGGGGACATTCTGTCATCTTACCTTTCATATCTGCAAATAATGACAATTTCTTCTAATTCTTGGACCATTTCTGAGGTGGTTTTGAGAGAACAGCGTGACCGAGGCGGGGTAGTATTTTGTACTCCGCCCTTTCACACACATCTGTCATGCCGGATCAAGATTTGAGGCTTAAATCTCCTCAAATCTGCCGTAAAATCCATATGTCAGCTCATTTGAAACAGATCTTATGCCTCTAATGTTTCATTTGGGTGCAGTAATTGGGGCCCCTCAACATTCGCGCCGTTGTCCACATATGGTAAATTTGAGGCCCTGTCGACCGCACGAGGGTAGTTAGCCCCAGCTAACTGTCCTTTCCCCAACTATGAGCACAGATAATCTAACTTGATAACATACATTTGAGATAAATGTTGCCTTTTTATATCTTTAATCCAAAAAGCTGAAACTTTCTGATTAAATATCAGATAAACCCAGTCATTAGATGGTGCGGTTTAGCGGTTCCTCTGTCCCTCTGTTCGATCTATTCTGTTAATTTCTTCAAAATTATATTGAGAAGTGATCGTTAGGAAAAGAGACTGTTTTAAAACTTTGATCTTATATTTTCAGGTTCCTGGTAAAAACTGCGACGTGGTCCAACGCCGGTTTGACGTCTAGACGCCGTTCAACCAAATTCCAATAAACTTTACTAACTATAGCAGTTTGCTGTGGGAATGTTGGGTGTAAATATGCTGGAATTTTAGTATTTGCAAGTGTTTTTTGTGCTTCTTAACTTCGCAGTGTAAAAAATGAGGAACTATTATGGTACTTTCACCTGCAGGGAGGCCATAATATTCACTTATGTTGCATGAAAGTTTGCATATGAGGGGGTTGAGTGAGTGATAGAGAGACAGAGAAGAAAGAATGAGATAGAGCGACAGAGAAAGAGTGAGAGGTAGCCTGAAATTGAGAGACAGAGAGCAAGAGACAGAGAAACAGAGAGAGAGAGAGAGAGAGAGAGAGAGAGAGAGAGAGAGAGGAGAGAGAGAGAGAGAGAGAGAGAGAGAGGGAGAGAGAGGAGAGACAGCAAGAGAGAGAAACAGGGGGAGAGAGAGCGAGAGTCGGGGGAGAGAGAGGGAGAGAGAGCAAGAGAGCGAGAGAGCGAGAGAGTAAGAGAGAGAGAGAGAGAGGGAGAGAGAGAGAGAGAGGGAGAGAGTAAGAGAGAGAGAGAGAGAGAGAGAGAGAGAGAGAGAGAGAGAGAGAGAGAGAGAGAGAGAGAGAGAGGGAGAGAGAGGAGAGACAGCAAGAGAGAGAAACAGGGGGAGAGAGAGCGAGAGTCGGGGAGAGAGAGGGGAGAGAGAGAGAGCGAGAGAGAGAGAGAGAGAGAGCGAGAGGGAGAGAGAGAGAGAGAGAGAGAGAGAGAGAGAGAGAGAGAGAGAGAGAGAGAGAGAGAGAGAGAGAGAGAGAGAGAGAGAGAGAGAGAAAGTTTTAGCTATTCAACATCGAAAAACTCCGCGGAGTGCAAGAACATGTGTGGGCTGGGGGATGTCCGCATGTATTTTAAATTAGTGAAATAAAGTTCTTCAGCCATGGTTAGTGAGAAAGAAACCATAACAATTCTTTCTTACTTGATTTTACTTAATTTTAAGCCCCCCCACGCCCCCCCCCCACGCCATGCTAGCTAAGAGTGAGTCTGAGTACAGACTAATTATCGGACTAAGCTTTACTTATTGAATGAGCAGGGATCATAACTGGCTAAAATTTTAAGCTTAAACGTGAGTTTGAACCGAGTTACTGAATATGAGCGCAGAAGTAAGTTAGCCTGCCACCTCCAACCACCCCACCCCCATCCACATTCACAACGACGCCAGGAAATAAAAGTCGCCACCTGCATTTGAGTAACTTATATAAATACCCCCAGAAATAAAGAGTGTATTCTTTATTTATAGTTTAAATGTACAAAGAAGGGTTTCTAGGCAAGCAGGTGAAATAGTTCAAATATCACGAAACGAGGTTTGAAACCAATTAGGCCGAGTCCACATTTCCTGGCCGGTGTCAAGGCAACTTGTGAATGATCGTGATCATGCAGTAGTCGATCTCCTCATCGCCTTAACAATCGTGTTGTATCATCGGCATAGCCCCAAATCATCCACACCATGTAATCATGTTATTCACATTGTAAGTAAACCAATTGTAAGAAAAACACAGGGCTGTGTGTATATTACACAAGGAGGTATTCTGTGAACTTGGGAGGGGTGGAGGAGTGAGGGGGGTGGCGGGTGGCGAAGAAGGGTAGTTAATGTCCACTGGTTCCCAAGACAAACTTTACACGGTTCTAGTGTTGGGGCGAGAAGGCCCAGCCCGAGGGCACCCTTCAATAGAACACCTTACACCGTATAATAATATGATTGTCTTGTAAGGAGGGGCTTCAGCCAAGCCCTACAATTTGACACCGAGAGGGGTGGGAGAAAGGGGGTCTACTCAATTTGAACATGGCCGTCGGCAAGACCGTTGCCAGCGTTAAAAATGAACCCTTGTATATAACTGTAATTTGTCCTATCTCTAATTAGCAGACGTTTCTTGCTAATATATGTGTTTCTGTAATAACCCATTTTTGAATTTGGCTGTGACATTCCGTTTTTTTGTTACAGCTGATTATATCTCTAAAAAAAACCCTAAACGCCTGTCATTTCAAATTTTAAAAGCAATTTCTAGCATCAAAAACACAAAGTTAATTTTTCCGCTGTTCGAGCATGGCTCTGCAGCATCAGTAGCAGCTGCAAGAGCAACAGCACCGCCGCCACCACCACCACTGTCCCCACCACCACCACCACCACCACCACCACCACCACCACCACCACCACCACCACCACCACAACCAACCCCACCAACGCCACCACCCCTGCTCCCACCACCACCACAACTGTCCCCACCACCACCACCACCACAACCATCCCCAACAACACCACCACCACTGCTCCCACCACCACCACCACCACTGTCCCCACCACCACTGCTCCCACCACTATCACAACTGTCCCCACCACTACCACCACCATCACAACTGTCCCCACCACTACCACCACCACCACCACCACTGTCCCCACCACCACCACAACCATCCAAACCACCACCACCACCACTGTATTTTTCATGTCAACATTTCGCGACAGTAAAGAATATTATTTTACGATTTCCTCTGTTGCTATATCTTCAATAAAAGTGCTTCTGCTTACTTAGTATTAGCGGTTATTAACCACTGGGATGGTACACTCTCAACCCCCTCCTCCCCCACAAAAACATACCTTTACCTTCCACAACCTCTGCAGGATCAAACATCTAACATTAATATTCACACTTTCCAGAAATGTTTTCCCGATAAATAATGAAATACAAACCAGGTACTTTAAATATGATTAATTTCAACTACATTATACAGTGAATGATTCATGATGTAGTGTGCCGATGATGTAGTGTGTCTATGATGTAGTGTGTCTATGATGTAGTGTGTCTATGATGTAGTGTGTCTATGATGAAGTGTATTGATGCTGTGGTATATTGATGCTGTAGTATATTGATGCTGTAGTGTACTGATGCTGTTGTGTTCTTATGTTATAGTGTATTGATGCTGTAGTGTATTGATGCTGTAGTGTGTCTATGATGTACTGTGTCTATGATGTAGTGTATTGATGCTCTAGTGTGCTGATGATGTAGTGTGTCTATGATGTAGTGTGTCTATGAAGTAGTGTATTGATGCTGTGGTATATTGATGCTGTAGTATATTGATGCTGTAGTGTACTGATGCTGTAGTGTTCTTATGTTATAGTGTATTGATGCTGTAGTGTATTGATGCTGTAGTGTACTGATGCTGTAGTGTATTGCTATTTGTTCCAATAAAATGTCATTCTCTATTAACTCCTTAAAATACATTGGCAACGTATATGATTCAAAACGTTTATTTTTTAAATTCTTCAGAGTGTAGAGCGTAAAACTACGCATTTGACGCATAACTGTGTGATCTAAGGGTTTGAACTTGGCGCCTGGAGTGACCATTTCACACACAATTTCACCGCCGTTTGTGTCCTCAAGTGCATAGTTTTTATGACGTTGAATTATGCTCTCGTGCACGGTTTATACACAAGCAGGAAATATAAACATTTCAAATCAAATATAGAAAAGAATTAGATGCAATAAATTTGCATAATAAAAACAAAAGCAAGAAAAAAATTTAATAACAAACCTGCTTCGGTTTTCATATTTTGAAGAAAAAAAATCATGATTTCTAAGCATACCGATTTTAAAACGTTACAAAAACAACAGTGTGAAATATTAAGTGTATGGTTGATTCAATTCATTTAAAACTTAAAACTACGTTAGATTTAAAAAAAGTTCTTGCAAATGCAGCAATTAAATCAGCAATGAAATCACACAGGCCAGTGCACACGTACTTTAAACAAAGTGAAAACAGCAGTATTGCCGTTCATGAACATTAATTTTATGAGGACTAATCAGTAAGGGGTCACCTTACTACACACAGGCTGCGGTTTAGTGCTTTGCGTACATTCATGTTACATGGATGACGTCACAAATTTCGGTTACAGGACGGAGCAAGAATAAAAAGTACATAATTTTAGCCCCTATTGCGGGTATGCCCCATTTGCTTGGCGCATTTCCTTGATGTGACGCAGCATGGGTTGTTATCGGACGGTTGATGTGGTACTGCTTATAACCATGGCACTCTTCGATCTGTGTCTCGGGAATCTATGCGTGCTTCTGTGGTGCAGGATTCCACCAGATTCCACGTGGCTCAGTGGCCAAAAGCTACGGCTGTCACTTGAATCAAATTCTTTTTATACCACTACTGAGCTATCGCAGGAATGTTTCAACGGCCGGCGTGCTGTGAGTTTGTCGTCATTTATCCGGTTATTGCTTCATCTCCGATGTGATCATGGGGCTGGTACAAGGATAAAACCACACTCCCGTTTTGGACTGATGCCGCAAGTGGACCCTGATGCTGGTGTGCCCCACTTCATCGATCACCCCTAAAAATAAAACCACAATCTCGTTTGGAGTGCGGGGCTGAAAGGTTTTCGGATCAACCCAAACGTGAGTGTGGTTTTATTTTTATGTCATGAATTCTAGTACAAATATATTCACTTATAAATAACATACTTTTACAGTACTCTGCCATGTTTCCTGTTCAGTAGTTAAGTACTCACTGTCAGTAGCCCGTAGCATGACGTTTTCGATACTGGAACAGCAGATAATACACCTGGCATCTACCAGACAAAATACTACTGTTTCCCTTATGCACATATGTAATTATGGAATAAAGACGGATACGTCAGCGCCGAGCTTGCACAGATACTAGTCACTTTCTCTTATTCGTTCTCTTTTGAATCGGACTCCCTCCTACATCATGTACCATCCATGATAAATAACGATTTGGGTGTTATTCTCAAAGAAAGCGATATACAGTGCCCAGCGATATTGAAGTGGAACGTATTTTCTAAATGTTTATTTAGCACATATTTTTTTTCTTTAAATTGAAGCTATTAATACTATAACACATCTTAATTAAAGTCATTGCATGTCTATGAAGAAAATTCGTAACTATTTAAGTTTTTGTCTAAGTTATTAAGATTAAGATTTGATCCTTTCCCATTCTCATGTGCCACTTTCATATCGCTGCCGTCGTACAACACCAGAAGCGTCTTGTGACGTGGATGTACAGTAACACCTTCCTGTGACGTACTGATGGCTTTGTGACGTAAAATAAACTCACATGTAACATTTTAAAGTGTTTCAGTTTATAAGTAAGTTCTAAGTCTTGTTCTAAAGAACCGCAGCCGTTTGGACTCCGCTATGAACTAGACCGAGTTAGCAAATCAGTTTTGAAACCAACCCAGCAAAACTGTAGATGAGGTGATGTATTATCTTACCTGTTCTCGGTGTTAAAACAGGGGATTAACCAAGGCAAGGTAAAAGTGAACTCATGATTACATTGAATTTCCAGCGCGCATGCGTTCTCATCAAACAAGAATTGAAGCTGGATGTAGCTGGGCCATGAAAAGTAGTCTTCCGGTGATTTTCGAGCGCAAGGGACACGTTTCCCCATTTCCAATTTATAGTTTCGCAAAGGAAAAACAACATATGTTAATCTGATTTACTTTGCTTCTATAAAAAGGTCGCTACCCGAACACTCGCGTAACGTCGGGCCGACGTCGGAACGGTATAAACCAGGTCGGAAACGTCGTCATCGACTTCGATGCATCGGTAATGCATCGGTTATAGGTTGGCAATAGTCGAATTTCCATTTTTTTTCATTCGTCGGAAGTTCATCGGTTACCGACGTTGGCCCGATGATTAGTTTCCTCAGTTTAATAGATGTTGGCAAATATTCATCGGGCCGACACCTTTTTCCGACGAACTTCCGACCAATTGGGAATTTTTTTTGCTAAAAATATTATATTCAAATATTACACGTATTTCTCAATGCATATATTATACATATATTTTTATGCATTGGTTATACGTTGGAAATAGATTAACTTCCGACCAATGGTAAAAAAATGAAACGGATATTGTATACGCATATTCGATGTATTTACTTATACGTACATTATACATATATTTGTATATGTTGGCCCAACGTCTGACATAGACGTACTTCCGACGGAACAAAACTTAATTGTTTTTGAAAAAGATATTACTGATGTATAACCGACGGATTACAATAATCGTATAATATACAAATATATCACTGCATCGGCTATACGTCGGAAATATACCGAATTCCGACGAAAACTAATGTTTTTATTTGAGATATTACAAGCATGTGATATGCGTATAAAAATATACGCATATTATACATATAGTTATATTTGTCGGTGAAACGTTGGAAATATACACATTTCCAATGGATCTCTAAATTTGTGTATTTCACGCATAACTTTAAATGAAAACTATATATATATATATATATATATATATATATATATATATATATATATATATATATATATATATATATATATATATATATATATATATATTGCGTTGTGTACGAGTGCTCCACATATTCCACAGCGTCGGAAAAAGATGCCGATATTGCCAACGCGTATTATACGTATTTTTTTAAACGTCTATAAAACGTATATTTTTCTATGTATAAACGACGTCGGAAATACATCGGAAAAAAGATGCCGATATTGCAATCGTATATTATACGTATTTTTTATACGTCTATAAAACGAATTTTTTCCGATGCTTATTCGGCGTCGGAAATTTATCGATTGACGTTTTTTAGGGGACATTATGAAGAATCAATAGTGCTGCATTATGAATATACTTGAAAATTATCATTTGCCTCAATAAACTAGCCCCAGCCGCCGTGGAGTAGAGGTATGTTCCGCGCCTAGGATGCAAGAGGTCCCCGGTTCAAACCCGAGTAAGTACTAGTGTTCAGTTGCAATATATAGATATGCTATGTTGTATATTGATATGCTATGGTGTATGTATGAATATGTGAATTATGAATGGTTGGTAAAGGTTCAATGGGTCAGTTAAGGTTAGAAACAATTTTTTTACGTATAAAAATCATCGGAAGTTCGTCGGAAATGCATCGGAATATAAACGTATAACCGACGTATAGCCGACGGTTGGTGTCCGACGTCGAAGAGTTTGTAGGGATATTTCCGACGGTGGCCCGACGTATTAAAGATATATCGGCCCGATGTATATCCGATGTACGAAGCCGCTATATCTATTATGCGTCGGGCCATAGTTAATCCTATGTGCAACCGATACATCGGCCGACGAAGTTGCCGATATTGCCGATCTAGTATAGATGTATTTTAGACGTTACGCGAGTGTTCGGGTAGTCGGAAGAAGAAAAAGAAATCCTTTGGCGCCTGAGATACAATAATGTTTGGTAAATTTATTGTAAATTATTACATCGCTATGACCACACTAAATCCTGTCTTGATATCCCCAAGCTAATACCAGCTGTTTATGTATACAGGAGAACGCCGGACTAGGACCACCCCGCAAAGGAGACCACCCCGCAAATGGGACCACCCCGCAAATGGGACCGCCCCGCAAATGGAACCACCCCGCAAAGGGATCACCCGCAAAGGGGACTACCTCGTAGAATATACCATCTGGTATATGGACCACTTATAAATACTACCGTTCTGTGTGTTTTCTATAAAGAAGGACCCCAACAAATAAGACCAACCCATAATTTTAATATCACTTTAGTGCAGTCACACTGATGGCCCTGTTTCCAGGGTTCCACCATATAGCACGGATACAAACCCTCGGGATCCACATACCATGTGGTGTGATTCGTATTTTCATAAACTACTTATCAATAAAAACATCAATATCTTTGTAGCTTTATGTTAAATGATTTTTTTAGTATAAAAAGTGAGTGACTTTAAGTGCAAGTCAACAATCGCTTGTTACAACAATAGCATTATTTATAATAAAAATAACGTATGAATACACTGATAAGTCAGCGTATTTCCGGTCAGGGTGGGTGTATTGGAGGGCTTTCTAGTTTCTTGTTTTCTCAGCTATAACCACTGGCAGTCGCCACAGATGTGTCTCAAGACTCAATAAATATAACTTCAAATTCATATGACCGTATTTGACTGTAATTACTGAAGAAGAAAGAGATTTATTACGTTGTATCAATTCAGCAATAAAATGACATTGATTGCACAGCCGACTACCTAAAGCACCGTATTAGAACCGAAAAAATGTAAATAATAACTATTTAATTATAGCCCGATATCAACAAGCAGCTCCGAGCGTTCTTCTTCTTTCTAAGTCACAATGTGGGAGGAAAGTAATTTAGCATATTATTATCTTGACATAAATTTTTTGCATGCGCTTTAACGTTGTTACTACTGCGGAAAAATGCATAGTTTCAATACGTTTATTGCAATGAAACAAAAAAGAATGATTTCGAATTGTGCCTATGTATGTCAGCAACCTCGGAGTGTCTTGCTAGAACACCCAGTGTACTCTGTACAATTAGTAGATATTGACTTATTTTGAGTCAGCTTAAAAGTGTTATTGATTAGAAAGAAACTGTTGACCTTTAAGTCAAAATTTCTCTAACTGGTTAACAACACCATCATAGGAATTCATAACAAGTCAATATGCGTTTTACTACCTGACACAACTGGCGTTTAGATTTACAATCACTGCGCTATCTATCGATATTTGCGTTCCGGTCAACATTGAAAAATTATTGACTTGGGAATCGACCGATGAGATTACAGTATTGATGCATGTCATGTAACGGTAGAGAAAGCCCATATCTCTATACTCAGCAATACTTCCTTACACACAAGTATACAGTAAACGTGAGTACATTGACAAGGCTCTACGATTCTCTTCTGCCGTAGATACTCACTGAGCAAATTTGTGTTGAATTTCTTGCTTTGCTTACTGTACATTGGGAACCACATCGGAGATGTAAAGGTACAACTTCCACTGTTCTTTTTCATGAAAAGACCCACGCTATTCGCTCAAGTATTGCTGCGTCTTTTCTACTGCGACCTCATACATTTAGTTACAGAAAGACGAAGCAATGCTTGCGTAAAATCCAAACACCAGTCAGGAGGCAACCCATGCTATTGGCTCCAGCGTTGCTGTGTCTTTCTATCACGAACTCACGCCTTCACTCTCCTAGCGAGCAGTCCACCCACGATGTTGGTTCAAGATGCTGGCTTCTACAACATATATATAAACCGGGCAAAAAGGTTCTAGTCTCCTAATATTATTGAGAAAAGAAAGGGTTTAAATTTTAAAAGTGTGTAATATATATACATTTCCAAATACCTCTGTATATGTGTGACAGAATACTGTGTTCAGCAATATTATTCGGCCATGCTCCAGTGAACACGATTCGTTTTTGCAGAGCAGGGGTCTCTTTCGAAAAATGCACTATGGAAGGTTCAATGCCAATGTGTACGCTTTGTGTGCTTCTGTGTTAAGATTGATCAATATGTTTAATCCGATTCACCCTGCGGTGTTGAAAATCAGTGATAATGGGCAGATTATCTAATCTTGATCGGGCCCGGGCCATCAGACTATTGGAGGCGGGCTGGAGTTTCCGTGCCATAGCATCTCTCGGGGTGCATCATACAACAATATCGAACTTAGCGCAAAAATATCACCAAACCGGAGACGTAAATGACGTAAACCGGTTTCGCGACGTAAACCACGAGCGACTACACAAGTAGAGATCGCAATATCCGACTGATTGCCCTTCGAAATCGATTTACGATGTCACCCGCTATTCGCAGCTCTATAATTAGGCGAAGAGGACTCGGTGCACGGCCTTTGCCACCCAAACGGTTCGAAACCGGTTACACCAACGCGGGATATGGTCCAGAAAGCCAGCAAGAAAGCCATTATTGCTTGCCCATCATCGAAGAGCCCGGCTCCGATGGGCGCAACATCGCGTTCGCTGGACACGTCAAAGGTGGAGACATGTGTTGTTTACTCATGAGTTAAAATTTTGCCAACACATTTATAGCAGCTTGTGGGTTTGGAGGCGTCGGGACGAACGGTATAAAGACAACTGTATTCGTGAATTTCATCAAGGGCGAGGAGGAAGCATTATGGTCTGGGCGGCATTAGCGAGCAAGGAAAAACGCAGCTTCAAATTGTCGATGGAAACCTGACGGCCCAACGATACATTGACGAAATTTTGGAACCGATTGTTGCGCCGTCTGCGGACAACTATGGCGACGAATTTCTGTTCTTAGATGACAATGCTAGACCTCAACTCGCTCACATCGTGAATAATCACCTCGAGGCTGAATGAGTACACCGTCTTACTCACCCAACTTAAATCCCATAGAGCACGTGTGGGATTACTTAGGGAGGGCACTACATCGCCGAATTAACGGCGGAGAAAATCTCAACGACATAAGAGGTATCTTTTCGAAGCATGGGACAGAATGCCAGAACGGTACGTTAGAAAACTCGTGCATACCATGCGCAAGCGCTGTGCAGAATGCATAGCAAATAGAGGTGGCCACACCCATTACTGAACAGGGATTTCCAAAGTGCATTTTTTAAAATGAACCCTGCTGTAGAAATTAAGAGTAATGGAATCTTTGTGAGAACATAATAGTTATAAGTTTCAACTCAGCTTAGGATAAGTGATGCTGGAAGCAGACAAGAGCAGTCATTACCTCGTAAGTAGACTACATTTTGAAATATTCACAAATCTGTAAGTTGCTAGAAATTTTTTTTGCCGAGTTTATATATAGTCAAGTAGCGTCGAGCGACACTAGTACAAGATGACCCGCTGGCGTGAGCAAGATTTCCTGTCCTGTTTTCCAGCTTTATTTTATCACTTACTGTGCACCATAGTAACGATGATCTCATGCTCACTCCAGACAACAAGCTGAAGTGTTAAAACCAATAACAAAGAGACAAGTTCTGGTGTTTGTAAAACAGATTCATTCACTTCACTACTTCAATCCCAGTTTTCGGTAAAATAAATAAGAACAGAAGTATGGAATGCCGTTTTGAAATTTAATGCTTATTTTTGATAAAAAAACAGAATTATAGATATCAAGAAATCAATGTAGATCTCAATAATTTATATTTTGCTATCAATAATTGAATTTTAGATGGCAAAAAGTTATTTTTGAGATCAAAAAATCAAATTTACAAACTTAAAAAATCTTAAGGGAAACACACATTTACATAAAATTTAACGAATCGTCAATTAAATTTGGAGATGAAAACTTAAATTATTGAGATCAATAATAACAACACAATTTTTGATCTCAAGAATTGCTTTATTTTTATGGAGTAAAAAATTTAAAGAAAGATTCTGTATACAAGGACCAGTCTTTTTTATTTACAGATGTGTACTTCTGAATTTTTTATTTAAAAAATAGACTGATATTTTGATATAAAAAATCAATTTTTGAGATCAAAAAATCATTTGCAGATTTCAAAATACAAATTAAACTAGACCGAAATTCGCACAGCGAATTAGACCCCACTTGGAATGATGACTTAAAACGGAACGTAGATGATATTACTAATTGTTAACAATTTTCACATGTCTGAAAGTAAAATATCCTCCTAAATATTCTATACCGGTAAGGTCAAGGTGAAAAAATTTTATCAGGTGTACCACTTCAGATGACCTCTACTCATGTGCCAAGATGGGCTGGTCTAGTTTCAACGGTCTTGGTGGACATGTCTGGAAACTGATTCCTCTATCTCTTACCGTTTTCGAGATAAGGGCCAACTTCCGGTTTGGGGCTCGAAAGTGACCTGGAGGTCAAGGACACCGGAAGTTATACCTTACGTATCGTCGTATAGTGGGTGCAGGTCGAAAATGAGGTCAAAATTGCTCTATCTCTTACCGTTTTCGAGATAAAGGCCAACTTCCGGTTTGGGGCTCGAAAGTGACCTGGAGGTCAAGGACACCGGAAGTTATACCTTACGTATCGTCGTATGGGGGGTGGAGGTCGAAAATGAGGTCAAAATTGCTCTATCTCTTACCGTTTTCGAGTGAAGGGCCAACTTTCGGTTTGAGGCTCGAAAGTGACCTGGAAGTCAAGGACACCGGAAGTTATACCTTACGTACCGTCGTATAGTGGGTGCAGGTCGAAAATGAGGTCAAAATTGCTCTATTTCTTACCGTTTTCGAGTTAAGGGCCAACTATTGGCTTGAGGCTCGAAAGTGACCTGGAGGTCAAGGACACCGGAAGTTATACCTTACGTATCGTCGTATAGGGGGTGGAGGTCGAAAATGAGGTCAAATTCGCTCTATCTCTTACCGTTTTCGAGATAAGGGCCCACTTCCGGTTTGGGGTTCGAAAGTGACCTGGAGGTCAAGAACACCGGAAGTTATACCTTACGTATCGTCGTATAGGGGGTGGAGGTCGAAAATGAGGTCAAAATCGCTCTATCTCTTACCGTTTTCGAGAAAAGGGCCAACTTCCGGTTTGGGGCTCGAAAGTGACCTGGAGGTCAAGGACACCGGAAGTTATACCTTACGTATCGTCGTATAGGGGGTGGAGGTCGAAAATGAGGTCAAAATCGCTCTATCTCTTACCGTTTTCGAGATAAGGGCCCACTTCCGGTTTGGGGCTCGAAAGTGACCTGGAGGTCAAGGACACCGGAAGTTATACCTTACGTATCGTCGTATAGGGGGTGGAGGTCGAAAATGAGGTCAAAATTGCTCTATCTCTTACCGTTTTCGAGATAACTCATTGTTTTTCTTAATTGACGTTTTTCGCGATTTGAAGGTCATGATCAAGGTCGAGGTCAAAAATTTTTATCGGTTGCTGTAGATCACATTGTTTTTTATATATGTGCCAAGTTTGGCTGTTCTAGCTTCAACGGCCTTGCAGTAATTGCCTGAAAATCTTTTGACCTTTCTCGCGATTTGACCTTGACCAGTAAGGTCAAGGTCAAAAATTTTTATCAGGTGCACCACTTCAGATGACCCTCCATACATGTGCCAAGTTTGGTTGGTCTAGCTTCAGCGGTCTCGGAGGAGATGTCTGGAAACCGATTCGGCGGAAGAAGAAAAAAAATAAAAAAAAAGCGAGAAAAAAAAGGAAAAATAGGTGAAGAATTCGAGGCAATCCATCCCCACTTGGCATTTTCAATGCCAAGTGGGAAAAAGTCTCCTTCTGAAATAATGATATCTGAAATAAATTCTTGACATCAATAAAAGGAAAATGAATTATTCAGCTCAAAATTAATATTTTGTTCTCAAATATTTCTCAAATATTTTTTATCTAAAAAAATCAATTTTAGATATCATTAAATCATTTTCGATATCAATAAATATTTCTTGATATCTCTAAATATTTATTGATATCAAAAATTATTTTTTGAGATCAAGAATACATTTAAAGATATCAAAAATACAATTACAGATAGCAAAAATTAATTCTTGATATCAAAATATGGATTTTTTGAGATCAGAAATTAATTCTTGATATTAAGAATTCCCTAATAAGTGTGAAAATGGCATTTCATACAGAAGGCAATTAAGGGTAAGACAATGTAGAACAAAGATAACGTTTCAAGTCTTGCCCATCCCACCCTCGAGGCGAAGATTGCGAACTCAGCAAGAAATCGGCATACTTGTACTACTCCTCAATCCTGGAGGGGTTTACTAGGACCGCGCGATCATCGCACCGTAACCACATTGTCGCGCGATCGTCACACTGTAACCACATTGCCGAGGGATCATCGCACCGTTACTACATTGCCTAGCGATCATCGCATCGTAGCCACATTGTCGCGCGATCATCACACCGTAACATATTGCCGCATGATCATCCCGCCGTAGCCACATTGCTGAGCCATCAACGCACCGTAAGCACATTGTGGCTATTGACGCATCTCTGAAATACCTTTTCCTCAAATGTCTCAAGAACTTTTAAAAGCCGATCTGATAGCCTGTATTAACATATGAGGAACATCTGGTTTCCCCAGGTAAACACAACAATTAAATAAAAATTGTTTGCGAAATTTAAATATGTGCCTAGCTAACATACTGTCATCGGTCGAACATCCATTTAAGGTCACGGCACAGTTTGACCGAGTTTCAACCTCCACAGCGTGTGGTTTTCTTTACATGCTGTTTGGCTGCAATCAAATGGTGAGATCTTTCCACACTTTGTGTTATAGCACCGGGAAGAGGTCGGAATAGACGATGCATAAAGGTCGGACATACAGCCAACTCACAGAAAAAAGATTGCTATATGAGATTTCCAGAAGACATGACTGAAATCACAGAACTTAAAACAGGCATAAGGGTGTGTGTGCGTGCGCAATAATTGCGCTGCCTTTCTTGCTGGACGCAGAGTGCAGTTCCGAAACAGCCTCCATTTTCGTGGCACATGCACAGTACTGAATGGAAAGGACAATCGTAGACCCCACTGTTGCTACACATAACCAACAAAGCAGTAACCATGGCAAACTGGAAGCGAACATCCTCTCCACAGATTCTAATTCACAGAAGGACAGCATGGCCGACTTCACTCAAACAGGTTCCCACTGCAGGACGTATTTTTTCTCAATCTTTTCTTAAAACTAGTCCGGTTTTTTTATGACCCAACTCAAAAATCGAAAATACTTTTGAAGGAACTAACTTTATCACGAAATGTACAAGGCGGCATTCTTTCATTATTGTCCAGATTCTTCGTGGATGCGTCTCTCTGCCTCCCGGCCTCGTGCCAAGTGGCCGCTCTGAATAACATTTGCACTGAGAAATCCTATGGTACTAAGCAACCTTCACGATTTTTCAAATTAAATAACTTTATCGCAGTAGTTGTATCTGTAATTGCTTATTAGATTTTGAGATAACATTCAAACAATGTATGACATTCAGCGAAGGTTCAGGTATAAAAAGAGAATATTAATAATTTCTAGTGACTGTTTAACTTTTACCCAATTTAACATTTAACTTAATGTGTTTATACAGATATTAATTAACTATTAAAATATAAAGGTTCAAAGGGTTTGACGTGCGCCAGAGGCATAAATAACCAGGAATTACTTTGTAGCTCAACAAAATAATGAAAAACAGCAATGTTATTCGAGTCGTTATTTGAGGATTACGGTTGAAATAGCTATAATTAACTTAAAAGGCCAAATTCGTTCTTTTTAAGTTAATTCGGAAGCTTTTTTTGCGCGCAAGAATTCTCAATTGAGCTGAAAGATGTTGTCCTTTTCTCAATCAGATATTTTAATTTTAATGTAACAATTTTGTTTTTAAATTTCAAAATCCAGGGTGTGATATTTGAAATATACGAAATTTTTAACCAAAAGCTACTTAAAACCGTATTTACTTCTAAATGGAAGAAATGAATATTTAATAGCATATTATTTGAGGCGACCAGATGTGAGATTAGAAGCTAGCGCAGGGTTCTTCAAGGGTTTTAGAACAACATGCTATATTTGAACATTTGTTCCTATAAGGTGGGCAGAAAAAAAATTGCTTAAGAGAATGACCGTTTATTTTAAAGACGAATAAACCTTACAAGGATAATAGAAGTACTTAACATTTTAAACGGAGAGGCAAAGAGGATCTAAACCAACATAAAGACCCTTCATTTTATATACATCTTTTAAGTAGAGATAAGCAGGGTTTTTAGCAAAGTGATTGATTAGGGCTTGTTCTGTGGGGCGTTCGACCCCAGCACGCGAATTGCACGAGCCACAAATATCAACATCTCGCCGAGATGGTTACGAGCAAATTTGGAAAACACTTGTGTTCATCTAAAAACTGTGGCTGAAAACACTTCAAATAATCCGAAGGGAAACGTCACTACTTCATACCATAATCCTATGTACCTGATTTGCATAAAATTGACATTTCTAAGTACTTTTTTTAAAGTCTTATACGGGGTTTATTTTAATCAATCACAAAAGAGAATAGAGACATATTTCCAAATGTAACTGAAACTAAAATAAAAAACCAAAATCATTTTACAGCAACCAGAGTACCTCGAATTAGTTGAATTAGTTTGAAGTCTCGTTTTGAAATTAAAAGCTCAATAAACGTGTGGGTATGATCCCGATATCGCCATGTAATATTTTTCTTAATTTTTTGCTGCGGTTTAAATCTTTCTCAATAATATAAAATAATAGAAATCAATTACGTTCTCAGTAAGAAACATCACATTTTGCGAAGTTCTGCATCAAGATTTAAACGGTGAAATAAGCTGAATGTGAAGCGGGGCGCTCGTTTGCAGTCCAGCGCATGCAATGAATGCTGCTTATTGTAATAAATATTTGAAGAGCGTGCAGCAAATCTCCATTGTCCAACCCAAAACAGGAAGTGCTGACCTGAAACCGGAAGAGAGGCTGGTGTCGTCTGCCCGGTGTTTGCGTCCCACTGTCACATCACGCTTTTACAAGTTTGTGACATCTGCAAGGGCTCTCTGAAATGTTCGAAACAAAACAAGTTATGCAATGGCTATGACAGTTTCATACGAGATCAGAACAATGGTTGTAATGCAGGCGTTAGAGATTGGACTCGGGTTACCCATTGTTGATCCTTCGCCTCTTTACACCCCTTTTTTATATACTCGAAATAAACCACCTGAAGCTTCACAACTTTGCTACAAATAGCCTTTCTTGACGATAGCCACTTTTGGAATTCTGACCTTTGGTATCCAGCGGAGAAAACAATTGTCCAGGTTTCAAATGAAGTTATTTATGATTTGGGGATTATTTCAAATTGCAAAGTGAAATGTAATTTACACCTTGTAACGTTAATTTTGAGGAAAATGAGATTCTGAGACACCCTATCGTAACGCTCCTTTCATTTTATATGGGATTCTTGTGAGCCGAGGAGGGAGGAGGGGGATGGTCACTCACGTGCCAACTGCTTACTAGGCATGTCCATGACTTTTTAAAACGACCCCAACACGCATCTTGAGGCCTAAAAATTCCCCTCTCTCTCCCAGTTTTTGGACACGCACAGTAACACATATCACACCAAGTGCTCCCACTCCCCTTTTCCCCGGGACTTGCGAGCCACAGTTATAGGAACGAAAGGCCAAATCTGTTCAGCATTCGTTGTAGCTGAACGTCGAAGGGACAGGCAGTGTTGTCAAAGATAACGCTGTGAGAAACAAATTTATTGTTAATTATATCAAAACAAAACTGATATGAAAAGGGAAGAACATTTCAGAACGTCCTTTTCCTTTCCGAACTGTTAAATGATAAATGGCAGTAAGATCTGACTTCGAGTATATTATTTCCGTCTGTTGGTATTTTACCACTTTCCCCCGTTACTAATTTTTCCAGTTGCAGGTTGTTACTACCGTTATTTTGTTTTACACGGCATCCTTTGCTGCTTCCCCCGTGCCCTGCCACCTGTTCTATTGACACCGGTTTAGGCTCAGAACTTATACACGGACCTTCCCCGATATCCCCCCCCCTCCCATTCATGCTGAAGCAATTCTTCATGAATATCTATCGCCTCATATTTACACCTCAAAATGTCCAAATGTATAAACGTAATAATGAATTTGCCTGCTTACTTAAACTTAAAACTTAAAATTCGGATTGGCTCTCAGCGTCAAGAATAGGGACAAGCGATACTTCGCCTCCAAGGATTTCGTAGATGGGTTTTAGGATCCCATTGGTATTATGTAGTATCGTGTATTCAAACAGTACCTTAAATGATATCCACAAAAAGAATGTGCTCACTGAGCGTATGACCTGCCAATCAGGTTTTTTATGTTCAGTTTCGATGTTCCATACTTCAAAGGCGGTGGCCTTGTATCCTAAACACATCTGTGGAAATCTATGGAAAGTCGGGATTTAGACAACCAGTGAAGCCCCGTAAAGAATCCCATAGATTCTATCCTTAATCTATTTTGAGTTATACACAACATTATTGCATTTCATCAACAAACAAAATTTAAGTAAGTATGTGAGAATTTTAAGGCACACTGCAGACGAACTACTATTTTTGTGGCTGATATATGATATAGCTTATTTCCTGTTCCTATCAAAATTTTATCCTCTTCCACGCATTTTTCTCTGCATTAACACTATGGTTGATCAATCTTCCCTCTCTGGATGGTCCACGAACAAATGAATGTTTGTTTATTCCGCTAGCAATACTCCCCCTTTGTAAAACCAAGGCTTCGACCATCATTTTCCGTCAACTGTTGTGGAGACGTTGTTGCAGTATGTTCCCATACAGGTTTCCAGTTAAAACTAGCGCTTAATGAATTATTTAGTCTTGTGTGTGCATTGCTGGTGGGTCCTACAAGGGCGCGTTATTGCTTCATTATGCATAACCCTCATCATTTGTGGCAAATCATAAATTACACATGTATAGTGTGTTGGACGGGCGGGGATCCAGGGGTCTGCGCAATGCTACGGCCAATAGCGACGCCAATAATTTTGCTTACTGCCCTGTAAAAAAAAACAAAAAAAAAAAAAAACAAAAAAAAAAAAAACAAAAAAACTTGAAATTACGTAGTTTATGGGCGGCACCCTGACTCATGCGGTGTGTCACTGAATACAAATAACAGGAATTTGTTTTTGATCTTTGCTCTGCGTATGTATGTTTCTTCCCAAGAAAGTTGTATATCTTTCTGTGCTAGAGTAAATTAGGATGAAAATTAAGAACGGGGGATATTGAAAATAAACCCTCCCTATTACACACATATAAAACAGCTTCCAAGCAGCACCACTTTGACGGTCATTTAGAGTTCGC
The DNA here is from genome assembly GCA_949752745.1 of Protula sp. h YS-2021. Taxonomy (NCBI): domain Eukaryota; kingdom Metazoa; phylum Annelida; class Polychaeta; order Sabellida; family Serpulidae; genus Protula; species Protula sp. h YS-2021. The sequence continues at coordinate 85,041,559 of OX457027.1, read as the reverse complement.
TGCTTTGAGAAAATTTTATCAGAACTTTTTACCAATGAAAAAGTACCAGAGTTGAAAATGTTAGGTCTTCTTCCAAGACAGTTTTTTAGAATAAAACACACATATTAAAAGGCCCAATTCCGCTAATAATCGTATTAGTCCACTTGAAAAGTTCCAGCACAAGTGATCAATCAGCATTTTCCGAGAGCTCTTTCTCACATTACACAGGGTTTGAGTCCAGTGCGGAGATTTCGAGACACGGAAGTCAATATAATGCAATGACCTTCAACTCAATGCCACAATCTCGGTCACGAAGTTACTTATGATATAGGTTACTGTAACATCATAAGGTTTAGAATCCGAAAATGAGCTAATCAACACTCTGCCTCTAACGGTTTTGTAGATACATCAACCACGTGACCTGTGACCTTGAAATTAAAGGTCAAAATGCCCTATTATGTTGAATAGTGAGGTCAAAAGCACTTTATCAGCCACAGTTCATACGATGCCTAAATTATGTGACATAATGGGTTCGTAAATGAGGTCAAAAAAGTGATTTTAAATATTAGAGGCCAAATTCAAACAAGGGGTCTTGCTATTCCACGGAGAACTTAACGTCATCTATACGAATGCCAAGTGATGTGTGAAATCGCCTGCTGCAGATTGTCCGGTTATAATTCCGAATAATGTTAACCCGCCTAGAGGAGACTGTCAGGACTGAATTCCGAATAATGTTAACTCACCTACAGCAGATTGTCCGGATATAATGATGTTAACTCGCCTAGAGCAGATTGTCCGGTTATAATTCCGAATAATGTTAACCCGCCTACAGCAGATTCTCCGGATATAATAATGCTAACCTGCCTAGTGGAGATTGTCCGGACACATTTCCGAATAATCTTAATCCGCCTAGATGAGTTTGCCTGGATACAATTCCGAAAAATGTTAATCCGCCCAGAGCAGATTGTCCAGACATAATTCCGAATAATGTTAACCAGCCTAGTGGAGTTTGTCCAGACATAATTCCGAATAATGTTAACCAGCCTAGTGGAGTTTGTCCAGACATAATTCCGAATAATGTTAACCAGCCTAGTGGAGTTTGTCCAGACATAATTCCGAATAATGTTAACCCGCCTAAAGGAGATTGCCTGGATACCATTTCGAATAAATGGAGATTAACCTTTCACAATAAGTGATAAATTGGCTGATTTGGAAATGACATTTTCAATTGAGACATACCGAAACATGAATTTCGAAAAGTAGACATATAAAATAACGGCATCTCATGATAGCAAAAGAAAGGAAGTCTTTACCTAGTTATGTTGGAAGGACCCATAACCTTCAGCACGTAAATCAGGGCTGCACTCACCATTCGCACAATGTGTTCCAAAAAATAAGAAAATTGGTTATTTTTAAAGAAAGTAAATAGAAGCTGGGCTTTTGTTGTCTGCACATGAAAGAAAATTTCTTGAAGACGGATCACTGACGGGAAGGATCGAGTCAGGAGTTCTGGAAACAGCATTCACATCACGCTTCGTTCTCACGGTAGCTTTTAAAGACGAAATATGCAATTGTCGGTGGTGCGTCCTTTAGCGAAATGCGAGACCAACAAGACAGGGCGGGAGCCGGGGGGGGGGGGGCGGTAGAGACCCTTAAAAAATAACAAATAAATAAAAATCATTAATAATATAAAGCCATATCTAAATAAATATACATATAACTTAATAAGCACACAACGAGTAGTGGGGCGGGGGGGGGGGGGGGGGGGGAGGTCGGAGCGTGGAGTTGGTGCACGGCTGAGTTTCGGGTCTACCTGCATTCTACATGTCCCCGTCTGTGACTGTAGTTCCTTCAGCTGGCACCAAGGCCTCAGTTGTTCCACTGTGAATGCCGTGTGAATGATGAAGACCTTTCGCAATAGATAATGAGATCTGTGAGATCTGTAGCTCTGTAAACAGCTCCTAGACAATCTTCAAACAGCTGCTCTGTTCCGAAGAGTAAAAAGTTGTGACTTCCTCCTGTCTATTCTGATTAAGCATCTTCTATCTTGTGTGTTGACCAGATGACCGCAGAGCAGGTTGGCAAGCACATGTTTTATTTACTAAACAATAAGGCAGGTAGAAGATAATGGCCAGCTTAATGGAATAGCACAACTGACTCACAAACAACCCGACAGCCACAAGTGCCTATATTTTCGCTGAGAATCTCACAACAATTCTGCATCGTATATATTTCTCCACGAATCGTTACGCTATCTTTCGCCATGCATGAGGAGCCTACATCACACCTGAAGTAGTAGATGTAGTAGGAGAGGAGAAAATCAAGAGCCAAACTTATCCTTAAGTCCAGGCCATTTTTAAGAGGGTTTGATTGACAGATTTACTGACAAAAATACCAGGGCTAACCAACGACCTGTTAACTTATATGTTTAAGTAACAGCACGGCACAAAAGCAAAACGTTTTGTCATTTTTTTCTGTTTTGTGCCAATTAATTAAGATTTACTTCCGATTTTTTGTTTACTGATGGCAGCATTGTTATTGCGCTACTTTTGATGCTAAAATATCGTTATCCATCTCATCAATATAATTTAACTGTTAAATGAATGACTGAATGACTTCGTCAAATAAGTCGACAGGACTGCTTTGTGTTAACTTCGCAGAGACATGCATGTGTGCCTTGTAACAGTAGGATAAAAATGACAGTTGTGCAACAAGATAGGGCTAGGAGAAAGGACAGACAAAGTAGCCACAGCTCTGGTCTGTTCTCGTATGCAAGTCTGTCTAGAATCTCCTGCCCCGAAACCATGCAAGTACTTACATGTATACCTTTCTGTATATCTTTTTTTTATTATCACTTCATTCCAATGTATGCTTTTAATTCATACATAATAAGCCATATCAACTCAAGTGTAGTGACAATTTTTTTTTGCTGCTGTTTGAGAGAAACCTATATTCTTTTATACACTGATCAAATAATTACTAATAAACTAATCTCAATATTAGCATATCAGTTGACAATAAAAGTATAAGCTATACTAAAGAATTTATCAGTCTACGGATGAGAAAGAGACAGAAAAGAAACAAAACAAAAGGAATTTACTATAACAAGTGTTCAATTTTTTCCAACGATCTGCATTTAGATAAATTCCTTTTGTTAAGGATACGTTCGAGAAATACTTTCGATTTTAAAAATTTAAGGTGTACAATAAAGCACACTTCTCTACTTTTAATATTACAACGATGAATAAATAATTTTGCTTGGAGAAGAATGAAATCAACCACATAACTTCTGTCTCCCAAGTTATCGCTTCGAATAATACCTAATAATTTCATTCTTTTTGACAATGAGATATTGTCGTTTATCATAATGTTATTATTTATGAAATTTTGTAACAATCTCCAGAATAAGGTTAAATTTGAACAAGAGATAAACATATACATGATATCATTCTTCACCTTACAATTTTGACAGTTGGGTCAAATTTTGCGACTATGTAATTTGATGCATAGTATTTATGCATAATTTTATAGTTTAATATGCTATCCCAAACATTTTTCATCAAATATTTTGTCTTACTAAAAATTTCTTTGAATTCACAATTAGTCATGTGTATATTTTCTTTTTTTCCCCTTTCTATAGAGCTTGGTGTAGTTTCCTGAAGTCTGACTAGGTTCCAATATATTAATTTTGAGCGTAACTTGGAAAGCACTGAGTTGTAGAATATAGATTTAAACATAGCATCAGCGTAATTTTTACTACTTTTAATGTTACTCAAACCTTCTGCCAAAACGTTTTTCCATTTTTGAGGAATTGCTGCTATCAAGCTGAACAGATTCAAAACGTTAATTGTACAACCAAAACTATTTTTGATTTCTCGAGGTAACATCAAAGATCCATTTTTATTCGTTATATCTGAGATATGAACAATTTTATTGGCGTACAGTTCTTAAAAAATATTGATGAATTTCCTACTTGGATGTACTTATTATACCATAAGCATTGATTTAGTATATCTACAGCTGTGGCTGGCTCGGATTTTGCATCAAACCAATTATGGAAAATTTCTTTATAAAAATCGGGCATTTGGGGGTGGACTCCTTTTGGGTTTAGAGAAAGGGAGAGAATTTCAGAGAGCGTAAGCGTGTCTGGCAAGTATTCTCATATAAACTCAATATTGAAAGGATTCGTACCGTTAAAAAGTCTTTTTATCCACATAATTTTCTGTGCCTTTAGGAATGATAAATAATCTAAATGTCTCAAGCCCCCATGTTTATAGTTTTGGATAAGGACCAGTCTTTGTATTCTTGGCGGTTTGCCACCGGATATAAAGTGCTCTATCAAATTTTGTATTTCTTCAGCGAACCAAGGAGGTGTATGTAAACAGTTAGTTGCATATATAATTTTAGGCAATGCTTCCATCGCTGTAAAGTTCCTCTAAAGTCGTTAATTTTGTCCTTAAGATTAATATTGTATGTGGTGTTTACATTAAAATATCGTATTCCCAAAGATTTCACGTCGCCTGTTGTCCATTTTAATTGATATGGTTTCCATTTCAGAAAGTGTATCTTCGGGTTTCCTATCTGTAGTATTTCAGATTTCTCATAATTACTTTTCAGTCCTGAAGTAAAATTAGATAAAGTCAAAATATTTAATGTGTTTCCCAACGATACTATATCAGATAATAGTGTTGTGGTATCATCCTCAAGGAGACTTATTTTTCTTTCAATTCCGTTATGTTTTATTCCATTTATGTGTTTGTTTGATCTTATAGCTATCGCCAGAATTTCTACTGCAATAATAAAAAGTAATGTAGAAAGAGGATCTCATTGGCGTACGCTATTTCTTTTCTTAAAATATTTACCTTTCTGTATATCTTGCAGTTATTCTCCTTTTTACATAATCTATTCTTCTTTCCCTATTTCTATTCGTTGGAATCTTTCTTTGTTTCGTTTTCTTTCGTTCTTTCGTTTTCTTTCTTTTTTTCCTTTCTTTCCTTCAGCGAGGGCTACTCTTACTGACAACTAAAGATTTCCAAGAATTTTCATTCAAAATATATGCTTAAAAGAAAGAAAAAAGGAAAAATCTTCAGCTTGTTACTATAATTTGCGTTGCATTGTTTTTGAAGCAGTTTAACGTTGTCAAAATTTTAACTGAGTTTGAGAAGTTCCTGAGAATTCTAATTAAATTAATAACTTTCTGTTGCATTTTATATGCCAAATGATCATCATCGTATTCAACTCAGTTCAATTTAACAACCAATTGTAAAGGTAACAGGACAAAATCCATTGGGGCAAAAAACTGCCGGGGCAAAAAGCGCCGGACAAAACTGAATAGTCATTCAGATCCGGATTTGAATATTTACCTTTACACTGTCGTAAGGATGATTTTATACACACGATTCTATCAAAGTCCCTGAACTCATTTTGATGAAGCTTGGTGCGCGAAATTTTTTCAAAAATATCTAGGTAATAGACAATATATCTAGGTTTTATTTACCTTTTGTGGTCATTCAGGTTCACGGTTGCACTTTGAAAGTTTTTACCTTAAACAATGTCAGCACGGTGCAAATTGTGAATACGATTCTGAGAAAGCCTGCAAACGACCTTCGATGAGTGAGTGTATATGGTGACCTATTTGTGTGGCCTTGAAAGTTCATTGAAAGTTATTACTGTGCTGTTCATTTTCCCTTTTAACACTGGCTTGCATTTGTGAACAGCAATTTTGCTGTAGCCTGTGAGAGGCATTTGGTGGCACTTGGTATGAGTATTTCTATGAATACTCTTTTGATTATACTTTGATGACATTAGGTTTCCTGAAGCTCTCTACTCTGGACTTCCAATTTTAACATTGTTGTTTACTGTTATTGCACTTACAATTACCACCATAATTACTACCATCTTCTAGTTCAGTTGACATTTCACTGATTTTGTTCCAACGGTCCAGTTCCTAACACGACGATAAGACTTGACAAGATAACGGACATAGTTTATCCAATATTTTATCTAAAGAGATCGAGGAATCCATCAACATATCAATGATTGATGATCACACAAACGAACTCGCAGAGCTTATATCGGAGGTAGTCAATCTCACATCGCGTATGGATCAGCTCGAAACCAAAATAGATGTCCTAAGTAAGGCAAGCGAAGCCTTACGCTCCCAACTATCTGAGAATAGTAATGAATACATACAGGATAGTGTTGAGCAACTTAAATCGGATGTCAAAAACCTTAAATCATTGGGTTGCAGCGTAAGCGAAAACCCAAACGCTAACTCACTGCTCAATAAAGGTGACCCCGCCTCCGTTGGTAAATTGGATGCCGTAATCCACGAATTTTCACACCACCCAACATTTAAAAAGCATTTTACAGGCAAAAAGTCAGATAGGTCACCAAAGCCCCTGAAGTCCTTGACGGGCACGAAACTTGTCTCAGACAAATCTGTCGTACGTCAGAACCTGGACATTTATGTGAGTCGTATTGATCAATCCGATAATGAAAGAGACCGTTTGGAGTTGAAAAGGGGATTTAACGTGCATTCAAAAATAATGTTTGATTTTCTTGTAGCTAACCAGATGATCCTGGCTGACTGTAGCTTTTCTCAAGTTACTAAGTGTACTTACAAATGTGAAACATTGGGTGTGTATACGTGGATAGATCATATTACTATGAACTTCTATAACTGTGATTCGGTCTCGTTGTGCAAAATTATACCAGACTATCCCGAATATACAAGTGATCACTTGACAGTCAGAACTGAGTTCAAGGTCAAATGCTGTAATGTAGACACCCCAGATATTAAATCTGAAAGTGTGTCACGCACGTACCCTTTTATGAATTGGAATAAGCCAAAGCAAGTAGAAACCTACAGGCGTATTTTGAATCTTTATATCAAAACCATAAACGAAATAGACTTATGTTGTCTTAATAGCAATGACAAGCAATCAATTATAGAAAGCTATCTATTGAATATTGTATCTAGTATTCATAATGCGGCTGAACTTGCATGTGAACGAAAAGATAATTCATTGCCCCGCAGAGCTTACTGGTGTCCGGAATTAAGCGTTCTGAGAGACAAAAAACGTCTTTGGTGGTATATTTGGGTAAGCATGGGGCGACCAAAAGACAGAAGAAAAGAGTTGTTAAATCCAGTGTAAGCGTCATGGAATTTGCTCTGCTACTATAGCTCAATTATGAAGGACGACGATTCTTCTCTCACAGAGGACCAGATAAAGGTATCTGATTTTGCTAGGACAAAGTACTGAGGTAACTGTAGTGAAATATTCAACGAGTTTTATGTATCCTCGCAGGATATCTTGAGCATTTTTGAAAAACTTAAGCGTCACTGTTCCTCCGGACATGACGGTGTCACCACAGAACACCTCTTGTTCGGATACTCATTAGCACTGAGCAAGACCTTATCAAATTTATTTACTGCCATGAACAAGTTTTAAACTGTGCCAAGTGCCTTCAAGACTTCCCTTATCGTTCCAATTCTGAAAAGCCCGGATAGCTACCTTCCGATCAGTCTAATATCAATATTTGCTAAATTACTAGAAATTTTGATGTTTCCTAAAAGTGAATTCCAATGTAACACGCAGTTTGATTTTGCGAAAGGAAGAAGTACTGCTATGGTATGTAGTTTTTTAAACGATGCTATGATTTTCTGTAAAGCCAAAGATATCTCCCTCTTTGTTTGTAGTATAGATGCAAAAAAAGTGTTTTGATAGAATCTGGCATGACGGCCTCTTTTTAAATTGTTTAATAGAATCTCACTAGCGCACTGGATATTTTTACTTAAATGGTATAAATCTTCTTGTTCAGTAGTGAAGTGGAATAGTAATAGTTCTGCTTGTAATATTACCAGCGTACAAAACAGGGAAGTATCCCCTCTCTTGTCTTTTTCAAGATATTTATTGACGATCTGTTACGTATACTGAAAGAGAGCAATACTGGTGTACGCATTGGTGAGAAGTTGTACAATTCATTCGCATATACTGATGATATTACTTTGTTCAACACAACCGTTTCGGCTTTACAAAATCAGATTGACTTGTGTAAGTTGTAGGGCTGTGAACCGGTTCGCAAAAGTGAACCGCGGTTCAAACCGGTTTTCTAACACAAAAAACCGGTTTTAACCGGTTTTTTCATGAGACACGTTATTGGCTAAAAATAGTGATTTTACTTATCACATCAAATCGATATTTTTCGTAAAATCAGCAGTTACAATTGCACTGAGTTCCTGCTTCAATTTTCAACTAAAATAATTCAGTGTTCAACAATTTCAAATTGTCCAATTCCTTTGGCAAAACATAACATGAGTTGTACTCTAGAAGATGGAGATTTAACTATAGCGTTAAAAAGACTAAGTGTCTTATAGCTGGAAAAAATCCATTTAGATTATCTCCAACATGGCATCTGAAACAAGTGCGCTTGAAACAGTAAGTTCGATGGATATACTTAGTGCTACATATGATTCAAACCTTAGCTACGCCAGCCACTTTGATAAACGAACTTCCTCCTGCCGGCGTTCGTATTATAGTCTAGGTGAAATTGGAATGCGTTACCCTATACTCCTAGCAGATGCTAAAGCCCATCTGTGGAATACCATATGTTCTCCTAGCCTACTCCACGGGTTTGAAGCTATAAATACGCCCGAAAGATAAATCTCTGGTGTAGAATCATGTCAAGGTTTACTAATTAAACAATGTATGGGTCTGAGAAAATAGTGTCACTATAGCCCTCTGTTGCAAGCTTTAAATATACCGAGAGTACAAACTGTTATTGATAAGCGTTGCGTCAATTTATATGGCCAAATTTTAATATTAATTCGCCAGTGGGTGTTCTGAACTGTTATCTACTGTCTAACTTTAGTTTGCATAGTGTGTTAATGCGGAACTCTTATTGCAAGAACAGCTGCGTTAAACGTGTCTCCATCAAAAGCTGCTTTTAGTACAGTAAAATGCAACCAGGCATATGCTCATAACGACGGTTATATAGATAGCATCAGGATAGCGATGTCTGAACACTACGTCAAACCGTGGTGCGTTGAACATAACGTTTTAAATCTGCTGTTGAAGTCATTTTAACTAGTATCCCTTGTGGTTTGTATTAATGCGATAATTGTCACAGTGGAATTTTTACCATTTTATTTTGTGTACGCTTACATTTTATTGTACTTTTATGTTCAAGTTATTGATGGTTTTGATAAAAAATCTCTCAGCATCTATATCATGTGTTTTAGCCAAGAGTGTGGTTTGGTAGGTTTGGTAGATAAGACCTGGAAACGCTGACTATGTTTTATACATTTGATAAATGAGCGACCTTCTCTGCATTGCCAAAGTATTCGTTCTAGGTAACTTTTGCATTTAGTTGTTCAATAGCTCTGCATTTCTGTCAAAGTATGACCATTCCTATTTAATTGCTTTTATCATGTGAAAGCATTGTCTACCATTAAATTTCAAGACCCCCTCTTAAATTTATCAAATTTAATTTCTAGCATAATTATCTTGTCACCTGTGCTTATGCAAAGAATCATGTAACATTTTGTTGCGTGTTCTCCATAAGTTCTGAATTAATAAATTCTTTTGTTTTCATTCATGGATCGCCAGGTGTCATTTATCGCATACGTGTCTGTATGCGATAAATGGTTTTATTGGATAGTTATTGTGATTATTCACAACGTGACATTACTGCGATTTGACTGAACAACAAAACATCGGTCAAGAGAGGGCACGCGTAATTATTTCGCTATATATATTACCAATAAATGCGTTGAACCAATGGCACATTGTCACGGCCATAGTGCAGTCTTTCTTTAAATAGCGTAAGAAAGGGGCAATAGTTTGTTTGCCCGCAATACAAGGTTACTACAAGCGCCAAAACCAGCAACAAATACGCTCAAGGATGTGGGTAAACATAATTCACGTCCTTTTTTTGCCGTTGTATGTATCTGCACACATTAAGTATAAATTAAATTATATAGAAAGATATGAAGGCTATACAAGTACTACATGAAGAAGCAACACATTAGTCTTCAGTACTTAATGCTTTTACAACTCACTGGATGTTGTTGGTCAATTATCGATTTCAAAATATACGGTAGTTCTTTTAGTTAGGGATGATTCTCAACACTTTAGCTTAATGAATGACAAACAGAAGACTATTAACAAACGGACCTCACAAGGAAATTAAGCAAACAATTTCGCATCAGACCTCAATAAAACGCGCAACTGGATTTAATTCAACATTAATGTGAAACATTAAGGATATACATACTGGTCAAAAGCAGTGGAAATAAGTAATGTTTTTTTCTGTTCTACGCTTTGGAAGTACAAGTTCTATGGCATAAAATTAAGTGATCATTCACAGTTGGATACTAATATTTATTTTGACGTTACAGATACGCTTCGGGGATCTTTAAAATAATAGAAAAGCTTTTTGTCTAAGCGTCTTTTATTTTCTCAGTAAACAACAAAACAGACACAAATGTTTTTTCTGTTATGGCCACAAAAAGATTTTCTGTAAACTATTAAGGTATGTAACATTCCGATTCGCTTTAGTTTACATAGATGTGGTAGAAGCGCGATCGAGAGAATTCTTCTTCGATATTAGTTTATAAAGAACAAAGTTACGACTTACGCTCAATATATAAAATAAATTAGGTAACAATGGATGCATATACATTGCTTGTTGGAATAGTTATTGCTCTGACTGCTTATTTTCTTTTGCAAAATAAAGATAGAAAATACAATCTACCGCCTGGTCCGATACGTTTTCCTTTCATCGGTACCCTTTATTACAATATGTTATGCCTAAGAAGAGCGGTTGACGTGAAAAGGCGATATGGAGATATTTCTACGCATTACTTTGGCAATACACGTGCTGTTATTTTCAGCTCATATGATACAATTAAAGAAGTCTCCAATTTAAATGAATGCTCAGACAGGTTTGGTCGACATTCGTTTGTTTTTAATTTCGTTAACCCGAATAATAAAGGACTCAACCAAAGAGATTTTTCAGCCGAGTTACGAGAAGCAAGAACTACGTTATTGACTATTTTCAGAAATCTGGAAGTTGGCAGATTAACTATGGAAGACAAAGTTCATCAAGAAGCTGAACAATTGGTAGAAATAATACTGCAGCAGAAGGGAGAATCATTTGACCCGTGGCATGTGTTGTCGTGTGCTGTGAATAATGTGCTATTGGCGGTTGTTCTGAACAATAGATATGCACACAATAATCCAGAGTTTCTGGGAGTCCTGAACAATGTAAACACACTTATGACAACTCTACCATATGTTCGACAAATTGATGCAATAAATATGCTACGATTTATTCCCCCATTTAAGGAAATCTTTCGTAAGATACTGAAACATCATGAAGAACTTATGAGCTACCTGTCCAAAAACATATCAAATCATGTGCATAGTTTTTCGAAAGGAGAAGTCTTAGATGTTGTGGATAGTTGGCTTGACAAAAACTATAACCACGATAAAGGAATTCCTGATTTTGCTGAAGAAGATTTGAGATACATTTTGCGTGATCTTCAAATCGCAGGCATTGAAACTGTATCAACAAGCTTAAAATGGACTCTTATCCACCTTGCAAATAATCCTCATATTCAACGCAAACTTCATGATGAAATAGTTAACGTTTTTGGGAAGGAAAGACCTATTGGCCTATCCGACAGGCATAAACTTCCTTACTTACAAGCCTTTATATGGGAAATTCAACGTTATTATACTGTTGTGCCGCTAGGTGGTCCTCACTTCACTTACAGAAAAGTCAATGTTTTTGGATACGAGATTCCTGCAGATACAGTACTTATTTTTAATTTACATGCCGTGCACATGAACGAGAGAACCTTTGAAGATCCAGATCATTTTCGACCTGAACGCTTTATTAATCTCAATGGTGAATTTATCAAACATCCACACGTAATTCCCTTCAGCACCGGCAAACGGGCATGTCTTGGAGAACTTTTAGCAAAACAAGAGCTGTTTATCTTTACTGCTGCACTTGTACAAAAATTCAAATTTCAACTGCCGGAAGGAGTTGATAGAATTAATGATAAAGGCACAATTAGCTTTACTCATATTCCACAACATTTTAACATCAGAGCAATGCTGCGTTAAGTACGCTATGTTTGAAGGATATGGCTGCAATACCTCGTACTGGACCCTATGTTTGGAAGAGATGAAAAAAAATAAATACAGTGTTAAGTAATGTTTATTTGTAGAACATATGTACCGTGCCACGTTAAAAGTTTTCTGGATAGGACAGTATATATCGCTAGTATATTACCACATGTATTAGTTAACAAATGCAGACGAATTTGCTTACCATTGCAGCACAATCAACATCTGTTGCTGTAGTGTTTTGTCACATGTCTACCCTTAATACTATTTACTTACATTATTTATTGACTATAATGTTCACCCTTGGGCATGTTGTTACGAAAAGCGAAGAGGGATATTGCTTACATGTCAAGTACTTTCTTGACGCCAAATTATTTTAAAACTGTGTGACGAATTTGTTGTTACCGTCGAATATTAAGATGAAGCAGTTCTGTTTGATTAAGCAAAGATCCAAGCATGTACAGCTGGGTCTCATTAAGGCCTGGACAGAGAAACTGCATCGACATATCCGATGTGGCGTCATAACCGACATAGTTAAACAACAAAAAGATTATATCGGCCCTAATGATTATTTAATGGTAAGCTGCATGTTGTAATATTCGTTCTCCATATAAAGAGGTTCTACTGTACATTTATCGTATGTCGTGCAGTTTAATGTTTTGCATGCTTTATATATGTTATACTTGTAAATATTTTAATACTTATGCACAGTAGCAAAGAACACGGTGTGCTTGTAAAGTGAACAAAATACAAGAGCAGTTCGAAACGGAATCCACAAGCAAATATGGAAGAACTGAATGAAAGTCACTGGATAAAGTGTTTTTGGTGAAATATCCTGATTACTAATTTCAGGATTAAAATATAAAATAAAAACCACCTGGCTGACATATTGTCACATATTTTAAATTGTACATGTGGCTTTCCTCGGAGATTTTAGCTGTAGTGTGTAGTTATAGAGAGATTTTAATCAGGGAAGGCTTGGGTGTGTTAACAAGGATTACGAATATTTCACATTGTGAAATGTTTATTATCAATAAGTATATGACTCGTTTAAAAGATCGAAACAAAATCTTCTGTGTATATTCAGCGTACATTTCTGTATATGGTACTGCGTATAATTAAAGTCGGATAGAAACATTTTAATCAGAAAGACACATTAACTTTAGGTATTTTAAGCCTGCATTTTTATATAAAAGTACAGGTTTGAAAAATATTACACTATATAAACTGGACATTGCCAGTAATATATTTCTTTTTAGAAGCGTTTCTGATCTAGTTTTTAAAAAGATTTCACCGTTTTAGATCGTAATATCGCCAGCTGCAATTGCTTGCACTTTTGCACTTTAATATATCATCATGGCGTTGAAAATAGCTATAAAATTATTATTTTTTGTTATAATGTTGTATTTTGTTCTAATGTTGCTCTTTGAATTTCCATTGGATTTCTATTGTTTCAACGGAGCAGCTATAACACCTTTATTGCTCAGACGAAACTTGATGAAACAAGATGAAACGCAGATAATTTGACGAAACTACTAAATTACTAAACTGGTAGAAACCGACCTTTTAACTTCATTAACTATTATCTATAATATTTATTTTCTGTGAGGTTTTGTAAAGACGCGCATTGAGTGGATAAAAAAATGTTTGTGCTATGCTATGATGTCAAGTTATTTTTATCTGTTACTTATTTAATGAAATACTTGTAACCTTATGTTATTGAATAAATGGTGTTGGTTACAAAGAGTTGCATTTTTGCCAGTTGTTCAAAAGCAGTTCACGTGATAAATGCCTGTCAAAAGACAGTGACGGGAATAAACTTGGCATTTGCATTATGAAAGTCTCCACATCTCTTGCATGCTACTTGGGGCGTTTTCATTTGTTTCAACACAAGATATAAGTTACATAGCATAGCTGCATAGGTGACACAATTCAAGCTCACCTCCAGACGCAGAGAGGCGAAACTTCTCACTCACACCTCTGCCTAGACACAGCAGGAATAACTTCCGAAAATTTCACCTACACTGGGTCTGAAAATCACAACACCAAGTCCGTTTGACACTATCGTTTCTTCTACATTTGTGTTTTCTGAAAACCATGTCTATTGACTTTAGTTGCAAACAGAGACAATAAATATATGAGTCACCCATTTGATAATCAGGATTTGGATGGGCGGCCCAAATTCCTTTTCAATAGTCTCATTCCTATTGGAAACAAATAGAGAATACAGGACAATAAATGATAAGAAAAAGGACTCAGTATAGATGCTAATAAATACTGCTATACGAGTGACGAAAATATTTATGTTCTAGAAAATTAAAGCAAAATAGTCGGTCGAGAAAAGTGATCCTGCTGCCTATAAATCCTAACAGATGTCACAAGTGTCAGTGATTTTTTTTGTTATTTATTTATTTATTTACAAATAAAACAGGTAAACGCACACAAATATCTCTGGACAACCGAAAACGGCACATAATGAGCACCACAGCACTTACTCTTACTCAAATATACTACAGTTTCATTTATGCCATCATTTACAGACAATCACAAACCACATAAAACATTTGAAACGTCAGTCACAACATTTCCTCAAGTTTGAGTTAAGACGCTTTTACTTTCAGGATTCATCGCCGTTTTGTTCTAAATTTTCGCTTTGCCCAACTAGTTGCGGAAATTGGCGGTATTTGTTACTAAAATTTGCAGCAGACAAAAGCCTGCGATCTACGACTATTCTTTTAAGTATCTCGAAAAGCATAACATCAACTGATAAATACTTTTTATATGTTCTGATATAAAAAAAACATATTTTGTAATAAGCAATAACATCATGTTCATGGCGGGATCTGTAGCTCCAAACAAAAATTCTGTTTTAGTAATATTTTCCAAAAGCAGATTTCTGGGATATATACATTTAAATAACTTTTCGAGCCACGTTTTCGTTACTTGGCATTCAATAAGTGCATGCACTATTGTATCAGGAGTATTCGAATGACAGAATTCACAAAGTTCACTGTCTCTGATTTTCCATTTTTTTAGATTACTTCCAGTGTTTACAATATGATGGACAATTTTAAGCTGAAGGGCTAATATCTTAGGCTCTTCTATGGCTTTTCTACACAACGGTAGACTACCATAAATTGCGCCCTCATCTAAGCCTTCTTCTATTGACCACAGTCCTAACGAAGCAGGAGCTTGAGTGATAGTCTTTAAAAATTCATCGTAGAATATCCTACTTTTGGCTTTAGAAATATCAATAAATCTTCCGCTTTTTAGTTTAAAGATTTTGCTTTCAAAATTAACGACTGGCCTGGGAGTACCTATTACCTCAGATTTTAATCCGCTATTTTTAAAAGCACTTATTACCCCTAAGTACCTCAAAAAGTTTGTCTTGACATGGTAGCGTTCTACAAATTCGGTATATGAAAGAAAACTACCATTTCTTTTCCATAGGTCATGAATTAAAACTATTCCCTTCTCAAACCATTCTTTAAAAATAGGCTTTTCCCGCCCACTACTATTTTACAATTGTTCCATATTATCTTAGCACAATCATTGAATATAAAAATCTCTTTTGCAAACTTTAACATTCGCTTGTAAAACATAGGAATATATGGTAATTTCGAAGTATCATAGTAACATCTTAATAAAAAGTTTAATCCACCAATAGGAGTAAAATATTGTTCCGCATACTGGTTCCAACTGTTACCTTCTACTATCCGCCATAGCCACTGAATTCGTAAAGCCTTTAGTTGGCACCCAACATCAATGCTTCTTAGACCCCCTTTGTCAAAATTGGCTATTGCCGCAGTATGCTTAACTTTCGGGGGTTTGTAATTCCAAACAAAGCAGTTTATCTCCTGTTGTATTTTTTTCAAAGCTATTGTTCAACAAGTGTCAGTGATGATCCACGATGCAATAGAAATACTCCATGGTTGCTCGTTAACAGTGATTTAACGCTAGGTAAATTTCTGTCGTCAAGATCACTAGACACTCTTAAACCATGATATAACCGAATAATATCCTGTTAAATCTTCTTGTGCCTTGCACTAACATGTTTTGTTTTTATTGTAATTATTTCTGCAAATACATGAAGCAAGACAATTCAGTGTTACATTTAATTTAAATAATGACTTTATCGAAAAATGAACGGCTACAAACAGTAGTTGGCGGTTCTTCCACTGAGTGAAATATTTTCAATTGCTATATTTTTAAGTTTGGCAGGCATGCATCAGTACGAATTTGGAAGTTTGGAACATTTCAGTCTTCCTAGTACGCAAAATATATGAGCTGACTCATATGTTATATTTAAGACTCACAATTTCAAATCTTTCCATATATACATAATTTCATGTTTTGTTTAAAGGACATACAACTTTACTAACTGATATTTTGTTATTCAAAATGATTCAAATCGACTCATTATATCTTCATATTTGGCCGTAGTGAATAAAATTGTTACGAAATTTCGCAATTGTAAAAAAGAACACCTGCATTAACTGTGGCATTTGCCTTGTGATCGGACACAGTAATAACAATTTATGGCAATTTAAGCATATACATATACAAAACTAAGATTTTGCACAATTTGAATATCAAAATGAATTTATCAATATCTTGATAAATCTGTACTTTGAAATTCATACCTGCTTTTTGTTTGTCTTACCACATCGTATTTCATATAAAAATTACTCTACGCAAACTAGACAATATATAAAACCATAATTAAACTATTTTCTTGGAAAGTTCAAATGCTTTAAAATTTAATAATTCTTTTATATTGAAACTGAATAAAATAATAAGAAATAATTTTGCAACAGTTAAATGGTATTCTGCCCATCTTGTGCGTTTACCGAATTGTTGTATCTGTAAGCAAAACATGACATGCAACAATATTTTGACAAATCAGTTGCAGTCCTGAGATGGTCATTCTTAAATGCTGCATGACACATTTCTGATTAGCTAAGTATCACTCTTATAGCGAACGACTAAAGAATTACTCTGAACCTAATTATGTCAACTCCCTCTGATTGTTTGCAATCAAAATGTTGCACAGTAAAGATAAATAATTCCTGTTTTGCGAGGTAATTTTCAACACATTACCAACAATTAACAACAATTCTAAATGGAATAACATGTGGGTGTTTCAAAAATTCACCACTATCACTGATAAAACGCTCTGGACGAAATGATGTGGAAACTTCGAAGGCATTGTCATTCATATGCACAGCGTGTGCGTTAACAATGAGCACCTTGTCCGCGGGAATATTTCATAACCTGGACATTTCTATACTAAGATTGAAAGGTATGGTAACGTACAATAATGTAATGAAGTTGTATTCAGCATATATCACCTTCAGGATCAGGAAGGTTGGCTTTATCAGCTAAGTCGATCGGTCTTTCTTTCCCCATGGCTTTGTATATTTCATCATGAAGTGTACGGTGCATTTCGAGATTATTTTCAAAGTTAATTAGAGTCTATTTTAGACTAGATGAGAGAAATACAGGAACTCCAATTTGAAGATTACGCAAAATGTATTGCAATTCTTTTACAAAATCTTTCCTTTTTGCTTTCTTGATTGTAATTTTTATCCAGCCTCTCTTTGGTTATATCTCTGCATGTGATTCTAGGCGTATCTTCACAGGTATTTAGCAACGTATTCATTAGCTCCAGCTAGTGTCTTGAATGTATTATCGAATGATATACGAAGCGCACAATATTAACAGCATCAATACAGTATGTAAGAACTACTTTAACCTTATCTAATTGTTTCATCACTTTCAGAAACACTGGGTCAATGTATTGGTAACTTTTGTTTGTAAGAAAACACATTAGAGCGTTATTCACTGCACACACCACAGCATATGCAATGTATCAAGTGACTTCCTTTGTTGTACCTGGATTACTCCCAGTAATTGTTCAGCCTCTTCGTGAATTTTGCCTTCCATGATTGAGCTCTCAACACCGAGATTTCTGAAATCGGCAGAGGTGTTTTTCTGATCTGACCTAGTTTTAGTTTAAAACTCGGAAACAGTATTTCTTGATTACTCGGATTGACAAAATGGGATGAGGGCCCAACGTGTCCGAACTCTCAGATAAATTAGTTGCGGAAAACAACAACACGCCTTTTACCGAAACAATGAGTTGAGATTTCACGAAATTTCCTTCGCCCTTCAATCTCCCTGTGTCGACAGAAGATGTCTGGAGGAAGATATTTTCTATCTTTATTATGTAGCAGACTGTAAAGTAGCGCGGCCAGAATGTTCTTAGTTCCATGGTGCTGCAATATACTATCAATGACAACAACTGTTTTCTTTGTACAATTAGAACAAGGGATAAGTGTAGCTGTAAAGAAATCCTGGTCGCGTGGCTGCAGCTAAATGCCTTATCTAAATACATTAAAATAATGTTTTTCATTTTTTATTTGTGGATTAAATATAATCATACAATATTAATCAATATTTACTGTTACGTATTCAATTGTAGACGAATAAATAGGTAAAAACAGAATAATGGTGCCACTGTCAATACTTGTTGTGTCCCTTCAAGGATGCACTGACAACAACGAGATATATGACATCTAAATATCTGATGCATCTAGTTTTACATTTATATAGGACGGTGCATAATAAAAGTTTTTCCAAAAATTGTTTTTAGAGCAACCAAATCCATTCCTTGTGCTTTGCTTTACCACACCCTTTTAATTGTTGATCTTCGTTTCATGTGTAAGAAAAAACAATATGTTAACACCCGCATTTGAAACATTTTTATGACAACCTTAAGGTTAAAGTTGTCTTTAAGAAGAAATACATTGAATAGTCTGTCTGGTAACCGAATCGCATCGTCATTAAGCTTGCCCTGCTTACTTGATAACGCTCTGTTAACCGATGTGAAGGCCATTTATTTAATATATGTTTAGTGAATAGGATTTTATTGAATAAGAAACTCACACGTATTCACATGTCCATCATTAGCCCATCTTGCTTGCATCTTTTATATTCATCTAATTACTTCTATATTTTATTTTTACTGTTAAGACTAAACTTAAATTTGCGTTTGTTTGTTTTTCATAAATATGTAAAAGATAAATGGTCTGAAATGCAGCGAGGCTATTGGTCTGTTTATATATTTTGCTTTGTTTATATATATATATACATATATATATATATATATTGGTTTATATATATATATATTGGTTCGTTCACATATATATATATATATATATATATATATATATATATATATATATATATATATATATATATATATATATATATATATATATATATATATAGAAATGTACCTCCAGTAATACGGGGACCATTTTTGCTAAAAAAGCCAGTATTAGGGAGACCAAAAATTTAGGGAGACTAAAAGTAGGTCCACTTAATTTTTAGCTTGTTTAAACGTTACGAAACTACAGCAAACAAAAAACGAATGATTTTATGGCATAGCGAATATAATATACTTTGGTTTAAAATTAAATTTGTGTGTTGACTACTGTGTGAAACTACAGCAAACAAAAAACGAATGATTTTATGGCATAGCGAATATAATATACTTTGGTTTAAAATTAAATTTGTGTGTTGACTACTGTGTGAAACTACAGCAAACAAAAACGAATGATTTTATGGCATAGCGAATATAATATACTTTGGTTTAAAATAAAATTTGTGTCTTGACACTTGATAACAAGCTTTCAATTTTATATTAAATATTTTATACCTTGTATAAATACAAGTGCGGAAGAATCAGCTTTACAACTGCCATTTTTATTTAAGATCCGCTATATATTATGTATTTAAAAATAGTACAGCAACCAGTATTCTTGTCCTCAACTGCTCAACATGCTTACACATGGTTTAGCACGAAATTGAAGAAAATGATAATTTAGCACTGTAAACAGGCATTTTTTCAAAGGAACGAACACACTTTAGAGCAAGATGCATTATGACGTAATAAACATTATGGCGTAAAAAACCTATCCCTACTTTATATATATATATATATGTATATATATATATATATATATATATATATATATATATATATATATATATATATATATATATATATATATATATATATATCGTGTGTAAACCGACTTAAGGGGACTATGCTTCACACTTATACAAAGCACTTCAAAGGGCACTTTGTTTCATTATCATTAATTAATACTGCAATTTTTTGTTTTCCTAACTAATGTTGCAGAGTTTAAATGTCATGTAACCATATTTTAACCTATAAACATGAAGCATCGTGCACATATTCTAAACAATGCATATACATAACAAATAATAATAATAATAAACATAGGTTTAAAATAAATCTTTAAAAAACACCAAACTAGTAGCAAAATATGCTACTTTGGGAGACCAAATGTACAGAGCATTAAATCACACACTTACGGAGACCCGGGAAATTCCGTGGTTTTAGCCAGGTCGCCTTAAATGCCAAGGAAAATATAGAAAAAATACGTAGACCAACTTTTTTATTAATTTTTTGCTAATTAATATTACAAGAAGAAAAAAATTACACCCATTATCTACAACGTATGGGAACATTTTTTGATAATTTTTGTCTTTCTAAATTCTCCCTAAGTGCTATATCTAAGGCAAGGTCTCCCTTTGACTGGTTATATATATATATATATATATATATATATATATATATATATATATATATATATATATATATATATATATATATATATATATATATATATATATATATATATATATATATATATATATATATATATATATATATATATATATATATATATATATATATATATATATATATATATCAAAGCATAAACGCGCTGAAATTTCCACAGAATTTACACGTTCGCTGATTTTAAGCCACAAATATTTGACATATTCGCTGAAATTTGCCTGACTTTTGCTGAACCTTTCATTGTCGATCACACCTGCCAATTTTTTTCCTTGCAAGTATAACAAAAAAAGGGTAGTATTATCTAATTAATAGCTATTGGTACGTATTATAATGTCTGAACGTGGACGCAATTCAGGTGTAACGGAATTTAGCCTAAGCCTATTGCAACCACATTTTTTTGGAATACTCGCATACTCTTTACGTCTATAAAGATTATTTTTTAAAAGGAAAACGCTCACATTTCATTTTCTTATTATTCAACTTTTATTCTAGAACAGATATTTCTACAAAAAGTTATATACTATAGTTACACATTATTTTACATGCATTCAATATCTTTGTCGAGCGCATACAGTCGATATAACTGAAGAAATTGAATATTCCAACTTGTCCATTTTTAACCAAAAAATAGCGATGCGAGCAACTTTAAACTTGCAAATACAAATATTACTTCTCAGTCATTCAAATAGTTTGTTTTTTTCTTGGGGGAATTTTACATTTTCAGGCAAGTGAGGCTGGAGTGGCAGCGAGAGTTGCATTTAACCTTTGCCTTGAAACATTTACGTATGTTTTACTGGCATCTTTTCGCTTTTGAACAGTTGCACAAAGCTCTGACCTCCAGATTTTGATCCGAATTGGACTGCTTGGCGTAATGAAAAATCGGTCATAAGTTGCGCTTAAAAGTTTGTGGCCACACAAACCAAATTGATTGCGACTGTATTTCCCTTTCATTTCACCTGCTGGAACAGAAATCTGATAAAGTTCATTCTCATCGCGATTCCGGATAATTTCAATTATGTTTCGTTTCTATCGACCAAGATAACAGGAATTGTAACGTTATCGCCTGGTTCAGCAGCTACCTGAATAATGCAACTTCTCTTGACAATCTTTTCGGCCTGGTACAGCTGGGCCTGAGAAGCGCATTTTCAGTTACCTGTTATGTCTTTCATTCTGGCCAAAATCGGCGAAACGGTATCTGTTCACCACCAGCGTCAGTTGGGGAAGGCGCGGCGGTCTGGGAAGGCGCGGCAATCTGGAAAGGCTCAGCGAAAGACGCGGTAGTCAAAGAAGGCACGGCGGTCGGGGCAGATGCGGCAGTCGCGGTAGGCACGTCGGTCGAGGTAGGTGCTACGGTCGGGGAAGGCGTGGCGATCTGGGATGGCTCGGCACCAAATATATAGCAGCGCGTTAGCAATATCTAACGTCAATGTGATATCCGATCGTGATATCCGATCATGAAGGTGCGTCTTACTGCGCAAGCGCAACGTCTGGAATCGAGGAAGCGTTTGTGGCGTTGCCAGTGGCGTTGTCAGAAGGCACAGTGGCGTTTGAATGTCCCTGCTGTGCAGCGTCCGAGGACTGCAAAGTAGCCACTAAATCCTCCTCACTGTGCAGTGCTTCCAGAACCTGGTACGGCAGATCCAACAAAGTGAGTCCAATTTTTGCATCCGACCCAAACTGTGCGGCAAATGGCGAGAACTTGATTCCACTACAAAAGCTGTTGTTTTTTTTGGAACTGAACAAATTTCAATCCAAGTGCCCAGTTGTTTGTGTTGTTGTCCCCAATCCATGATATCAAAATGTCTCTGATGTCGCCGTTCTCACGCTCAACCGATCCCTGGCTTTGCGGATCGTGGGTTTACCATGCACAAATATCAGCTGGAGCCACATCAACTTCATCTCGTTCACAACGAATGCAGTGAATTCGGAATAAAGATACGAAAAACACCATGACTTCAGAAAAACAGTCTTTCCCCTTCATTCGTACCT
The DNA here is from genome assembly GCA_949752745.1 of Protula sp. h YS-2021. Taxonomy (NCBI): domain Eukaryota; kingdom Metazoa; phylum Annelida; class Polychaeta; order Sabellida; family Serpulidae; genus Protula; species Protula sp. h YS-2021. The sequence goes on along the minus strand of OX457027.1, from coordinate 85,018,774 downwards.
TCTATAGCTCAGCATTGCTATTATATGTTTTGACTTATTGAGTATAGCTTGGTAGATAGGATACGGAAAAGCTGACTATTGTTCTATAAAATTTGGTTCTTTGCGGAAATTTCTATCCTATAATATATTTTTATGCAGTGTGACTTTTGAGCATCCTTTACTTTCGATACCTAAACCTTATCAACCATAAGCCCCAGCAATGACTAAAACCTTTGTTGGTCGGATCCCCTTTCCCCCACCAGCTATCACTTCAGATAATAAGATGATTTCAGACCCATTCCTTATAAAATAGATTATATGCACTGAAATTTTCCGGGTATAGAAAAACTGTTTGAGTGCTTTGAGCTGCTCATCTACGCTTAATACTTTATGAGTCCACGCTAAAAGCTACAATTGACTGCTCATAATTATGCCATTTAACTGATTGGTTTCTTATTATAAGTCACTACAAACTGCTCATGCTGTGCTTTCCATTCATAACTAAGTAGTCTACATAAATAATATGTTAAACACTTCTCTGTTTAAAAACTTCTCTGCTTAAAAACTTCTCTGCTTAAAAACCTCTCTGTTTAAACCCTTCTCGGCTTAAAAACTCCTCTGCTAAACACATTTCTGCTTTAAAACTTCTCTTCTTAAATACTTCCCTCTTAAACACTTCTCTGCTTAAACCCTTCTCTGCTTAAACACTTCTCTGCTTAAATACTTCTCTGCTTAAACATTTCTCTGCTTAAACCCTTCTCTGCTTAAACACTTCTCTGCTTTAATACTTCTCTTCTTTAACACTTCTAAGTCACTTTCGTAGGAAATGAATAGTAGACATTTATTGTTTGGCATTTTTATCTTAAGAGTAAATATTAATCACTTACTATCAATTACAAATCAAGCACGATGTCGTCAGATCTGTACCGGACATGTTATCGATCATTTTAAGTGTGTAGAAATAATGGCAAAGAGGAGCAAAACACATTCACTGATAAGCCCGAATATGCTCAAAATAGTTTAATATTTAACACCGTCGAAGGCAAACATATAATCGTACTCAAGTTAACGGCAGAGGTTTCGCTTCTCAAATAAAACATTTAATTGCTGCTGAGTCCTTTGCACAAAAGTAAGAACAGCAACAGTGTTAAAACTTATTTTATTCTATTTGATTCGTAACGTAATGAACTAAATCAGCAACTAATGATATGAATCTCTGAATAGAATTTTTTTTGGCCTTTTTAAACTTGAAAGAAAACATGTCAAGAATGATTTCACATGACATGTGACATGTTTTCTTTAATTATTTGTACAATGCTTGGTGTTATTCTCGCCTGTTTTAAATAGGAATTTTACACACATATTCAAACATTGATGATATCAATGATTGATGAGTTCATAAAGCATAATATGAATAAAGTTTCAATGTTGTTGTTTTAACGCTCTAACTGCCACAAACATTTGTCGTAGCTTTACCCAATCATTTAGCCAATCATTTAGCCACTCATTTACCCACTCATTTACCCACTCATTTATCCACTCATTTACCCACTCATTTACCCACTCATTTACCCACTCATTTACCCACTCATTTACCGTGTATCTAACCCCAATACCTGTAACTTTCTTTCTCTCGGCCTCGAGTTTTCATCTGCTTGCCTTAAAATTTGGCATGAATGCTTAAAAATTGGGCAAAGAAGCGAATTTTTTAATTCTATGTTTTTTTAAATTATTCTCTAGAGCTTTAATAGCCTGGCTTTAAACTTTCAAATGGGTTTCTGACAAGTTTTGTCCATATAAGTGTAAATGTTTAGTAAATCACCAAACAGTGACACAATCTAGACATAAAAACAAAACTAGTTTATGGTTCTTCTTCTGGGGTGTTGATTGCTTTGCTGTCAAAATTGGTACAAATATTTCTTTTATACAGCTTTACAATGGATGCCTTGTGTAGAATTGTCATTTATTTATTAGCCTTTTTTAACTGAGGGCATCTAAAAGTATTTTCAGATGCCTCCAGTGTATTTATAATAATAATGTTTTCAAATTTGTTGGTAAATAGATATATAAATATCATGATCAATATTATTTAGTAATGTCAATATTTGGCACATTTCGCCTTCATACCGCATTTTAGCATTTGTCTTTTCAATCTACATAAGTCAAATGTTACAGCCATGTAAGCACACTTGTTTTAAAAGGAATGAAAACAATAATACATTGAAAACAATAAAACATTGCAGATTAGCCAGAACAAACCAGCGCCAGAGGTAGTGATCGCATCCTTTAAACTTTTCAGAACCGATTTAGGAGTGAAATTTGTTCGCCTACCCCTTTCCAGGAAGAACCTCTTATATATCGTGATGAAGCTGGAATAAGTCCTTGCAGGTATAAGCATTGTCACATAACTTTAGCGTAGAGTTCAGACTGACCTACCAGGGAAGTTGAAGTAATTTACTAATAAATCGGACCTAAACTTTACATGTTTCTTATTGTTTCATCAAATTCCTTTTGTTGAATACATAAATTTGGTTAAATAATTTAATAACAGACGTATTGTGCGACGTTGGACAGACCTTGGATAGATTTATCGACTAAGGTCGGGTTTATCTAAGCCGAAACAATTTTCTATTCCCGACCCTAAACCACAACAACAAAAACAACAAAAACAACAAAAACAACAACAACAACAACAACAACAACAACAACAACAACAACAACAACAACAACAACAACAACAACAACAACAACATATATTTAATAATCTCGCTGTCCGAATGTGGTCAGCTTTTATTCTTGGATGGCATTTTTAAATAGACACCAAGAATACACTAGTTCTCCCATGTAAGTTCCAAGCATGCTAAAATGTTCAGGGGGTATGATTCCGAGCACCTTTCACACTTACACTTAAATGAATGGCCGAAATAGTGATTGACTATGGCCAGTCACTTAAGTCTGCAAACGTTAAATTGATAAAAAAATTACCTGTTGATAACAGGCAATTAGTTTCAACGCTCTCCGTTCCGCGAATCATAAATATCCACCCGCTTATTAGAATAGGGAAATAAAGGAAAGGAACAAAAATGGAACAAGTGAGTTGAAAGTACATTTTTATTTTTTTTGGTAAAAATTCGTTAAGCAATTTCACAGACAGACTTGTTGCTTCATATCCTGGTAAAAAATACAGTCGAAATTTTTTTTCAGCAACGACTATTGTGCTTTTTAAACACTTTCCGATTAACCAAAAAGTATTCTCATACGTTATTACTGTTATTGGGAAATAGGCCGATTCATACTTTGAAATTTGCCAAAACGTTTAAAATTCAGACTTGGCAAATTTAAAAGTGCGTATATTGCAAAATAACATTTTTTGTCATCATTTCTTTATAAGTTGCTCTGATGAATTTGGAATCGAAACGAGACAGCCATTCAGAAAGACCCGAAAGTACTAATTCGATTATAGTCCTTGGACGTTATTTACTGATAAAGAGGCAGTTTGGTTCCTTCCGTTCTTCAAAATATAAATATCGGCCCCAATATGTATAATTGCAAAATGGAAAGGAATAAAAATAATAAAAGCATGTGCTGTAAACGTGGCTTAGAGGTAAAACCTGAATGTTTTTTTTTTTGCATAAGAACCATTATTTAAGAAGATTTCTTGGTATTTTTAAATAAGCTCTAATAGGTAAACTAAGAAATAGTTGCTGGATTATTCTCGTTATTGTGATCTCTTCCCTTGACATTTGTCAGTTTATTTTCTCAGCAATATGTGGGTTTTGCTTATTCCATGATAGTCCTCACCGGCTGAAAGGAACGCAAAGAGGGCTTCTGATATGCCCGTTCAATTTAAACTTTTCAAATCCATTCAAAGAGAATACAAAGATTTCATTAGAATATAATTTGGATAAGGATAAGTTTTTGAGATTCTGGAACTTTTTTGTGACATCCATACAACAGAGTATTTCATTTCGTTCCTTTCCGTTGCATTTCGTAAATTATCAATGGCTCCACACAGAATGATTCCGTCCCGTTCCACAAACTATAAATAGTCTTCCCCTGTAATAATAATATTCGTTACGGAACGAAATGAGAAAAAAATCAAATAGTTTGGATCATGTTTTGTATCAGTTCAAGTTAGACCTTGAACTGAATCCTTACAAAGAAAACACGAGGATTTCATTACGGTGAAGTTATAATAAAGATTTTACGTTTTTGAAATATGGAGCTTTTTGCTGAGTATCACCTCCATACAACATCACATTTCGTTCCGCGCCGTTCCTTTTCGTTCCGTAAATTAAAACTAACATCACGCGACGCATACTAGAATATCTCTGAGAACGATAAAATACCCTGAAGAAAACTTTTAAAAAATAATACAAATTAATGGAATGAAATATATGCAGTTGATATTCCTGTTAGTTACTTAAATATACCACGTTGAGAAATGCTCAATATTTAGCAGTATTTTGAAGAGCTTGACCGAAGAAAACAACAGGGAAAAGAATAATAATAACAAAGTAATCAAAATTCATTGAAGTTGTTAGCTCTGATATCACATGCATATACAGCGGAAACCCGGTACAGGAACACTCTGCAATTGGGACAACCTCACAAATAGGGAGACTCCGCAATTGAGACCACCTCACATAAAGGGACAATCTGCAAACGGGACCACCTCACAAATAGGGACACTCCGCAAATAAGACAACCTCACAAATAGAAACACTCCGCAAATGGGACCACCACACAAATAGGGACACTCCGCAAATGAGACCATCTCACAAATAGGGACACTCCGCAAATGGGACCACCTCACAAATAGGAACACTTCGCAAATGAGACCACCTCACAAATAGGGATGTTCCGATCCATATACGGATTTACACCATCTTAAGATGGTTCTGCGCCGTAGGTGTTTACATAATTAGATAATTATGGTCATTTCTTGTTCATGAACCATTTTCATAACTTCGTACATTTTGCCAGTCGAAACTACTCTCAAAACAGACGATTTTTCGTCTTTGTGCTGGTATGACCAACGTGTTTGAAGCCTTCAAGACCAGGCAGATCCATACGATGAAACTTTTCGTTCTTGACCCAAAACCTGAAATATAGATGGCCAATTTTGTCAGAATTTTGCAAGGAATGACAAGTTTCGTCATATTTCTTGTCTCGAATAACGAGTGTATGTTTGCTGATCGTGAGCTTTTGCAGATTTTCGTTCAGAATTTCTTTTCGTTTAGAATCGTAAATAGTAAATAGTAAATGTATTTTACATGCCTAGTTCTAAACAATATTTAAAGACACGGTACAACAACATAAAATAACTGAGCACATAGTAAAATAGCTAAAGGACATAGACTAGCTTGCCATCACAGATACGTAATAATAAATAAAACGGTTTTAAATTCCTTCTTAAAAGACAGGTAGTTCGTTTCTAAACGTAGGGCAGTTGGTCGGTTGCTCCACAGTCGCGGTGTCGAAACAGAGCATGCCCTGTCATCATAAGTTTGTGTCCGGGATTTTGGCAAATTTTTCAAATTCTTATGTGTTGAACGCAGAGCTCTAGAAGGTTGTTAAAGTGAGAGTAGTTCACATAGATATTCTGGAGATATTCTGACTCTGGAGATATTCTGAATCATCCATTGTTAAGCTAGATACAATAAACTTGTACTTAGTTAGAATGTCCGATTACCGTTTCCTTTATACACCCTTCTAGGGAACCGGACAAAATACCACCGGACATAATACCACCGGACATAATACCACCGGGCAAAATACCACCGGACATAATACCACCAAGGAAGTGAAAACTAGGACAAAATACCACCAACGATATCTTTTTATTATACAGCGTAACAACGCAGACTCAGTGGCGTCCAGTCATGGAAGAAGCTCAAATAAGACGCGAAACGGAGACGGCTTAGGGATTATAAAAATCAGATGCTGCAGGTCAGAAGAATAAGAGCAAATACTCCGTTTTGTCATTATTGATAAGAGATTGCCATAGCGCGAGACTTACCGCAAATAAATAGGGCACAGAAATGAGTAGAATTTAAACCAATATCAACAGCAATAAACCACGACAATAAACTAAGTAGGATCTACAAAAAAGAACAGTTTTAGTTACATTCAGTTATAAATAGCTCCGGTGATCAGAGAAAGCAATAAAAGATTATGGTGGTATTTTGTCCTAGTTTTCATTTCCTTGGTGGTATTATGTCCGGTGGTATTTTGTCCGGTGGTATTTTGTCCGGTGGTATTATGTCAGGTGATATTTTGTCCTACACCCACCGTTCTAAGGTATCTACTAGTCCGCCAGATTATAACTCTGTAGATATTGTCTCCAACTGTCAGTCTGGTTTGCGACAAAAGCTACTTGCCATTGTGGCAATGTTTTCATAGAACTGAACTGCAATTAGAACCTTTATGTCCAAAACTACACCTAACAAATAGGACATTCACGTAAAAATGCGGAATAATAATATATCTTTTAATTATACAGGAATTCATAAACGCGTTTTCTGCAATTAAATGATCATTTTTATTCTTTTTTTTTTTTTTTTTTTGGAGAGCCAGCAGATGGGTCTTCACCATCTTAAGATGGGCTTGCGCCGTGCACGGATTTAAATTTAATGAGTGATACGAGCAATAAAACAGTCAAAATTGGTGAAAAAAATTAAAACACCCGTAAGATTAACATCGGCGAAAATCGAACCACATTAATTCAGTTCCACTGGTGGTCCTTTTTTCGGGGTTACACTGTATTTCCATTTGTCCACTGTGCTTACGTACAGAATTTTATAAGAAGTTACAACATTCCTGTTGTGTTGGTTGGGGGCATTATGGTTCGATAATCGTTGTGTGAAACTTGCAAAGCACGTGTTTAGAAAGGCTCGCTAGGTAACTAGTCTAGCTTCTGTTCAAGGCTTAGTGCTTTTTGTTTTAACAGTTGCTGCTTTCAAATCTACTCCTCCCCTTTATCACAAGTTCCCATATCTACAAAAACAAAATAAAACAAACAGAGTAAAAAAAACTTAATTTACAAGTAAAGAGAGATCTCCTACAGAAACAGGTAAAGAAAAGAAAAATAACGGCTGTAAGTGGCTCTAAACATTTTTGTTGTTGATGCACCTGGAATCGAATGCCACGTGTTGCCATTTGGAAGATTGACTAGGGAGGACTGGTGCCATTTCTCTTGTAGTCATTTGTGTGTTAAAGAAAATCTCGAGTTTTTATGCAATTTCAAACAGTCTGCATCAGTGTTTCTTCATGATGGTGCATGGCTTGGAGTTCTGAGCCTTTGCTACAAGTGAACGCAAGCTGCTGAGGCAGGATCATCTGTCTCACGCCACATTCCTTTGTTTTTAAGAAATTTTTCCGTATCACCAGATCCATTAACAAATCTGTTGAGTTTTTACAGCTTTCACTTATCTCATTAGAAAACCGCTTTAATTTCCCTGGAATTAGCACTGTGTGGTTTGTGTCGTAATCCTTTCTTAATAAATTATTTTATTCCTTTTAATTGCTTTAAATTAATGCTGAATTAATAAAGCATTAAATCTTTGCTTGCTTTTTTCGGCTTTTCTCCATCAAATGAAAAAGAAAGTTTTCGACAGAACGCTCAAAACTATAAACATAAAATGAAATAGAAGAGATTAATAAAAGATTCGCGGATATATATTTTTTTACAAAAACAGGAGATTGGCTAATGTTCTTATAAATTATTGATCTGAAGGAGTGGGACTAAGTATCAAATAAATAGATAAATAAATAAATAAACAAATGACTGAATAAGTGAATAATAAATGTCTAAATAAGTAAATGTACACATAAAGAGTGCAGTAAGTTTTAAAATATGACGCAAAATAACACTAGGGCATCTTGAAAATTCTCATATATTGTTTAAAGGCAGGTTGTGTGTGGGGGGGGGGGGGGGGGAGGGGAGAAAATTCCGTGTGAGTCTATGCTTTATCTTTCAGCAACTGGGCTCAAAATAGATGTCTGGCGAATGGTAAAGGTCGAGTTTATTGGTCATATGCAAAGGACTAGGATTGCGCTGTACTAAAGTTCCAGAAATATTTTCGCCACTGATCAATAACGGGGAAAAACCACGTGACAACCACGTGACTTACGGCATTCCAGCTTATGCTAAGATAGTGTTATATTTACGGCATTCAATAACGCAAATGAAGCGAGACCTGTTTTGAGAGAATGTGATTTGTGTAACCAACGCTCCCGTCCGTTTTTCGTGTCTGCCTTATTTCTTTTCTGCAACAGCCCTTACCAGCATCGGTCAGGAGTGTCTGGTAATAATAATAATAATAATAATAATAATAATAATAATAATAATAATAATAATAATAATAATATAATAATAATAATAATAATAATAATAATAATAATAATAATAATAATAATAATAATAATAATAATAATAATAATAATAATAATAATAATAATAATAATAATAATAATAATAATAATAATAATGTGTATATTTTTTAAAATAGCACGCATTACTTGATTAATTTTGGAAAGCCATTTCTTTTCAGCTTGGAGATATCTAGACGCTGAGAACTTGGTTGCTTGCTCTTTATCTCGCCCTCCCTTCCCCCTATCTGCTGGCCACTTGTTCCCGTCCGTCAGTCACGTGTCTACTTGTTATGATGCCTTTTAGATAAACAAACCACAGGAAGATGTGCACCCGTTCCTCAGACACGCGGGAGGCCTTTGAAGAACGCCGGCAGACACACCCACAAAGTGTGCCGTTAGGTAGAAAACCTACCCTACCCCCCTACCCTTCACCCACCCCCTCCCCCTATCCTCTCACCCCCGCCACAAGCCATGTCTCGTTACGTCAACTTTCACCATCAACGTTCTGCTTTGAGCACCTGTTGAAATTATTTTATTCACTTTCTTTTCTTTCCCTTGGCTTTGAAATTGGATGGTTCATTTTACGGTGCATTATTTTTGGAATCCGGGACAAAATGACTCCGCCCAAAATGACTCCGCCCAAAATGCCTCCAAAAACTGCAAGGGGGGACAAAATGACTCCGCCCAAAATGCCCCGAAATATTATTTCGAATTTTTTTTAACTATTTCTGGCAAAGTGCCAGAAAATGTGTTTTGAGTAGACGGGCTTAATCCTGATCACGGGGAGTGTGAGAGGTGTGGCTTCGTTTCCGCAAAGCTGCCAGTAACGGTGTTTTGAGTAGACGCACTTAATCCCCCTGCAGTGCACTGCCGGCCTGAAACGCATGTTAATCCCACTCCGGAGGACTTTGATAAGCGTGGTTTTGTTTCCACAAAGCTGCCAGAAACTGTTTTGAGTAGACACACTTAATCCCGCAGCAGTGTAATGCCGGCTTGAAATAAAAAAAAAAAAACGCTGGCGACATAGAGGCGCTTTTTTTTTGTTTTCATAAATCTGCCAGAATCTGTGCCTTGAGTAGACGCACGTTACCCCGACTCTGGTCAGGATGCATATATATGGGGGGTGGGATACATAGCAGTTATCAAATGTCCATTGGTAATATTGCAATGGAAGTGTTCGAAAGCAATAAAGGTGGACTGAAAGTTTCACACAATGGCTTCCTTTATGTCAAAAACAGAGAGTTGAAGACTGGTAGGATTTCATGGCGATGTTGCCGGCGTACAAATCATTGCAAAGGCACATTGTCAACGTCATCCGAAATGAACGATCCTCGTCTTGGAAATGGTCATAATCATGATTCGTGTCACAAGAACTCTGATTATCAGTTTTGATAAAATGTGAATTAACAAGAGTTGTCTTTTTCATTTATTAAAATAAACCATTCTTCCCTTCACTTTGAAAAAATAAGATTTCGAGGTATTTTGGGCGGAGTCATTTTGTCCCCCCTTGCAGTTTTTGGAGGCATTTTGGGCGGAGTCATTTTGGGCGGAGTCATTTTGGGCGGATACCTTATTTTTGACATCTATCAAAGAAATCTTGCACGTGCCTCTGAAAGAAATTTAACAGAATGGTTACATAATCCAACTGAAGTTTTACTTTCATATTATAAATACTCGCACAATTAAAGAAAAAAAAAACGCAATGATCGTTGCTCCTGTCACTTTTTAGGTGACTATTTTAATACGGTTTAAGTTTTCTGTTTAAATTTCCGGTATCTGCTGTCTTTCAGAGAGAGAGAGAGAGAGAGAGAGAGAGAGAGAGAGAGAGAGAAGGAGGGAGGGAGGGAGGGAGGAAGGGAGGAAGGGAGGAAGGGAGGGAGGGAGGGAGGGAGGGAGGGAGGGAGGGAGGGAGGGAGGGAGGGAGGGAGGGAGGGAGGGAGGGAGGGAGGGAGGGAGGGAGGGAGGGAGGGAGGGAGGGAGGGAGGGAGGGAGGGAGGGAGGGAGGGAGGGAGGGAGGGAGGGAGGGAGGGAGGGAGGGAGGGAGGGAGGGAGGGAGGGAGAGGATTCGACTCTTTATTAAAATTCCATCCCACATTAAATTCTGTTATTTAATTGAAACAACATTTGTTTTCCTGTTTATGTGTTTGAGTTCTGCTATATTTTCTTTATTTTCTTTGCTAAGCTTGAAACTTTAAAAAGTATATGACGTTTTTTTTAAACAAACCTAAATACTAAGTATTAGTTTTAAGTTGACTAAACAATCATATAACTCTTGTCATTTCAAATGAAACTGTTTTTTTTTTGTTAGACAACATGTAATGTAACATGTAATGCAACATGTAATGTAACATGTAATGTTGCAAACATTTTTTCGACCTGCTTGGGTGATCTTCCACACAATTGTCATCGCATAGACATTCTAAATAGTTTTTTTCATATAAAAACGGAAAGATAATACAGTTGGGTCAAACAAGATTAGATTGGATAAGGTGTAAGTGGATCAGCAATAGCATAGCTCTATCTGGTAATCGGCAGATCGGATTCCTCATCTGCACAATGGAAAAACTAAATGCCGATCCGCAGATGGAGGAGATCGGCACATGGGTCTAAACATAAATGAATACAATGCACAGTTGCTCTGCTCAGAAGTGACAGAAGTAAGAAATGAGAGTAAATTATTGGCACATAATTACGTGCAATTCATTGCTATTTCTTGAGCTTGTTTGTTTTATGACATCTATTGTACTCGATTTTTTTATTCGACTCTACAAAGCGCAAGAGACAAGAAAGTTAAGAGAAATCGTGTATGACTAAGTTTTGAAAAGTTCTCATTTGAAAGAAAACTCGTACTCCAAGAAAGCGCGTAAAACGTGTTTACGCACAGCTACAGGCGCGACTTCTTCTGTTGTGTTTGGATGGGGTACGGAAAAAATGGCCAACGGAAAAAATGGCAACGGAAATAATGGCAACGGAAAATATGGCAAGTGGAAATAATGGCAACGGAAAAAATGGCAAAGTGAAAAAAAGGAAAAAATGGCAAATTTTGCAGGTTTCACTGAAGTTCAGTCGAAACAAAGAAATCGCCTACCTTGACTACTCAGGATCAAAGAAAGTCCAATCGAAACCACTTAATGCCACTTGATGTCAGGGTATTTGGGGTGCAAGTGAAAATGACAAAACGTAATCCCTGTGTGCGGCACCGTTAATCCCTTGGATGCTCGGGTGTCAACGTAACAAAAGATTTATTTGGGCTGCATCAGGCAAAACTTAAACCCTGTGTATACAGTATTGCTAATCCTATGGATGTTCGGGTGCCATCACAACAATGCATTTATTAGGGGCGTTGTCTAGAATGAGCAACATGCTCGTGATATCACGCTTAAGAATAAATTTGACAATTTTGATAAAATTTTTATTTTGTTATTTTGCCATTTTTTCCGTTTTTTCACTTTGCCATATTTTCCGTTGCCATTATTTCCACTTGCCATATTTTCCGTTGCCATTTTTTCCGTTGCCATTTTTTCCTACAACCGTTTGGATCGACAGCAGGGCATAAAGACCGTGGAACAGCTCCTTTGAGGTGCAGGTCACAACATTCGATGGAAGCCGTGCAGAAATCAGCCTGAGTTGGAACAGTGTTGTGTATCGACAAAAACAGTTTTCATGGTGACTCTAGTGTCTGGTTTTATTTCGGGAAAAGTAGATCTTGAGCATTTCAGACTTTGGTTAGTTTTCATTTAAATGTGCTTTTTTTTAAAATGTGAATTCATTTTTTGTGAATTTTTAGTGAAATCGATTTGCAAGTAAACGCGGTCAAAACTTATTTTAATATTCCGTTTTCCGTTTTTTTAATATAAATAAAAAATGAAATTTTGATGTTGCCATTTTTTCCGATTTTGCACTGTGCCATTATTTTCTTGTGTCATTTTTCCATGTGCCGTTTTTTTCATTGCCATTCTTTCCTTTGCCATTTTTTTCGTACTCCCTTGCTCCCTCCTCGATCGATCACTCCTGCTCCCCCCCCCCCCCCGCCCCAGGACTACGAAAAACAAGTTATCCTGAGATCCCCCCCCCCCCCGATGATACAAAAAAACATATTTTACATATTTTTTCCACTATACTGAAAATGTACAGTAAATCCAACCAGCATCGTACAAAACGAGCAAATAACATTAAATTGCAGCACCACAAGAGTCTAGTCTAGATTACAGTTCCCTATTTCATTAACCGGGTATAATGTTCGTTTATATTTGAAATGTACATCCTACTACTAAATGTTTTAGGGCAGAACCCGGAGCTCTATAGGTGAGCCACTTATAAGTAGAGGGTCTAAATATATTTTCATATTTCTGTAGTAGGTTTATTTCGAAATGAAGAAAGTAAGAATGGTTAAATTGCTCTATTTATGGTTTTACAACACTAAAAAAGAAAGAAAGAAAGAAAGAAAGAAAGAAAGAAAGAAAGAAAGAAAGAAAGAAAAAGGATGATGGAATTGTTCTGTGTTTCTGTGCTTGTTTTCTGTGACAGTGTGAATTAACAGAATACAGCAATGCGAGAAAGAAGGATCATTTATTTCCTAAATAGTTTGTGAAAAAAGAGGAAAAAAAACTTAACCGAGTCTTTGAAGAAGAATGCGATCTGTCGTGGACAAAGTTGATTTTTTTCTGTCCCAAAGCACTTCAGTAGCATGAGATTGGAAATCTCAAATTGAATCTATAAATAGAGTAGAATTCTAGCTGGCCACACCAACGCCAGATGCCTGCTAATGGCGGGGCAAATGCACTTATCACGTTGACACCTCGGTACTTGAGATCTGGCGAGTGCTCGCTTGACATGACAAGGGTGCGTCGTCTGTCCATCGTGAACTTTCTTTAGAACAATCCGTTGTCTTATCTAATGGTGCATTGAAGCGTGATAAGAGAGCAAGCTATGTTCACTAGATTACGACAGAGGCAAACTGCTGCGGTATTTCTTAGAACAAAACACAGCCCTTAAAAGTGTTAATTTAATTAACAAATCTTTAACATTCTGGAAATCACAGAAAATGATGCTTAGTCTGCTTCCTTCAATTTCTATAGAAATTTAACTTACTAGAAATCTTATTGCAAAACAAAAGAGTGAAGGGCTGTCTAAATTGAAGTAAAAAAACCTATACTTCGATTTTATATATTAGTTGTGCAATTTCAAAAGCAACACAAAGAATTCCAATTAAATTCTTGTTTTTTTACAGGCTCCAAAAAAACTGCCTATTGTGACTATTACATGGGCAACCGCTTTTTGTGGCTATTCCATGGATAACCGCTTTTTGTGGCTATTTCCTGGACAACTGCTTGCAAAGACCATCAATTAGTAGTTAATGGTGTTTACTGCTTGTCTGTGCGCTTTCCATGGATACCCATTTCTTCATATGTATGGCGATCTTTCCATGGATGCCCGGTTGTTCACACTTTTACTGAGATTCCATGGAATCCCGCTTGTTTACACTTTTCCTGAGATTCCATGGAATCCCGCTTGTTCACACTTTTGATGGGTTTCCATGGACTCCCGCTTGTTGACACTTTTGCTGGGATTCCATGGAATCCCGCTTGTTGACACTTTTGCTGGGATTCCATGGAATCCCGCTTGTTGACACTTTTGCTGGGATTCCATGGAATCCCGCTTGTTTACATCTTTACTTTCGAGGCGGAGTATTTTGCACAAAAGTTCACTTAATATCACGTTTTATTGCTGTTCAATGTTTTGGCTCTTCTTGACCTGTTGTTTGAAGCTTTAAGTAGAAAACGTGTGTAAATTCACAACAAACAAACAATTCTTGAATTAACATCAAGATACATCAAGGAAACTTTAAAACATGTGTCGAACATTTAATACACAGATGTATCACATTTGACACCTTTATGAGAAGACGTCTGGTTTATATGATGCTTTTTTTTTTTAGTAATATAAAAGTTTTCCCTATAAACATCCATGCCAAAAGTCTCAAACAATTTCCATGAATGAAAGTAGTTTTTTCTTCTAGGAACCTAAGTGTCAAGACGTGAATGGTCCCCCTAACTTTGATGCTGTCAATCGCCTTATGCCTGCGAGCCACGAATTGGGGCCAGGTGATACGCAAACGCCAAAGCAACTACCTTGAGGGTAAAATAATGTATTTATCTGAATCAGGTTTGAAATCGGATTATGACAACACTGTATTCAAATAGCTGGCAAAACTAGGCTCTAATCCTAAAGAATAAAATAAATAAACAAATATTAAATGCTTTTCAGTCGTGTTTCAATGCCAAGTTTGATTTCGACTATTGTTTCACTTAAAATGACATCATCAATTCAAACGCTGGGTGGGGACCCTGATGAAGAATATTAACAAAAATTGGAAGGCTTAAGCGGCACTTTCCTGTGAAATATGTAATGCATTTTACTGTGACACTATTTTACGTACAGTCCACACCCCCCCCCCCCTCCGCCCCCTCTCGTTTTACAGGGACAAACAATCCAGGGCCGTCTATCAAGTACTACGCATTGGGTGGGGCACGGGGGGGGGGATCTGCGGGTTGTGTGTAAGTTAATTGTATAGTCAAAGTAGTGAAACTAATAGTAATCCATACAGGATGCAAAGGGGATGGGGGTGGGGTGAAAAAGCCTGACATTTTTGCGTGCACATGCGGACGATCCTTAAGGGGGTAACACACCACCTGTATAGGAACTGTGCGAGTACACAGGCGGACGGGGTAAAGTGCGCTTGTCAGGGCTTGACGCAGGATTCTGTATTTCTTTATATTGTTCCCTGCGGCTAATTCTCATTCTCTTTCTCTCTCTCACATACACCAACAGTAACGCTCAGTTTTATTTCGTTAATATAAGAACAATTTATATATGACAACTGCATATCTTGTGTTGCAATCAGCAAGGTATAAGTTTGTGAATTTACCCGGAAGCAGAATAAAAGAAAGAAAATACCTAGAATTTAATTGTCACAAGCCATCTGGAAATAAGGTGGCATAATTTATGAATAATCTCACAGGAAAATATAAAAAGCGACAGTAAAATGCAATTATTCGGAAACAGCAATAATTATATTACACAAAAAGCCATTCTGCTGGTGTCAGAAAAATAGACCGAATAGTCACCTTTCTTTTTTCTACTGACACTTCAAGAACTTTCTCTCTGTTTCTCCTAATTCATTTAAATTAAATATTTTGAGGGCTTTTGCTACATAAAAACATAAACTAATAATCAAAACGAAGCAGTACGGAGATGCCTTGGGCATCCTTTTAAACATTTCTTCTTTCTGTTGAAAACTTAAGTTTTGTCCAAAAAAGCTTTCTTTCTTTCAGAGTATTCTTTACGAATTTGTGTGAAATTATTTTTGTTATCATGACTGATAAAATGAAAAATAAAATGCTGCTTAAAAAGCAGTTTTAATTAATTAAAATTATCAGACCAAATTGTAATTCATATGTGTAATTTAAACAGCAAACCTGTTTTTCAAAGCTCAAAAGTTTTAAAAATGAGAAAGTATAATACTAATAATAACGCTAGTATAAAGACGTCATTTTCTTATGAATTCACACTTTGAACTGTTTACTAACGTGAGGTTCTTTGCAGTCGTACGAAAAAACGTGTTGAATCTGTTCTGCTGTTTTATGCTGCATGGTAAATAATGTGTATCTTTTTGGGCAATAAAAGTGTAAAAATGGTGCAGAAAACGGGTGGGAGAGTCGAAGAAAAACACTAAAGAAAAGAAAATGAAAAAAGAAGAAAAAGAGAGAAAGATTAAGAAGAAGAAAAACAAAAAGAAAGCGAAGAAGAAGAAGAAGAAGAAGGAGAAGAAGAAGAAGAAGAAGAAGAAGAAGAAGAAGGAAGAGGAGGAGGAGGAGGAGGAGCAGGAGAAGGATGAGGATGAAAGGACTTCAAAAATGTAATAAAACGACGACGAAGTAGGCCCTCTAATATTAACAACAACAGTTGTAGCAGTAATTAAAGAAGCACTAGTAAGAGTAGCAATAGTCAGTGTGGCAGTGGTTAGATTAGCAGCGATAAGAATAGCAGTGGTTAGATACGCAGTAGTCAGAGTAGCAGTGGTTAGAGAAGCAGTGGTTAGATAAGCAGCGATAAGAGTAGCAGTGGTTAGATAAGCAGTAGTCAGAGTAGCAGTGGTTAGAGTAACATTGGTTAGAGTAGCAGCGATAAGAGTAGCAGTGGTTAGATAAGCAGTAGTCAGTGTAGCAGTGGTTAGAGTAGCGGTGGTTAGAGTAGCAGTGGTTAGATTAGCAGTGGTTAGAGTAGCAGTGGTTAGAATAGCAGCGATAAGAATAGCAGTTGTTAGATTAGCAGTGGTTAGATTAGCAGTGGTTAGATTGGCAGTGGTTAGAGTAGCAGTGGTTAGAGTAGCAGCGATAAGAATAGCAGTTGTTAGATTAGCAGTGGTTAGATTAGCAGTGGTTAGAGTAGCAGTGGTTAGATTAGCAGTGGTTAGAGTAGCAACGATAAGAGTACCAGTGCTTAGATTAGCAGCGACAAGAGTAGCAGTGGTTATATCTGCAGTAGTCAGAGTAGCAGTGGTTAGATTAGCAGCAGTTTAATGACGAGAACCTGAGTGCTTCGTACGAGTAATTCCGCTACACTGGTATTACAGCTCGCTGCTTCTGTCAACAAGCCTGCCCGCCATTTATCGAAATGACAAGCGTGAAACCATTACACACATGTGACATGCATTTTGACAGAATGAGCAGTGATTAGCAGTTACATCCCTTTCACTGCAGCCCATTTCCTAACGGCCACAGAGGACTCATTTTAACCTCCCAGCCTCCTTATCCCCAACCCCATCGTATCACAGATCAGTAACATAAACCGTAAAGTTGTAGTTAGCGTATTAACGTGCGTATTTATTTTTCCCTGTCAGTGCGATGACAGCACTTGTTACGTTTTGAACTGCATTTTTTTTTACAAAAATCCCGCATATGCCAGCCATAGGATTGGCACCTAATCAAACAGCAAATCTGCATTCACATCCTGTTTCATTTTTCTTGCGCGAATGAAACTGGATCAAGCCCACTGTTTAAGTTAAAAATATTACTCTTCGATTCTTAATAATTTACACTTAATTAAACGCACTTCATAAATCAGTAAAAAAAAGAAAAAGAAATCCTGGATCATTTTGACGTGATAGTACAAAGATTTGTGATCTGCTTAGTAAGGTTTTTTGTGGATGGCCTTCCGTGTAGTACCATCGATGAGGGGTTGGCACAATAGAGAAATGGGACACAATCATTCAAAACGTACACATTGATTTGTTCGTAAAGTTCACGGCCTGTGAATTAAAACAAAGCTATACCTGGTCTCCGTGACCCGTTTACGTAATCGCACGCAATGTGAATGCAGAACTTAAAGTAAAAAATTCTTGTGTGTCAGTATGACAAGTTGTCTATTTACATTCAGAAAAGCTATTTTAACAATCTTCCTGGAACAGACTTAAAAAGAATATTTGTTGCAATGGGTTCGAGCTTAACATGCCTATTTCTCACTCACATGTCTTCCTTTAAATGGCACGTTTGTTAAATAAACCGTGCCCCAGGACAGTCCATCGAACTCACCCAAGAAATGATTAGAACATTCAAAGCATTCAGCATAAATTCGTTAATCCTTTAATGTCGGCCTTAGTAAAAAAAAAACATACAGTTGAGCAAAACTAGAATTTTAAGCTTTCATTAATAATAATTTCAATGTGATATATATATATATATATATATATATATATATATATATATATATATATATATATATATATATATATATATATATATATATATATATATATATATATGGGAAAATCTAAACAAACAACTAAAGGCATTAAGAATTCAGCCACAAGCTCCGTCTCCGTACCCAGCCCTTGAGAAGTCCGGCTGGAGCAACACTAATAACATCCTGCTTCGAAACTGAGCTTGAAACTAAACTCTCATTGACATGTAGCTTGAAGAAATTTTTGAAAGATTCCTTTAATTTTCGTTGAAATGTGTCGGCAGTTTAGTTGTACAATTCTAGAAGAGATACAAAGCTATCCAGACCTTACCTATGGATCATGAATTACAAAGCAATCTTCTTGAAAATTCCGCAGCAGGTTGAGAAATGGTTGGTATTCCCACAAACACAGTCCACAATCTTATCCCTCAAAACCATCCTCTTTAGCTCCATCTTAGAAACCTGTCTGTAGCGTTCAAAATGAGGGAATATTTCGGCAAGTTTTAGCCCCTGACACATATCCAGGTAAAACAAGAAATGAAATGTAAACGGGTGTGTAATATACGAGCACATCTGGATGGAAGGCAGTAAGGGCTTGTGATGGAATTGTTTAGAAGTTTTGGAAGGTAGGAAACCAAAGAATTAATGTGGACACAAGTGTTACGTTCTGTTCTTACCAAGTGTATTTCCTATAAAAAATGTTATTTACTGATAGTCAAAAAGCAACAAGTACATGGTCTATGGCGAGTTTTTAAAAGTCGTATACATTTTTTCTATGTTTGGTGAAAAAAAATCGTCTGCACTCATATATTTGAGCGCATAAACAAATTAAAATTATAATTTTTTTCCGCATGAGTTAATATGTGTTCATTATCTGGACCGGATTTGCTAAGTCATATTCACTTTACTCGTTCACTCACTCACTCACTCACTCACTCACTCACTCACTCACTTATCCATTCATTCATTCACTCATTATTTCATCCGTTTATTAACTCACTCATTCACTTTTCCGTTACTTGTCCACTCACTAAATCACTCTGTAACCCAGACCGTCTCAGTTTGCTTCCTCACTCACTCACTCACTCACTCACTTATACTGCTGACCCACCAAGTTGACTCATACTTTATTTCTTGCAGAGAACTCACTCACTCATTTACTCACTCACTCATTGGTCACCCACCCATCGACAAGTTGACTCACACCTTATTTCTCTAACAGCTGTTACTCACTCCCTCGCACAATCACTCACTTGGCCATAACTCCTCTCCCATTCGCTCACCCACTCATTCACTCACTAATTTAGAGACAAACCATATTACATACACCCACTCAGTCTTTCACTCCCTCGCACAACCACTCACTTAGCCATAACTCACCAATTCGCCCAATCACTCACTCACTCACTCACCCACCCACTAATTTAGAGACAAACCATATTACATTCACCCACTCAATCTCTCACTCTCTCGTCCACGCACTCAGTCAGTCATTTGTTAAATTGCCACCGCTGTTCGTCATTAAATCAACCACTCAGTCAATCACTCAAAAACGTATCTCCTCACTAAACTCTAACTCACTGAGCCAATCACCCTCTCACCGACTCACTCATCCTTCACTCAGGCACCAACTGAACATTACTGACTCATTCACTGCTTCAAGCGATCACGCTGCAATCCGTTCACTCATTCTTTCACCCACTCACCCCTTCATTCTTTCATTCACTCACTCATCCACTGACCAACTCACTCATTCAATCAATCAGTTAACGAATCACTCAGTCACTTGCTCGCAGCAGCTTACGTATTATTGATACAACACGTAGCTATGGATCTGCAAAACTGCAAAAGTAATCTGGCAAAATCCTGTAAAAATTAACTATATAAATAAATAAAATAATATAAAGTGCATAAAACTTGAAATGGAATATAAAATCAATGAGATCCCTGTATAGGTTTCGTGTCTGACGATTGAGAACCCGAAGAGAGCAAACGCACATCTGTTTAGAACAGGCGCACGGCTGTTTAACATTCATTGTCGACTTCAACACAAGAGTTCATCTTTTGATCTCTTTGCAGACTCTTTGGGCAATTAACAATGCTATGCTGCGGTGCTTGCCCTTGTGATGCAACGGCACCGTGGGTCTGTCGCCCAACAGCCGTCCTCCCACTCCCCCAGCCACTCGGCTCGTTATTAACTTTCACCCACAGCCATTCCTCCAGCACCTTGCTAGAGATTTTTCAGATAAAATAGAAGGAAAACATATCTTGCCATTCCGTGATCCTGGGACTGCCTTGGAGGAGGGAGGGGATGGGGGGGGCGGTGTGGACGATGGGGGCTAAGAAACAAAGTGTTTACACAAATGCAAATGATATTAATCCGGTTGCAATGGTGCCAGGGTGGGGTGTAAACACTTTCTCCCCCCCCCCCACCACCCCCACCACCCCCTCCCCCAGAACCCATCAATTGTTAAATAAGCAACTATGATTGGAGGAAACTGTTGTCACAGTTACGGATCCAGTTTGGGTATCGATGGGTTGATGGTGTCTCTTGGGTGACTAGTGGTTGGGGACATTAATCGGTTGATAGCCTGTCTTGACTGGTTGGGTATTTGAGGACGTTAATGGGTTGATGGTAGTTCCCATGATGTAACTGGATTCAAGGAAGCCAACCCCGTTATGCTTCCGCCTTCACTCCCTGCCTAGACCCACACCTGCTTGGCGTTAATTAAAATGGAGAAGAAGGAGAGAAATGCTGTCGTCTGCTATCATAATACTGGGCACGTGGATGTGATCCAGGGGGATCAAATGGTGATCCAGAGAGATTTGTTGAAGTGTTTCTGCCATTGCTCATTAACTTAAGCGATATACTGCAGCTCCCGTTCATGGAGCCGCACTGACTGCTGTACCTGGAATCCAAGAAGGCTCTTAGTGGAATTTATGGAGACATTCAAAACGGTGATATTTAGCTTTATTTCGCTTGTTAATTTTTATATACAGTATGTCAAATAACTTAGTGTTCGAAACAAATAGAAACAAAAGATCCAAATCTTCTAAGACCTGAAATTAATTGTTTTAGTGATAACAGAATCCCCATAGCCATGGAATGATTTAAAATAACTTATCCAAAATTAACCAAAAAAAGAAAAAAAAGAAAGAAAGAAAGAAAAAGAAAAAAAGAAAGAAAGACAAAAAAAAGAAAAGGTGAAGAAAGCAATAAAGAAAAAACTTCAATTTAGGCATGTCAGTTTATTACACAACAGACAAGACCAAAAAAGACAACTGTGTGCATCTGGTCACTTCAGAAAATATATTAGAATACGAATGTGCCTTATGAGCAGGTGCTCATACGCCATTAATCTCATTCATGAATTATCTACACAAATAGTGCTCTGGTTTTAACTCGCACGCCACACGAATATTTATACATATGGTTATGTAAAGAAAGAAAAGTCTCATTCTGTTTTCTCAGTCAATCGATGATCAAAAATAAAGCAAGCATGTGCTGCTGATCTGAAGGTGTAATTAGAAGTGATTTTTTGGTTTTTCACATTCACTCTTTGTGACAAATATGAATTATAGGCCAGATTGCAAGGTGAATTTCCGATGATATATCGAGACGTTACACGAAACTGTCCACCACATCAACCGTGTATTATGAAAAAAAACAACCACGTGGTTTCCATATGCAAGGGAAAAAAGACAACACTTGTAACAAATAAATAAATAAATAAAAAAAGGACGGTTTTTTTTTTGCCTTTAACGAAGTGTCTTGTGAAACGACTGTGAGGTGATAATCGCTGCAGGTTTTTTCATATGAAACAGCACAAAATTATCATAAAAATATTACTGCGATTCTTTTGAAAAGCGTATAAAAACAGCGATGCAAACAATTTTTTAGATGTCATCTTTTCGAATTCAGCATTTCTGCAGAGTGTAGTCGTCACCCAAAGGGACCACTTTTAATCACCTGTGTTGCCATGCATGTCCAAAAAAACCTCGGAGAAAGCTGACTAATTTTGAGGCCAGACTCGGTCCGTGTGGATTGCGAATTTCGTTAAAAAGGGGGGTGATTTTCATTCAGTACTCCGCGTTACACACAAAAGGGGTGAGCGGTTCTTTCAGAATTGTACTCCGGTTTTGGTTAAAAAAGGGGGCATTATTCCCAGCTTAGGACTCTGCCTTAAGGGGTCTTTTTTTTAAAAAAAAGTCATGAACACGCATTGTAACCAGTTGGTACCTGAAAGCCCCGTCACTATTTCCTTTCG
Organism: Protula sp. h YS-2021; assembly: GCA_949752745.1. Lineage (NCBI taxonomy): Eukaryota > Metazoa > Annelida > Polychaeta > Sabellida > Serpulidae > Protula > Protula sp. h YS-2021. The sequence continues at coordinate 84,996,410 of OX457027.1, read as the reverse complement.
GGCCTTCAGCCAACAATCTCCACCAATTTCAACTGGGACTTGTAGTGAAATGTCAGAAAATGTCAAGAAAACTTTTCATTTTCAATATTTGTTGAGTGGGGTGGGTGGTCGGGGGTAGTATCATTAACCGGTTAGAACGATCAAATAATTATACAAAAATGACATAAAAGGACAAGAAAATCACACTTGAAACGGTATAATTTGTTAATTACATAATATTGCTTGCAGCTCACTATAGCGTAGTAATTTCGAGTAATTCTACAATTTCGAAGTTCTTCTCAATGAGATCCACCCGTAGAAGAGATCTGTCACATTACACCGCGCTCCAAATTAAGATGCTTGTCATTTTGTCATTAGATTCAATCGGTGCGTAAAGACCTTGATTCTCTTTGACAGTTGTAGCGAATTAAAACACTGTAACAAGTAATCATAAGGCTATTTGTGTGCTTGCTGTAATCACTGACCGAGCGAGCTGGCCATTTGCACCACGCCTCTATGATTGTCCACTGCCCATCACAAGTAGTAACGGTGTCAAATGTATTGCAGCCGCGACATATTTCATAGAAAGATATGGCTTAATCCAGCACAACCTGTCGCCCCCTATTACTTTACGCTTGTCAACTGCTTCGGTGGGATTTACTTCAGAGAGTCATCGAGTCTTGTTTTCCTTCAATAGAAGTTGCACCTTATGTTCTGAATATTGGAAACCCCCAACAGTGATACAAAAATAACAAAATATCGAAGAAACACTTGAATGTTGTCAATGAACAGTGATTTCTATAGAAACGAATTTAATCATAGTTAATAAGGGCATAGATTTTTTGTATAATTCTATAATGACAAGCCACAGATGCATATTTATTTTTATGTATGTTGCGATCTTTATGTTGAACACCCCCCTATTTGGTTCCTAAATCACAAACCTCTTGCAGCGATTTGATTGGATGCTTATTTCTACAGCAGGAATCTGACTCGCTGAGGCCGAAGGCACCTGCCAACCAAAAGACAGCAGGCTACATCTTAAAGCTAGCATCTCAGCTCATCTCAGATATTATGTATCTTTTCAGGCAGAAGTGCCGAGAATTCCATGAAAAAAAAAACGTTCCATTCTTGAATGTGCAGAAGAAAATTTTATATATCTTTCTACAATAAAGTGGCATAAAACACTGGAATTCAAAATAATAAATAGTCGTGTCGGGATTAAAAGTCACATCCGATGACTGTTCACGTCAACAATCTGATAAAGTACTGTCTTAAAAAATTGACAGCTTTTACTTAGGAGATAGGTCTTATATAAATTAAAGTAATCATATAAATTAGAGTGTCATTGAACTTCACTAAAACTTGTAATTATTCACTGGAAAATTTTCTTGAGTAAATTTCAGTGTTTAATAATTTTTTAAAGGTGTTGAAGAACGAGGTAATAATTTTTCAACACTAAAAAAAAAAAAAAAAAGAAAAAAAAAAAAGAAAAAAAAGAAAACAGCTTAAAGGACAGCGATATATGATGAACGGCGGACGGATGTAACCCGTTTCTACATCACTATGCCACGATCTTTTCTGGTAAAAAAGACAACAGAAAGGAACGACATGGGGACAGACGGCGAGGAACTGAGGAACATGGAGGAACTTGATAGCTCTTTTGACAGCGGATGTGAGCATTCGGAACACTCGGAACAGTCGGAACATTCAGATCACGGAGAAGAAATTGGTAAGTTAAAAAAAAATAATACACCCAAAATCGTATATGTTGCAGTACTCAAATTTAATTAAAAAACTCCATTATGTTGCTGAATGCCTTTGACACTGGGCTCTATTGCTTCAGTGTCTGTGGTTATGTAGTCATCGTTACATGGACGTCATAGTTCTCTTTATTAAACAAATATTCGAAATTAAATAAAGGATGTTTTGTGGCTGTTACAGACCAGAGAGCACAATTAGGTTAAACTGTAATAGTGTACAATGGATACCGTGGAAGGCATTTAAAATCAAGAATTAAGAGTTACTGTGTCTTTAAAAACTTAAACGTATTTTCTCGAAAATTAAACGGCTGCTTAAAAAAAGAAAATGTTCCGAAAAATGTAAAGTCGTCGTATTTAAGCCCACTTGGTCTTTTGGTATGTAATTTATGTATTGCACGATTAAAAATGAATAATTGTTGAAAAAAAATAAAGCTTAACATCATATGGGTAAACAAATATGCCTTTTTCATCTTTTTCCCAAAAAATTCCAACACTCGATTTTTTTGTCTTGCTCTTGCATTTTTCGACTGCCACAAAATGAGTAAATCTATTAATACGGCATTAACAGACAAGTAGTACTCTTCGAGAGCTCCTGACAGATAAACACTCAGGTGTTAATTACTGGCAGAGCCGACAGATAGCTTTATTTATTTATTAAACTGACACTTTCGTTTTGGCACTCTATTTGCAAGGAGGTATTTTGAGGGCCTTCGCGAAAATAAAACAATGTTTTGAAGTTCCAAAGAGACGTCCAGATTAATAATAATAATAATAATAATAATAATAATAATAATAATAATAATAATAATAATAATAATAATAATAATAATAATAATAATAATAATAATAATAATAATAATAATAATAATAATAATCGTAGTATTCACACTCATGTGTTTGAAAGAATCAGACACCCTTTTTGTAATTCCATTTTTGGGTATTAATTTTCATCAATTTGGTCCATCAAACTTAAACAAAATTAGCTAATCTTTATCAAATTCTGCATTATTATGAACAAATGTGCGTATGATGTGTTGGTTGTTCACGTTATCAAACATGAAAGAAGAATCACCTACAACCCTGCTGCTGTGATGACGTAGGCACCCACGTGTTGGAAGCACTTTGGAATCAACGCATGGCTTGCGTCAAACGGAACATAAAAGAATGGGCGTGTGAAAAACATCTATAAAGAACTGCTAAAATCACAGCATAATAATACCCTGCGGTCACCGCAGTCAGAAAGAAATAACATGCCATTAGATAATTATTTGAAGTGTCCACCAGCCAAAACCTTTTTTCTTTTTGCTTCTTGCAGAACAGATGCGCTGGTTAATTCAAGATATATACAAGATGGCAATGGTAATTAAAGTGAAGTTATCTGTTCATAATCTTGTGTGTGTTTGCCTGCAGATGTGGTCGGGGATGACGAAGAGATTGAGAGACGATGGCTCGGGGACGGGGACGACTCCCCCAGGCCTACAGATGCGCATGGTGTCTGTCAACACCAGCTCAGCCCCCCGGGGGCTATTGCCATGGTAGCGGCGCAGCGCTCGCCACAGCAGAAAACATCACCAAGCATTGCCCCAGAGATATTTCTACGCGCCAAATCTTTATCACCCGCTTATGAGAAATCACGTGATGATATTGACTCGTCTACGGGGTTCAAATACTCTGATCTAAGACGGTACAGCGATCCGAAATTTTGGCAGAACACTCTGCCGAGCATCACGCACCATTATGTCTCGCCGTTTAACTTCCACAGACTTCCACACGCAATCCTCGCTAGCAGCTCTCAAGGACACAGTCCGCCGTATCAGCCGTGCATGCCACTAGCGCCCCCTAGCGCCGCGTTATCAAATTACGCTATCTCCGCTCACGGATTTTTGCGCTCTCCCATAGAAAGCAATCGGATACCTCTGTCGGCGCTATCGAGGTTTGGTCCTGGAGGAGAAGGGAAAGTGCCGTTTGGTTTTATTCAGGGTGCATCAAATCCGTTAGTTTTCCCTGCTGTGCGGAACCCGATGCCGATGACCACTGATATTTGCCGTGAGCAAGAGATTGCAAAACTTTCCCGGGAGCAAGGACCTTTGAAGATTCATTCAGCCGCCATCCCCATGAACAATAACAATAACGCACCTAAAACGCTGCCATGGTTACATGATCTTCCGTATAATATCCCAAAAGACATGGATCCATCCGGAGATCGGCACATCAAGAGACACAACGAACCACCGAGATATCAATGCGATGCCTGTAAAAAAAGTTACGCAACATTTAGTGGTCTGTCTAAACACAAACAGTTCCATTGCGAAAGCCACGTAAAGAAAGAATTTAGCTGTAAATACTGTGAAAAGACATACAACTCCCTCGGTGCCCTGAAAATGCACATACGCACCCATACCCTCCCCTGCAAGTGTCAGATATGTGGCAAAGCCTTCTCACGACCTTGGCTCCTTCAAGGTCATTTAAGGACACATACAGGCGAGAAACCTTTTTCCTGCCAAATCTGCGGGCGGGCGTTTGCGGACAGAAGTAACTTGAGGGCGCACCTCCAAACACATTCAGATATCAAGAAGTACAGTTGTACAGACTGCTCTAAAACATTTTCTCGCATGTCTCTCCTGGTGAAGCACAAGGAAGGAAGCTGCCCTGGGATTCGAAACACCGCCATTCAAAACATGATTACGGCTACCGTATAACTTGCCAACCTCATTTGAGTTTCCGGTTTACTGAAATCAGAAGAGGTGATACCTGGACTGCTATACACAGCAATGAAATTGTCATATGGATGACAGCAGCTGGCAGCTGTAGCATCGTCCTCTGACATTCCGAAGTCTCATATTTACAATGTTTTTTTTTTTTCATGAGCAAAAACACCTGTAAACCAAGGAAGGATACGTCATAAAGACGTCGTAGTCAAGATTTTGACTCTGGGTCTTTGAGTTCTTCGAACTACCACATCGCTGTATAATACACTCATAATTTTAATTACATGATTACATTTATAAAACAAATACAAATTTATTAAATTATTATAAATTATTACTCATAATTACTAATTTTTTTGTTGTTAATAAGCGAAGTGATATGTACTACAAAAACTACCAAAAAAGTAAGCTCGGGTAGACATCTTCGCCAATTCACAAGCACTGTTTCATGACATTATTTTTTTCGTACACTAGATCAAGAAAAACGCGAAGGGTGTTCAAAGCGAGGTCGGGGGATCTGTTTGTGTACAAGGAGATACACATCAAATTGAACAGCACATCTTAATTGGCAAAACTGAAAATACATTCTTTTACTGTGAAAACGGTGTGGGCACCAGTTACTCCATGTTTAGTCGTAAACCAGAAGCCACAATTCACTGTGACATTCTTTATTATAAGTCACGATAATCTTCTGCAGCTAATATGGACATAGCTGTAACTTAACCAATTACGATGTGCTCCTCAAACTGAATGTTCTTTGCCTCGTAAAGTACTCTAGTGTTAAATCATTCGGACGGTCAACAAAGTTGTGTTTTCAAATTGCACATATTTCCTCAGCACAGCGGTGGATGGACAAGGCAATAAATTAGGAAGGTCTTTTCTGTTAAAAGTCGTGAAACTATTATGAATTATTCGACTCGATGCAGTTCGTATGACTAACGATTGCTCTTGTGAACCGCATGTCATCTTTTCGACTTCCAATCATCGTTGTTCTTTCGTTGTTTATTGTTACATATTATCTTGGTTAGTTGTTGATGTGTCAGTTATCTAGTATTAAACAAGCTTTAGCGCTTAATCTATTAATTTATTATAAACTATGAGCGTGTCTGGTTTCAGTTGAATTACGTTGTTTGTGCGGAAATCACAGAAGTATTTTAAAAGTATGTATTATGTTTTAAAACTGCGTTTTTTCTTACACGAATTGTGAAAAGATAATTCCAATCATATTTCCATCATTGAAATTATATGACTAGCCTGAATAAAAAAATCTATAAAAATATTGCGCATTTCGTTCGTTGTTTGTTTGTTTGTTTGAGTTATCTGTGAGGCCAAATAAATCCATCATTATTATAGGTCAAGGTCATCATGAATGAAAATTGATAACTGTCTGCCACGGACTGTAAAATAAAATAACGGTAAAATAATGGTAACGAATGGTCTCGGTTTATGATAAAATTTAATTAATACTGTAATAAAGCAATGAAGATAAACAACACCTAAAGCAGAATAAAATTAATTTCTCTTTTGTTTTGATTTTAAAATATCCTTTGCATAATGTAATAGGATAATTGAATAATAGGGCAACATGCCTGAACACATAACAGTAAGTAAAATTTTCCTCTACACACTATAAAAGCGTCTTGTATCTTTATGCACCTCACTAAGGATAAATTATCTTTACAAACCATAAAAAACATGAATTATCTCTGATCACCACCAATTGGATTAAAGTATCTTTGCACACCACACTAAGGATCAAGTATCTTTGCACACCACACTAAGGATCACGTATCTTTGCACACAGCACTCGGAAAAAGCATCTTTTGACACCACACCAAGGATTAAGTATCTTTGCACACCACACTAAGGATCACGTATCTTTGCACACAGCACTCGGAAAAAGCATCTTTTGACACCACACCAAGGATTAAGTATCTTTGCACACTGTACTAATCATCAAGTATCTTTGCACACTCACACTTAGTGTAGTATCTGTTAGATTTAGACATCACATCAAAGCATAACACACACTTACCGTTCTTTATTAACTGCCACAGATTGGCATCAGTGTAAATTTTGAGACATTTTATGTTATTTTGACATTGAAAAGCCAAGAAACGATGAAAGTTCTGTAAAAATAGCTTGTTTCTCATTTAAATAGATGTCTTACTTAACATGCCAACCATAAAGTTCTGCAAAAGTAATGTAATGTTGGAGTAATACTACCTACCCCCCCCCCCCTCCCCCAACCAATCCTTAGCTGAAAAACACATGTGACATTACAGTTGGCTCATTATAGTATCTTTCCAATAATAGCATTACGTGATTCTTTAACACCAGCTGTATAATACTATTATCCCTTCCTTTTTCTCTTAAAAAATGTATTTTTTTTCTTTTTTATGTTTGTTTTGGAAAACAGATGTAATAAAGCAACACAACATGCAGACTTATTGCGTCATCACATAGTCTACAGTTTACAGTAATAACATCCACAATATGAATACAACATGGGCAAGAGGGAAGTGCAGGGAATACATTGCCTGAACCCGACCGTCCGTCGCCCTCCCCCCTGCCCCGCTCCCGGCTGTTAAACGATATCACGTGATGTTTGCCTCTCCACCCTTAATACATGGCTCCCCCCGCCCCCGCCCCCCCCCACCTCCAACTTGTTTTTGAACGGGTTTCATTTCTAAATCTGTAATTCTATGCATATTTCAAGTTATTATTTTACTAATATTTCAGTGATATTTTAACAAACAGTTTTAAATAAAAAGCTATGGAGAAATCCTTGAAAGAAACACCTACATAATTACAGGGGAAAATTTCTCACATATTTTAAACATTCCTCCAAGTCTACCTAATCCGGGGTATGAGCTCTCTTGTAAGGTGGGTTAGGGGGGGCTATGGCACAACGCTTGATGCCCGGTCATTACAGCAGTTAGTTTTGGTTGATAGCTCTGAAAACTACGATGCTGTCACATTCACATAAATACAAATAAAAGTGAGATACACAATTCAAGTAAACGTTACATTTATATTCGAAAAAGAAAGGAAAGGGATATCTGTGCAGCTGTGGTGTTTCTTTCTTTTAGAAGCTTGCTGGTACTTCTGGCTGCGATTGGAAGCACAACGAAACAAGTGATTGACAGACAAGTACCCTTCTCTTCCTTTCCAGCTCATCAATAAACGTCTTGATTTGATTGACAGCCAGCAAAAATAACTTAAATGCATCACTGATGTAATTTCTGTATCGATTCTATGATTGCTGAGCAGTTTTAAGAAGGTTCTTCTGAAGAAGCAGTCAAATTGCTTATTGGATAAACTAAGCAATTGGTGCTGCCCGGGTAATGAAGCGACGAGCTGGGTGAAAAGGGGAGGTCTGAGGCCACTCATCTGCAACTAGCTCCTTCTATTTTCTTGTCTATTCAATCAGGCGATTTGCAAACTAACTCCTCTAAATTCATTAGTTTTCTTACAAGCCAGCAACAGAACCACATCATAATTCGACTCTTTGGTATTCAGTAAAGGCCATAGAGACTGCTCATATTGAGTCCACTCTGTACTAACGTCTAGATGACTTCCAAAATTTGTTTCTTCATCTAATTTTTGGTGACGACGCCGTGGCACTCAACCGAGAGTTTGCCAAAATGTCACTCAATTTAGCCGAATTATGAATAGCTAATTTTGCCCTAATATGCGTCTACCGAATCAAATCACATGGTTCCAGGTTTTTCATACATTCTAAGGCGCTCCTTCAACTGCACTAACCAATTCTTGGAGTGATTGCCTTGCCTTGAACTAATTCGCCCATTTTGAACCTACTTACACAATATATTAGGCAAGGAAAATATGAGTTCATTAGACAGTAAATAGCTCTTCTTTGCTGGTGCCTTCATGTCAGATAAAAATACTTTTTAGCTCTATTTTTTTGGGTCTAAAATGAATTCAGTGGTAACCTGATAAACAAACTCGATAGAAACAAGTCAATATCCACCAAAGTTACTTTTATTTGTAGAATACAGAGTAGAGCCAGTGAGTATCTGCCAATTATTTTAAAACGAATAAATGAAAATGTTTATATTGGCAATTCTATTAACAAATTAAATCATTCGTGTTGTTCTGCCACCTGTGTGTTTGAAAAAAATATCTATGACGTCCCACGCAACCGATCTATGACGCCACGTGCGGTCTGTATATGTTGCTACGACCGGTTTATTATTACGTTACTTGTACAGCCCGTCCATGATGTCACACCCTGCCTGTCTATTACGTCATATGCGGCCGAATTATGACTTAATCAAGTGACCTGTCCATGACACCGCTCACGGTCGCTCTATGACGTCACGCGCGGCCACTCAATGACGTTACACGCGACCGCTTTATGACGTTACACGAGCCACCAGTCCATGACGTCACACGCCGCCTGTCTATATCAAATAAACATTTTGACGTCGGAGCAATGATGGATAGACGTCGCACGCGATGTTGGTCCAGCGTCGGGTTTTCGGCTGATTATGGAAGTCGAAACTGTGGTATCAGTTATATTCCTATGTTTATGAATATAGTTCCATGCATGCCAAGATCCTTATCACGTAGGTTGAAAGGGCACTACTGACTTAGAGCTCAGTGAGTAAACATCGTAACAAACACGTAGATAGAAATTGACAATCTTTTACTTCGGATAATACTTCAGAAACAACGTCTACCTGTCGACGTGGGATGTACGTCTATCATCTGAAGTATAATCAATATTGCGAAAAGATTGCAAATGGAAGTGAAAAATAATCTCCCTACGTTGTAAAGACAACTGGAAAATTTTAGAATTTAATCGCCATCGAGGCAGTGGCAACCCTAAGGTATAGCGTCGTGGTTGCCTCCCGTCAAAGCACTCCCACCCCGCGGTCACCTGGTACCGCCTGATATGCACGAAGTCAAACGGGGGAAAATTTTATATATTTTACTTGCACACTAAGAGCTGTGTTCGAAGCGACTTGCCATGTCTTCCACTTCCGGCGAGCGATAACACAATAAAGTTGTTGTCTGGATCCAATCCCGACGTCTATACAAAGTGGATGGCTGTTGTACCAAAACCGTTCATTAAACGTAAGTGTTGGTACCGACCAAAAGCGGCGCATAAGCTGTTGCTTACCCATCGTCTCTTCAACGTGTGTCCGAGATGCTGCAAAAAGCCGGTGCATGGTATTATATGCGCGAGTGGTTTATGCTGTAACACGCGGCCAGTCTACGACGTTTCAGGCGCGATCGGTCTATGGCACCACACGTGTCTTGTCTGTGACGTTACACGCGAGGCATATCAGTGACATCACACGTGACTCATCTTTGAGATTACACCTGTCACACGTAGCCGGTCTATGACTGGCGCATGGAGGTAGGTTAATGATATTTTATGCGCAGCCGGTCTATGACGGTTCATGCGAATTCGGCCTATTAGGTCACAAGCGTCGGATCTATGCCGTTCAGGTCACACGCGGCGGGTCTAAGCTGTCTTGGTTACACGCGACGGGTGTTGGTCACACGCGGCGGGTCTAAGCTGTCTAGGTCACACACTGCGGGTCTATACCGTCTAGATCACACGTGGCATTGTCTGTGCCGTCTAGCCACAGGCTGCGGGTCTATACAGTCCACGTAACACGCGGCGAGTCTAGATCACACGGCATGGGTCTATACCGTCCAGGTCACACGCAGCGGGCCTATGCCGTCCAGGTCACACGGGGCGGGCCTATGTCGTCTAGGTCACGCTCGGCGGGTCTGACAGGTAGCCGGGTATTACACACCCGTTCTTACGCGAACGATCCAGCGCCAGGGAAAATGGCTGTCTCGATGCAATTCAAAAAGGTGTGAGTTTACAACAAAGTAGCATTGAACATACGGGTTACTTCCGGAAACAAGATCTATTGTTTATGACGTGGTTTGTCAGGGAAAGAATCCACGAGCTTCTTTTTTTATAAATCACCGTAAGCAGAAAAGGGCAAAAGCTAACTGTTGTTTAATGAGAAGACATCAGAGGAAAATGCGTAGAATCTCTACTCCGTAACATGCACCAGCAAATGTTCACGAACGTATGCCCATCAAACAATCAGGATCGTTTCTTTGATGGAATACCTCGTCTTTTGGTGTAGGCGGTTCAGAAATACTCCACTTATAACAAGAAAGGTGGCTAATGTTAGCATTATTGCAAATTGATATTTGTGCACCCGTGAGCATTTTTGAGACAATATTCATGAGCGCACGAGATATGTAGCCGGGAACAGGTGCCCCGGATTCAGTCTTTGATTTATTTATTAGTTCACTCACATAATACACACACGGAAGCATTAGGACACGCAGGTGCAACTTTTACAAACGCATTCGCTTGAGGGAATCCGGAGGGGGGGGGGGGGGTGGGGGGAAGGGGTGCGGGGGCACTCACGTACTAAGTGGTGAAACGACGCCCCAGACAGGAAGTACTAAGTTTTAAGTAATACCCCCGTTTTAGCCAGACGGGGAGGTGCGGTTCCGAAAGAACGCTTGTTTTATGGAAAACGCGAAGTTCTGAATGCAAATTATCCCAAATTTTAACGAAACTGGCACTCCGCACGGACCCCCTCTGCCCCAAAATTACCCCTTTCTCCTCGCTTTATTAAACACATGAAGCAATACATATGAAATTAAGTAACCTCCCTCCCCCAGAACTCGCAATCCACTCATAGTGGACATCTACGTTTTTACGAAATGTATGATGAGATGGCCTCTATTTGGCGTCCTAACGTCTGCGACAAATATCCAACTCGGAAATCAACGTCTATCCTGTATCGGAGAAACGGACCTTAATCTGCTATCTACTGCTATCGACCAATTTCCAAACCTGTCTAAAAAGTTGTAGTTCGTTGTTTCTTCGACACGACTTAATCGTATTGTCCTCCAAATGTTTTTATGACAGCATTTTGGAAAATAGATAAAAAGTAACCAGTCACCATATTCTAACACATCAGCTAAGAGCGGGGTGAGTGACGGGGTGGGGATAAGGTACATATTCTAACACACGGGATCAGCTAAGAGCGGGTGAGTGACGGGGTGGGGGTAAGCCACATATTCTAACAGACGGGATCAGCTAAGAGCGGGGTGAGTGACGTATGGGGGTAAGCCACATATTCTAACACACGGGATCAGCTAAGAGCGGGGTGAGTGACGGATGGGGGCAAGCCACACATTCTAACACACGTGATCAGCTAAGAGCGGGGTGAGTGACGGGGTGGGGGTAAGCCACATATTCTAACAGACGGGATCAGCTAAGAGCGGGGTGAGTGACGTATGGGGGTAAGCCACATATTCTAACACACGGGATCAGCTAAGAGCGGGGTGAGTGACGGATGGGGGTAAGCCACACATTCTAACACACGGGATCAGCTAAGAGCGGGGTGAGTGATCGAGTGGGAGTAAGCCACACATTCTAACACACGTGATCAGCTAAGAGCGGGGTGAGTGACGGGTGGGGGTAAGCCACATATTCTAACACACGGGATTAGCTAAGAGCGGGATTTTTGACGGGGTGGGGGTAGAGTGAGGGTCGGCGACGGCGTAATTTGAGAGAAGGGTGACCTGTAAGAGCTCATCCGTATCCCAGTACAGCGTCTTTTCCCGACACTTATACACCGCACCCCCAGCGGTATCCAACGGTGATACCTCGGCGTCCATCCAAACTCAGAGGGTTGTTTCGGTTGCCATATACAGCGAAATCCCTACTTTGACCCGACAGCAGGAGGTGACGTCATTCCAACGCCACAAGTTCTCTAGGTACGTTTAAATTTCCGATCAGCTTCTGTTCACCTTTCAATGGTGACAGAGCGTCTTTTTACCCTGGTGACTGCGCATACATTCTGGGGGGGGGGGGGGGGGGGAGGTTTAGGATTTTCTATGTAATGTTTTTACTGTGACAGCAAAGGTGCATAACTTGTTGATTTAAGATGCTGACACTCTGTCGAGTTTGAGAGATATTCTCTGGACCCTTTTTGTGTGTTCGGTTGTTGTACATGTTATTGATTCTCCCTGGTTCCGAATGGGTCATTCGTGTTGCGGCGGAAACATTTCTAGTTTCCACCGGTTTTATCTACGTTTGTTGGCTATAACTGTGGTAAAATGCGTGAGTTAACAATTTTCCTAACTGGCTATTTGAAACAAGCCGATTAGGATCACGTGACGATGTGGTCAGTAAGAGCAGCATCAATCGCCGGATATTCAAAATAAAGCTTCTTCTTCCTCCATCGTCTTCATTGTTTACATCGCCATTTCTACTGAAGGCGTAGAACAGGATAAAAACTTGAGAAGTGAGCAATGCGGTGCATGTATGTGCGTCATTCCAGATCCATCTGGTATCCCATTCCACGCCAGTTTTCTCGCCATAGCATTCCAGGCAGACAAGTGCGAGTGTCTTTGTTATGAGTGAAGCTAAAAGGCTGACAGGTGTCTCGCACATACGATCTGTACGGAGAGTGTCGATGGTTAATTCCTCCATTAAAAAATACCACTAACCATGTATTTTTCTTCATTTTTCTGAAGTTATAAGATGTTCTTTTTTTATGTTTTTCTGATGATGCTTAATGTTTTTTTTTTTTTTGATGTTACAAAATGATGTTTTTGATCTCTGACACCCGTTTTTCAACAGAATATGTAATCTGTAATGGGCATGCCTTGTTAGATATTCCGACAGTTAGCCTATTTTTATAGTTTTTTCTCTCCTCGGATGGTTTCCAGAAACTCTTCCTAGACTATTTGACGCAGGAAAATGAAATTTGGCACATAGATAGAGGATAACGAGACGTCGGGAAATCCGCAATTTTTTACCTTGACCTTCAAGGTCAATTTGAGGTGAAAGTATTGTATTCCGATTTTCGACCCTTTCGGCTTAAAAGGGAAACAGGACAGTTCCCGCGGGGACCTTTTCTCACGCGGACTTTACCCGTGGGGACTTTTCCCGAGGAGGACTTTTCCCGCCGGGGCTTTTCCAAACCTAGGACCTTTCCCGACCTAGCACATTTCCCGCGGATGAAAAAAAAAACTAACAAAAAATAAAACTAATTTATTGCAAATTTTATTTAGTAATTTAAACTTGCAATACACGTTCTCAATTGTGTTCTCTCTGGTCTCTGATGTTTCTTTTTCTATTGTCAGCAAGTTGTAGTGGATTATGCTGTAGGGGCAGGGTTATGTTGTGATTCAGTTAAATGCAATTAAAACTTAATTCACAAATGTGTGATGGATTAAAACACAGCAAAAGTCCTCCTCGGGAAATGTCCCAGGTCGGGAAAAGTCCTCCGCGGGAAAAGTTCACACAGGTGAAGTCCGCATGGGAGAGTGCCCGCGGCAAGAGCCTCCGCGGGAAATATCCTCGCCTAAAAGACCATTATGCAGGAGGTACCTCGATGAACATGACCTCTTCGGTCATGTTCAAGCTCAAAATCGAAGTTGGCCATAATCTCTAAAACGGTTTGAGACAGAACAATTCTGACTTTATTTTTTGACCGTTTGGAATTAAACGACGTTATGTGATACCTGGTTGACCATGACCTCCTAGGTAAAGGTCAAGGTTTAAAACTGGGAGTTGACCATTATCTCGAAAACGGTTAGAGATCGATCCTTTGGGATTAAAAGACGTTAGATAAGCGGTACCTCGGTGACCTTCAGTTTCTAGACCATGGTCAAGGTGAAAAAAAATCCAGGACGTTGACCAACATTTCGAAATCTCCTTGGTCAACCAAAATCCCAGTGTCGACCATTTTGGTCTTGAAGACGTTACTTCAGAGCCACCTCTGTGACTGTTGACTTTCTTGGTACTTCTGTGACTGTTGACCTTCTCGGTCATCATGTGAAAGATACATTTTCTCTTGTGGTTTTTACAAGTGAGTCATTCCGCTGTCTAGTGGAATGCGGTCTACTTTTTTCGTGTTATGCACGTGTTATTTATGAACATCAACTTCTGAAGTGCTCCCACTGAAAAGCCTGCTCTGAACTCGTTCCAAAGAGGTTCCTAAAATTTCCCTTCCTCCTACCCCTTATGCACTTCAAAGTAATGCTCAGCGGGTATGCCATCTTACAGAGTCATATTGCAACACATTTACAACAATTTGTATGCCCATTTTGAATCATTTTTTCAAAACAATGTTCATACAAATGTTAGACAAGACTCGAGGACAAAACAGGGAAAAAGTTCCCTGGCTATGACGTCACCGGATATACCTTTCCCGTTTAAATAGGTATCAAATGAAATTACAACTCGAACTCATATGAGGGATTAAATAGAAAATGTCACTTCATACACAATGAAAGATGGTTGGTGATTTTCCCACTGTCTTTGGTGGCTCCATGATTTCTAATTCAAAGGCAGGAGATGCTTGGGTGACAGTGTTAGTGACAAAATTAATTTGTAGGGGGGTGCATAAAATGGCCAGACGAATAAGAAATGGGTACCAATCGCTCAGTAAGTAATGTCTTAATAAGTACGTAATGGAGGTGAACTCTTACATAATGAAATATTTCATAAATCTTATTTTATATGTTCCAATAATGAATAAATGTTCTGTGACATCCTTGTTGAGCTTGCCCTTAATTTGTAACTCGGTGATTGTGATTTGTATTTGGATTCAAGACGTAAATGCCAAACAGTTGATATTTTTAATCTTTCCTGAGAAAGTGAGATATTCTGGGAAGTGTTACAGGAGATTACCAAAACGCAGTACAGTAAAACCTGCTTCGGGTCAAACCTGTACAATGTGTTAAACTCCCTTCTTTGCAATAAGATTCTGGATAATTCGGACACCTTCCTATTCAGGACACCAGGCACACATTTCTGACTGTATTGTAAGTGTCAATGTGTGACTAACCCGTGTTATCCGCACATGGTAATGGCTCGATCTTTGAATACTGTCAAGGTAATGTGCCGCGACAAATATGACTGCTCCTGTTTGCGAACTGTTTGATCCCGTGACATTTGTTAAGTCCCAAGTGGTTTGTTTGCAACCATTTGATATTGTTCATTCAAATTGTCAGAGAAATCAACTGATTAATATTATTAATTATTATTTAGAAATTGAAAATGAACTAAAAAAGAAGCGTAATTGTTTAAATTTTGTTGAAGGATTTTTGTCTAACTTATGTGGTATATAGTCTCTTCTTTCCCCTGTAGTCTTTCAGTTCCTGGCGCTCCCTTATCCGGACACGTAGGTGTGGGCTCTCTGGGGAGGGATGTTTTATTGCGGGAGGTACGGGGATAATTCTATGTTTTCAATTCATGTTTTATGAATTGCAATTGATCATCCAGTTTAATTAAACATTCTGTTGTGAGATTAAATGAATGCGGAGAAAATGAGGAGTTGGGGCTCTTTACCATCTGTGCAGAACTGAGGAGCAAAACACTGCAGGGACATTACAATGGCGGATTTCGTAAACAAATCAAGTCACTGCGGCATAATCTGAATAATCTGGACCTGACTAACCCGACTAACGCGGTCCGGATAAGCGAGGTTTAACAGTGCTTATTTGCGAATTGAAGGGCATAACATGAGCAGTTGGCTGCGACACATAATGGCAAGCATGTTTAGACATAACCTATTGTTTTATTTATCCTGGATTCTTTGCTCTGGAAACAGTCTAATTCTGAAGTCAGTTAAAAGGTTCAGAACAGTGTATTGTGTTGTCAGAAAAACCTCGTTGTTACGCAACTCAGGATTGCGCAGAATACACTGTTTTTCATCTTCTAACCGTAGCATAAAATAACATTTTTACTTCGCAAAAGCTTTGAATTCGCTTATCTCCACTTTTAATGGGTTCCCTTCCAGTAATATTTACCACGCAAAATAAACGCCATTCTGTGTGCTGCCGGTTTTTTGCAGCAAGGGAACTGGTTTAAGGTGCGAATTGCTTCATTTTTTACTTAATTCACTGCCTAATGGATTATTTTATCTATTATTGTGCGTTGGGATAAATTTATGGAGCCGAAGTGTGTTAATTCGACATCTTACTCTTCGGTCTGATTAGGTTGAGTTTGCACGATCACGGAGACACTTTCCTAGTCCCGAGAAGTGCGCCTCTTTCTCCACTTTCTTTCAGATCGAGGAACTTACCAGTTCCACCTCAGTTCGTCTAGGAGTAGGATATTTTCAGGCTGCTGGACCTGATCAGACTCCAAGCTTTACCAGCCAGCTGTGTCATCGCGGAAATGGCCAGTTTTGCTTAAGCTTTACTCCATGGGTCGCTTCTCAGTCTTCGTAGAGCAGGTTCTGCAAGTCTGACAGCGTTCTCTGACGAAAAGAGACGTTTTCTGTGACGTCTGAGGGTCATTTTCTTTGCCAGGACCGTTTTCCCATTGTGGTCATACGGTCACGGGTGCGAGAAGACCATTCTGGTCCAACGGGATTCACAAACCCGTTACGGTCCGATGGTCCCAGGGGCATCTGAGGCAAGAGAGATCCATATCCGACACGGGTAGTGCCATTACGGTCCAGCCCGTTACGGCCCTGGAACGCTACCGTTCCGGGAAGCATCTCTTTTCGTCTTTTCCTTAGACCCAGCGAGTTATTGCAGTGTTTAAGCAATTGTAAACACAGCTTGGACGGTTAAAGCTTGCAGTTGAAGCAAAGCACTGAGAAATGTAGTATTGTGCGTTGTTTTATACTACATATTCTCACCGTTGTTTTTCTCTGCTTGCATTTCAGATATGACAGAGGCCAGTCTACATTCTCCGCCGTTACTGCCTCAGTGTATCCATCCTCCAACTGCGTGTAACCCCCACTCCATCTGCGACAGCTGCAGACGGAATAGTGGAATACCTCTGTGCGAGCCAGACAGCCCGTGCGGCGAGTGCCTACATCTCACTCCAGAGGATTGGAAAGTCCTATTACGGAATAGGACCAAGAACGAGCGCAGGAGGGATAAGCGCAAATTCCTTTCGTCAGCTTCGTTTGTTACTCGTGAATTTATTCAGGATACCATGAAAAAGGCTAGCTCCGTTATTCTGGGCCAGGTCTCCACCCCCGTACACGTAGACACTGGTGCAGAATCGGAATCCGCTACGCCAGTTAAGAGACATAAAAAATCTAAGAGTAAAGGACGTGCATTATCTGAGACTGTAGCAGAATTGGATATCCCGGAAGGTCAAGAACGGGATCGTCTCCTCGAGGCATGGGCCTCATCTCCTAGAGTGAAACCCATGGGCAGTCCAGGAGGGGCGTTTAAGTCCCCGTCTGAGGAGCAAGTGACTTTAACGCATAAGGATACGGGAACAGTTCTTTCGGCGGTTACAGGCCAGTTAGGCATTCCCCCGCGAGAGGACTTATCCCCCCTCCTCAGCTACAGCGTCTCCCGAGTGAATTTTCAGCGTTCTTGTCTATGCAATCGCAACTGCAAAAGCAACTTTTGGATTTACAAAATCAAGTTCAGAAGCAGGAGAATCTGCTTAGTCAAAAACAAAAGTCTAGACCATCAGCTACGGTCTCTCGTCCTCCTCCGGAGATTCAGTCAGTGGCAGCGATGTCGGGCTCGCCTGTGCCTCACCCCCTGCTGGACTCTAACGTGGATATTCCCGAAACGGTCACCATCAGCGAGGAGGATTCCGTGGGCGTGCCCCTTTCGGGCCAAGTTTCTGCATTGCTGGAAGATGACGAGGAAATCGGGCCGATGGAAACTTCTCCCCTAGCAGCAGTCCCAAGCAACAGAAAGAAATTTACACCCCAGTAGGGGAACCCCACATGTCACATTTTCCACAATCTCAACTCCACAATCTCAATCTCAAGCAGCATCTGAGGAGCAGGAGTCGGAGGTGGAAGACGGGGAAGAAGAATCCGAGGGTACGTCAGTACATTCCCGTTGTCATTTACCGTTACGGGCAGTGGAGCAGGTGCGTTCTCCCGGTCAGGGGCATCGACTCTGGAGAGACCCAGCGGCAGCGGGCAGACGGCCCATCCGTACTCCCTCTCCACCAGACCTTACCCCATCGGTCGAGGACGCGGCCCCCTCGAGTTCTGCTTCTACGATTGCACCGGAGGACGTGCCGTTCAGGGATGCCATTCAAGAGATAGCCCGCTTAGCAGAGGTCTCCTGTGGCTCCCCAAACTTAGATAAGGAGGATCCGCCCATTCGTATGACATCTCAGGCCGCTCCACCACAACAGGACTCTTTTATCGCACTAGCCACCAGCGAGGGCATTGCTCATGCTGTCACGGTCCGCGCGAAGGAGTTCAAGAAGATGGACGCCGGTGAGGGTCGCACACTGTCGCGTTTCCACTTATCTAAACATTGCCTAGTACGACCAGGCCCATATCGGTCAGCGGATGAGAAAATTCCCCTAGAGGCACTGGAACAGCCCGTGAAGCGTACAGTCTGGATGCCCACAGTGCGTAGTGACTCAGACATTCCATTAGTGGAGAAAGACGCCAAGACCATCGAGGCATCTTCTCGCCACATCCTGAACATTATGTCATTTCAAGATCACGCACTTAAAGCACTGAAGTCGCGTTGGGAAGAACTTCGCCTTAGTGATCCTGTGTCTGCTAAACTGATGGAATGCCTGGCCTTAGCTACCCGAGACGTGGTCAAACTTTCCACCTTTTTGATGGCGTCAATGGTCTACCTACGTCGAGATGCCTCTCTCCAGCACTGCTGGTCTAGTGTCAAAGGTTTACGGGATCTGCGCCATGCCCCTATCCTGGAGGAACGAGAGCTATTTCCTCCCGCCGAGATAGAGAGGGTGAACCAGGAAAGTTGTTCGCTTTCGCAAGATTATGCCCTGATGTCCAGGATGTCTCGCTCCTCCTTCAAACGCCCACTGAAGAGGAAGAGACCACAACAGGCCTCTCCGGCACAGTCTAAGCCGAGTGCGCAGCCACAACAGCCCCCTGTCAAGAAACCGAAACCCAGCCCCGGCAGCAAGACAGAGGGTCCGTCTCCACAGTCGTTCAGGTAGCAACCAATCAAAGTACCGTCACGAGATTCCCTCATCTCCTGGCGATACTTTAACAAACTTAAAAGACTTGGAAAATTTACTTTCCTTAAATGCCTACTTGCCCGTAGGAGGGAGACTAGGAAAATTTTGGCAGCAATGGGCAGAAATGGGGGCGTCTCGAAGGGTAGTACGTTGGTTAAAGAGAGGTTACTCCCTACCTTTCAAACGAGACCGAAACGGGTTCAGGTGCCCTATTCCCCTAACCTCCCATGCGCCAAGACAACTAGTCACCTCTTACGCCGAGGGGTCCGAAAAAGACCGAGCTCTCCAAGAAATGCTGTTGAGCTTGTCTCAAAAACAGGCGATAGAGGAAATGCCAGAAAATCAAATGGGTTTTTTCAGCAGAGTTTTTCTGGTTCCCAAGAAATCCGGAGGATGGAGGCTAGTAATCGACCTCTCCCCCATAAACGGTTTTCTCCGAGTGGTCACCTTTCAGATGGACACGGCCCAGGTGATAAAAGAGTCATTACGGGAAGGGATGTGGGGTACCTCCATAGATCTCTCCGATGCTTACCTCCATGATCCTCTTCACCGTTCGGCAAGGAAATTCCTACCCTTTCAAGTAGGGAAAAGACGGTTTTGGTTTCTGGCACTTCCCTTCGGTCTGGCTACGGCCCCGTACGTTTTCTCCAAGGTCTTGAAAGTACTAAAAACATGGGCACGTCTGGAAGGGATGTTAGTCTTTCAGTATCTGGACGATTGGTTTCTGGCGAATCAAGACAAGCAGGTAACCGAGAATCATACAATGTCTTTAGTTCGCAAGGCACTAGAGGTAGGTCTAGAAGTAAACCTAGCCAAGTCCGAACTAACCCCCAAACAGTCCATTACCTTTCTAGGGGAGTTATGGGATCTGACAATAGCAAAGGCGTTCCCTACGCCAGAACGCCGCAAGAGAATTGCAGATGCCATAAAAGGCATTTCCCCAGGAAAAAAGGTGAGATTACAGGCCATGGAATCTCTCCTTGGCCTGTTAGTGGCAACAGAGAAGACAGTCCCCCTGGGCCGTCTCCATTACAGGCCATTTCAAAGCCAGGTAAGGTGGGCGTTGCATCAGGGTCGTTCACCCGCAGCAAAGATGCAAGTTTCACAGGTAACCCTACAAGCCCTCCAGTGGTGGTGCGACGTTCTAATTATGTCCGAAGGAATGCCATTTCAGCCCCCCACCCCGGAGATAGAGATTCAGACCGATGCGTCCCATTCGGGGTGGGGAATTTATTGGAACGGTCAGGTATGGAAGGGCAAATGGCCACCCTCGCTTCAGTCCTACCACATAAACTGGCTGGAGCTTCGGGTAGTCTGGATTGCCCTAACCAAACTGACCAACCAACTCAGAAACAAGGCAGTCCTCTTTCGGTTAGACAATTCCACGGCCATAGCTTACCTCAACAAGCAGGGGGGTACCAAATCACGATCCCTGTCCAAACTCGCGTTTCAAATTCTTACAAAGGCCAGGGAGGAGCAGGTGACGGTCTCCGCCCGTCACCTGGCCGAGAAATTAAATGTCCTAGCGGATCTAGCTTCCAGACAGGGTCAAGTTATCAACACCGAATGGTACCTATCCCCTCGGTCCTTTCAGTGGGTGACACACCAATCCCCATGGGGTGCCCCGACGCTGGATCTATTTGCAAACGCTATGACCACCCAACTTCCCCGGTACGTGTCCCCTTGCCCGGACCCAGCAGCGTGGGCAATAGACGCCCTCAATTGTCAGTGGCCACGGGACGAGGTACTGTACGCCTTTCCCCCACAAGCAATCTTAGGGCAAGTCTTACAGAGAGTAATCGAGTTGAAACCACCGTTCCTATTACTCATTGCCCCATGAACACCGGAAGCCCCATGGTTCGCCCTCCTACTCCATTGCAAGGTAGTAAGGTCGATACCGATCCCATGCCACAACGAGTTGCTATCACAACCCCATTGGCATCACTTCCACCCCTCCCCTCGCTTACTGAACCTCCACCTATGGTGTCTGACCAGGCCTTTCTGAAAAACAAGGGTTTTTCTAAGCAGGTGAGAGAGAAAATAGTAAACAGTCACAAGGGCTCGACGGCCAAAGTTTACAGGTCGCAGTGGAATAAATTTGCCGCTTGGTGTAGCACTTCTAAGCTAGATCCGTTTCAGGCTAGCCCAGCAGTGGTAGCGGATTTCCTCGATCACCTTTTCACGGAGGTGAAATTAAAGGTAGGTTCCATCGAGGGCTATAGGGCCGCTATAGGGTCAAGACTCAAAGCGTCTACAGGCTACGACCCGGGCGAAGATACATCCCTATCACAATTAGTAAGACATTTAAAAGTTAACTCCCCACCCTGCCCATCCAACATAGCGCAGTGGGATTTATCGTTAGTCTTACAGTACCTTCAGCGCCCAGATGTTTTTAGTAAAGACGTGATTTCAGCAAAAAAACGCAACATTAAGATTCACGTTTTTATTGGCTTTAGCTTTGGGCAAAAGAAGAGGCGAAATCCATGCCCTGGACGGAAAGGTAAATAAAGATAAGGGTACATGGGAGAAGGTCACCCTAGTCCCCAGAGCAGGATTCATGGGAAAAACCCACATCATGACCCAAGGGATGGGAACGTTCGATCACATTACTCTCCCATCCCTACCAGATGACCCCGACTCAGACGGTCTGGTCTCTTTGTGTCCCGTCAAAGCGCTGCAACAGTATTTAGAAATGTCAGAGGCCTACAGATCAAAAAATCAGGAGGCTCTCATCATTTCTTTTATGCCGAAATTTAACAAAGATCTTTCGAAGCAGTCGATCTCAAATTATATTAAAAGGATCATTTTGGCAGCCTATGACGATGCACAAATCGACCCTAACCCGTTAGGGGAATCGAGCATCAAAGCCCATCAGGTAAGGCAAGTAGCCAATTCCCTCAGGGCGGTACGTAACGTGTCCCTTTCGGATATATTAAAAACAGGTTGTTGGGTTTCCCCCAACTCGTTTGCTAAATACTATCTGAAAGATTTTTCTCAAGATGAATTGTCTGGTTTATATTCATTAGGACCGTTCGTGGCTTCAGAAACGACCATTACAGGCTGAATGTTTCTGTTGTAGGAATGCTTCCCCCAAGTTTAAGAACAAGGGCAAGCACAAGAGTAACTTCTCCAAGGGCCGTAACGGGAACAATAACAGCAACAACAAGCCACGAAAGTAACAACCTACAAGAAGGTTTTTTCCTTCTTACTCTGAACATTTCGCCTTTCGCTCAGGTCCTTCGGACCATTTCGGTTCCGTGCTTATATTAAGTTACGGATAAACGCTGGACGGTTATGTTTAATTAAGCATTTATTTACTCCGAAGTGTTCAGGATCGCATGTGTAATGGGTACAGCCCAGTCTTCGGTCTTACGGCTACTCGGATGCTTAAATTTTGATCTCCTTTCTTCAAGTTTTTTAGAAAGAAAGGGGGGGGGGGGACCAGGTCGGTCCCAGACGTACCCAGTGACCGTACACCCGTTGTAGCCGGAAGTCCGAAAGACCGGTTTATGGTTCATGGTATGAGGTA
Source organism: Protula sp. h YS-2021 (assembly GCA_949752745.1). NCBI lineage: Eukaryota > Metazoa > Annelida > Polychaeta > Sabellida > Serpulidae > Protula > Protula sp. h YS-2021. Next base: position 84,973,457 of record OX457027.1, on the reverse strand, counting down.
CCATAGTGTCATTATGGGCTTATGGGACCATAACGGCCCCATATAGGAAAACAGTCATAAATAAGCAAAACTTTTTCTGTTTTTCATTTTATGACAATTTACAGTAGTTTTAGAACTATCTAGTCAATCGCTACGAGTTTATTTCAAATAAAACGTGGTAATTTATCAAATGGGAAGAAGAAAAGTTAGACAGCGGACTCCCTTTCATTTTCCAAGTTTGAATTGCATGTCTTGTAAGACACTTCAGTCACTTTACTAGAAGTGTCAAAGAGTTTATTTGCGTAATTCCTATGGATTTACGATCGTTTTGTAGTACTTCTAAATAAACCTAATTGTTCATCAATACATAGCAAGTGAATAGTGAGAACTTGAGGTAGGGATCCATCCGGTGGGCGGTTGGAGGGGGATGGTGATAGTTCTCAAAAAAGATGATGGCATGGTTGGAAGCCTTTCTCATCTCAACTGACAGTTGCTGTGATATTTTTACTTTGTTACGATTTTACCTTATGTTGAAAGACCGGAATGGTTCGCCTCCGGACTTTATTTAGGAAATCATTAAAGAATTGAAACTTAGCTGACAAGTTTTATTTCTTCTTTTGCTTCGAGTGCACAGCACTCCTCGCTTACATGCAATGAGCTTCTACAAGCCATAGTGTAATTCGCGACCTTTTTGGGCAGTTCAAGAATGGCAGGCTCCCCTGCTCCGGACTCAAGTCCCATTAAAAGTGGAGATAAGCGAATTAAAAGCTTTTGCGAAGTAAAACTATCGTTTTATTTCGTAAAACGAGCTTTTACGAGTAAAAGCGCAATTCGCGTTCTCCACTTTTAACTTTGATTTTAACCCGTCCCATCCATCCCCAACTAGCCTGGGCGTGTTTTACCGCCTTTGGGGCTAAAAAGGGAATGTCGTTTACACGAGACTAGCAGACGACGTCTCGGCCATCCTGATTGGTCGAAGGATGGATGGAAGGGTTAAGTGATCTTGAACGGTACCTCAAAAAGTTCTTTTTTATTTTGCGTGGTAAATATTACTGGAAGGGAACCCATTAAAAGTGGAGAACGCGAATTGCGCTTTTACTCGTAAAAGCTCGTTTTACGAAATAAAACGATAGATTATTCCACTGACTTTCTTTAAGCGGTTTTTAAGGTAGTATATAATTGCTTAAATAGTTGTCATTTATGGGATATCAGCTTTACCGTAATAGGATGAACCTATTGAGACCAAATGCTTGTCCAACTTCCCCGCCACCCTAAAAGGGTAACGATAACGGGAGACCTTTGCAGCCTGGTAACCACAAAAAAACCCTAGATCCGCGCATGATCCCGATGAGTTTCTACATAACTGGAATGCTTCAAGAGACTAATACACATAGTCTGACAGGAAAGGGGTATTTTGAGTGGAAAGACCCATCACGATAATTATTGTCTTTGAACTAAAATTACGCCCATGACTACATTGTCCAGGTCCTTATTGTACAGAAACCCATGGGAAACTAGAAGAGACTGAAAAAGCGTGTCCGAATTAGGGAGTTGTTTACATTATACAGGTTTGTCCAAGTTTTGCTATATTTTAAACACTGTACTCGGTTAGTTCAAACACTGTACTTTACTGTTCCAAACACTGCAGTCTGTTATTTCAAAGACTATACGCTGCTTTTCCAAATACTATACTCTTTTATCAGCTGACCTCTGTGGTGATCTGTCTGTTATGGATGAGTAGGAGTATTTAAACAAGAATGTCCATGGGAATTTTGCCCAACCTTAAAAGCGAAGAAATTGCAAAAGTGAAAGGAGAAAACGGCGAATTTTGAGTAAATTTACATTTGATAGAAGGCCTCACAGGCAACACTGCCATTAAAAGTAATCGGACAGGATCTGTGGGACGAACAGCATTTTTTTGTGTTTCTCTTAAAGCTATCAGTTTATCTGGTCAGTTTTTGCCGAACAGATAAAAAAAAACTGTATTACAATGTATTAAGTATTAATAAAAAGCATTAAGTACTATTACACATTTTGAGCAACACTTAAGACATAGCAGTCAAGCAAAACATACACACAAAATAAATAAATAAAATAAAATGACTCCTGACTGAAGCTTGAACTCGCAACCTTTTCCTTCACAGGCGACAGCACAATCAACTGGGAGGTAGTAAAAAAATCCCAAGTACGAGTGCATTGCAATATTTTGCCTATAATAATAATAATAATAATAATAATAATAATAATAATAATAATAATAATAATAATAATAATAATAATAATAATAATAATAATAATAATAATAATAATAATAATAATAATAATAATAATAATAATAATAATAATAATAATAATAATAATAATAATAATAATAATAATAATAATCGTAATTATCAGTCCAACATCTTATCGAGTTAGCTATCGAGGCAGGTGGTCAGGCGACTGATGAAGGCCCATCAAATATTTGCAGTTTTACAGTTTTTTTTGTCAATGTGATTGGATAAAAGATCGACATTGCTAAAAGGCGATGTGCACCTTTTGTGTATCTGTTATTTGTATTTCCAAAAGATTCTGATTCTAAACTGTTTATCCTTCCCAGTGAGCGTGCAACGTTCGTAAGACGTTCCTTAGATGTCGCGAACCGACTTTGGACATACGCCGAGACCAGAAGTCGAGTTAACGTCGAGATATGGCTGTACATTAAAGTCGAAACAGCGTCGTTTCCGCCACATTGAACACACATCGGGGATCGGGGCTGCAGAGACGGAATAAAAAAGTCGTTGTATAAGCACGGAGACACTGACATTTGTGAGATACCACGGCAGCCTTTCTATCAAAGCATTCTCCGTCCTTGGATTGTTCTTTTTTGTTTAAATTTGTACGAAAGCATTTTTCGTGTCTATTTTTCACAATAGATCATATAAAACTTGCGCGACCTTCAGATTTTTTATGCTGGAACTGCTTATGAGCAAAAAAAAAAAAAAAGAGGGAGAGACACAGAGAGAAAAGCCCCCCATCTATTCACTCGACAAACTACTCCACTCTATTGAAATTTACTCAACTGAAACTGGACATCAATGATGATTAGCGCTGGTGAATGGAGCGGGGACAGTGGTGGTGGCAAGAAGAGCCTGCCAACGTCACAACAGGTTGCTGTGGGAACCTGTTATTCATCGCTTCAATCCACGAGATGTCAATTCGATTTCACTCAATTACCTTGAAAGGTTATTGAAATGTTAGCCACAAAGCCTCAGAAAGAGCTTTTCGAGGGCGTTTCTTTTTTTCAGTTCGCATTCACTTGTGCGGGTTCGGCACAGCTTTTGGTACAATAAGTCATTGAAACTTATCAAAAGCCATTGATAGGGTTAAAAAAATCAATCCCCTTTCAAAAAGGCACAGGGGAGGGGAGGGGGCACTCACGAACAAGCTGGTTACCATGCGTGTCCATGACTTTTTAAAACGACAAGTAAACGCGAAGTGAGACTAAAAAACAAAAGCTCAGACATTTCAGCAAATTTCATCCTAAAACGAACTGGTACTCTTCACGGGTTGCATCTGCCCCCCCCCCCAAATCCTCTCCCCCCTTTTTGGACACGCATGCTGCCAGGCCCCAATCCCGAATGCCACACTCGTGTCTAGGTTTATGACTTTCATTATGAGGAGGAATAAAGCGGCTGAGTGAGACCAAGAATAGATGGGCAAACGAGCGGATGCATAGAACATGTGGAAATAAGGTAGCAGGGCGATGATGGGAATCCACAACAATTAATCTAGTGAGACTTGGATGGCGATAACTGGTCCAGTGACGATCGGGATGGCGATAACTGGTCCAGTGACGAACAGGATGGCGATAACTGGTCCAGTGACGAACAGGATGGCGATAACTGGTCCAGTGACGATTGGATGGCGAAAACTGATCCAGTGACGATTGGATGGCGATAACTGATCCAGTGACGATTGGATGGCGATAACTGATCCAGTAATGACCGGGATGTCGATAACTGGTCCAGTGACGACCGGTGTAATGAAACGTTTTGACCCCCAAACAAATCGATCCCCCGGTCGATTTGTTTTAAAACAAACAGACCCCCCGGTCGATTTGTTTTGGGAAAACCCGCCATAACAAACAGACCTCCCCCATAATAAAATGACCCCCTCCAAATAATCATGTTTAAATATAAAGTGGAAGTGAAAAAGGTGCATGTGGTTTTTAAATACTATTTTAAGCATTTTCTACCTCTTGATGTATTATTTTGAGCCTATGAAATGCCATTATTGAGCCTGGACAGATTTTTCGGTGACTGCATGTTAGTGGTGTTGGAAGTGTTTTCGTGTTTAAAAATGTAGACATTAGTTGCTAGATAAATTGTTATTCGTGGATATAGTTTTTATTTCAATTAAAGAAACTGATAAGATGGCCATATATGGAAAGAAATAAAGAAATCAAAAAAAAATAAGAGGGTTAAAACATTTCAGAGGGGGTCTGTTTGTTTTAAAACAAATCGACCGGGGGGTCTGTTTGTTTTAAAACAAATCGACCGGGGGGTCTGTTTGTTTTAAAACAAATCGACCGGGGGGTCGATTTATTTTGGGGGTCAAAACGTTTCCTTACACCGGGTTGGTTGTAATGGTCCAGTTGCAGCTGAGTTAGCCGCAGCCGATCTATATTTACAGGGTACAACAACTCATTTAGTTGCAGCTGATCTATATTTACAGGGTGTAATAACTGAGTTAATTGCAGCTGATCTATTTTTGAGGGTGGGACAACTGAGTTAGCTGCAGCTGGTCTATATTTACAGGGTACAACAACTCAGTTAGTTGCAGCTGATCTCTATTTACAGGGTATAACAACTGAGTTAATTGCAGCTGATCTATTTTTGAGGGGTGGGACAACTGAGTTAGCTGCAGCTGGTCTATATTTACAGGGTATAACAACTCAGTTAGTTGCAGCTGATCTCTATTTACAGGGTATAACAACTGAGTTAATTGCAGCTGATCTATTTTTGACGGGTGGAACAATTGAGTTAGTTGCAGCTGATCTATATTTACGCGGTACAACAACTGAGTTAGCTACAGCTGATCTATATTTACGGGATACAACAACTGAGTTAACAGCAGCTGATCTATATTTGCAGGGTTCACCAGTTGCTTTAAATTGTCAAAAATTGTCTTTCTTTATTTGTTTTTTTTTTAAATTATGAAACAGAAAAGGCACATTCGCAAGCTTCATATGTTATTGTTGAAAAAAAGTTATAATTTGCACATCATGGACCAGGTGAAATGAACCACGACAACATCGTGCCAAACTGTATAGACTGAAATGCTTGAATAATTAATGTTAAATGTAGAATCCCTAGATACACGCACATTTCTAATGACACCACAAACTCATAGGGATTAAGCAAGAAGTGACTGTTGACTAATTCGTATAAAACAAATTTTTATGGATTTATTCGATGAAAAGACGTTTCCTTCCCGAAAATAACCAAATATGTAGAGTTTGTTTTGAAACGATTTTGCAATTTCACTTTGTCGTCTAATTTCTGACGATTAGGTTGCGGGGAAGTTACAAAAGATATGATGTTCTCGATTTGGAGAAGTTCTCTGGGTGTGGGGGTGGTTGGGGGGTGGTGTAGGTATCATGATGCACCAGGCCTCAGATGGTCTCGTGCTGGCCTCTTACGTATTTGGCTGGTGCATGTGAATGAAGTCTGTGGACATATTATTTATCAATGTGATTGAATCACCCATAGCAAACCTATGGAAAAGGATTTTAATCCGAACTACACCAGATAATTTAGTTCATGTTGTCAATCCGGTATTTTATGCAAATTGCATGATCTGCTTCAACTCTCTACTAAATTCAAAGCGTTTGCTGTTTGTTGATTTCCCACTTGTATATTCGACAGAAATCTCTCTACATGTTGCCGTTCCAGCCGTATTCATGACCAACTGGTGATATGGTATCCTTGTTATCCATTGCTGCCGTTGTACTCATCGTGTGTACTGAGTGCCCCTCTCGAGAGGGTATCGTGAAATTGCAATTCTCCCCAAAGCCGTGTGCAAAAAAATGGAAGAAAATCTCTGTAGGGTTATCGGAAAAGGATATAGAAATATTATGATTATATGCCCAGTTGAAGGGGATATATCGTCATATCTGTAAGAAAGGTAAGTAAAACTGTGTAGAAAACATTTATCATAAAATCGCATAGATCCCATTTTTAAAGGCTGAATTTTAGTGGCAAAATATCAACAGGCGTTCATATCTTTGAGGAAAATTACCGGCCATATTACCACTTAGAGGAGAGGACTGCACGCGCTCATTAGCGGTTCAGTACTCAAAACTAACTAAGCTACGATCCGTTATATCTCCTACTTAAATGCTTGTGGGTTGTTTTGCCGTACCTTTGAGTGTGTTTTAGTTATCCATTGTATTGTGGAGACCCTGTAGTCCTTTTCTCACCAATGCACCACCTTCTTTTTTTCCCCGCCATATTGGACGGTACAGTTGCCGTCTGCATGGTCTTCAGCTGCTACGAGGAGGGTAGTGGGAGGAGGGGGAAGGCTGCAAATGGCCACAGTGGATTCAAACTGGTGAAATTAAATCGAACACGCTTTTGTCAAGTATCGCAAAATAAACAATACTTGAGTAGAAAGGGATGGCAAATATGCATCTGGCTTATTAAGTTTAATCAGAAGTTAACATTTTGGTGTCACCACTTATGATTTACTTTGACCAGCTCTATCTCCTCCATCGTACTGTAGCCAATTTTATATCCTCTCCCTCGAGCTTTTGCCATTTTTATCTCCTTTGTACACACATCTGATAATACGTTTGCTTTTATATTTGGGATATACAGTGCATTGCATAAGTCTGGAATATTTTTGGGGAGAGGGGATTTAGGTGGGTAGAAATTTTGCATTTATGCAAGAGGTGGACACACGAAATACTGGCGTTTTTACTAAAGTCTGTAGTGTTACAGATAATAAAGACCCACACTTGTTACTGTTATTTTTCAAAAAGCATTGTCGTTTAACCAAAAAATTAGCATACCGATCATTTTGCAAGATTTTTTTTACCTCTCTCATGTTTAGGAAGGTGTGAAAAATTTGTTTAACAACCGAATTCATTGTTTATGGTTTCAGCTTGTAGGGGAAATATGAAACTTACCTACCATGACGAAAAAAAAAGATGTGCCAAAATTTCAAAAGAGTGCAATATTTCCAAGTTGGCCGGTTGTTGTTGTTTTTGTTTTTATTTTGCCATTTGACTTGTTGCTCCTTATGCAACTTAGAATCCCTTTTGGTTTGCAAAATATACAACCGAAACGGCAACTTGTAAAGAACTAAAAGCCATACGCACTTTAAAAATAAGAATGCAATCGCGAAAAATACTTCTAATACAAATTTCCACTCTGTTGCCGGCTGCTATGCCCGAATGTAATAAAAAATCTTTTGTATTCCTGTGAACAGAAATCAGGCGGTCTCTCGGAATAACAATCGCAGACTTCCACGCCTCGATTTCCCCCGTTGTGTCCTTACAAAGAATTCACATGTTGCAACGCTGGTCACTGGTGGGCACACAGTATTCGTAGTACAGAGGGGTCTGTCGATCGTGTAATATTAGCTGACCAACACAGTAGAATCGCAGTTCACTGGCTCTTATCCTAATAGTAATTTCGAGATAAATATTTTGTATATTACGATTAAAATCACGATAACTTCCATAATTCAGCCAATGATGGCTTCACGTTATAAGATGTTTTCAAAGGAACAAAAAGACATGATTCGACTTGTTTTTAAGTATTTTGAGAAGGAAAGTAATTCAATACTGAACCAATACTACCAACGAACAATGTTTATTTTTTTCTGACCCACACCACCCGCCCCTTAAAAACTCACTGGTCAGTATTGCATTCCAGGGAATAAATGTTGTAATAGCACCACGCGAGCGATTTTCAAAATGTTGCAGAAATTTGAGGTTCGGCCAACTTAGAAATAATGCACTTTATCTACCTAAATCCCCAACCCCCAAAATATTCCAGACTCGTGCAAGGGACTGTAGATCATCTATTATAGTGGGTGGTCTTTGGTCCAATTTCAAGGCCACTTTGGCCGACATCTTGGATTTTCACCTGCAGTTTCTTTATGACAGACCGGTGTAATGAAACGTTTTGACCCCCAAACAAATCGACCCCCTCGATTTGTTTTGGGGAAGCTCGCCATAACAAACAGACCTCCCCTATAATAAAATGACCCCCTCCAAATAATCATGTTTAAATAGAAAATGGAAATAAAAAGGTGCATATGGTTTTTAAATACTATTTTAAGCATTTTCTACTCTTGATGTAGAAAATTATAATAATTTTGAGCCTTTGAAATGTCATTATTGAGCTTGGACATATTTTTTGGTGACTGTATGTTAGTGGTGTTGGAAGTGTTTTCGTGTTTGAAAATGTAGATGTTAGTTGCTAAATAAATTGTTATTCGTGGATATAGTTTTTATTTCAATTAAAGAAACTGATAAGGTGGCCATATGTGGAAAGAAATAAAGAAATGAATAAAAAATAAGAGGGTTAAAACATTTCAGGGTGGGGAGGGGGGTCTGTTGGTTTTAAAACAGATCGACCGGGGGGTCGGTTTGTTTTAAAACAAATCGACCGGGGGGTCGATTTATTTTGGGGGTCAAAAGGTTTCCTTACACCGAAGTTGATTTTGGAATCGGTCAGAAAATTCGAAATAGCTGCCAGCTCTGGTTTTCACAAAAGTTAACTGCGCAGTTAACTGCACATCGCACAAGGGAAATCAACTGATTTAGCTGAATTAGGAATTTCTTTTTACAAGAATATATTTTAACAAAAAAGTCAAATTCATTAATTAACTTTCGAAAGTTCTGTTAGCTAGAGGAGCAGTTAACGGAATTGGTTAACTTTACCGTTAACTTTTCTGAATACGGCCACAGCCATTTATATCATATAACTCCAAAAACTCTCATAAATGTCTCCGCAAGCTTTAAGAAGAAACAGACTCCAAAACTCCAGTGTTTTTGTACTGATCGATTTTGGAATCGATCATAACAGGTAATCAGTGTGTTCACTTATTTAGAAAAAAATTAGTTAACTGACACAGGACCCAGTAAAAAGTGTTATATAATACTGTGGCCCTTTTTCTCCCTCCCGCCCGTGTGGTGTTCTCCAAATAAAACTGGTGATATACCTAACACGTAGCCATGGTTTAACACTTTGAAGATGATTTTACACACATCCTGTCATGCGAAATCCACCGCAGAGAACGCACTTTTACAACGCCTTTCATAGCGAACATTTGTCTTTTCATAGAACTGTGTTGCACCGCGACCACAGTGCCGTCACCGACTGACCGTCACGTTGACATCCAATGCGGAGAAATTGAAAGCTGTTGCATCATACAGGAAACAGGCGAGATTAATGAGTTTGATTATATAAAGCATCAAGATTTTCTGGTAATCTGGTCACAATTCGCCTACCAATTCGATACAGTGGATGACAAAAATTTGACATTTTATTCCTAAACACTTACGTAATATATTTAGCCCCGTGGATGGGCTATTCCAATCATTTTTATCCGTCGTTCGCTGTGTGTGTCTGTGTAAACAATTTGTCAAAATGCTGCTTTTTAGCCCCCAACCAGGGCTTTATACCCCGGAGGGGGCTCTGCCCGTCTGCCTGTCCGTCTGTCCGTCCGTCCGTCCGGCCGTTACCACTCGTTAGATGTGTAGACCATTTGGTCTGATAGTTTTTGGTCATAGCTTGATGCCACGCCAATTTTTTTAGCGGTTCGTTAAAGTTGGATTTTTGATGAATTTTTTAAGTTGGATTTTTAGTTTCATTGTAAAGTGTGTAAAGCTTTCCTGTTGGAAACGATATCTCAAATTCAGTTGGACGGATTTCAACCAAAGTTGGCATGTGGCTCGTGTGGAAAAGGGTCGTGACCTGATTACCTTTGAGTGACCTTGGATCAAAGGTCATGGTCACTGTGAGACTTTGAAATTTTGCACATCTGTTGCTTTTTGACACCATATTCCAAGGTCGGCTGGACGCATTTCAACAAAAACCAAAACAATTCAGTTAAATCTTAACTCGTACCACAGAAATGGTCTTCCTCTTGAAATTTTGATCAAAGATAGTGGCCATTCGTACTTACCTGATTATTGCTGTTTTTCGTAAGTCGTAAAAAATGCGGAAACATTGGCGAAAAACCAGTTCTTGTTAAAATCGTTACTAACGCTAGGGAGGCCGAAACACGTGGCTGTTATTTTTCTGGCGATTCGCCAAACATTGGGGTACATTTTAGCGATACATCATTTTTGTATTAAAATCTTGATTGACGTCAAGTACACAGCCTTACTGTCTTGAAATTTAAAGTGGAGGTATCAAACGTTAGTACCTACTTCGTGATTCCTTTTTTTGGTGATTAGGTTTCCGTAAAACGAAACTCCTAGGCTTTTCATGGAAACAATTTGGTGCAAGGTAGGGTTAACAACTGTCCACTTATCTACTACTTGTTTTGGCGAGTGGCAGAAAAGTGGCGGAAATATTTGCGAAAAAGGTAATTTATTGCAAAATCTTTACTAAATCCAGGAAAATAATCTTAAGTGTCTTGAAATTTTAGGTGGAGATAGCAAACGTTACTACCTACCTGGCAATTACCTTTCACGGAGATTGACAAAAAAAATAGCGGAAAATTTGGCGAAAAACTTTAAAATTTTAAGTAAAATTTTAACTAATAGGAGGGAAATCGTTTTACTTTCTTGAAAATTGGCGAAAAACTAAAACAGTTTTAGTAAAATCTTAACTAATTCCAGGAAAATGGTTTTGCCGTCTTGGGGCAATATTATGTACCTGACTGTTACTTTGTTTGGTGATTGGCCAAAAATATGGCGAAAAACCAAAAATTATTCAGTAAAATCTTGAACTTTAGAAAAAATCTTACTATCTAGAAAATTGGAGGAAATGTAGCATGCCATACTACCTACCTGTTGCAATTTTAGTGATTGGACAAGACTTTTGGCGAAAACCCTAAAAAAATTCACTAAAATCATAACTTACTGCTGGAATATTGACTAAAATTCAATTTTCATTAAAACGTATTTGCTAGGGTTTTCGTAAGAACGTTCTAAAATGTTGGATGAAGGTAGGGTGCATAAGGGCCCACCTCTCTGTTGTTTACTTGGGTGATTCTCCAAAAATTGACGAAAATATTATTAAAAACCATTTTTTCGTAAAATGTTAACTAACTTAGAGAAAAATTGTCTTGAAATTTTATGTGAAGGTAGCAGGTCTTAGTACCTTTATGCTTATTAAATATTGGTGATTGGCTAAAAGTTGGAGAAACATTTTCAGTAAAATCTTAACAAACTCCACAAAAGTAATCTTACTATCTTGAAATTTAAGTTTAAGATAGGAAGTATTGCTGTCTACCAGCTATTAATGTATTTGGTGATCGGCGAAAAAATGGCGAAAATTTTGGCGAAAAACCAACAAATTTTCAATAAAATTGTAGCGAACTCAGGGAAAAAATCCTCGTTGTTTTGTAATTTTATGTGACACTAACACATTAGCCTAGCTGGCTATTTCTTTTTTGGCAGTTTGGTAGATATTAGCGGAACACTTGGTCAAAACAATTTCCTGGGGTCCTCCTGGGGTTTTCTTGGAAAAGCTCTGAAATTTTGGTTGAAGGAAGAGTGCATAAGTGTCAACCTGATTGTTGCTTTGCCAATTGCCAATATTAGGCGAAAATTTTGGAGAAAAAATCAGTCAAATCTTGACGAACAGGAAAATAGCTTCATTTTCTTGAACGTTTGAGTAAGGTTAGCAATCATTACTACTCAGAAATGCCCGTACTGTCTCCAAATTTTATATAAAGAGCTGGTCTTTTTGCATATAAAAGCTTGACCAGGAACAGGCCGAACCCCCCCCCCCCAGCCGAAACCCCCCGGCTCTAACCCCGGGTCAAACCCCCCTCAAAGAAAATGTGCAATGATAATTTCTTCAATTTATTTTCACTTTCTCCTAATCGCTTACACATCATGACAAAGCTAACATTTCAACTCTCCAACTACAAAACTTGAATTCGCGAACTCTTTACTAAAATTTACACGAACTCTTTACTAAGAAACTACTGAAAATTACTGAAATAATCAAGCAGTCTTTGAAGCGCCTTACATATGGATATTGTACGCAATACCACGCAGGAAGTCAAGAATGGGCCTGTACTGGAAGCCGGCGACAACAGTGGCCAGTCTTTGCGTTGTTTCGCGATACTGACTCCGCGGTTTTGGGCCAGCTTGCCCACCAGCTACCTGTGCCAGTTGGAGATTTGTGACTCCCTTTTCCTTCTTTAGGACATCCAAAAATCGCCAAAGATTTGGATTATGAGCTGTGACGGATGCCAGTATTTTCCTATGCTAACCTTCGCAGTGGCTGTTCGTCCGCGGAAAATCCTCCACGACGCGATCATGGATGTTCCACTTTGTGTGGGCGAATTTCGGGTTACCTCTGTTCCGACGGCGTAAACGTCCTATGTAGGTGTCCTCAAAATAATCCAAAACAGGAGCTAGAGCCCCTGGTGCCTCCTGCTGGAGGACCTCAAAGGACGCTCCCGCATTTTGCAACGGGACGAATGCCAAAGCCAGTATCATGCGCACATACGTTGCGAATTCATTATCTGCACAGTACGTATTTTGCAGACCCTTAGCCTGAACTTTATGGAACACATTCTGTGACAAATGGTAAAAGCAGCCATTTAGCACTGCCAGGGGGAAAGCCTCTTCTCTATTTGCCATTGCCACTTGCTCAAAATCCATCATAATGGTACGCGTCAGCATGTGCGGACGCAAAGCTCTCAACCGGGCAAATAACCGGTCTTGCGTGTTATGCGTCTTATTTGGCAAAAGGGCATAAGCGCATGACACCACGTATCCGTTTGTGGTAGAAACATGGATGGTAAAGCTAAAAAAACAGCTCGGGTATAATTTTGCATGTCCCATCCATGAACCAATGTTCAGCATTGTCTATCACGTCCAATGTGAGGTCAGTTCCAAATATTAAAATTCGGTCCTGGTCAGCTTTGCCACTATCGTACAAAAGCGTTCACCTCTAGCGAGCGTTCTGTACTGCTCCGGAATACGAACGGAGGCGCGGTCCTAGGGTAGTGGGTGCGGTTGGTTGTGAATTTTGCGCAATTTCCAGATGTTCCACCGGATGGATCGGGCAGCAGGCAACTGGTGTGATGCATCTGAAACAGAAAAGGAAAATGCCTTTATCATATAAAAAGTTATATTCTAATGAAATTTTAGATAAAAACTGAGTGTCATATCATATTAAAATTATTACCTGCACTCAACGCCTCGACACATGTTGCAATTATATGTTGCGGGGTCTCTTCCGTATCTAAGGCTCGGCACTTAATGACTTCTTTAGCATTTCACCTCGGCCAGGTTCAGGAGCATTGGTGTGCTCATTTGGTTCAAAAATGACCTCGTCACCTGGAACTCTGATCTTAGCTTTACGTTCTCCCTGAAAAGCCTTGTTCTGGCGCTCTTTAGCCATTTGCTAGATTTTTTTTCCTTACGTACAAATGCCTTTGGTACAATATCTTTGGATTTCCTTCAGCAGATGTCCTGTATTCCATGATTGTAGTATGATTTTTTTTAGGACTTGTTAGTATTGAAGCTATTTTTCACTAAATTACCCATTCAAGTGAATCACATTGGATATGAGCCACATCTATCGCAAGAGAAATTGTAATTTGTAAACTCGACTGGTCTCGCAACCGGCATATGATGTGTGCACACTCATCAATCGTAAGAGCAATTGCAATTTAAAAAAAACTGAGTGCTATCATCAATGCATGTGTGAAGTTTCTTTTATAATGATCATCAATGCCTTCAGTGGTTGAGAAATTGCAATTTTAAACGCCGTGTGATCTCTTAATTGGGCATTTGAGTGTAATTAACAACGTAGATGTATCGCAATTACAAAATGTAAAATAGACCGGGGAGTTTTGGGTGAGGGGGGGGGGGTTAGGCCGCCGGGGGTTTTAGTCGGGGAGGGGGGATATACTGGGGGTAGGGCCGGGGCGGTTTCGGTCGGGGGTGGGATGTTGGGCCTAGACTCCTCTTGACCAACTCAAGGAAATAGCCTTACTGTCTTGAAACTTCATTTATAGTCAGCAGGTATTCCTGAGTACCCGGCTATTACTTTTTTGGTAATTGGCAAAAAATGGCGGAAATACTACCGAAAAATATAAAAAAATGGCGGAAATACTACCGAAAAATATAAAAAAAATCAGTAAATTCTTCACTCACACCAGAGAAATGGCCTTACTGTCTTGAAAATTTAATTAAAGATCGTGGTCATTGGTAACTTACCTGGTTATTGCAGTTTTTTCGTAATTCGGAACAAAGTGGCGCATATACTGGCGACAAGCCAATTTTGAATTGTGGAAGTAGGAAATTAGTACCTATCTGGCTGTGACTTATTTTGGTGATTTACCAAAACATTATTGGAAACGCAAGTGGCTCTAGGTATTTGACCTTAATCTCTTGGAATTCCTATTAAAGGTGGCAGGCTTTAGTATCCAACTGGCTATTACTTTTTTATTATTCACCTAAAATTGATAGAAATATTAGCCATAAACCAATTTTCACGAACACGTAACTCTTCATATGATTTAAATAGAAACGTTTTACACTTCTGATAGAACTGGTGGATATATTGTCAATAAGCAATTTTTGTATTGAAATCTTGACAGAAGCCTTACTGTGTTGAAATTTTAATTACAGGTTATACTTATACTTTATAAATCTTGATATCAGCAATCGTGAGCTAGAACATTGTCCATGGGCAATCTTGTTTATTTTTGGTATTCAGTTTTCAAAATGCATCTTTTACAATTTTGATCGGATCCGTTTTGAATTTTTTGTAATATTCTCCAATCAGACCTCCCTTGAAAGCTTACTTTTTGGCAATCGGAAAAAATGGTTAAATGGGGCATTTTTTCTTGGTACCCAGTGCGGATTGGGGGAGGGTGCGGGAATCTTAAGTATACGCCTACTGCTTTCTGTTCTGTGCATGGCCTGAGAGGCTACTAATCTGAATTTCTTTCTTTCTAACTCGTCTTTTACTATTTCTTCATTCTTCATTCTTCCTTATTTTTACCAGGAATGACACAATATGACCTGCAGTGTCGTTAAACCAATCAAACAACTATTTATCTAACTAACTCCTTCTTTTTCCATCTTGTTATCCGCCGGGAACCGGACGGATATAGTTTTCACTCTGTCCGTCTGTCTGTCCGTCCGTCTGTCCGTCTGTGCAATTTCAGTCTCACGCGCCTACAGCCCGCATTAGTGGGTGGATTGATTTCAGATTTTAGCCAGGGGTGCTCCTAAGCATTCCGCAGTGCAGTGACCAGGATTCGACGGGATCGGAGCAAAATTGCCAAAATTGCAAAATTTAAAAAAAATGCAGAAACTGAATAAGGACTTTGCATAACACACATCAGTCTAACGCGCCTACAGCCCGCATTAGTGGGTGGATTGATTTAAGATTTTACCCATGGCTGCTCCTAAGCATCCCGCAGTGCAGTGATCAGGATTCGACGGGATCGGAGCAAAATTGCCAAAATGGCAAAACTTTAAAAAATTGCAGAAACTGAATAAGGACTTTGCATAACACACATCAGTCTCACGCGCCTACAGCCCGCATTAGTGGGTGGATTGATTTCAGCTTTTACCCAGGGCTGCTCCTAAGCATCCCACAGTGCAGTGACCAGGATTCGACCGGATCCGAGAAAAATTGTCAAAATGACAAAACTTAAAAAAATGGAAGAAATGAATTAGGAATGAGCATAACACATATCGGTCTCACGCGCCTACAGCCCGCATTAGAGGTTGGATTGATTTCAGATTTTACCCAGGGATGCTCCTAAGCATCCCGCAGTGCAGTGACCACGATTCGACGGGATCGGAGCGAAATTGCCAAAATGGCAAAACTTTAAAAAATTGCAGAAACTGAATAAGGACTTTGCATAACACACATCAGTCTCACGCGCCTACAGCCCGCATTAGTGGGTAGATTGATTTAAGAATTTACCAAGGGCTGCTCCTAAGCATCCCGCAGTGCAGTGACCAGGATTCGATGGGATCGGAGCAAAATTGCCAAAATGGCAAAACTTTAAAAAATTGCAGAAACTGAATAAGGACTTTGCATAACACACATCAGTCTCACGCCCCTACAGCCCGCATTAGTGGGTGGATTGATTTCAGAATTTACCCATGGCTGCTCCTAAGCATCCCGCAGTGCAGTAACCAGGATTCGACCGGATCCGAGAAAAATTGTCAAAATGACAAAACTTAAAAAAATGGAAGAAATGAATTAGGAATGAGCATAACACATATCGGTCTCACGCGCCTACAGGCCGCATTAGTGAGTGGATTGATTTAAGATTTTACCCATGGCTCCTCCTAAGCATCCCGCAGTGCAGTGACCAGGATTCGACCGGATCCGAGCAAAATTGCCAAAATGGCAAAACTTTAAAAAATTGCAGAAACTGATGGATTGATTTAAGATTTTACCCAAGATTCTCTTGTATATTCTGCGAGGGGCAGTATGCAGTTTCTTTAAACACCAGATCGCTTGTAGCACATCATATCGACATTTGTGCTGATCAGCGACTTGTAAATGCAGCCATTATAGCTGTGAGTGAAACATGGTTGACATCACATCATGACAACAGCAATTTCTACATTCCGTCACATGATGTTTTCCGAAACGATGGCTTCACTAAAGGCGGTGTTGCATTATATACCGATACGTTACTGAAAGGTAGAAAAATTACCGTTGACACAACGCTTCAAGCTCTTTGTGTGAACATAAGGTTTCCACAAGAAACCTCTGATACTGTAATTTGTGTCATCAGGTATACAATTTGCGCGAACCCGGCGGATTCATGCTTCTCGAGCATCTAGTTTCTTTAGCAAGTCTGTCCTAATATACCATCCTAATTGGTGAACTACCAAACACCAAAGACACAAACATTTTTCTTGGCAGCCAAATTCCAATGTTATTTTCAAAGAATTTACTTCGGGTTTTTTTTTCAAATTTGGCTTACGTAATCACCACGTGTTTCTCTCTTGAAAATTCATATTCTTGGTGATCCACAAAGAATTGGCAATATGGTGTATTTTTTTAAATTTTTGTGGCTAATTTTCAAAAATTTGGTTTGGATTAATTTCAAAATTGCTCCGAATTTTTCCTGAATAGTCCTCCATAGAAAAATTTTGCCAGTGCACCAACAATTAGCTGGCTGGAGGGTGAAATGGGAGGGCGGGCATTTCCAAACGTTTTTTCAAAATGGTTCTTCTGCAACTTTAGTCAGATTGTTTTCAAAGTTAGCATGAAAATTTCCTTGAAAACATCACTAAGTATTTTAAAGTGCTAGTTTTAGAGACCCAACATGCGTTTTGATACTTGATTCAATTAATCCGGGCTGGTCACAATGTCCCCGGACATTTTTATTTGTATTTTGTTCGCAGATTGGCAATAAGAGGTCAGAATATTGGCAATAAATAAAACTTTGAACAAAAGCACAAAAGTGCTCCCACTGTTCAATTATGTCGAATTGCTGGTCCAGTAATGTGGCGCATGTGTGTCTCTTAAAAATTTTTATGTTGTCAAAATTAGTCGATTTCTTCTCTCATTTTTCCAGCGTTATCGCTTTTATGGCTGGTGGTTTTTAACCCAGCCGACTTTGTCGGACTGGGTTAGTCGTATCACTATAGGGAGCTTGAATGTATGTGCGTATGTTAAACTTTTTCTTTGAAATGCTACTCCTACTACAGTTTTTGCTCTAATCGTTTTGATATTAAGCAGGAATGTTTCCTGGGTAGTCCCCGACCTGGCTATTACTTGTCGATTATCGAAAAAACTGATAAAATGGCGGCACTTTTTGTGCCCTTTTGACACATTTTTAAAATGCTACTCCTCCTGCAGTTTTTTTCCAATCGTTTAGATGTTAGCAGGGATGGCCTCAGTGGTTCGCCTTCAAGGCTGTTATTGTTTTCGCAGTTTGCCAAAAACTGCCGAAATGGCGGAACTTTGAAGTTTAGCAAAAACTGGAATAAATAGTAGTAAATAACTGAATTGTCAAACCATTCATTTCTCCCTGTCTTTTAAAATAGTTTTAAAATAAAATTTTAATCGAAAGTCTCTCAGGTGCTTCTTCACCTGGACTTTGCTTTTTTCACAAATGACCAAAAAAATGCTGAAATGGTGGAATTTTAAAAATTGTGTAAATGTAAATACGTGAATCATCAAAAGCCAACCTCTCCAACATCCCTTTTTGGGTATCTTCCAAATTCGAATTAAATGCATTTTACGAAGTTGTTGAAGTGGTTTTTAACCCAATCTACTTTTTTCTGGATGTGTTTTTGCCATTGAATCTTTTCAAAAGTACGCGTGAACGTTCATGGGCTGCTCTCCATGTTCCTGGACGTGCTTGTGCGTGTGTTTTTTCTGGTTTTTTTAGATTTCACCAGGGAAAAGCCGTTTTTGTGTATTAAAATTATGACAAAGTTACGTTCAGAAACAAAGTTCTTCATTTTTTGACCTAACAGTATTCGTTTTAGAGTTTTTCTCAATTTCTTGTTTGGTAACTGGGCTGGGTCATGTAATTGGACATCCTTGTTCCTCCCCGTGTTCTTGTTGAATTTCTTGGTTTTGGTAGTTGAACGGTGCACTTTTCGTCAACATGGCCTGTAGAGACGAGCCTCATTCGAACCCCTGCACTGCCTGGCCCTTGATAAGCGCATTCATACCTTTTCGACCAGCCTCGGTGGCCTAGTGGTTAGAGTGTCCATCTCGAGACTGGAAGATCGTAGGCATCGTACCCTGTGAGGCACTCCACATGTAAAGGTTAGAAGGAGGGCTGGAATGTACCATTTCAGTATAATGTAGCAGGGGGATCCCGACATAACCATAGCAATTGAAAGGGATATAAAGAACAATACAATACAATACAATCATATCTTTTCTGTGTCTACTATTTGTTCTTTCAGTAACTTCCAATTTCTGGTGATAACTGGTACTTTCTAGCCCCAACCTCTTACAGCAGGGGCTGTAGCATTCGTTGAAAGTATGAGCGTATGTGCGCTTTTTAGCCCAGCTTACGTTACACGTAAGCTGGGATATTCCCATCGGTTTGCGGTGGCGTCCGTTAGTTAGTTAGTTAGTTAATTGTTTATTTAGTAAACTTTGTTTCAAAATGCATCTCCTCCTACAATTTTAATCCGATGTCATTTATTTTTGGTGTGAGGCATTCCTAAGGGGTCGTGCATACGGCTTGTGCTTTTCTAGTCGATCGGGTGATTTTTGAATTTTTGGCGAATTTTTGAAGAAAATTTTTTTAAATGTATCTCCTCCTGCATTTTTGACCCGATGTTATTTATTTTTGGTATGAGGCACCCCTGAAAGTTCGTGCATACGGCTTGTGCTTTTTTAGTCGATCGAACAATTTTTGTATTTTTGGGGAATTTTTGAAGCAAAAATCTCGAAAATAATTCAAAATGCATCTACTCCTACAATTTTAAGTCGATGTCGTTTATTTTTCGTATGAGGCATTCCTAAGGGGTCATGCATACGGCTTGTGCTTTTTTAGTCGATCGAGTAATTTTTGAATTTCTGGCGAATTTTTGAAGAAAAAATTTTAAAATGTATCTCCTTCTACATTTTTTATCCAATGTCATTTATTTTAGATGTGAGACATTCCTAAGGGGTCATGCATACGGCTTGTGCTTTTCTATGCGATCGGATAATTTTTGAATTTTTGGCGAATTTTTGAAGAAAAATTTTTAAAATGTATCCCCTCTTGCATTTTTGACCCGATGTCAGGTATTTTTGGTATGAGGCACCCCTAAAGGGTTATGCATACGGCTTGTGCTTTTTTAGTCGATCGAACAATTTTTGTATTTTTGGGGAATTTTTGAAGCAAAAATTTCGAAAATAATTCAAAATGCGTCAACTCCTACAGTTATGATTCGATGTCAATTATTTTTGGTGTGAGGCATCCCTAAGCCGTCATGGATTCGTCGTGTGCTTTTTTAGTCGATCGGGTGATTTTTGAATTTTTGGCGAATTTTTGAAGAAAAAATTTTAAAATGTATCCCCTCTTGCATTTTTGACCCGATGTCATTTATTGTTTGTAAGAGGCACCCCTAAAGTGTCATGCATACGGCTTGTGCTTTTATAGCCCAGTTGGCTTTTCAGCCAACAGGGCTATACAGAGAGGGACAAGTGTCGTCCGTCCGTCTGTCTTGCCGTCCGTCTGTCCGTCCCGCGACCGTTAAAAGTGGAATAACTTTATTTTTTATCCGATTCTTACCAAATTTTAAACACGAGTTTCTATCCCTTTACTGCATTTGGAATTTTTTTTATTTTTTGGTTTAAACCATTTTTGGCGATTTTATTGCCAATTTGGGCAAAATACGAAAAAACCTATCTAGTCCCTCATTTTTCATCGGAAGATTCCGAAATTTTTTATGAAGAAACTAGAACTAAGGGGTCAAAAAAGTATTTCACCTTATTTTTTAATCTACTGAGCTTCAAAGTTTGCAACATCTAAAAATTTGCAAATTTCCAATTTTTTTTTCTGAACAAAGTAGTTAAAGTAGAATATCTTTTCTATTTTTTATCCGATTCTTACCAAATTTTTAACACTAGTTTTTAACCTTTTACTGCATTAGGAATTTCTTTACTTTTTGGTTTAAATTATTTTTGGCGATTTTATTGCCAATTTGGGCAAAATACGAAAAAACCTATATAGTCCCTCATTTTTCATCGGAAGATTCCGAAAATTTTTATGAAGAAACTAGAACTAAGGGCTCAAAAAAGAACTTTTTTCAATTTTTGAATTTCGACTTGTTTTTGAATCTACTTAGCTTCGAAGTTTGCAGATTTTAAAAATTGGGAAATTTCCATTTTTCTTCTTAAAAAAGCAAAGTTTCAGTTTGCAGAGGGGCACATTATATTACATGCAAGTACTTCTGGTTGGTCTTTTCAGTAATTTTGTTATCAGTGGGTCAGTTCTATGATATTTTCAAGTGGGCGATAATAGGGAACATTGGGCGATAATCGAAGAAAATTGTAATTTTCGCTTTAAAAGTGCAGGAATCACTTCTATGACCCGAAAATATGATAATTATGATATTTTTTGGGTGGGCGATAATAGGGAAATTGGGCGATAATGCAAGAAAATTGCAATTTTCGCTTGAAAAGTGCAGGAATCAATTGTATGACCTGAAAATATGATAAATGTGATATTTTTCGGGTGGGCGATAATAGAGAAATTTGGGCGATAATGCAAGAAAGTTGTAATTTTCGCTTTTAAAGTGCAGGAATCAATCCTGTGATTTGGAAACATGATAAATATGATATTTTTTCTTGTAAGGAGCATTGGGCGATAATAGGGAACATAGTGCAAAAGATTCCTTTTGGTAATGTGACCGGTTTGAATATTAGTTATGGGTGCCTCCGATCATTTATAAGTGGGCGATAATGCAAGAATGTTGTAATTTGTGCAAAAGTGCAGAAATCAATTCTCTGACCGTAAAATATGATATTTTTCGGGTCGGCGATAAGATGGTATCATTAATAGATGCTGAATACTTGCCACCACAGAATTTCAAAGGTCAAGAAAACACTGCCAATGTCAAAGATCAAAACCTCTCAAACTCTTAAAGTTGCACGTTTTTGTGTCATAGTTACTGTACCAAATGTTGTGATGCTACTGTAAATAATGGTGAGTACTGTCCCAGACAAAACTTCAAAGGAACAAATGACTGAGACACGATCCCGTCACTAGCCTCTTTTTCATTTTTCCCACGCAAATTAGAATTAATTAGGGTCCACATGTTTTTGACGAAGCCCCCGCTTTGAAGTTTACCGGGGCATTTGGAGTACGCCTGTCAGGGTAGACTATCCAGGGTCTGGATATTCCTCACCCGATCATTTATTGATTTTTAATTAAACGCTGGCCTAGTACCACCCTGGATAGGAATTTCCAAAAGCTGTATCCAACTATAGGCTCGTATGCAACTATAGGCTCGAAATAAGTGTATATAAGAGAGGACTTTATTTAAATTTGGAGTTCCACTTCTCTTTGATCTCAAAAACAAATTGGAGAAAAATTCCAGTTTTTACATATATATTTTTATTTGACAAATATCGTACCGTGTTCTGGATAGGATGTTCCAAAACTGTATGCCCTTTTTTGTGAAATGTGCATTAACGCAGCTTAAATAACATGCGCACTATTCAAAATAAGAACTACGCATCAACACAACTTAAATAAACATGCGCACTGGTCCAGAATAAGAACCGCGCATCAACTCAAGTTAAAGAACTATGCGCACTGGCCTGAAATAAGAACCGCGCATCGACGCACGTTAAATAAATATTTGCACTGGTCCAAAATAAGCACCGCGCATCAACGCAAGTTAAATAAACATGCGCACTGGTCCGAAATTCGAAGCGCGCGTCAACGCAAGTTAAATAAACATTCGGAATGGTCTAAAATTCGAACTGCTCATCAACGCAAGTTGAATAAACATGCGCACTGGTCCGAAATGCAAACTGCCCACCAACGCAAGTTAAATAAACATATGTACAGGTCCAGAATAAGCACCGTGCATCGACGCAAGTTAAATAAACATACAAACTGGTCCGAAATGCGAACTGCGCATCACGGCAACCTAAGGAAACTTGTGCACTTGTCTAAAATAAGTACCGCTCATCAACGCAAGTATAATAAACATGTGCATTTGTCTGAAGTAGGTACCGCGTATCGACGCAAGTTAAATAAACTTGCGCACTGGTCTGAAATAAGAACCGCACATCAACACAAGGCGAACAAACATGCCCACTGATCCGAAATAAGAACCGCACATCAACACAAGGTAAATAAACATGGGCACTGATCCGAAATAAGAACCGCTCACCAACAAAAGGTAAATAAACATGCGTGCTAGTCCGAAATGCGAATCGCGCATCAACGCAAGTTAAATAAACATGCGCACTGTTCCAAAATGAGAGCCGCGCTTTAACGCAAATTAAATAAACATGCGCACTTGTCTGAATAAGAACCGAGGCAAGTTACATAAATATGCGCACTGGTCCGAAATGCGAGCGTTGTTCCAAGGTATCTAGGACAGTCTACAAGAGATGCAAAAATCTGTTTCCCATTTTTCTAGGAAACAAATCTTTGTATGTGTTTATCGGTCTAATTATTGAGCTAGCCTTTTGCCGTCTCATCTTTTGAAGCCCAACTTTTCAGGGACATTCCCTTGCTCATGCACGCTGGAATCGGTCTTATTGCTTTTCGTAAGCTGGGACATTGTCCTTGGACAAACTTGTTAAGCTTACTCATTTAATCGCTGGGCTTTTAGCCCGAATGTCTTTAAATGTATGGCAGCCGACATAAATACATACTTGGCTATTACTTTTACTATTACTACCAAAAACCAATTTTCAAAGCATATCTGCGTTTTATGGTTTTCAAGGAAACGTTCTAAAATTTTGATGGAAGGTAGGGTGCATAAGTGTGCACCTTGCCGTTGCTTAATTTGGCCTTGCCCGATAATTTGATAAAATATTGGCGATAAAGCAATTATTTTCGTAAAAGCTTAACAAACTCCAGGAAAATAGTCTTATTATCTTGAAATTTTAGGTGTAGGTAGAATGAATTACTACCTACCTGGCCACTACTTTTTGGTGATTGGCGTATGTGGGGGGGGGGGGATACAAGTGAAAATCTGTTTTTATTAAAATCTAAACCTACGTCAGAGGAGGCTTTAATGTGATAAAAATGTAGTTTAATCTCTACTCTTACTGTTTTGTGACTAAATTGAAATTTTTGCTGCAGATGTATTCTCTTTCGGAAATTTATTGAAAGGCCTTAAAATTTGACTGAAGGCAGGGAACATAATTGCACAACTGGCAATTTTTTTTGTCGAATTGCCACATATTGATCGAAAATATTGACTGAAAACTAATTTTCTTATAAACGTTAAGACGTCTTCTTAGGATTTAGTGAAAAATTCACACCTGACTATTACTTTTTTGGTCATTGGCCAATAAGTGGCGGAAATTTTGGATAAAAAACAAAATAATTTTGTTAAAATCTTAACAAACTCCAGGAAAATAGTCTTACTATCTTGAATTTTCAAGTAACGGTAGCAGCTTTATTCCTGCTTGGCAATTATTTTTTGGTGGTTGACCAAAAAATTGGGGACAATTATGGCGAAAAACAGACAAAGAACAGTAAAGTCAGTAAAACTCACACCAGAAAAATGACCTTACTGTCTTCAAATATTAGATAAAGATAGTTATCATTCGTACTTACCTGATTATATATTTTTTGGTCAAAACCCAAATTTCTTTAAAACGCATATTCTCGTGCAGTTTTAATTGAAGCGTGGGCATAAGCCTCCACCTCGGAATTACTTTTTTAACAGTCGACTTTGTTGGGCTGGTGTTATCACATCAATAGAGGGGTACCCGTCGTCTGCGTATACGTATGTAAATTTTTGTTAAAATGCTTCTTCTCCTTTAGTTTTGATCGGATTCCTTTCAAATTTTGTACGAAAATTTTCTAGGTAGGCCTCTCATTAAAAGTTACCCTTTTGGGCGATCCAGTAAAAGTTGGCCAAATGGGGGGAGGGGGGCATTTAAAATTTTTGTTTGCCAATTTTTAAAATGCTTTTCCCACAATTTTGATCAGATTTTCTTAAATTTTTGTACCAATATTCGTTTGATGGGTCGCTCTTGAAAGATTACTTTTTGGTGATCCGTCAAAATTGGCCAAATGGGGAAACATTTTTTATATTTATTGGCTTCTAATTTCTAAATGTTTTTCCCACAATTTTGAATGGATTCCTTTTCAATTTTGAAGGATTGTTCTCTAGGCTGGCCTGTCTTGAAAAATGACCTTTTTGGCGATCCGCCAAAAATTGGTTCAATGGTTTTTATTCTTTAATTTACTGGTTGCCTCAGAATGCTTCATTTCCCATACTTTGGATCCGCTAAAACGTCTCCAAAGCAAAATTAGTGTAATCCAGGACAAAACATAAGGTCCCATGCTCGTAAGGCCTCAGAATGAACATAGGGACAAAACATCCCAAATGCAAAATTTGTCGTGGAACCCAGGACAACACATCCTCGGCAGAAAAGGGGACAACACATCCTCAGTAGAAAAGGTACTCGACCATAAGGTTCTCGTTCATTAGCTCCCCAAACGAATCCAGGAAAAGACGTCCCAGGTAGAATAGCTACCCGACCATTAAATCCTCATTCATAAGCTCTCCAAACGAATTAATTCCAAAGCGTCCAAAAACCAAAATGCGTAATGAGTAAATTAACGCCTTTTTGAGCTTATACCAGCCATAATGCCCCCTGTCATAAAGACCTCAAATGAATTTAAGGCAAAACCTCCCCCTAAGCAATAAAAACTTAACGGTAATCTGAATAACGCTTTATTAAGCTTTACCCCGGCTATCAGGTCCCCAGCCATAAACTAGCAGGACATCAGGTTTTTCGCCATGATGTCCAAATGAATTTAGGCCGGTTCGTGTTTGTACACAAGGAAGGGGTATTGTTTCACATTTTGCACCCCTCTGTACCTGCAAGTCTGTATACAAGTGTGTGATGGAAAACTACAGATACTATTCCACCTGAGAGTTTCTGGTGCTGCACCCAGGGTGTATTTTTTGGTGACTTGGATTAAATGGCCAGAATATTGCAGAAAAATACCAACACTGGTACTTGACGCTTCATCACAAACACTGTGTGGTGCCTGGTGAGTCTGCTGGTTGGCGCTGTTGCTGCGAAGCAAGAGGGTAAAATGAGAGTGGCTAAGAGCTGTAAGGTCTGTATGCGAAATTATAATTATCACATGTTTAAAATTATCAGTGATGTCGACATATAAGGCTATAAACCGGTTTGAGCAAAACTATCCGAAAAATTAAAAACTTTCTTTCCTTTTCGTTCTTTCTTTCTTTCTTTCCTTCCATCCCGCCCTTCCTTCTTTCCGCCCTTTCGCCCTTCCTTCCTTCCTACCTTCCTTCCTTCCTTCCTTCCCTCCTTCCGCCCATCCGCCCTTCCTTCCCTCCTTCCTTCCTACCTTCCTTCCTTCCTTTCTTCCTTCCTTCCGCCCTTCCTTCCTTCCTTCCGTCTTTCCGCCCTTCCTTAACTTTCTTTCTTTCTTTCTTTCAAACGGATTTTCAGTGGAGTTGTACAATTTATCCTTTCGGCATTGCAAAAACTGGCCAACTATTTGAAAAAATCAGATAGTTTTACGAGAACCACAAATAATGCTGCTCGTACCATAGATTCAGTCCGCTTCCTCTCTACAAATTTTGTCAAAACTGGTAGGTTTCTCCTTCCATCTTCGTAATGTCTTCCATTTTGCAGCTGTGTACAATTTCCTCTTACATAGTTTCAATTTTTGAAAGACTGTAGGGCTAGTTGAGGTAATGTAACCTTGGCTTTGCCCTTAGTCAATTTTGTTTTTTCCCTAATCTTGTTGATTTTTCCTAAGAGTTTTGTTTTGGGCATTGGAACGATGCTGTATTCGTCAGCATGCCTGTAGATTTTAGCTACAGAATTATATAGAATCTAACCCCTGTACTACCTGGCTCGTGGTGAAGGAATGCATGTCTCAACTGTTTTTACTGTTTGCCCTTCGACTCGTTTCTGGTGGTAATTTTGGTGTTTTATCCTAGACTAATCTATTTCTGTTTCCTGACTATTCCTTACTAATCTTTTTTTACCAATCCACTTCGTCGCACTGGTCTGTTCAGATCAATAGGGGGCATTCGTCTTCTGTTTATGTAAGCTTTTCAGCCACACTAGAAACTGGAATACTTTTACATTTTGTAAGAATGTTCCCTGGATAGTTTCCTCTTGAACAAAATACTAGAATCATTGCAAGAAAAATGCGTTGAATGTTGGCATTTTGAAAAACGTGTTGGAGAAAAATTTAGGAATGCTTCTTTTCAGAGAATTTTAATCGGATGGCTTTAAAATTTTTCATAACACGCCAAAAATGAATAAATGGCATTTTTTCTTAGCCTAGGAGTTTTTGTTCCGATTGTTTTGAAATTTGGCACTATGGTACACACAGACTGCTTTATTATGTGACATTGGTTCAAAAACGGACAAATTTTAGAGTAAAAACACTCCAAATATTTTAGAGCAAATTCACCACTATACTTGTATTTTGTTTGGGGATTGGTTTAATATTGACCACAATATTGACCAAAACCTGTCAAATTATAGAAAACACAAAAATACTACTCTCGTTATAAGTATTGTCCGATCATTTTGTATTTTGATGAAAATGTTCCCTAAAGTTTCTCCATCTGCCTTTTCTTTTTTCTTTTGGTACTAGTCCAAAATGTGCCAAACTGGCTGAGATAATCATAAAAGGTTGTTACTATGTGTTCCGTCACTAAGCGATATTTGTTCGGAAGAGTTTAATCGTAAGTGTAGCACTTTCGCTTCAGAAGTTAGAGGTGAGTTCAAGTCCCACACAAGGTACATTTTTTAGCAGATAAATTTAATAAAACCCAAACAATGCTGCTCCTCCCACAGATTTGGTACTATTACTTTCAAATTTAACAACAATGGTGCAAGAGAGTTATTCTTCCAAAACTATATTTTCAAAATTCTTTTTATTTGTGTAATGTTCGCTGTTGGCCCACCGACATTCTTGTTGAAAAAGACTTCTTCTACGTGTACTTTCAGCCATATTGCTTTCAAAGGCTTTGTCTCCCCTGGAAATTATTTTTTGATGATCCGCCAGGGATAGGGTAAATGCCAGACTTTTTAGTAAGCGGTATTAAAATGCTTGTACCACATTTCGGCATTCCTACGTCATTTTGTACTCACATAACTAGATCTCGGCTGATCACACTGTCCATGGACATTTTTATTTCCTGACTTGTCTTTCTTATCTACAATCTAATCGCCGTTGGTATCGCGGACATGGTGAGCGCATTGACATATTTAATGTCTGTTTGTTCGACGACTAATTTCTCGTTTCTGGTTTTTAATTAGTTTGGCTAGCCTATCCTTGTTTGTTAACCTTTTTCTGTTCTTTTCTGATTTTCGTTAACTCTCTGTTGTGGTGGTAGCTTTTTCTTATATGACATCTTTTCTGACGGCTGCCTCATTGATTTGATAGGTGCATACCTTCAGGTTTTTCAGTCATCCTTAAGACAGGAAATTTCCTACTGGCGGGAGATCTACTTCCTGGTCACCTCGAGGATGTATGTGGGGAAGGGGAGGCTTCTCTTGCATCAGCCGTGAGTGGTGATCAGTCAAGTGAAGCTAATGCATTGGGGGGGCGGGGCTTGGGGTGGGGTCGGGGGGGGGGGGGTTGGTGGGTGTTGGAGAATGGGGAAAAGTGAAGGAGAAAAATGGGGAAAAGTGAAGGAGAAAAATGTTCAAAAAGGTGGTCCGAATGCTTTGCAATTTGACAATAGTCTTCCTCAAAAGGTTCTTAACCAAATAGAGAATTGTGAATGGATCCCAAATTCGGTCAAAATGTCACACCGTTGCATGAGTTGTCCAGAAATTTCATAGCGTGTCATACAGTTTCTAACTTGTAAGAACGTATCGCAATATGTCAGAGCATTCAGACATGTTAAAATTTGTTAAAACGTGTCAGTGTCCAAGCGTCACAACGTGTCAAGCCTGTTAGACTTCGCCGTAGTGTGTAAAAGTGTGTCATATATCGTAAAGTATCAGATCGTGTAATAGCATTCAACTATAGGCATGCTACTATATTTAAGCTTATCATAGCATAAATTGCATTAAAATGTACGATTGTGTGTCGAATTGTTTTCAATCGTGCAATAGTGTCGAAGTGTGCCAGGTCGTGCCATGGCATGCCAAAGCACGCCGACGTCTAAATATGCAAAACCGTATCGTAGCGTCACAAAACGTATCGAACGCATTTTATCCTATCTACGCGTGTCATAGTATGCGAGGACGCATTTAGAGGATCTGACCTGCGGATGCTTAAACCTGCTAAGTGTCCATATTTTGTCTTTTCAAAACCTGTAGGAGTGTCCTATCTTGTCAAAGGATATCAGTGTGTGCCACAGGGTGCCACAGTATTTCAGTATATATCAAAGCGCCTCCCAGAGAGTAAGTGCGCATTAAAACGTAACAAGCGTATCGACGCGTGCCATAATGTGCCAAAATTCAAACACAAAAAATAACCAATGACGTTGTTAGAAGCCTACAATAACATTTCAAATCCATTCTATCTCAATGTTACGTGTACACCAGGCTTTTTACAACCACAATTTCTGTGTCGTCACTCTTTGAGCGGAGGGGGTTTTAGTCTTTGGGTGTACGTATGGAATCATTGGGGTGTAAGGATTTGTTTAAAGGTACAATTGAAACATATATTTGCAGATGTGCAACATCATGTAACTGTTAAAACTAACACTTTCTCAAAAAATAGATAAATCTTAACACATTTTGTAAGCTTAGAATTCTGTTCTCAGAGACCATGTGGCCCACCGTTTTAAAACTTTACACATCGCAAACACATTTATATCAGATATGCAAATTTATATTTTTTTGCATTTTTGACATGGCCCAATTAACAGAACAATACTTTGCTGAAAATGGATCAATATTTGCAAATTTTGCTTTGAGATTTAAGATTTTCATTGATAAAGAGCTGTCCAAATACGACTACGCTGAAAAGTGTAGGAAACCAGGACGAGCGCTGTAGGAGTTGTTGTTTGAATCATCAGTAAATTCAAATACAAACGCATAACTGGTGAGATGGACACATATATTTTACCATACTTAGCTTACTACTCTGTAATTATTAATATGTACAAATGTAGGGAATCAAGATACGCATATTGCTTCACGGATTCTGCCATTATCGTTTTTGAATGCCAGTTGATGAAAACTTCGAGAAATGTTGATTGACCTTGACTACCGAACCAATCACATCCCCACCCCCGAAATGCTTGATGCTCCTGGCATAAAATAATAAAGCAAGTATGTCTAAAATATGCGGAAAAATTATTTAATGAGATAACATTGCTATTGTAAGGCATACGTTGGCTAAAGTTCCGCGTGCATGCGCAAAAAATAACTTTGTACAAAAGGAATCAGTTAAAAATTGACATTGGCTTTAGTATCCGGTGTGTATCTTTTGTGCAGTGTATGTAATGCACCAAAACGCCATTATCAATCCTCTTGATTACATGGATCCTCCATGCTGAAGATTGTGGAAACATTTTAACTGGCTTCGCTCAAACATATGACTCACGCTCGATCCTTTTTGAATAAATTGGCATTATTTTTACTTTTTTGTACAACATTTTCAATGCGACATATCTAAATGGACTGGAAACACGAGCTATTTTACAGTTCACTGACGTTGTAACTCAAGGTACGATGTTTTTGTGGCCTGTGATTTAGACAATTTATGATCGCTTGTTCTTGACCATAGTAATTTGTTTCTGCAGCTGATATTTTTACCACATTAAGAGATTTTCCGAAATACGTAACTGGACACAGATAAAAAATTAATGTTATATTTTCCTGTAATTTCAAGTGCATATACTTTATTGCCGTTTTCGCCTTGCCATGAATGCAGTCTCTTGAGGTGTTACAGATCAACGTAGACTCATTTTTTCCAGTTGTCTTGGCGACGGCGTAAAAACCCGCCAGCTGCTGGGAAAGGTCCGGCAGCAGCTCATAAAACTTCACCCGCTGCCTGGAACCATCATCTCTCATGACATGCAAATTCTCCAATAGTCACTGGCGCAGTGGTAAAAAGCTCGCAAACTATTGGAGTAGTCGATGGGTTTTTCGTCAATTCTCAACCCCCATCGTCTTCGACCACTATTCATAAATGCTCATATCGTTTCCCCAAATATTTTCACCTGAAGCAAGGCGATGTAAAAACAAAAGGGAAACAATGAGGTCATGTGATATTTAAAGTAGTGATAGAAATTGAAACCCGGCAAAAAGTATCAACATGTAAATGCAGGGAAATTAATATTAATGTTTTATCTGTGATCAAGTTCAAACACAATTCGCTGTAGCGAATTCCGATCCAGATTAAAAGTCTCACTCTGGATTTCAAAAACCAAACTCCAAATTTCTGTGTGCAATCGAAAGATTGTGCACTAGAATAGTTACGACACAGCGTGCCAAAGCGTTGTTGTACAAAAGGGTCGAGATGATGTCTCGATGATCAAAAACGGATCTAGCTTGGACATTTGGTTTAAGCGAAGCTTGGTTTAAACGACGTGGCATTTTCATCATGGCGAGTCCAGATAACTGGTGCGATCTTCGCAACAGTTTTTCAGCTATCTCATAAAATGGTCTTGACTAAAAAGAATCTTATTATAATCAGCACTTGCAATCATATATAGAATGCCTATATGCTGATAGCAGTAAAAATTTCCGTAGGGTCACTCAACATTTCTCAATACTTTCAGTCAATAGGCATGTCAAAATAAGGCATACTGTATTTGCTCCAACTGCACTGGAGCTATTATAAAACCTAATCCGTATCTGTGAAACACTGAATTTAGATTTTTTGATATATTATCGGGTGATTATTTTATTATAATTTTGATTCAGCTTTAACAAATCGCTTCATTCTGAAAGACAGTGTTTTGTTATCTGTACTTAATCCACAAATGATCTGACAAATTTAGATAAATCCAGGTCATGCATGCATCGAAATTTATATGCATCGTGTGATTAAGTCATGCTAAGGATGTTAGTTTTAGCATTCTATCCTGGCTCTTCAAATAATGCAAACGTGACTAAACCTTTGATACATTGTACTTCAAACACTTATAAACACATATGAAAATTGTGCATCTACATGTGCAAAAGCAAGCGACGTAAATGTTTAATTTCAAAGTTTTGACGCATCGTTCCTTTTTTCATAATTGGAAACCGCTCTAAATGCGTAATTTTGGGGAAAATTTTTCGTTTGTTTCACACAATCTTGCACAAATTTCTTTGTAAACTTTCAGAAGAAATAAATTCTACAGCCTGACGTATAAACTGGAAAAAAATAGTGTTTTGTATTGACCAATTTGGGAATCCATCCTTATAGTTAACCGGGGTGTTTACTTATTCAGAAAACCTCAGTATAACGGACAGAACGTCCATTAAAAAATTATATATATTATTGCACTCAATTCTGTTCTTTAGGCGCCCTTTCCTTCATTAACTTAGGTTCTTAAGTATCACAAAAATTATTACGCCTATCGGGAAAATCTCCACTTATACCAATGCATCCAGCATTTAGTTAGGGAGTCAAGATTTTAAAAACAAGCTCATTTCTTTTCTGTCAATGCTTTGTCGTGTAAGGGTTTCGATTAAAACTCTGTCTTACAAAATGATTTGTGTACACGCGCTGTTCCCGTCGAAAATGTGTAGAATCAGCGACACCCTGCGCATTATTAATTATACTTTATAAGCTGTGGAACATTAAGAAAATCCATGTGTTTCAAAACTATTTCAAAAAGTCCTTTTAAAAATGTAAAATAATCGATGCCGTTATCATTACTGAACTGGCTCTGGTCTTTTTAAGAGGTATTTTCTTGGATTGGAACCAGCCTCGGTGGCGTAGTGGTTAGAGTGTCCGCCTCGAGACTGGAAGATCGTGGGTTCAAACCCCGGTCGAGTCATACCTAAGACTTTAAAATTGGGACTCATCCTTGCTACCCTGTGAGGCACTCCACATGTAAGGGTTAGAAGGATGGCTGGAATGTCCCATTTCAGTATAATGTGGCAGGGGGATCCCGACATGACCATAGCTGTTGAAAGGGATCTAAAGAACAACACAATACAATTCTTGGATTGGAAAAGCCCACATTTGATAAGCTTTCTGCCCTTAGCATTTGCGATTTTATTACTTTTCTCCTGGGCCACCGATATCTAGGATTGGGTCGTGTGGGAGGTGAGGGGGCGGGGAATGGGGGTTGGGGACAACGTTTCCGCTGTCAGGCTTCACTTGACCGACCACCACCCACGCCTGGTGTGGGTGAAGTTTCCTAACTTCCGCGCATACATTCTCGGTGGTTGACACAGGAGTAGTTCTCTGGCTGGTAGGAAGTTTGCTGTATTTTTGAATGATCTGGAAAATCTGAAAAGTGTGTAATCCCATCATTCTTTGGAGTTGCTGTCACTAGTTTTACCAGCTCTCTGTTAACTTACTAATCTGTTAATTTTGTTGTGCTAGCTATATTAGTAGTTTGGTTCTCGTTTGTGCACTACATCATGTGCTTTCAACATTTAACAGTGTGTCCTTCGCCGAAAATCACGTCAAAGTACAACAAAAGATCTTTTCTCGAGATCTTAGTTGTGTAATTGACACAAAAATTATTTCAAACTCAATGCATGTACCTTTTAGCAATTCAGCATTTGATATTAATTAGAGAAATAAGAACGTGTTGATGGAGAGGGTTGGGGGTACATATGAGGAGTGGCAGTTTTGGTTGTATCTGTGTATTTTACAGTTGCTTTCCCTCAGCATTTTTGTTGCAGGCTACACGACGACCAAATATACGGCTACAGAAGCTGATGTTCAACCTGTCCCAATACAGACTACATTTTCAGAAAACTTCCACTCTTTCGGTATTATGCAATTTTATATAAATCCACATCTTTTTTAAATGTTCTGGAGAAAAAAAAGGAGTCTAAGGAAAAAAAGAGCCTCCCTACAACCCAGCCACGATCAGAGAAGATGCGTGAAGAACAGATATTTATATAGTTATAGAAAAAAGTGCAGAGATATAAGATACAAGGGAATATGTGGCACGTCAGCCGTCATAGTTACATTTTTGTTGCAGACAAAATGACTAGGGAATTCACTACCGAAAATCTGAATTTTTTAACATTGCAAAGGCTGTCTAAATCGTTGAGACGAGATTCCCCGAAGGGTAATCCTGCACACACACTATTCAGGTAACAGACTTGAATTTATTATTTATTTGTGTCCAGTTCCGTAGAAAAACTTACAGGGTGGATTGAAAATTCCAAATGTCTCAAAACATTTCCTCTCACAAAAAAGAAAGATCCAAGGATATAAGAAGAATTTTATGTTCCAACTTTGGAATAGGTTTGGATAAAGTTGGGATAAGACTGAAAGGAATAAGTAAAATCGAAAACAGGCGCAGTCAGTCACAGTTTTTTTTGCAGATGAAATGACGAGAAAATTTGCCGCCACAACGCTCACAAGGACAATTTGTACAACAGGTCCGACATCGCAGACGAAATTTTCAAAAAGAAGTGACTGCCAGAGGCCGTATTCACAAAAGTTTACTGTACAGTTAACTGATTCCGTTAACTCCCAATTGGCAACCCGAACATCAGAAAATAAATTAATACATTTAACCTGTTTAACAAATAAAAATACACCTAACGTTATTTGCGTGATACAACTGGGTCAACCGGTTTTCGCTTCCAATGAGTACAGTTAACTGCACAAGTAACTTTTGTGAATACCGGTACAGTCAGGTAGTAGATTTACCTAAAAGTGATTTGGGTAAAGTTCTAGAGAAAAAAGAAGGAAATGGTCAAAGCTAAAAATTCTAAATACCTCAGAACTGTGACACCTACTAAAATATAATCAAAAATAGCTCTAAAGATTAGCATAAAAATATGTGTTTCTGGGAATTGTGATGTGTTTCTTGATATTACGTTTGTCATAGAATGCCTTCAGTATTTTCTGGTGTCACTGGGTAGTGATTATGACGATCATGGATTGCATGTGGGTATTCTAAATCCACTTCTAAAATGCATCCGATGTCGTAATCTTCAGCCACATCCATGAAGTCGAGAGATTTTGGCTCGCTCGACCACATAAATCCACGTCGTGGCATGCTTTGCGACATGGCCCAACCATACAACTTGTTTGCGTCGAGGTACATCAGGTAGTTGTTTGGCATCTCAGAATTGTAATCTGCTACGTGCGGTACATTTGGTACTGTCAATGTCAGTGATTAATTCCAACTTCACCTTCGTCGCTTTTAACATACCATCAAACGACAGTCCTGGCGCTGTATAGTAATGGGCAGGATCCAATTCATACGCATACGTGTTGATGCATACTTGACAAAAATTTTCAAACACGTCAGCCAGCAGCAGCACATCTGATTTCAGCTACAGATCATGGTATTCACTGAATGTGGTACAGTTGAATGTACCCCACACCTTTTGCGCGTGAGCATAATCCTCGTCTCTGATGCCCTCTTCGCTAAACTGATTGTAAAAGTTGTCCTTTGACAGGAGCTGTGTTTCAGCAAACTTGGATGGTTCGTCTACGTAGTCATACGGGTATACTCCCTTTCTCAACAACAAATCTTGCTGGTTACTATCGTGGATGTGACTAGTCATGTTGTAGAAATTCTCTTTCCCTTCTGCCGCAAGGTTGGATACCAACTTCTGTAGAGAGGTTCTCATAAACTGAAATCATAGAGGCTTGCTGCGTCGTTAAAGTAACCTGCCCCCCATTGTAGAGGCTTTCTGAATCAGTGTCATTAATTTTACTGGTCGGTAGATCTCGGACGGACTGTGCTTTGAGCTATGCTGGCATTGAAGGCATTCTCGTATCTCTGAAATGGTACGGTCTGGGCGCAGAGTCGTTGCTTAGTGCCAGCTAGGTTTGGGTGTGTCTGAGAGGCCCTGGGGTCAAGGGCAGCGTTGCAGCGCGGATGAAGAAGAGTGTCATCCGTCAGTGGTTGAGAATTCAGGATAGGAGGCAGGGATGCTAAGCTCCACTGCTTTCACGGTCACAATTGGTGGCGCTTGTTGAGTTAAAACATTTTTCTCACCGGATTCACTTCTTTCAGAGTCTCAGAAAGGGCACATTTTCCTCACCCTGATTAATTTCTTTCAGGGCTTCAGAAAGGACACAATTTCCTCACCCCGATTCACTTATTCCACAGCTTTGGAAAGGGCACATTTTCCTCACTCGATTCACTTCTTTCAGTGCTTCAGAAAGAGCACATTTTCCTCACTCGATTCATTTCTTTCAGGGCTTCAGAAAGAGCACATTTTCCTCACCCGATTCACTTCTTTCAGGGCTTCAGAAAGGACACAATTTCCTCACCCCGATTCACTTATTCCACAGCTTTGGAAAGGGCACATTTTCCTCACCCGATTCACTTCTTTCAGGGCTTCAGAAAGAGCACATTTTCCTCACCCCGATTCACTTCTTCCAGGGCTTCGGAAAGGATAGTTGCGTCGGAAGTCAAGCAGACCTGAAGAATGTTTGATCACCACTGCAAATTTCTAACGCTGACTCTGAAGACACCGAGCTTTTGATTTTGCGGGTAGGGGTCGCGATAGCTTTAACTAATCTTGCAGTAACAGCCCCAAAGTTACGGGGAATCATCCACCAGCCAATGGATCATCCGCCAGCAAAGTGGGCGATTAGCTTTCTTACTTTTTACAAAGTAGACCAAAATATTGGCCAAAACTTCCAAATCTAAGAAAAATACTAAAAATTCTACTCCTTTACAAACCCAGTGCCATCGCTTTGAAAACTGACAGGAATATTTCCGACAGATTTTCCATCAAGCTTATATTTTGTTTGCCAAAGTGCCCAAAATTGAGAGAAAAAAGCCGACAAAATGCTACCGCTAGAACTCCTTCACCAAGCGTGAGTTGTGTGGACCAGATTGGTGTTATTTAGAATGCTTGAAAGCGAGAAGTCTAGAGGTCAAGCCCCAGTAGAACCAAAGTTTTCAGTGTCTCGTAAGGTTTCACAGGCCATATTCATATTTCTAAATTAACAGAAGCAATCCATACAAATTATTGATCTCAAAATAATTTGTTAGTGGTCAAGAATTTTAAGGTTTTTAGCTAAAGCCCAGTTAAATTGTTATTTTTATTGTTGTTACTAGTATTATGTGAAGTAAGCTATGTGGAGGAGTTTGGGGTTTGAGGGTGGGGGGGGGGGGGGGTTGTGGAGGGGAGAGTTAGCGCATTTGCTTTAGAACGAGAGGTCCCGAGATCAAACCTCACCGGGTTTTACAAAATGCTGCTCGTGTTAAATTTCTGGTTCGATTATTTTAAAATGTCTTAGCAATGTCACCCCCATAAGCCCTCTACCAAATTTATATTTTGTTAAAAATCTTTCTCCTTTCACCATTGTAATGTTTTCCCTTTTTCCTTGGACACAATGTCCACGGACATTGTTGCTACCGTTCTATTATTCCTTGTTGTGGGCATGCCCTGCAAATTGTTTTGACCTTTAACTTGCAGACATGAGAACGACATATATGCCGGTTATGTAAAAAAAAACCTTACCCGGTATCTATGAATTGAGTAGCACCACCCCCATGTGTTGTTTTTGCTTTTAACTTCAGTAATTGCTCAATTTTGTATCAGAACGATTGACGTGTAAATAATCCTGTTTCTCTTGTTTTGTGTCATATAGCAGTTGTCTGCGTGTTTCTGTATTTAAAACCCTACGCCTTAGACTGTTCTGTCTTGTTTGGGAAGAAAATGATTCCATTGAATAAATTCTTCGTTGTAGTTCTGATCATTCATTTAGTTGACCATGGATATGCAAAGAAATCGTACGACGGGTGAGCCAACATATTAATTTTCAATTAAAAAAAAAGATTCTTGATAGTAAATTTGAGCCTTGACAGTTTTGCAACGATTCTTCGAAATCAATGAGCAATCAATTTATATTAAAGTTTCAGGCCGGGGTGCTGGGATATGGTTCAACTTTACATTTGTTTTGTTCACAATAGTTTAACATTGCAGTTGGCACCTCGGAGAATGCCAGAGAAAACTCTCTATTGTCATCCAAAATTTTGAACTCTGGTCCGACAGGGGAAAAACCTTCCTTATTTTGAAAATATATGATATCCCAAATTGTTATTTTTTATCCTCAAGTATGTTTATTTAAGTATGTTTATTTTCGAACCATCCATATAATGTTGTAATGTTGAGAGGTTTTGTTAAGCAAACAAAGAAATTCAAAGAACCGAAAAATTAAGTGCTCTTTACCTTTCTGTCCAAAAGGGCCAGTTTGTTTCAGATGGGCTGTCAACTTTGTCATCTGAACGGCCAAATTCGTTTTAGTCGCTCGTAATTTTATACCCAGATTTAACTGCTCCGGACTAAGGATTGTCAAAATTGCTTGATAAAATGATAATTAATTGTCGCTTTTTAAATCATAGTGTTGCTAGATGGCGAAATACCTCCATTATATATACACTTATGAAGCGTGGAATGTAGGTATATTTTAAGTGAAGATGAGTGAAGATTTTAAAACTATTTTACATATTCATGTTTTAATACACTGAAAGATACAAGCTGCTTGAGGTGCAGATAACGGACATGGCTGCAGCTGAAAAGCTAGAGAAGATACAAGAGCAGGACGAGCGGGTAAGACCGGGGCGTTTGGGGGGGTGGGGGTGGAGGGTGGCGAAAGC
This sequence comes from Protula sp. h YS-2021, assembly GCA_949752745.1. NCBI lineage: Eukaryota > Metazoa > Annelida > Polychaeta > Sabellida > Serpulidae > Protula > Protula sp. h YS-2021. Next base: position 84,934,927 of record OX457027.1, on the reverse strand, counting down.
ATGACGAGCGGGTAAGACCGGGGCGTGGGGTGGTTGGAGGGGGTTTGGCGAAAGCAGGGGGAGCGGGTAAGGGGAGGGGGGTTGGTCAACCGAGATGAGAGGGTTGATTATGGAAGTAGAAATAAGTTCTACCTGCCAGTGTTGATAGATGCCTGTCATCCGATGTCCAATCGACGCTGTAGACGGTTGTAAATTGAAGTGTAGCCTTCGGGAAACTCCAGAATCGTCATCTGGACAGTGACAATCATCAGGGGGCGTGGTCACCCCTCCGTCATATTACCTCCACCCATCCCAGTAAACATGTCCCAATAAACATTTTAAGGTTGGTCCAACGTCGTTTGAAAAGCACAACATTAACTCTATTGTACTTTGGTTGTGATTGGTCACGAACAGAGGTCAACGTGTAACCAACGTCTTTGAAACAACGTTGAATAGACGTAAGCAATGTTGTTTACACTTTGCTTTTGGTCGCAACCAAAACGCAAACTTCTCCTAGCTAGGTCTAATAAACGTTGACTAGACATCGAAAAATCTACTTTTATAGAAGTCAGACTCCAATCAAAAACAACGACCTTGTGTTAAGCTCACCGGGAAATGGTAGAAATGTTTGGTCACTTTGAAAGTAAACCGAAACGAGGACGTAAAATATAAGAACTTCAAGGGCGCGCAAGTTTTTTTCCCACATACTTTTGAAATATATTCATGGAAATCAAATTCATACGTATTCTCTGTGGCCGGATGACCAAACGGTGGGGGTGCATTGACGGAGGGTGACCACATTATGATTGTTGCTGTCTTGATGGCGATTCTAGATTAATATTTTCCCAAAGTCAACGTCGGGAGATGTTTCGACTTCTATATCCAACCTTTAGGCAGTGGTAATTAGATATCGGATAATCGGCGTCTATAAAACGTCGGGAGGTAAACGTTGTTTCGACTTCATAAACAACTAAAACCTGACGTTGATCCGAGGTCGGGTACTGCGTTACGTTGATGTAACGTCACAATGTTTACTGGGTTAGGTCATCCGGTAACGCAGGTGTGTAGGAAGCCAATTTCTATGAATCTATGAATGTTTTTCAAACGTAGACCGGAAAAAGTTGCGGACTCCTGTAATTCTCATATTTTACGTCCACTCTTTGGCCGGTTTTCGAAGCAATCCGTCATAACTTCAATTCACGGTTTTTTGGTTGTGACCCCGACGTCTATACAACGTTCGACGTTCTGATGTCTATTCTGCATTGCCCCAAAGACGTTTATTAGACGTTCGGTTTGGTGCGACAAAAAGTAGCGTCTAAATAACGTTGCTTGTCTAACGTCTGTTCAATGCTGCGTCCAACTATTACAACCAAATTATCAGATTAAACGTTTGGGCGGGCCGACGTTGCAAGTTCAAATCGACATCGGAATGTTAATTGGGTCTGTAGTTAGGAACGAAATTAAAAAGGTAAAAATATGCATTCTTCTGTAGTCAGACATTACATGTCAGGAACCTGCACTGACGTTCCATGTGTACCGTGTTATTTTATGTTTAAATATCGAGCTACTTGAATCCTCATTTACCAGAAAATTATCCTTCTGGAAATACGTTTATTTTGGAACACTATAAAATTTTAGCAATGAAAAAAACTCAATGATGGAGGTATTTGAAGATTGAAGCGTGGGCCAAAGTGCGGGACTTCGCTCAAATACGGGCATATGGAGTTGTGAATTACAGGAAACATGATAATAAAATAAGCAGTTGAATCACAATTTGCCATGAACAAAATTGTTACATTTTTATATCGAGACAGAATTTTGGCATGCAAGTTCAGAATCCATAAAAGAGACACATTCGGGTTTATTGCTTCTGTTAAAACATTCTTATACTGTAGCATAAATAAGAAGATCTTCTTTACTATGATTATTTTTTTTACTTCCTTCCAGGTGTCATTCTGGAGCTTTCCGCGCCGGATCGGGGAGAAGGCGCTGATATTAGTGCCGCCAGATCACTTCCAAATATTTTCAACCCTACTGGAAGAAATAAACTTGCCGTTCTCCATCACTCAAGAGGATGTGGGAGGGTAAATTTGTTTATCCTTTGTTGTACGTTGTGATATTTTTTTGTTTTCGTGGGAGGGGGGAGGGGCGCATGTGCGATACAAACTGTTAGTTTAATTACGAACCATTTGGTTTTCTAAAGGCGTGGTTTAAAGAAACTCGCATTGTGTTTTATTGCATTAAATAAATAAAGCAAATAAATAATAAATAAAGAAATAAAAGAAACTATAATAATAGTCAACAATTACTGGTGTTCATCGCTGAACTTGCTCAGTTAAAATCTGAGGTCATATACGTGTGAGTTGTGTTGGCGTGTATATGTGTGTTGTGCTGGCGTGTATGTGTGCGCTGTGCTGGCGTGTATGTGTGCGCTGTGCTGGCGTGTCGGTCTGAAGGAAGGTTCGTGCTGTGTTTCTTTTAAAAACACACATCAAAACACAAGAGGTGATATGTTGCGCCTAGATATTATGCAAAACTGTGCGGAAGTCAACCCTACCCTTCCCCGCAACCCCTACCGCCCTCGTCCTATCCCATAACAGCCTTGAAGCTGGGACAACTGGGCATGAATCATAAATATATTCGTATATATTATTCCCTCTATATTTTAGTTATAACAGTTAATATCTGAAGAATATTGGACAACTGGTGTGATTTTTGTGCAGACTGGTCAAAGAAGAAGAGGAGGAGATGGCAGTGCAGTCTCGACTCGCCAGGGGGCACTTTGACCTGTATAACTTTCACAAGCACAAAGAGGTAATGCACTCTGGCCTCATGGGGTGGATATAGCATGTGGAGGAGGGGGTTCTTAGTCTAAAAGCAATGAAGATTTCCTGTTGGTGAGGGGGGTGGGGGAGTGGGAGCTACGATGAGTGTCAAGGACTTTTTAAAGCACCCCTTAACTCGGAGCGCCTAGTTTAAAAATATTCCCTTTTTTAAATAACACAGACACCCCTGTAAGTTCGCCCCCTCGACGCGAAGTGTTAAATTAGAATTAAAAACGCCTCTTTTCACCAGAACGCACTGCAATCATAGAGCGAATGCTAGGCTCACTCACATTGAGAAGTGCATATGTACTATTTTTGGATCATCGTTTTTGTTGGACGCGGAGTACAGTTCTGACAAAACCCTCCTTTTGTGGGAAATGCTGATGAAATACTGGATGAATATTAACCCCAAACAAACTGGACACTCCGCGCAGACCGCTACACAACCTATCTTTTTAGTGAACTTTCTGACCCCCCCCCCCCCCCCCAGTGGGTTGTATCCCCATGAAGGTTCTGCCCTGGAAGTTTTGGCTGAGTACGATTTGTTTTTGAGCCTTTGCTCTGTTTTGCCTGTAGAAGTTCTGCCTCGTTATTTCTGGCTATGGACATTCTGAGGATAGTCGTGTATTTGTGCAGTTTCTGCCCCGAAAATTAAGTCCATAGGCGTTCTACCGCTTGACTCCTTGCTCCCAACATTCTGTCCATGGACGCGCTACCTGGGGACGTTATGTTCGGAACATTCAGTCCATAAATATTCTGCCTGTGGACGTTATGTACAAAACATTTAGCCCACCGATATTCTACCTGTCGACGTTATGTACGGAACATTTATCCATGGATATTCCACCTGTAGACTTTTTTCGGAACATTTATCCACGGATATTCTACCTGTGGACGTTATATACGGAACATTCAGTCTATAAATATTCTGCCTGTGGACGTTCTACCCAGAATATCCTGCACATAGACGTCGAATCCGTGTTGGCTTTGAGTTGTTCATGGGAGTCAAAATAAGCTTCTACCCTTCGACTGTTGACAGATGTTGATTATCAGACTGCTAATCAACGTTGCGTCAAGGTTGGAAATGACCACCTCCCGACATTGCATATACGTCAGGAAAGTGACGTTGTATAGACGTCTAGAAAATATTAATGAAGATGCGCCGTCAAGAAAGACACAGTCATATGTGGTCACCCCTATGTCACGGCACCTCCCCCCCCCCCCCCACACACACACACTCTTAGGTCATCCAGCCACGGAGGGTATTATGAAGCTGATTTCCACGAATGTTTTTCAAAAGAAGGTGATAAAACTTGCGCGCTATTGAAATTCTCATAATTTACGTTCTTGTTTCGGTCTTCTTTCAAAGTGACCTGTCATGGCTACCATTTCGGGTGAGAGATGACACAAGCAGTTAAGCTCTGGTTGAGAGTCCGACGTCTTTTCAACGTTGCATTTGTAAATATAAACTACGGGACAGAGCTGAGTCCCGCTTGTTCCAAAAATTATAAAGCAATGAACTTTTTTGGGTTGGTCCTTCTGAGGTAAAAATGTCTAGCTTATACAGTCAAAATAAATCTAAAATTATGCTGCGGCACGAATGTTATTTAAAGGCAAATGTTTTTTACGCAGAAAAGAAAGCACTCTTTATCCAGGTTTGTTCTTAGTTGGCATGAGGAATGACACAGCAGCCTAATTAGTAGGTCAACTTTTTCAATCTGGTGTCCTGTTCCAACTTTCTGAAATTGAGATGGGCGTCCAGTCATGTTCATTTATGTATTAATTCTTCTAGTTGCCTCCTAAAGATGCAAAAATAGAAAGCTTTTGAAAATCATGTAGTTCGATGTAAAATCATGTGAGTAAAACATTGAGGTCTTAGCAACTGCGCTAGTTTTACATGAATTCTAATGTCTTCCTTTTGAACATTAATTTTAAATGATATGTTAAAAAATAAAACAACAGCCAAGATAAAGTGGATTTTTATATTGGTGATGGCTCCAGTTTCTGCAAATTTCACAAATGCGCTCACGGTATGTACCGTCAAATCTTTCCTTGCCTGGATATGGGAATCAACCATTCAATTCATGGCGGGTGTAAACGCTTGAAGCTAACACCTTGCCACGTTGCCATAGCTTCTCATGTAATTCTATTTTTATCTTCAAGACCTCATTTTCTTTTACTGGAGTTAAACATTCGGTTAAAATGAAAAATATTATTCCAAGACGCCCCTTCCATTAAAGGGTAGGCTCTAAATTTCAATATGGCAAAGCCTCTAAGACCTTACACCTGTATTTCTCTTGATCAAGGTATATTTGGTCAAAAGTTACGGCGGGATGTCTAACAGGTCTGCGCAAAGAAAACACTTCTTAATTTCTTCCATTAAGAAAACAGTGAATTCTGGTAATTTTCCAAGAGCTTCAAATGACAAAAGATGAAAATCCCTTCTGAAGAATTTAAAATATTTTTCGCCGATTGCTTTCTCATTTTAAGTTTGAAGTTCGTAACATTTTGTTAAAAATTAACTGATGCATAGGGAATAATGCAAAACCAAAACAGGGTGTCTTGATACAACCCAAAAAAGGGTGCCATGATACAGGTCAAAACAGGGTGCCATGATACAGCCCAAAACAGGGTGCCATGATACAGGCCAAAACAGGGTGCCATATACAGGCCAAAAAGGGTGCCATGATACAGGCGAAGTATAGGGTGCCAATTTAAAAATAACTTTGCTTGCCAATTGTTTATGAAATAGTAGTAACCTGGAATAATTTTACCGAGTATTGTCTGAAAATGGTAAGATTTAACTTTTAACACAACATATTTTGAAGGAGATAGCTTTGGTAGAACGAACATTTCTCTAACATGTTATTAAAGTTTTGAAGTACTGATTTTGAGTTGATGTAATATGTAACATGTGATATGTAACATGTGCTATGTAACATGTGACATGCAACATGCGATATGTAACATGAGATGTGTAACATTGGACAATGGGTGTGTAACGTGTAAAGTAATTATAATTGTTCACAGATTAATAGCTACCTTAAGACACTTGTAGACGAATGTGATGAGAACCCGTCCCTTAAGTGCAAAAAGATTAAAATTGGGCAGTCGTACGAAGGCCGAGACATGTTGGCGATTAAGGTAGGAAACTTCTACTACTACTACGTCTGCTGCTACTGCTGCTGCCTCTGTTACTGCTGTGACAAAAACTACTGTTACCAATATCATTAATTACCAATATTATTAATATTTATTCTAACATGTTCACTAAAACTGCTGCTACTTCTACTACCACTTCTTCGACTGCCACTGCTATTCCCGCTGTTGATAGTATTTCAACTACTACTTCTGTTACTGCTACTACTACCTATATTGTCGTTTTTACAAACAATATTTCTACTCTTGCTGCCTACTACTATTTCGATAAATGCGAAGTAAAGACTGTGACAACCTGCCTATTATAATTGATCTTATTGTATTACAATAGAGGCAGATGCTGTGTCATCTTTTGTTTTGGATGAAGGCAAGCAAGGGCGCAAATTAATATTTACATTTGGAAAGGCTTTGTACATAAGTCTACATTGAAAAAACAATGCAGCTCAGCCAATGACCACGCGTACAGAATGTAATAACATCGTAGATGCAAATGCCACCATTTGTAGGCGCTCCAATGTTCACTCGCATAAGATTTAAGTGTTGCATAAAGATAAGGGCAGACATTCTTTTTTACCAACTGACTTTGGTCAGCGGGCTATGCCCATCACGTGTGGAGTATCTGTTGCCCTAGGTAGCCGTCGACACAGCTTGTATTTTCTTGTGGTCAAAATATTGGTCAAAAAGGGTCAAATTTCAGAAAACAAAAATGCTAGTCTGCCTACAGATACGGTCTGATCGCTTTGAAATGTGACGAATGATCTCTAGAATTTTTTTCCGCCAGGCTTATATTTTTTGACGATCTGACTTAAATGTTAGCATGGAAGGGCCAAATATAAGAAAATCACAAAAATGCTACCCTTTCTACAAACATGGTAGGATGGTAAGTTTAACAGGTGTGCTCCCCAAAAGTATCTCCAGACTTGTACATTGTTTGGTGATTTGACGCAACTTTACCGAAATATTGGCCAAAAAGGCCAAACCGCAGAAATTCACAACAAATATTACTGCTCTCACGATCGTTTGAAAGGAAATAAAACTATTGAGCGGAAGATTATCGAACAGGTACACATTTTGTATGGTGATTTGGCGAATACATTAGGAAAAACAGAAGCAAATGCTACCCGTATTGAGACTCTTGTTTTATCGTTTTCAGATTTGACAGGAATGATTCCAGCTTTATCTTTAGTAGACCCGAGTTTTTTTATGTCGGGTCGGCCAAAACTGGCCAAACTATGTTCACGAAATCGGATATATTTAAAAAAAAACACAAAAAATGCCACTCTTCGTACAAACCGATCCGATTGCGTGAAATTTGACAAGACTGTTTCCTTAAGCATCTGCATCAGGCCTGTATTTTGTTTGGCGATTTTACTAAAACTGAACAAAGTATAGTAAAAAAAAACGGTAAAACTGCAGAAAAATCATGATGTGCTCCTACTTGACGTTTCTTCAGCAGTCGTAAGGTAGATGGATCTAGTGGTTGACGCGTTCGCCTGCAAAGCAAGCGGTCGTGAGTTTTAGCTCCGCTCAAGACGCACTTTTTCATTATCTCCCTTTATAGGTTTTGCAAGTAATATTTATAGTGCTGCCCCCCAAAGAAGTGTGTCGTGTTGTCGCCTGCGAAGCAAGAGGTTGTGAATTCAAGCCCCGAGTTTCACCTAATAAAAAGGTGCATACTTAGGATTATATATATGTATATAGGCCCATACTACATTAATTCTTGTTCGTGGTTCCGAATTATAAAAGCTGTATTATAACCATCTAAATTATAGCCATCCCGGCTTTAAAATAATAATGCCTATATATAGGCACATTGCAAACTGGCAAATGAGTATATAAAACGATTTTTTTCTTTTTATGCTGTTCATGGGCCCTTATATCAAATCTAGATTATGTCAATTTTTTTCCATTTACCTTTGCAAAGTATTCGCTTAAGGCTGGGCACAATGTCAACGGACATTCTTGTTGTGTTCTCCTTCATTTTGTGAAAAGATTTGCCTACATCAGACTGAATTTATATGGTTGAATCATTTGTTTCAATGGCTTAGATATAGTAAATAATTAAAGTTGTGAAGTCACACATTGTCTTTGCATGAGAAGTCTCAGCCACAAAACCCCTTCTGCTGACGTCAATTTGTAAGTTGCATAAGCAACATCTCAAGGACTCTAAAAAGAGGCTTTCTATTTGTTCGATTGTGTGTCCATTTGGATATTTATAAGCTCGATAAACCCTTTAGTGTCAAAACGATGAAATGTGCCCACTATTTTGCAATTCTGTGTAGGCTAGTACACTTATTTCTTTATTTCTGGACATAAACGGATGTCGCTATGCAGCCGACTGTTTTTGTTCGAGTCTCGTTTATCAGACAAGTAAAAAATCACAGCTTTTTACTCTGTTCATGATATATAGAATTATCCACTTTAGTGTATTGTGACTGGGATTTTCCTACACTAAATTTTCAAATTCCTTTATCCTATAAAATAAAGTCATCATTAAAATCATCTTGATTACAGTTCTATCATTCTGTTTTAGCAGTCTGGAAAAGATTTTTATCCACTTTTGTTAAAAGGAGTTTCCCTAGGAAAAGTAAAGCATGGGATTCTGGTGAAAATTTTTTCCTTGGAACGCATATTTTTAGAATTTGGTGCAAATCCCAAAATTTTAACATGTTCCAATTGCTATCCGTTAATAGATGCAAATTTCAGTATTTTATCCTGGAGACATCAAAATCGAGATCTCGAACTTGTTTTCTCTAGGATTTGGCCACACTTGTCTTTTTTGTCTGAATATTAAAACCAAAAGCCAGTACAGCTATGTCCTTGACACTTTTTATTCAATAATCAATATGCATGGGCTCTTGACCTAAGCCGGTCACTGAGACGCATCATTGTAGCCTGCAAAATTTCGCTTATTATACACCCATTTAATATTTTAGTGGAACTATGGTTTAAAAATGACAAACTTCTCGCACAGATGCTTTCCTGACGAGAAAAAAACTTGTGACGTAGTCACTCGTAGTTTCGAGAAACCATCTGTGTTTGAAGCTTCTGTGTTTTAATAAACTAATCTACCATGTAATGAAATGATTTAAGTTCTATTTAATCCCCACTGCCTCCATCCGGATGGCATTTCAACAATTAAAAACTAAATTTTTTTACCTGTTTCCTGTTTCTCTTAGGAATGTATTCAATTACAACAGTATCTTTTACTAAAGCTGAGAAAAATTACTGTTTATTCTGGGCTTATAAGACATTGTTCTTCAACAATACCTTACTTTGAGGCTAATTGTTCAGCTTTAAAAACTTTTTGTGTCGTGATCATACTTTTTCTCGAAAGAACTATCAAGTTCGACATAAAGCAGTTGATAAAAAGGGCCAATTTAGTCATCTGCGATGTGTTTTTACTTATTATATATTTTAAATACTTTTTTTATTTCAACGCACGCAATGCCATAACCAATGGTGGTCAGTTTTGGGGTCGGTGTAGTATGTCTCTATCTGATGGTGCAAAATAATTAATTAGATATCAAGCATATTTTGAGATTTTCAGTTAATGTGAAGGTAGTGCCACGTTTATGAACGATCCAGAAGCAGGATTGCTATATGATATAGTTTTCACTTATGCACCAGATCACCCAAATCGGACTTTTTTCTCTTTCTAGCCTTTCTTTTCCTATTCCTTCATTTCTGCTACTTTTCCCCACTTGTTCATGTTGGTGCGTCCCAGCATGAAGTTCATGATGCTGGATAGAACTCAAACAAACAACACTGATGCCTGTCGAAAATCTCGATTTTAAATTAGAAAAACAAAATTAAGGACATACACAACGCGGAGTATGTCACGGCTCTGCCTCAATAAGTCATTTTAATGGCCATCTTCTCTGTATGAATGAGACTTGTACATTTTAAATGCAAGACCATAAGTTTATCGAAACACAATTGATGGATGGTGGTAGATGAGAACGAAATATTGATAAATTTCCGTTAGGCAAATGCATCTGCCTTTAGGTTAGATTGTACGGCAATAAAATGTCCAGAACTGAAACATTAAATTATTACTAAATATTGCAATGTAAAAGTATCTGAATTTTTTTGACAAGCATCCTTTTTTTCTTTTTAGTTATTTTGAAATATGATGCAAAGCAAAACCTGTCTTCGCAAAGTATCAAAATTGTGGCGTTTTTATTGGCTACATCTTTCAGAATTAAAAGCCTTGTAAGGGCTTGAGGTAAATATGCGGTAGATTGTGTCACATGGTTTATTAAATGACTTAAGAAAAAGAAAAACGAAAATAATATATAAGAATGGTACTCATTAACTCTTTGCTTATTGATAAATGTCCGTTAACTGAATGTCATTCTGCATTTGGGCAATAACACGAATAAAACAGTTAAACTAGAAAAAAGTTCTTGATCACTTACAATAACGAATGCCTTTAGGTGAGATTGTACAGCAATGAATACACTGTCTAAACTGAAACATTAATTTATTCCTAAATATTACAATGAAAAAGTATCTAAAATTTTGACAAATTAATTTTCAGAATTAAAAGCCTTGTAAGGGCCTGATGTAAATACATGGTAGATTATGTCGCGGGGTTTATTAAATGCCTTAGCAAAAAAGAAAAAAATTAGACTGGTGCTCATTAACTTTTTACTTGAAACTCGCAACACGTTTGGCTTCAGCTCATATCAGTTATAAAGAAAAATTTAACTACTCCACCAACAAAAATATGCTTTATTTACTCTCCACCTGAAATGGCAGAAAGTATGCTCATTTTGTCCCCTTAGCCCTGCCTGGACCCTGACTTTCTGCTTATTTCCACGTAGGCTTTGCGTTGTGCCGTGATAGCTACCCACGTAGAAGTTTCGCTATTTCCTCAACGCCCGTTTCTTTGACCGACCAGAGCGTCATACAAGCACTTAACGATGACCCAGGCATGCCGTGTTCACACTCCATGAAGCAGAGCGTAGCCCAGCGTAAAGCCAACACCATCTTGCATGTATTACACACGTTTCGACAAAGTTGAATATGTACGTCACTGGTGCCATTGGTGACTCCTCGTTTTTTGAAGGAAATCCCAAATTGTTGTGAAATGGATTTTAGTTGATTTTCAACAGTTCTAGCATCAAATTTATTGCTTAATTCTTTGATTTTATTTTCAAATTCAATCCAACTCTTTTCTAATTTTCTACGCTTTTCTTTTTTATCCTCTTTGAGATCAATAAATGACTTTTGAATGTCACGATTAACATAGGAATCCTTCACTGAACTGTGAGGCATCGCAGCAATATTGTGTACAGTGGTGAGCTTCGTCTTGTTCCTTAGAAACACTGAAAGCCAATTAAAATCTCTTGTTGCAGCTTGTAACTTACCAGTAAGCAATAGCGATAGGTTCTTGTCTTGTTTTCCTTGCAGTTTTGACATTGCGGAAGATTCTATGCTCATTTCAGAAGCGCTGTCTTTTACACTAAACCATAGAAAAATACATAAAGAGAATTTTTCAGCAATTCGAATCATGTTTAATATTTCAAGTATTTAATTGCTGTAGAAATACGTTCTGTTCCTGAAATGTGGCGAGTTGTGACAGAGACAACGACATGCGGCAGCTTTATATATGTGGTGTTGCTGGGTCCATTGCTCAGGGCGTACAGTTTTTGTTTTTTTTTTTTTGGGTCGTGGGATGTGCCACTTTATGAGTTCACACTATTACCGCCAAAGTTTTTGCAGTTCTTAAGAACTTTATTTGTTGGACAACCGCGTAATGAAAAGACAAGACGGTTTTTAAAAACAATTAACAGAAAAAGTTTTCAGGAATACAATCATTTTCTTTCTTTCTTTTTTTGTTGTTATCCGCCGGGAACCGGACGGATATAGTTTTCATTCTGTCCGTCTGTCTGTCCGTCCGTCTGTCCGTCTGTCCGTATGTCCGTCTGTCCGTCTGTCCGTCTGTGCAATTTCAGTCTCACGCGCCTACAGCCCGCATTAGTGGGTGGATTGATTTCAGATTTTACCCAGGGGTGCTCCTAAGAATCCCGCAGTGCAGTGACCAGGATTCGACGGGATCGGAGCAAAATTGCCAAAATGGCAAAATTTTAAAAAATTGCAGACACTGAATAAGGACTTTGCATAACACACATCAGTCTCACGCGCCTACAGCCCGCATTAGTGGGTGGATTGATTTCAGATTTTACCCAGGGGTGCTCCTTAGCATCCCGCAGTGCAGTGACCAGGATTCGACGGAATTGGAGCAAAATTGCTAAAATGGCAAAACTTTAAAAAATTGCAGACACTGAATAAGGACTTTGCATAAGACACATCAGTCTCACGCGCCTACAGCCCGCATTAGTGGGTGGATTCATTTCAGATTTTACCCAGGGGTGCTCCTAAGCATCCCGCAGTGCAGTAACCAGGATTCGAAGGGATCGGAGCAAAATTGCCAAAATGGCAAAACTTTAAAAAATTGCAGACACTGAATAAGGACTTTGCATAACACACATCAGTCTCACGCGCCTACAGCCCGCATTAGTGGGTGGATTGATTTAACATTTTATCCATGGCTGCTCCTAAGTATCCCGCAGTGCAGTGATCAGGATTCAACGGGATCGGAGCAAAATTGCCAAAATGGCAAAACTTTAAAAAATTGCAGACACTGAATAAGGACTTTGCATAACACACATCAGCCTCACGCGTCTACAGCCCGCATTAATGGATGGATTGATTTCAGATTTTACCCAGGGGTGCTCCTAAGCATCCCGCAGTGCAGTGACCAGGATTCGACGGGATCGGAGCAAAATTGCCAAAATAGCAAAACTTTAAAAAATTGCAGACACTGAATAAGGACTTTGCATAACACACATCAGTCTCACGCGCCTACAGCCCGCATTAGTGGGTGGATTGATTTCAGATTTTACCCAGGGGTGCTCCTAAGCATCCCGCAGTGCAGTAACCAGGATTCGAAGGGATCGGAGCAAAATTGCCAAAATGGCAAAACTTTAAAAAATTGCAGACACTGAATAAGGACTTTGCATAACACACATCAGTCTCACGCGCCTACAGCCCGCATTAGTGGGTGGATTGATTTAAGATTTTACCCATGGCTGCTCCTAAGCATCCCGCAGTGCAGTGATCAGGATTCGACGGGATCGGAGCAAAATTGCCAAAATGGCAAAACTTTAAAAAATTGCAGACACTGAATAAGGACTTTGCATAACACACATCAGCCTCACGCGTCTACAGCCCGCATTAATGGATGGATTGATTTCAGATTTTACCCAGGGGTGCTCCTAAGCATCCCGCAGTGCAGTGACCAGGATTCGACGGAATCGGAGCAAAATTGCCAAAATAGCAAAACTTTAAAAAATTGCAGACACTGAATAAGGACTTTGCATAACACACATCAGTCTCACGCGCCTACAGCCCGCATTAGTGGGTGGATTGATTTCGGCTTTTACCCAGGTGTGCTCCTAAGCATCCCGCAGTGCAGTGATCAGGATTCGACGGGATCGGAGCAAAATTGCCAAAATGGCAAAACTTTAAAAAATTGCAGACACTGAATAAGGACTTTGCATAACACACATCAGCCTCACGCGTCTACAGCCCGCATTAATGGATGGATTGATTTCAGATTTTACCCAGGGGTGCTCCTAAGCATCCCGCAGTGCAGTGACCAGGATTCGACGGGATCGGAGCAAAATTGCCAAAATAGCAAAACTTTAAAAAATTGCAGACACTGAATAAGGACTTTGCATAACACACATCAGTCTCACGCGCCTACAGCCCGCATTAGTGGGTGGATTGATTTCGGCTTTTACCCAGGTGTGCTCCTAAGCATCCTGCAGTGCAGTGACCAGCATTCTACGGGATCGGAGCAAAATTGCCAAAATAGCAAAACTTTAAAAAATTGCAGACACTGAATAAGGACTTTGCATAACACACATCAGTCTCACGCGCCTACAGCCCGCATTAGTGGGTGGATTGATTTCAGATTTTACCCATGGCTGCTCCTAAGCATCCCGCAGTGCAGTGACCAGGATTCGACGGGATCGGAGCAAAATTGCCAAAATGGCAAAATTTTAAAAAATTGCAGACACTGAATAAGGACTTTGCATAACACACATCAGTCTCACGCGCCTACAGCCCGCATTAGTGGGTGGATTGATTTCAGATTTTACCCAGGGGTGCTCCTAAGCATCCCGCAGTGCAGTGACCAGGAATCGACGGGATTGGAGCAAAATTGCCAAAACGGCAGAACTTTAAAAAATTGCAGACACTGAATAAGGACTTTGCATAACACACATCAGTCTCACGCGCCTACAGCATGCATTAGTGGGTGCATTGATTTCAGATTTTACCCAGGGGTGCTCCTTAGCATCCCGCAGTGCAGTGACCAGGATTCGACGGGATTGGAGCAAAATTTCTAAAATGGCAAAACTTTAAAAAATTGCAGACACTGAATAAGGACTTTGCATAAGACACATCAGTCTCACGCGCCTACAGCCCGCATTAGTGGGTGGATTGATTTCAGATTTTACCCAGGGGTGCTCCTAAGTATCCCGCAGTGCAGTAACCAGGATTCGACGGGATCGGAGCAAAATTGCCAAAATGGCAAAACTTTAAAAAATTGTAGACACAGAATAAGGACTTTGCATAACACACATCAGTCTCACGCGCCTACAGCCCGCATTAGTGGGTGGATTGATTTGAGATTTTACCCATGGCTGCTCCTAAACATCCCGCAGTGCAGTGACCAGAATTCGACGGGATTGGAGCAAAATTGCTAAAATGGCAAAATTTTAAAAAATTGCAGACACTGAATAAGGACTTTGCATAACACACATCAGCCTCACGCGTCTACAGCCCGCATTAATGGATGGATTGATTTCAGATTTTACCCAGGGGTGCTCCTTAGCATCCCGCAGTGCAGTGACTAGGATTCGACGGGATTGGAGCAAAATTGCTAAAATGGCAAAACTTTAAAAAATTGCAGACACTGAATAAGGACTTTGCATAACACACATCAGTCTCACGCGCCTACAGCATGCATTAGTGGGTGGATTGATTTAAGATTTTACCCATGGCTGCTCCTAAGCATCCCGCAGTGCAGTGACCAGGATTCGAAGGGATCGGAGCAAAATTGCCAAAATGGCAAAACTTTAAAAAATTGCAGACACTGAATAAGGACTTTGCATAACACACATCAGCCTCACGCGTCTACTGCCCGCATTAGTGGGTGGATTGATTTCAGATTTTACCCAGGGGTGCTCCTAAGCATCCCGCAGTGCAGTGACCAGGATTCGACGGGATTGGAGCAAAATTGCCAAAATGGCAGAACTTTAAAAAATTGCAGACACTGAATAAGGACTTTGCATAACACACATCAGTCTCACGCGCCTACAGCATGCATTAGTGGGTGCATTGATTTCAGATTTTACCCAGGGGTGCTCCTTAGCATCCCGCAGTGCAGTGACCAGGATTCGACGGGATTGGAGCAAAATTGCTAAAATGGCAAAACTTTAAAAAATTGCAGACACTGAATAAGGACTTTGCATAAGACACATCAGTCTCACGCGCCTACAGCCCGCATTAGTGGGTGGATTGATTTCAGATTTTACCCAGGGGTGCTCCTAAGTATCCCGCAGTGCAGCAACCAGGATTCGACGGGATCGAAGCAAAATTGCCAAAATGGCAAAACTTTAAAAAATTGTAGACACTGAATAAGGACTTTGCATAACACACATCAGTCGCACGCGCCTACAGCCCGCATTAGTGGGTGGATTGATTTGAGATTTTACCCATGGCTGCTCCTAAACATCCCGCAGTGCAGTGACCAGAATTCGACGGGATTGGAGCAAAATTGCTAAAATGGCAAAATTTTAAAAAATTGCAGACACTGAATAAGGACTTTGCATAACACACATCAGCCTCACGCGTCTACAGCCCGCATTAATGGATGGATTGATTTCAGATTTTACCCAGGGGTGCTCCTTAGCATCCCGCAGTGCAGTGACCAGGATTCGACGGGATTGGAGCAAAATTGCTAAAATGGCAAAACTTTAAAAAATTGCAGACACTGAATAAGGACTTTGCATAACACACATCAGTCTCACGCGCCTACAGCATGCATTAGTGGGTGGATTGATTTAAGATTTTACCCATGGCTGCTCCTAAGCATCCCGCAGTGCAGTGACCAGGATTCGAAGGGATCGGAGCAAAATTGCCAAAATGGCAAAACTTTAAAAAATTGCAGACACTGAATAAGGACTTTGCATAACACACATCAGCCTCACGCGTCTACTGCCCGCATTAGTGGGTGGATTGATTTCAGATTTTACCCAGGGGTGCTCCTAAGCATCCCGCAGTGCAGTGACCAGGATTCGACGGGATTGGAGCAAAATTGCCAAAATGGCAGAACTTTAAAAAATTGCAGACACTGAATAAGGACTTTGCATAACACACATCAGTCTCACGCGCCTACAGCATGCATTAGTGGGTGCATTGATTTCAGATTTTACCCAGGGGTGCTCCTTAGCATCCCGCAGTGCAGTGATCAGGATTCGACGGGATTGGAGCAAAATTACTAAAATGGCAAAACTTTAAAAAATTGCAGACACTGAATAAGGACTTTGCATAAGACACATCAGTCTCACGCGCCTACAGCCCGCATTAGTGGGTGGATTGATTTCAGATTTTACCCAGGGGTGCTCCTAAGTATCCCGCAGTGCAGCAACCAGGATTCGACGGGATCGGAGCAAAATTGCCAAAATGGCAAAACTTTAAAAAATTGCAGACACTGAATAAGGACTTTGCATAACACACATCAGTCTCACGCGCCTACAGCCCGCATTAGTGGGTGGATTGATTTGAGATTTTACCCATGGCTGCTCCTAAGCATCCCGCAGTGCAGTGACCAGAATTCGACGGGATTGGAGCAAAATTGCTAAAATGGCAAAATTTTAAAAAATTGCAGACACTGAATAAGGACTTTGCATAACACACATCAGCCTCACGCGTCTACAGCCCGCATTAATGGATGGATTGATTTCAGATTTTACCCAGGGGTGCTCCTAAGCATCCCGCAGTGCAGTGACCAGGATTCGACGGGATCGGAGCAAAATTGCCAAAATAGCAAAACTTTAAAAAATTGCAGACACTGAATAAGGACTTTGCATAACACACATCAGTCTCACGCGCCTACAGCCCGCATTAGTGGGTGGATTGATTTCGGCTTTTACCCAGGGGTGCTCCTAAGCATCCTGCAGTGCAGCGACCAGGATTCGACGGGATTGGAGCAAAATTGCCAAAATGGCAGAACTTTAAAAAATTGCAGACACTGAATAAGGACTTTGCATAACACACATCAGTCTCACGCGCCTACAGCCCGCATTAGTGGGTGGATTGATTTCAGATTTTACCCATGGCTGCTCCTAAGCATCCCGCAGTGCAGTGACCAGGATTCGACGGGATCGGAGCAAAATTGCTAAAATGGCAGAACTTTAAAAAATTGCAGACACTGAATAAGGACTTTGCATGACACACATCAGTCTCACGCGCCTACAGCCCGCATTAGTGGGTGGATTGATTTCAGATTTTACCCAAGGGTGCTCCTTAGCATTCCGCAGTAGAGTAACCAGAATTCGACGGGATCGGAGCAAAATTGCCAAAATGGCAAAACTTTAAAAAATTGCAGACACTGAATAAGGACTTTGCATAACACACATCAGTCTCACGCGCCTACAGCCCGCATTAGTGGGTGGATTGATTTCAGATTTTACCCATGGCTGCTCCTAAGCATCCCGCAGTGCAGTGACCAGGATTCGACGGGATCGGAGCAAAATTGCCAAAATGGCAAAACTTTAAAAAATTGCAGACACTGAATAAGGACTTTGCATAACACACATCAGTCTCACGCGCCTACAGCCCGCATTAGTGGGTGGATTGATTTCAGATTTTACCCAGGGGTGCTCCTTAGCATCCCGCAGTGCAGTGACCAGGATTCGACGGGATTGGAGCAAAATTGCTAAAATGGCAAAACTTTAAAAAATTGCAGACACTGAATAAGGACTTTGCATAACACACATCAGTCTCACGCGCCTACAGCCCGCATTAGTGGGTGGATTGATTTAAGATTTTACCCATGGCTGCTCCTAAGCATCCCGCAGTGCAGTGACCAGGATTCGACGGGATTGGAGCAAAATTGCCAAAATGGCAGAACTTTAAAAAATTGCAGACACTGAATAAGGACTTTGCATAACACACATCAGTCTCACGCGCCTACAGCCCGCATTAGTGGGTGGATTGATTTCAGATTTTACCCATGGCTGCTCCTAAGCATCCCGCAGTGCAGTGACCAGGATTCGACGGGATCGGAGCAAAATTGCTTAAATGGCAGAACTTTAAAAAATTGCAGACACTGAATAAGGACTTTACATGACACACATCAGTCTCACGCGCCTACAGCCCGCATTAGTGGGTGGATTGATTTCAGATTTTACCCAGAGGTGCTCCTTAGCATCTCGCAGTAGAGTAACCAGAATTCGACGGGATCGGAGCAAAATTGCCAAAATGGCAAAACTTTAAAAAATTGCAGACACTGAATAAGGACTTTGCATAACACACATCAGTCTCACGCGCCTACAGCCCGCATTAGTGGGTGGATTGATTTCAGATTTTACCCATGGCTGCTCCTAAGCATCCCGCAGTGCAGTGACCAGGATTCGACGGGATTGGAGCAAAATTGCTAAAATGGCAAAACTTTTAAAAATTGCAGACACTGAATAAGGACTTTGCATAACACACATCAGTCTCACGCGCCTACAGCCCGCATTAGTGGGTGGATTGATTTAAGATTTTCCCATGGCTGCTCCTAAGCATCCTGCAGTGCAGAGACCAGGATTCGACGGGATCGGAGCAAAATTGCCAAAATGGCAAAACTTTAAAAAATTGCACACACTGAATAAGGACTTTGCATAACACACATCAGCCTCACGCGTCTACTGCCCGCATTAGTGGGTGGATTGATTTTAGATTTTACCCAGGGGTGCTCCTAAGCATCCCGCAGTGCAGTGACCAGGATTCGACGGAATTGGAGCAAAATTGCCAAAATGGCAGAACTTTAAAAAATTGCAGACACTGAATAAGGACTTTGCATAACACACATCAGTCTCACGCGCCTACAGCATGCATTAGTGGGTGCATTGATTTCAGATTTTACCCAGGGGTGCTCCTTAGCATCCCGCAGTGCAGTGACCAGGATTCGACGGGATTGGAGCAAAATTACTAAAATCGCAAAACTTTAAAAATTGCAGACACTGAATAAGGACTTTGCATAACACACATCAGTCTCACGCGCCTACAGCCCGCATTAGTGGGTGGATTGATTTCAGATTTTACCCAGGGGTGCTCCTAAGTATCCTGCAGTGCAGTAACCAGGATTCGACGGGATCGGAGCAAAATTGCCAAAATGGCAAAACTTTAAAAAATTGCAGACACTGAATAAGGACTTTGCATAACACACATCAGTCTCACGCGCCTACAGCCCGCATTAGTGGGTGGATTGATTTCAGATTTTACCCAGGGGTGCTCCTTAGCATCCCGCAGTGCAGTGACCAGGATTCGACGGGATTGGAGCAAAATTGCTAAAATGGCAAAACTTTAAAAAATTGCAGACACTGAATAAGGACTTTGCATAACACACATCAGTCTCACGCGCCTACAGCCCGCATTAGTGGGTGGATTGATTTAAGATTTTACCCATGGCTGCTCCTAAGCATCCCGCAGTGCAGTGACCAGGATTCGACGGGATTGGAGCAAAATTGCCAAAATGGCAGAACTTTAAAAAATTGCAGACACTGAATAAGGACTTTGCATAACACACATCAGTCTCACGCGCCTACAGCCCGCATTAGTGGGTGGATTGATTTCAGATTTTACCCATGGCTGCTCCTAAGCATCCCGCAGTGCAGTGACCAGGATTCGACGGGATCGGAGCAAAATTGCTTAAATGGCAGAACTTTAAAAAATTGCAGACACTGAATAAGGACTTTACATGACACACATCAGTCTCACGCGCCTACAGCCCGCATTAGTGGGTGGATTGATTTCAGATTTTACCCAGAGGTGCTCCTTAGCATCTCGCAGTAGAGTAACCAGAATTCGACGGGATCGGAGCAAAATTGCCAAAATGGCAAAACTTTAAAAAATTGCAGACACTGAATAAGGACTTTGCATAACACACATCAGTCTCACGCGCCTACAGCCCGCATTAGTGGGTGGATTGATTTCAGATTTTACCCATGGCTGCTCCTAAGCATCCCGCAGTGCAGTGACCAGGATTCGACGGGATTGGAGCAAAATTGCTAAAATGGCAAAACTTTTAAAAATTGCAGACACTGAATAAGGACTTTGCATAACACACATCAGTCTCACGCGCCTACAGCCCGCATTAGTGGGTGGATTGATTTAAGATTTTCCCATGGCTGCTCCTAAGCATCCTGCAGTGCAGAGACCAGGATTCGACGGGATCGGAGCAAAATTGCCAAAATGGCAAAACTTTAAAAAATTGCACACACTGAATAAGGACTTTGCATAACACACATCAGCCTCACGCGTCTACTGCCCGCATTAGTGGGTGGATTGATTTTAGATTTTACCCAGGGGTGCTCCTAAGCATCCCGCAGTGCAGTGACCAGGATTCGACGGAATTGGAGCAAAATTGCCAAAATGGCAGAACTTTAAAAAATTGCAGACACTGAATAAGGACTTTGCATAACACACATCAGTCTCACGCGCCTACAGCATGCATTAGTGGGTGCATTGATTTCAGATTTTACCCAGGGGTGCTCCTTAGCATCCCGCAGTGCAGTGACCAGGATTCGACGGGATTGGAGCAAAATTACTAAAATCGCAAAACTTTAAAAATTGCAGACACTGAATAAGGACTTTGCATAACACACATCAGTCTCACGCGCCTACAGCCCGCATTAGTGGGTGGATTGATTTCAGATTTTACCCAGGGGTGCTCCTAAGTATCCCGCAGTGCAGTAACCAGGATTCGACGGGATCGGAGCAAAATTGCCAAAATGGCAAAACTTTAAAAAATTGCAGACACTGAATAAGGACTTTGCATAACACACATCAGTCTCACGCGCCTACAGCCCGCATTAGTGGGTGGATTGATTTCAGATTTTACCCATGGCTGCTCCTAAGCATCCCGCAGTGCAGTGACCAGGATTCGACGGGATTTGAGCAAAATTGCTAAAATGGCAAAACTTTAAAAAATTGCAGACACTGAATAAGGACTTTGCATAACACACATCAGTCTCACGCGCCTACAGCCCGCATTAGTGGGTGGATTGATTTAAGATTTTCCCATGGCTGCTCCTAAGCATCCTGCAGTGCAGAGACCAGGATTCGACGGGATCGGAGCAAAATTGCTAAAATGGCAAAATTTTAAAAAATTGCAGACACTGAATAAGGACTTTGCATAACACACATCAGCCTCACGCGTCTACTGCCCGCATTAGTGGGTGGATTGATTTTAGATTTTACCCATGGCTGCTCCTAAGCATCCCGCAGTGCAGTGACCAGGATTCGACGGGATCGGAGCAAAATTGCTTAAATGGCAGAACTTTAAAAAATTGCAGACACTGAATAAGGACTTTACATGACACACATCAGTCTCACGCGCCTACAGCCCGCATTAGTGGGTGGATTGATTTCAGATTTTACCCAGAGGTGCTCCTTAGCATCTCGCAGTAGAGTAACCAGAATTCGACGGATCGGAGCAAAATTGCCAAAATGGCAAAACTTTAAAAAATTGCAGACACTGAATAAGGACTTTGCATAACACACATCAGTCTCACGCGCCTACAGCCCGCATTAGTGGGTGGATTGATTTCAGATTTTACCCATGGCTGCTCCTAAGCATCCCGCAGTGCAGTGACCAGGATTCGACGGGATTGGAGCAAAATTGCTAAAATGGCAAAACTTTTAAAAATTGCAGACACTGAATAAGGACTTTGCATAACACACATCAGTCTCACGCGCCTACAGCCCGCATTAGTGGGTGGATTGATTTAAGATTTTCCCATGGCTGCTCCTAAGCATCCTGCAGTGCAGAGACCAGGATTCGACGGGATCGGAGCAAAATTGCCAAAATGGCAAAACTTTAAAAAATTGCAGACACTGAATAAGGACTTTGCATAACACACATCAGCCTCACGCGTCTACTGCCCGCATTAGTGGGTGGATTGATTTTAGATTTTACCCAGGGGTGCTCCTAAGCATCCCGCAGTGCAGTGACCAGGATTCGACGGAATTGGAGCAAAATTGCCAAAATGGCAGAACTTTAAAAAATTGCAGACACTGAATAAGGACTTTGCATAACACACATCAGTCTCACGCGCCTACAGCATGCATTAGTGGGTGCATTGATTTCAGATTTTACCCAGGGGTGCTCCTTAGCATCCCGCAGTGCAGTGACCAGGATTCGACGGGATTGGAGCAAAATTACTAAAATCGCAAAACTTTAAAAATTGCAGACACTGAATAAGGACTTTGCATAACACACATCAGTCTCACGCGCCTACAGCCCGCATTAGTGGGTGGATTGATTTCAGATTTTACCCAGGGGTGCTCCTAAGTATCCCGCAGTGCAGTAACCAGGATTCGACGGGATCGGAGCAAAATTGCCAAAATGGCAAAACTTTAAAAAATTGCAGACACTGAATAAGGACTTTGCATAACACACATCAGTCTCACGCGCCTACAGCCCGCATTAGTGGGTGGATTGATTTCAGATTTTACCCATGGCTGCTCCTAAGCATCCCGCAGTGCAGTGACCAGGATTCGACGGGATTTGAGCAAAATTGCTAAAATGGCAAAACTTTAAAAAATTGCAGACACTGAATAAGGACTTTGCATAACACACATCAGTCTCACGCGCCTACAGCCCGCATTAGTGGGTGGATTGATTTAAGATTTTCCCATGGCTGCTCCTAAGCATCCTGCAGTGCAGAGACCAGGATTCGACGGGATCGGAGCAAAATTGCCAAAATGGCAAAACTTTAAAAAATTGCAGACACTGAATAAGGACTTTGCATAACACACATCAGCCTCACGCGTCTACTGCCCGCATTAGTGGGTGGATTGATTTTAGATTTTACCCAGGGGTGCTCCTAAGCATCCCGCAGTGCAGTGACCAGGATTCGACGGAATTGGAGCAAAATTGCCAAAATGGCAGAACTTTAAAAAATTGCAGACACTGAATAAGGACTTTGCATAACACACATCAGTCTCACGCGCCTACAGCATGCATTAGTGGGTGCATTGATTTCAGATTTTACCCAGGGGTGCTCCTTAGCATCCCGCAGTGCAGTGACCAGGATTCGACGGGATTGGAGCAAAATTACTAAAATCGCAAAACTTTAAAAATTGCAGACACTGAATAAGGACTTTGCATAACACACATCAGTCTCACGCGCCTACAGCCCGCATTAGTGGGTGGATTGATTTCAGATTTTACCCAGGGGTGCTCCTAAGTATCCCGCAGTGCAGTAACCAGGATTCGACGGGATCGGAGCAAAATTGCCAAAATGGCAAAACTTTAAAAAATTGTAGACACTGAATAAGGACTTTGCATAACACACATCAGTCTCACGCGCCTACAGCATGCATTAGTGGGTGCATTGATTTCAGATTTTACCCAGGGGTGCTCCTTAGCATCCCGCAGTGCAGTGACCAGGATTCGACGGGATTGGAGCAAAATTACTAAAATCGCAAAACTTTAAAAATTGCAGACACTGAATAAGGACTTTGCATAACACACATCAGTCTCACGCGCCTACAGCCCGCATTAGTGGGTGGATTGATTTCAGATTTTACCCAGGGGTGCTCCTAAGTATCCCGCAGTGCAGTAACCAGGATTCGACGGGATCGGAGCAAAATTGCCAAAATGGCAAAACTTTAAAAAATTGTAGACACTGAATAAAGACTTTGCATAACACACATCAGTCTCACGCGCCTACAGCCCGCATTAGTGGGTGGATTGATTTCAGATTTTACCCATGGCTGCTCCTAAGCATCCCGCAGTGCAGTGACCAGGATTCGACGGGATTGGAGCAAAATTGCTAAAATGGCAAAACTTTAAAAAATTGCAGACACTGAATAAGGACTTTGCATAACACACATCAGTCTCACGCGCCTACAGCCCGCATTAGTGGGTGGATTGATTTAAGATTTTCCCATGGCTGCTCCTAAGCATCCTGCAGTGCAGAGACCAGGATTCGACGGGATCGGAGCAAAATTGCCAAAATGGCAAAACTTTAAAAAATTGCAGACACTGAATAAGGACTTTGCATAACACACATCAGCCTCACGCGTCTACTGCCCGCATTAGTGGGTGGATTGATTTTAGATTTTACCCAGGGGTGCTCCTAAGCATCCCGCAGTGCAGTGACCAGGATTCGACGGAATTGGAGCAAAATTGCCAAAATGGCAGAACTTTAAAAAATTGCAGACACTGAATAAGGACTTTGCATAACACACATCAGTCTCACGCGCCTACAGCATGCATTAGTGGGTGCATTGATTTCAGATTTTACCCAGGGGTGCTCCTTAGCATCCCGCAGTGCAGTGACCAGGATTCGACGGGATTGGAGCAAAATTACTAAAATCGCAAAACTTTAAAAATTGCAGACACTGAATAAGGACTTTGCATAACACACATCAGTCTCACGCGCCTACAGCCCGCATTAGTGGGTGGATTGATTTCAGATTTTACCCAGGGGTGCTCCTAAGTATCCCGCAGTGCAGTGACCAGGATTCGACGGGATCGGAGCAAAATTGCCAAAATGGCAAAACTTTAAAAAATTGTAGACACTGAATAAGGACTTTGCATAACACACATCAGTCTCACGCGCCTACAGCCCGCATTAGTGGGTGGATTGATTTCAGATTTTACCCATGGCTGCTCCTAAGCATCCCGCAGTGCAGTGACCAGAATTCGACGGGATTGGAGCAAAATTGCTAAAATGGCAAAATTTTAAAAAATTGCAGACACTGAATAAGGACTTTGCATAACACACATCAGCCTCACGCGTGTACAGCCCGCATTAATGGATGGATTGATTTCAGATTTTACCCAGGGGTGCTCCTAAGCATCCCGCAGTGCAGCGACCAGGATTCGACGGGATTGGAGCAAAATTGCCAAAATGGCAGAACTTTAAAAAATTGCAGACACTGAATAAGGACTTTGCATAACACACATCAGTCTCACGCGCCTACAGCCCGCATTAGTGGGTGGATTGATTTCAGATTTTACCCATGGCTGCTCCTAAGCATCCCGCAGTGCAGTGACCAGGATTCGACGGGATCGGAGCAAAATTGCTAAAATAGCAAAACTTTAAAAAATTGCAGACACTGAATAAGGACTTTGCATAACACACATCAGTCTCACGCGCCTACAGCCCGCATTAGTGGGTGGATTGATTTAAGATTTTATCCATGGCTGCTCCTAAGCATCCCGCAGTGCAGTGACCAGGACTCGACGGGATCGGAGCAAAATTGCCAAAATGGCAAAACTTTAAAAAATTGCAGACACTGAATAAGGACTTTGCATAACACACATCAGCCTCACGCGTCTACTGCCCGCATTAGTGGGTGGATTGATTTCGGCTTTTACCCAGGGGTGCTCCTAAGCATCCTGCAGTGCAGCGACCAGGATTCGACGGGATTGGAGCAAAATTGCCAAAATGGCAGAACTTTAAAAAATTGCAGACACTGAATAAGGACTTTGCATAACACACATCAGTCTCACGCGCCTACAGCCCGCATTAGTGGGTGGATTGATTTCAGATTTTACCCATGGCTGCTCCTAAGCATCCCGCAGTGCAGTGACCAGGATTCGACGGGATCGGAGCAAAATTGCTAAAATAGCAAAACTTTAAAAAATTGCAGACACTGAATAAGGACTTTGCATAACACACATCAGTCTCACGCGCCTACAGCCCGCATTAGTGGGTGGATTGATTTAAGATTTTATCCATGGCTGCTCCTAAGCATCCCGCAGTGCAGTGACCAGGACTCGACGGGATCGGAGCAAAATTGCCAAAATGGCAAAACTTTAAAAAATTGCAGACACTGAATAAGGACTTTGCATAACACACATCAGCCTCACGCGTCTACTGCCCGCATTAGTGGGTGGATTGATTTCAGATTTTACCCAGGGGTGCTCCTAAGCATCCCGCAGTGCAGTGACCAGGATTCGACGGGATTGGAGCAAAATTGCCAAAATGGCAGAACTTTAAAAAATTGCAGACACTGAATAAGGACTTTGCATAACACACATCAGTCTCACGCGCCTACAGCATGCATTAGTGGGTGCATTGATTTCAGATTTTACCCAGGGGTGCTCCTTAGCATCCCGCAGTGCAGTGACCAGGATTCGACGGGATTGGAGCAAAATTACTAAAATCGCAAAACTTTAAAAATTGCAGACACTGAATAAGGACTTTGCATAACACACATCAGTCTCACGCGCCTACAGCCCGCATTAGTGGGTGGATTGATTTCAGATTTTACCCAGGGGTGCTCCTAAGTATCCCGCAGTGCAGTGACCAGGATTCGACGGGATCGGAGCAAAATTGCCAAAATGGCAAAACTTTAAAAAATTGTAGACACTGAATAAGGACTTTGCATAACACACATCAGTCTCACGCGCCTACAGCCCGCATTAGTGGGTGGATTGATTTCAGATTTTACCCATGGCTGCTCCTAAGCATCCCGCAGTGCAGTGACCAGAATTCGACGGGATTGGAGCAAAATTGCTAAAATGGCAAAATTTTAAAAAATTGCAGACACTGAATAAGGACTTTGCATAACACACATCAGCCTCACGCGTGTACAGCCCGCATTAATGGATGGATTGATTTCAGATTTTACCCAGGGGTGCTCCTAAGCATCCCGCAGTGCAGCGACCAGGATTCGACGGGATTGGAGCAAAATTGCCAAAATGGCAGAACTTTAAAAAATTGCAGACACTGAATAAGGACTTTGCATAACACACATCAGTCTCACGCGCCTACAGCCCGCATTAGTGGGTGGATTGATTTCAGATTTTACCCATGGCTGCTCCTAAGCATCCCGCAGTGCAGTGACCAGGATTCGACGGGATCGGAGCAAAATTGCTAAAATAGCAAAACTTTAAAAAATTGCAGACACTGAATAAGGACTTTGCATAACACACATCAGTCTCACGCGCCTACAGCCCGCATTAGTGGGTGGATTGATTTAAGATTTTATCCATGGCTGCTCCTAAGCATCCCGCAGTGCAGTGACCAGGACTCGACGGGATCGGAGCAAAATTGCCAAAATGGCAAAACTTTAAAAAATTGCAGACACTGAATAAGGACTTTGCATAACACACATCAGCCTCACGCGTCTACTGCCCGCATTAGTGGGTGGATTGATTTCGGCTTTTACCCAGGGGTGCTCCTAAGCATCCTGCAGTGCAGCGACCAGGATTCGACGGGATTGGAGCAAAATTGCCAAAATGGCAGAACTTTAAAAAATTGCAGACACTGAATAAGGACTTTGCATAACACACATCAGTCTCACGCGCCTACAGCCCGCATTAGTGGGTGGATTGATTTCAGATTTTACCCATGGCTGCTCCTAAGCATCCCGCAGTGCAGTGACCAGGATTCGACGGGATCGGAGCAAAATTGCTAAAATAGCAAAACTTTAAAAAATTGCAGACACTGAATAAGGACTTTGCATAACACACATCAGTCTCACGCGCCTACAGCCCGCATTAGTGGGTGGATTGATTTAAGATTTTATCCATGGCTGCTCCTAAGCATCCCGCAGTGCAGTGACCAGGATTCGACGGGATCGGAGCAAAATTGCCAAAATGGCAAAACTTTAAAAAATTGCAGACACTGAATAAGGACTTTGCATAACACACATCAGCCTCACGCGTCTACTGCCCGCATTAGTGGGTGGATTGATTTCAGATTTTACCCAGGGGTGCTCCTAAGCATCCCGCAGTGCAGTGACCAGGATTCGACGGGATTGGAGCAAAATTGCCAAAATGGCAGAACTTTAAAAAATTGCAGACACTGAATAAGGACTTTGCATAACACACATCAGTCTCACGCGCCTACAGCATTCATTAGTGGGTGCATTGATTTCAGATTTTACCCAGGGGTGCTCCTTAGCATCCCGCAGTGCAGTAACCAGGATTCGACGGGATCGGAGCAAAATTGCCAAAATGGCAAAACTTTAAAAAATTGTAGACACTGAATAAGGACTTTGCATAACACACATCAGTCTCACGCGCCTACAGCCCGCATTAGTGGGTGGATTGATTTAAGATTTTACCCATGGCTGCTCCTAAGCATCCCGCAGTGCAGTGACCAGAATTCGACGGGATTGCAGCAAAATTGCTAAAATGGCAAAATTTTAAAAAATTGCAGACACTGAATAAGGACTTTGCATAACACACATCAGCCTCACGCGTCTACAGCCCGCATTAGTGGGTGGATTGATTTCAGATTTTACCCATGGCTGCTTCTAAGCATCCCGCAGTGCAGTGACCAGGATTCGACGGGATCGGAGCAAAATTGCTAAAATGGCAAAACTTTAAAAAATTGCAGACACTGAATAAGGACTTTGCATAACACACATCAGTCTCACGCGCCTACAGCCCGCATTAGTGGGTGGATTGATTTCAGATTTTACCCATGGCTGCTCCTAAGCATCCCGCAGTGCAGTGACCAGGATTCGACGGGATCGGAGCAAAATTGCCAAAATGGCAAAACTTTAAAAAATTGCAGACACTGAATAAGGACTTTGCATAACACACATCAGCCTCACGCGTCTACTGCCCGCATTAGTGGGTGGATTGATTTCAGATTTTACCCAGGGGTGCTCCTAAGCATCCCGCAGTGCAGTGACCAGGATTCGACGGGATTGGAGCAAAATTGCCAAAATGGCAGAACTTTAAAAAATTGCAGACACTGAATAAGGACTTTGCATAACACACATCAGTCTCACGCGCCTACAGCATGCATTAGTGGGTGCATTGATTTCAGATTTTACCCAGGGGTGCTTCTTAGCATCCCGCAGTGCAGTGACCAGGATTCGACGGGATTGGAGCAAAATTGCTAAAATGGCAAAACTTTAAAAAATTGCAGACACTGAATAAGGACTTTGCATAAGACACATCAGTCTCACGCGCCTACAGCCCGCATTAGTGGGTGGATTGATTTCAGATTTTACCCAGGGGTGCTCCTAAGTATCCCGCAGTGCAGTAACCAGGATTCGACGGGATCGGAGGAAAATTGCCAAAATGGCAAAACTTTAAAAAATTGCAGACACTGAATAAGGACTTTGCATAACACACATCAGTCTCACGCGCCTACAGCCCGCATTAGTGGGTGGATTGATTTAACATTTTACCCATGGCTGCTCCTAAGCATCCCGCAGTGCAGTGATCAGGATTCGACGGGATCGGAGGAAAATTGCCAAAATGGCAAAACTTTAAAAAATTGCAGACACTGAATAAGGACTTTGCATAACACACATCAGCCTCACGCGTCTACAGCCCGCATTAATGGATGGATTGATTTCAGATTTTACCCAGGGGTGCTCCTAAGCATCCCGCAGTGCAGTGACCAGGATTCGACGGGATCGGAGCAAAATTGCCAAAATGGCAAAACTTTAAAAAATTGCGGACACTGAATAAGGACTTTGCATAACACACATCAGTCTCACGCGCCTACAGCCCGCATTAGTGGGTGGATTGATTTCAGATTTTACCCAGGGGTGCTCCTAAGCATCCCGCAGTGCAGTGACCAGGATTCGACGGGATCGGAGCAAAATTGCCAAAATGGCAAAACTTTAAAAAATTGCGGACACTGAATAAGGACTTTGCATAACACACATCAGTCTCACGCGCCTACAGCCCGCATTAGTGTTTGGATTGACTTAAGATTTGACCCATGGCTGCTCCTAAGCATCCCGCAGTGTAGTCACCAGGATTCGATGGGATCGGAGCAAAATTGTCAAAATGGCAAAACTTTAAAAAATTGCAGACACTGAATAAGGACTTTGCATAACACACATCAGTCTCACGCGCCTACAGCCCGCATTAGTGGGTGGATTGATTTCAGATTTTATCCATGGCTGCTCCTAAGCATCCCGCAGTGCAGTGACCAGGATTCGACGGGATCGGAGCAAAATTGCCAAAACGGCAAAACTTTAAAAAATTGCGGACACTGAATAAGGACTTTGCATAACACACATCAGTCTCACGCGCCTACAGCCCGCATTAGTGGGTGGATTGATTTCAGATTTTACCCAGGGGTGCTCCTAAGCATCCCGCAGTGTAGTCACCAGGATTCGACGGGATCGGAGCAAAATTGTCAAAATGGCAAAACTTTAAAAAATTGCAGACACTGAATAAGGACTTTGCATAACACACATCAGTCTCACGCGCCTACAGCCCGCATTAGTAGGTGGATTGATTTCTGATTTTACCCAGGGGTGCTCCTAAGCATCCCGCAGTGCAGTGACCAGGATTCGACGGGATTGGAGCAAAATTGCTAAAATGGCAAAACTTTACAAAATTGCAGACACTGAATAAGGACTTTGCATAACACACATCAGTCTCACGCGCCTACAGCCCGCATTAGTGGGTGGATTGATTTCAGATTTTACCCAGGGGTGCTCCTAAGCATCCCGCAGTGCAGTGACCAGGATTCGACGGGATTGGAGCAAAATTGCTAAAATGGCAAAACTTTAAAAAATTGCAGACACTGAATAAGGACTTTGCACAACACACATCAGTCTCACGCACCTACAGGCCGCGTTAGTGGGTGGATTGATTTCAGATTTTACCCAGGGGTGCTCCTAAGCATCCCGCAGTGCAGTGACCAGGATTTGACGGGATCGGAGCAAAATTGCTAAAATGGCAAAACTTTAAAAAATTGCAGACACTGAATAAGGACTTTGCATAACACACATCAGTCTTACGCGCCTACAGCCCGCATTAGTGGGTGGATTGATTTCAGATTTTGCCCAGGGGTGCTCCTAAGCATCCCGCAGTGCAGTGACCAGGATTCGACGGGATCGGAGCAAAATTGCCAAAATGGCAAAATTTTAAAAAATTGCAGACACTGAATAAGGACTTTGCATAACACACATCAGTCTCACGCGCCTACAGCCCGCATTAGTGTTTTGATTGACTTAAGATTTGACCTATGGCTGCTCCTAAGCATCCCGCAGTGCAGTGACCAGGATTCGACGGGATTGGAGCAAAATTGCCAAAATGGCCAAACTTTAAAAAATTGCAGACACTGAATAAGGACTTTGCATAACACACATCAGTCTCACGCGCCTACAGCCCGCATTAGTGGGTGGATTGATTTCAAATTTTACGCAGGAGTGTTCCTTAGCATCCCGCAGTGCAGTCACTTGGATTCGACGGGATCGGAGCAAAATTGCTAAAATGGCGAACTTTAAAAAATTGCAGACACTGAATAAGGACTTTGCATAAAACACATCAGTCTCACGCGCCTACAGCCCGCATTAGTGGGTGGATTGATTTCAAATTTTACCCACGAGTGCTCCTGAGCATCCTGCAGTGCAGTCACTAGGATTCGACGGGATCGGAGCAAAATTGCTAAAATGGCGAACTTTAAAAAATTGCAGACACTGAATAAGGACTTTGCATAACACACATCAGTCTCACGCGCCTACAGCCCGCATTAGTGGGTGGATTGATTTCAAATTTTACCCACGAGTGCTCCTGAGCATCCTGCAGTGCAGTCACTAGGATTCGACGGGATCGGAGCAAAATTGCTAAAATGGCGAACTTTAAAAAATTGCAGACACTGAATAAGGACTTTGCATAACACACATCAGTCTCACGCGCCTACAGCCCGCATTAGTGGGTGGATTGATTTCAGATTTTACCCAGGGGTGCTCCTAAGCATCCCGCAGTGCAGTGACCAGGATTCGACGGGATTGGAGCAAAATTGCTAAAATGGCAAAACTTTAAAAAATTGCAGACACTGAATAAGGACTTTGCACAACACACATCAGTCTCACGCACCTACAGGCCGCGTTAGTGGGTGGATTGATTTCAGATTTTACCCAGGGGTGCTCCTAAGCATTCCGCAGTGCAGTGACCAGGATTTGACGGGATCGGAGCAAAATTGCTAAAATGGCAAAACTTTAAAAAATTGCAGACACTGAATAAGGACTTTGCATAACACACATCAGTCTTACGCGCCTACAGCCCGCATTAGTGGGTGGATTGATTTCAGATTTTGCCCAGGGGTGCTCCTAAGCATCCCGCAGTGCAGTGACCAGGATTCGACGGGATCGGAGCAAAATTGCCAAAATGGCAAAATTTTAAAAAATTGCAGACACTGAATAAGGACTTTGCATAACACACATCAGTCTCACGCGCCTACAGCCCGCATTAGTGTTTGGATTGACTTAAGATTTGACCTATGGCTGCTCCTAAGCATCCCGCAGTGCAGTGACCAGGATTCGACGGGATTGGAGCAAAATTGCCAAAATGGCCAAACTTTAAAAAATTGCAGACACTGAATAAGGACTTTGCATAACACACATCAGTCTCACGCGCCTACAGCCCGCATTAGTGGGTGGATTGATTTCAAATTTTACGCAGGAGTGTTCCTTAGCATCCCGCAGTGCAGTCACTTGGATTCGACGGGATCGGAGCAAAATTGCTAAAATGGCGAACTTTAAAAAATTGCAGACACTGAATAAGGACTTTGCATAAAACACATCAGTCTCACGCGCCTACAGCCCGCATTAGTGGGTGGATTGATTTCAAATTTTACCCACGAGTGCTCCTGAGCATCCTGCAGTGCAGTCACTAGGATTCGACGGGATCGGAGCAAAATTGCTAAAATGGCGAACTTTAAAAAATTGCAGACACTGAATAAGGACTTTGCATAACACACATCAGTCTCACGCGCCTACAGCCCGCATTAGTGGGTGGATTGATTTCAAATTTTACCCACGAGTGCTCCTGAGCATCCTGCAGTGCAGTCACTAGGATTCGACGGGATCGGAGCAAAATTGCTAAAATGGCGAACTTTAAAAAATTGCAGACACGGAATAAGGACTTTGCATAACACACATCAGTCTCACGCGCCTACAGCCCGCATTAGTGGGTGGATTGATTTCAGATTTTACCCAGGGCTGCTCCTAAGCATCCCGCAGTGCAGTGACCAGGATTCGACGGGATCGGAGCAAAATTGCCAAAATGGCAAAACTTTAAAAAATTGCAGACACTGAATAAGGACTTTGCATAACACACATCAGTCTCACGCGCCTACAGCCCGCATTAGTGTTTGGATTGACTTAAGATTTAACCCAGGGCTGCTCCTAAGCATCCCGCAGTGCAGTGACCAGGATTCGACCGGATCCGAGCAAAATTGTCAAAATGACAAAGCTTAAAAAAATGGAAGAAATGAATTAGGAATGAGCATAACACATATCGGTCTCACGCGCCTACAGGCCGCATTAGTGAGAGGATTGATTTAAGATTTTACCCATGGCTGCTACTAAGCATCCCGCAGTGCAGTAACCAGGATTCGACCGGATCCGAGCAAAATTGCCAAAATGGCAAAACTTTAAAAAATTGCAGAAACTGAATAAGGACTTTGCATAACACACATCAGTCTCACGCGCCTACAGCCCGCATTAGTGGGTTGATTGATTTAAGATTTTACCCAGGGCTGCTCCTAGGCATCCCGCAGTGCAGTCACCAGGATTCGACCGGATCCGACTAATATTGTCAAAATGACAAAACTTTAAAAAATGGAAGAAATGAATTAGGAATGAGCATAACACTTATCGGTCTCACGCGCCTACAGGCCGCATTAGTGGGTGGATTGATTTCAGATTTTACCAATGGCTGCTCCTAAGCATCCCGCAGTGCAGTGACCAGGAATTGACCGGATCCGAGCAAAATTGTCAAAATGAAAAAACTTTAAAATTTGAAGAAACTTAATTAGGAATGAGCTTTACACATATCGGTCTCACGCGCCTACAGCCCGCATTAGAGGTTGGATTGATTTAAGATTTTACCCAGGGCTGCTCCTAAGCATCCCGCAGTGCAGTGACCAGGATTCGACCGGATCCGAGCAAAATTGTCAAAATGACAAAGCTTAAAAAAATGGAAGAAATGAATTAGGAATGAGCATAACACATATCGGTCTCACGCGCCTACAGGCCGCATTAGTGAGAGGATTGATTTAAGATTTTACCCATGGCTGCTACTAAGCATCCCGCAGTGCAGTAACCAGGATTTGACCGGATCCGAGC
This sequence comes from Protula sp. h YS-2021, assembly GCA_949752745.1. NCBI lineage: Eukaryota > Metazoa > Annelida > Polychaeta > Sabellida > Serpulidae > Protula > Protula sp. h YS-2021. The sequence continues at coordinate 84,900,596 of OX457027.1, read as the reverse complement.
AAAATTGCCAAAATGGCAAAACTTTAAAAAATTGCAGAAACTGAATAAGGACTTTGCATAACACACATCAGTCTCACGCGCCTACAGCCCGCATTAGTGGGTTGATTGATTTAAGATTTTACCCAGGGCTGCTCCTAGGCATCCCGCAGTGCAGTCACCAGGATTCGACCGGATCCGACTAATATTGTCAAAATGACAAAACTTTAAAAAATGGAAGAAATGAATTAGGAATGAGCATAACACTTATCGGTCTCACGCGCCTACAGGCCGCATTAGTGGGTGGATTGATTCCAGATTTTACCAATGGCTGCTCCTAAGCATCCCGCAGTGCAGTGACCAGGAATTGACCGGATCCGAGCAAAATTGTCAAAATGAAAAAAACTTTAAAATTTGAAGAAACTTAATTAGGAATGAGCTTTACACATATCGGTCTCACGCGCCTACAGCCCGCATTAGAGGTTGGATTGATTTAAGATTTTACCCAGGGCTGCTCCTAAGCATCCCGCAGTGCAGTGACCAGGATTCGACCGGATCCGAGCAAAATTGTCAAAATGACAAAGCTTAAAAAAATGGAAGAAATGAATTAGGAATGAGCATAACACATATCGGTCTCACGCGCCTACAGGCCGCATTAGTGAGAGGATTGATTTAAGATTTTACCCATGGCTGCTACTAAGCATCCCGCAGTGCAGTAACCAGGATTCGACCGGATCCGAGCAAAATTGCCAAAATGGCAAAACTTTAAAAAATTGCAGAAACTGAATAAGGACTTTGCATAACACACATCAGTCTCACGCGCCTACAGCCCGCATTAGTGGGTGGATTGATTTAAGATTTTACCCAGGGCTGCTCCTAGTCATCCCGCAGTGCAGTGACCAGGATTCGACCGGATCCGACTAATATTGTCAAAATGACAAAACTTTAAAAAATGGAAGACATGAATTAGGAATGAGCATAACACTTATCGGTCTCACGCGCCTACAGGCCGCATTAGTGGGTGGATTGATTTCAGATTTTACCAATGGCTGCTCCTAAGCATCCCGCAGTGCAGTGACCAGGAATTGACCGGATCCGAGCAAAATTGTCAAAATGAAAAAACTTTAAAATTTGAAGAAACTTAATTAGGAATGAGCTTTACACATATCGGTCTCACGCGCCTACAGCCCGCATTAGAGGTTGGATTGATTTCAGATTTTACCAAGGGCTGCTCCTAAGCATCCCGCAGTGCAGTGACCAGGATTCGACGGGATCGGAGCAAAATTGCCAAAATGGCAAAACTTTAAAAAATTGCAGACACTGAATAAGGACTTTGCATAACACACATCAGTCTCACGCGCCTACAGCCCGCATTAGTGGGTGGATTGATTTAAGATTTTACCCATGGCTGCTCCTAAGCATCCCGCAGTGCAGTGACCAGGATTCGACGGGATTGGAGCAAAATTGCCAGAATGGCAGAACTTTAAAAAATTGCAGACACTGAATAAGGACTTTGCATAACACACATCAGTCTCACGCGCCTACAGCCCGCATTAGTGGGTGGATTGATTTCAGATTTTATCCATGGCTGCTCCTAAGCATCCCGCAGTGCAGTGACCAGGATTCGACGGGATTGGAGCAAAATTGCCAGAATGGCAGAACTTTAAAAAATTGCAGACACTGAATAAGGACTTTGCATAAGACACATCAGTCTCACGCGCCTACAGCCCGCATTAGTGGGTGGATTGACTTAAGATTTTACCCAGGGCTGCTCCTAAGCATCCCGCAGTGCAGTGACCAGGATTCGACCGGATCCGACTAATATTGTCAAAATGACAAAACTTTAAAAAATGGAAGAAATGAATTAGGAATGAGCATAACACTTATCGGTCTCACGCGCCTACAGGCCGCATTAGTGGGTGGATTGATTTCAGATTTTACCAATGGCTGCTCCTAAGCATCCCGCAGTGCAGTGACCAGGAATTGACCGGATCCGAGCAAAATTGTCAAAATGAAAAAACTTTAAAATTTGAAGAAACTTAATTAGGAATGAGCTTTACACATATCGGTCTCACGCGCCTACAGCCCGCATTAGAGGTTGGATTGATTTCAGATTTTACCAAGGGCTGCTCCTAAGCATCCCGCAGTGCAGTGACCAGGATTCGACGGGATCGGAGCAAAATTGCCAAAATGGCAAAACTTTAAAAAATTGCAGACACTGAATAAGGACTTTGCATAACACACATCAGTCTCACGCGCCTACAGCCCGCATTAGTGGGTGGATTGATTTAAGATTTTACCCATGGCTGCTCCTAAGCATCCCGCAGTGCAGTGACCAGGATTCGACGGGATTGGAGCAAAATTGCCAGAATGGCAGAACTTTAAAAAATTGCAGACACTGAATAAGGACTTTGCATAACACACATCAGTCTCACGCGCCTACAGCCCGCATTAGTGGGTGGATTGACTTAAGATTTTACCCAGGGCTGCTCCTAAGCATCCCGCAGTGCAGTGACCAGGATTCGACCGGATCCGACTAAAATTGTCAAAATGACAAAACTTTAAAAAATGGAAGAAATGAATTAGGAATGAGCATAACACATATCGGTCTCACGCGCCTACAGGCCGCATTAGTGGGTGGATTGATTATCTTCATACCAAATCAACCATGTACCACTGGCTCTACAAACCTCTACTTCACTGACCACAAGGCTGTATGGTGTTCTTTGGAACAGTTGTTCACAGGAACATCATAATCAGGTATACAATTTGCGCGAACCCGGCGGATTCATGCTTCTCGAGCATCTACTTGGAAATGGTGAATCATTGTTATTGTTGTGAATCGTTGCCATCTCGCTTTTTGTGAAACATCGAAATGAAAAATACCCCATAGGACTTGTGCTTGATCGGAACAACACGGAGAAACAGAGACCGGTATTCTGTTATGCCACCACCTCATGCGTAATAAACAGATAATTAACAAATAAAACGGAAAAGTTCATCGCTGAAAAACTCACACAGACAAGTGCTACTGCATATCAACCTTGTTAATCTAAAGCATTGAATTATTTGCCTATTTTACTAAATGTTGCTTGGATATCGTTTTCTTAAAACTAAAAACACCTAAGCTATCATAAACGCGCATAAGAATTTTTTTTGGTTTCAACCAGGTAATCACAATAAAAACGTTTCAGTAGATCTACACACATTAATTTTCTTGAGCAATAATTCAACATCAAAACAAGTTGTCGCTTGTCGCAGGCTTCGAGCCTTACATAACGCTATTTTTAATATATTGCCCGCCTACCACAGAACAGAAAAAAATCTAAATCTATTTAAAACTTGACATTATGTAACGAGCATGCCACCATTTTTTTGGCTTTTTTGTGTGCGATATGAGAACCATTTTTAGGACATCAGTTACATGCAGTCAAGGCCCTCATCATCTCATAAGGGGTCCGCTAAGAACACTGGCCATCAGAGGTTCTTATGACTTCTGCGTGGTTTGTAATACTTTTAAGACGTTTTGGCTTCATCTCTATACGGGATTTTGGTGACGTGATATCCTTTTTAAGGCATTTTCGCTTCATCTGTATGGGATTTTGGTGACATGATATGCCTTTTTTGAGGCCTTTTCGCTTCACCTGTAGGGCATTTTGGTGAAAAAATATACCTTTTTAAGGCGTTTTGACTTCATCTGTACGGGGTTTTGGTGACATGATAGCCCTTTTAAGGCATTTTTGCTTCATCTGGATGGGATTTTGGTGAAATGATATACTTTTCAGATAAGAGCACGTTTTACTTTCAACAGTCGAGCCTTAGGATTTAAATTGCTGTTGTCAGTATCTGTTAGTTGTCCAAGCCACGCAAATTACAGGCCAAAAATTACGATCAAAACCTCACCTAGTCTACATTTTTTATTACCAGACCAGTTATAATATTAATAATTTTATGATAATAATATTAATGATATCACAATAGGACTAATATTAGTGACGTTGTAGAACTACAGATATCTCCATTAAAGTTTTCCCATTAAAAACTTTTTCCGTTTATATTTGGATACTTCAGTGTTATTTTGCTAAATACGTGGTTTAGTTCTGTCACCAGATCTGTGTGACAACATAACTTAGATGTGTGTAAACCATACAGACGGGGTCTGGAATACGTGGTTTGGTTGTGACACCATGTCTGCATAACAACCTAATTAAGTGAAAAATACACAGACTGAGCCCGGAATACATGGTTTGATTTTCTCTTAAGTCTGCATGACTACTTGAAATTTTAAAATTAATAAATAGCAATACTAATAATAAATAATCAGTTGTTATAAATATATGGCATGTGTCACTCCTCGGGTGTGGTAAGCCGCCGATACAATCGGTGTTACAGATCAGCCGAATAGTTGGCTGCTATAAGCCTCAATATCTAGGAAAAGCGTGTGTTAATGTAGCCGTTTTACCTTACCGTCACTTAATTGTTGAGACGTTTGTCAAAAAAGATGTCCCACAACCTTTTGATGGCTTATGAGCATAACCGAAACAAAAAAGAAACACAGTTTTAGGGGTCCACCAACAGCAGATAAAATAGAAGCAAAATGTATTCAATGCGTAATTCAATATAATATGTAAAGTTGTTTCAAACATCCATTTATTACCTTAGGCTCAAAGGTCTTAAGCAACTGGCAGTAGCAAGTTTTTACATCGTCTAACGTAACAGACCTGAAATCGTTGGAATCAGGATTCCCTGGAAAGAATTGGGCATTGTGGGACATTGTGCATTACTGTACAACTTTTCGGATCAGTTATTGAAGTGCACCATTTTGCCTTTGTGTCGCTAAAACACACTGCAGATGCACTAAATCAAGCCCATCCATACCCTTAAGTAACACAATGTTTTAGAAACTATTGGCCAACCGCCTACACATTGGCATAAAGACAGGCGGTTTTTATTCCCACTTGCAAACTTCGTTTGCAAATGGGAATAAGTTTGTAGTTTTTCTCGAAATTTCTGCCCTTTTTTTCCTTTTTTTTCTCTTTCTTTTCCGTTACGGAGGTTTCCAGAAAACTCCTCCTACGCTATTTGACGTAGGACGATGAAATTTGGCACAGTGATAGAGGGTGACGAGATGTCGTCAAATCCGCAAATTTCTTTGACCTTGACCTTGAAGGTCAAAGTCAAAATGAGGTCAAAGTTTTTCTGACCTCAAAGTGGTTTCCAGAAAACTCCTCCTACAGGGTTTGTCGTAAAAAGACGGCATGTGGCAGAGACATAGAGGGTAATGAGTTGTCGTCAAATCCGTAAAATTTTTTGACTTTGCACCTCAGAGGTCAAGGTCAAATTGAGGTCAAAATATTTTTGGAAACACCTATTAATCACGAAAAGTAGCCACAAAGGTGCTCAAATCAAACTGTGAATGCATAAAACGTACCCAGTAAAGGGTAAACTTTCATCACTAACCTTGACCTTGAGGGTCAAGGTCAAAGGTCACGTGATTTCACGCGTCCTTAACGACAGGCCGACTCATCTCGAAAACGGTGAGAGATAGAGCGATTTTGAGCTCATTTACGACCCTTTGGGCCTAAACAACGTTACATAAGAGGTACCTCGGTGACCTTGACCTTCTGGGTCACGGTCAAGGTCAAAAACCAGAAGTTGACTATTATCTCGAAAACGGTTAGAGATAGAGCGATTTTGAGCTCATTTCCACCCTTTGGGCCTAAACAACGTTACATAAGAGGTACCTCGGTGACCTTGACCTTCTGGGTCACGGTCAAGGTCAAAAACCGGAAGTTGACTATTATCTCGAAAACGGTTAGAGGTAGAGCGATTTTGAGCTCATTTTCGACCGTTTGGGCCTAAACAGCGTTACATAAGAGGTACCTCGGTGACCTTGACCTTCTGGGTCACGGTCAAGGTCAAAAACCGGAAGTTGACTATTATCTCGAAAACGGTTAGAGATAGAGCGATTTTGAGCTCATTTTCGAAACTTTTGGCCTAAACAACGTTACATAAGAGGTACCTCGGTGATCTTGAGCTCCTCCATCATGGTCAAGGTCAAAAACCGGAAGCTGACCAGTATCTCAAAAACGGTTAGAAAACTGAATTTGATTTTTTTGTGCCCAAATGAGGTTACATTATATTCACTTCGATGGCCTCGTTCAAGATAAAAATCCGGAAGCTGACAATTATGTTGAAACACTGAAAAAATGTGTCTTTGATAAAATATTTTGTGTCTCTGCCCTTGTGTCTCTGCCCTGGGTACTACTTCGCTACGCGTAGCGAAATTCGGTCTAGTTATTCAATGAGCTCCCCCAGGAAACAAGCTATACTGTCCGACTGCATTTTAAGTTGTTCTCTGAAACTCTTTCATTGGATCATGTTTAATTTTGCCAGTAGCTTTGTTTTAAAAACTTCTTGTTAATGCCATTTATTGAAAACATAGAATGCAGGTGTGTAAAGGGCATTAATTATCATAAAACATTCATGTTTTAAAATAAATAAAAATATTCTTTAAAGAACATACTGTAGGGCTTCATTAAGGAGCCAATGTTATGCTTCAAATAAAACCTTTAGTTTCTGAAGTTTTTCATGAAAATTATGCAATTTAGTCGCAGCATACCCCCTGAGGCTCACGTATGAGTAAAAGCATGTTTTTCTTTTTTTAAGAAAAGGGCAAATAAATGGAAGCTTGTAAAATTTCTGCGAAACGTAAAACTGCTAAACTTGATTATTATTTTCATGCCTCAGGAATGTCTTTCGCATCTTCTTTTGTCATTACCTTGTCTTGCTCACGTACTGTATGTACAATGGACTGATGAAGTGCTTCTGAGTATAATTCCTCACAGAAATAAATATATTTGCTGCGTTTTCTGTAGGCTCTATCATCGAGCGCTCCTTTCATGCTGTCGATTTGATTAAAATTAGAAATCTGCAGAGTGAAATTAACTAATCCCGGCGGCGTACTTAACATGAGCAAAGCTGCAGTATGAATGCTCATCGCATTTGCTTAGCTTAGCTTAAAATTCTACATATGGTAGTGACGTAAAACTGCATAGTTAAGTCATGTTCTGATGCCCATTGTGTAATCTAATCTCATGCAAAAACCGTCATAGGTATGAAAAGGGACGGGTCCCGTCGGGGATTAGATAAGCTGTGTGAAAGAGCAGCTATGCTTGCTTAAATATGGTGGACTTATGTGGTGGTTAAAAAAATAAAACACATTATCAAATAGCAGTATACCACAACTTGTTTTTTCCCTCCTCTGATTCCCTTTAATATCATTTGAGATATTTTCGACTTTATTCAAACTTTCCAACAATAAGATAAATTTGGTATTGTATATTTCAGTATCTTTCAGTATATTTGGTATATTTCCTTTTATATTGGTATGCTTATATTTAATGCCTCAGCACATTTCATTACATATGAAGACATCTCGACAAGACTACCTAACTCAAGATTAAATAAAGACCCTATTAGATCGCCTATAAGTTAAGATTCATTTTGGTTGACACGATCCTCACATTCATTTAGAGGTCCCTGTGTTTAGGGTTGTATTTACGAGCGCTGGTTTTTTTCTCAAACCTCATGCATTCAATGTTGGTTTTTCGAAGTAAATATCGAAACTATATCATGTACATTTTTGGCAGATTGGGGTGAGAAAGAGTGGAAAAAAGCCTGCGGTGTGGCTGGATGCGGGTATACACGCCCGCGAGTGGATAGCACCTGCCACTGCGCTTTATATCATGAACAAGGTTATAGTTTTTTCACTTTTTTGTTTTTTAAGATGAAGGAAAGCAAAAGTATCACTTAAAATTAAAAAAAGATCACTTAAATGAATATTTTAATTTTTCTAACCGAAATGTATTTTTCTTCAGTGTTTGTGCATAAGTGTTGGTAGATGTTTAATTTCCAATTTGGGTAACGTACTCCAGTTTAATCTGAATACGTGGAAAGTTAAAGCAGTAAAAGGCGGCTTTAAGTATAATAAAATGCGATGGGTGTTTTTATTTTCGACGTAACAATAATGTCATTTTCCCGAGTTAGGAGGGGGGTAGGGTCATTATCTAGAAGTGACATGTCTAAATAGACCATCTATACAGGTTCAGGCTCAGACCAGTCGCTCACCAGGAGGAGTATCATCCAGAAATCACGCCTTGTATCTACTCTACATCGTTTGATACTCACATAACTAGATCTCGGCTGGTCGCAACTTCTCTGGACATTTTAAGTTCATGACTAGCCTTTCTTATTTACAATCTAATCCCCGTTATTACCGCGGCTATGCCCCCTTTGGGTTGAGGGGAATCTAAAGAACACACCCACTGCTTTCTGCTCCGTGAAAGGCGTAAGAGGCGACTAATAGGAATTTCTTTCTTTCTAACCTTTTTTACTATTTCTTCTTTCTTCCTTCTTTTTGCCCACTTGTTCCTTTGGCAAGTGTGTCCCAATACACCCATCATAGTTGGTGAATGGGACGTTAAACGCAAAATAAAGAAGCAAACTTTATAGTGCAGACTAGCTAATTATATCTGAATTTCTAGCTAATTATATCCTTAATGATAATGATAGGATGTTCCGATTTTCAAGGTGTTGCTATCCCAAGGTACAATTGTATCCAGTTTAGAATTATCAAGGCTAACTGTTGACCTTGTGGAAGGTCAGCAAAATCTGCCTGGGCCTGGAGCCTAAAATTCTAGTAAATTTTACAAAGGTTTCCCACTCTAGTTTTGAAAAAATTGTGTTCCTGGTGGACAGTCACAGGAACAGACGGATGAAGACAGTCAAAAATTGCAACCATTCCACTAATCAATCCTACAACAAGCATTCAATTTGATGGAATCATTGCTTATTTGTAGCTAATCCATACGTACGACAAAAACAACGACACGAGAGCAGTGCTGGATGCCTTTGACTGGTACATCCTGCCCAGCGCAAATCCAGATGGCTACGAGTATACATGGCAAGAGGTACGACTTTTTGTCGATTTGAACTCACGGAAATATTTTTTTGTCCGGGTAGCGTTGGTATTAAACACATATTTTTCATAAAACAGATACTATAATCCCCAGCCGTGCGTTAAGAGGTTAGTATATAAACAATGTAATATATATAACATACCCATCCTAGTTTGTGAACGGAACGTTAAGCACCAAACAAACAAACAAAATATATAATGTACAGATACGCTTGCGACAAACGCAAAAATAAGTCGCAATAAATTTCAAAAAATAAATGCATTTTGTTGCAGAAAAATGAAACAAAACGCGTCCTGCGTGGCGCAAAATGCATTTGGCAGGCCGCAATAAATCGCAACAAAATGAGTGTTATGCAACACATTGTCTTTTGATGTTTTGCATTGTGTACTGTACTAATCCCCAGTAATGCGCATTTTGTTTGCACACAAGAAGTATTGTGTGGGATGGTATGATGCTAGCAGTGTTTAAATATTTCCAGACTGGAAGGGTGTAAAATGTTAATATAAAAAATGCTGTGTTAGCTCACATGTGGATATGTGTTCAGTTCTTTTATTATGAACTTATCGCTTTTTAAGTCAAAAATTTGATAACTAAATAGCAACTAAATTTTTTCAAACCTTTTCTACCGAATCCCGATCATCTGCCCCCCGGTCAACTGCCCCCCTTTTTTTGCAACCCGGTCGACTGCCCCCCCCCCCCGCCTCCCTTTAAAGTGGAGGGGTGGTCGCTTGCCCCCTCCATATACTATTTTTTCTTGGGTTCTTGGCTTACAAAGACACAATAAATAAAATTATATTTATTTTATTGAATGCATTGCACCTCGGTAAGTTGCAGTTCACCAATAGGAAACTAATTGCAATCAGAATTGCAATTAGTTTACGGATCAGTCTCTCCTAAGATCAATATTGGTGAACAGATCAATGAAGATCAATTGTTTCAGAGACGAAGTAGACGGGGACATCACAATTGCCTAAATTAAAAAACAATTCTACCAAAAAAGGAAGGGGGCAGATGACGACCCCGTCAAGTTGCAGGAGGGGGGGGGGGGCAGTCGACCAGGTTGCAAAAAAGGGGGAGGCAGTTGACCGGAGGGGCAGATGACTGTTTACCTTTCCTACCACCCCTTACCGTCATATTATCCTCAGTCTAAGACTTAAACCACCCCCACAGGCCTGAATAAAAATTGTATATTTTTTTCCCATTCGTAATTCCATTTCTATTTCACACTCCCCCCCAGCTCCGGTCAGAAAGCTAACTTTTTGATGTGTTTTTTTTTACGAAAGACACTATTCATGTAAATTTATTCGCTTTTCACTTAAATATGGCAAATAAAAACAGATGAGAAAGAAAGGAACAAAACTTGACTACGTTCCACGGGCGATAATTTCAAATAAAAAGCTTTTTCTTAATATTAGTTAACACTAGCATTCCTTGGACAGTAATCTCCCAAGCACATAACACTGGCATTCCATTTTTAATTTTATTTCATGTCGCCCGAGAACATGTACTTATACAATAATTTTAAGCAGAAATACAGCCTATTACACGTCCACACATACAGCTGAAACATTGACTTGTTTACACAGAGTACATTCAATTGGAGTGAATGCGCAGGGGGATTCAATCGCTTGCGTGAATGTTTGCTCAAGGTGTAATGTTATCATCAGTGTGAAATAAGTCGCAACATATTGCATGCTCAGGACGCGTCCTCTGAAATATTGGATCGCGGCTAGGTGCAATAAAATGCAATAAGTTGCAATAAAAAATTGCAATTTTTTGCGTTTTATTCCAACATATTTTTGCGTTTGTCGCAAGCGTATCTGTATACAAATAACCGCTTAACACGGAGCCGGGGACAATAGTATCTAAGTCTATCCGTCCGTTTGACCCTCCACCCATTTGACTGTAGGCGCAAAATAATTCAAGAAAGATCCAATTGTGCATCTGTGCGACGAGGCATTGGTTTCAGACTAGCCAACTGCGTTGCAATGCTTCTTCCCCAACAGTTTCTACTTGATTCTTTCAAATTAGTATCTCCCAGGTAGTTCTCTCTTGAACAGTTTCTTTCTTGGCAAAGGGGAATTCCGTATACTAACACTGTGGCATTCCGATTCAATATCGATGGATCTTTACGGTATGGCTCAAAGTCGATTCAGATTCGGTCTAAAGATGTGACACCTGCAGTGCTATTGCAAAAGACTGCAAACGTAAGGATTCATTGGACCTGTCTTATCACATCAGTAGAGGGACACCTGTCGTCTGTATGCACGTATGTACACTTTTACTTAAAATGCTTCTTCTCTTTCAGTTTAGTCGGAGTTCTTCAAATTTTGTTCTCTAGTGTTCTCTAGCAGGCATCTCTTGAAAATTACTTTTTTGGCAATCGGCTAAAATTAGCCAAATCGCGGCATTTAAATATTTTTCCTTTCCAGTCTAATTTTGCATAAACGTTCACTAGGAATGCATCTCTTGAAAAATAACCTTTTTATGGGGCATTATTAAATTTATTGCCACCAAATTTTGAAAATGCTTCTCCCACAGTTTTTGATCGGACTCATTTCCAGTTTTTTACCACTGTTTCACAGGTGGTTCTCCTTTGCAAACTTACTTTTTTGGCGATCCGCCAAAATTTGCCACATGAGGACTGTTTATCAATAAGTTTTGGTAGCCAATTTCAAAATATTTCTTCTTCTTCTTCTTCTTCCTCTTCTTCTTCTTCTTCTACTTCTACCATTTTGATCGGATTAATTTCAAATTCGACAAAGTTACCAGGAATGACACAATATGACCTGCAACAGGTTGGCGGTGTCGTTAAACCAACCAAATAACTAACTAACTAACTTCAAATTTTGCACGAAGGTTCACTGCGCTATGCCTTCTTGAAAAATCACTTTGATCTCAAAGAAAACAAGCTAAATGGGGGGGGGGGGGGTGTTTAAATTTTTTTGCCAGCTAATTTTCATAGTGTTTGTACTATGGTCGGATTCAACTTTCAAATTTTCTACGAATGTTTACTTGGTAGGCCTCTCTGGGGACCTTTTAAAAAATTTTGGTAACCAATCTTTCAAAGTGTCTTTCTCAAAATGCTTGTGCTTCCATAATTTGGATCGGGTTCCTTGCACGTTTTGTACGAATGTTTACTTTGTGGGTCACCTCTGAAATTTTGTGGCAGTGCACCAAAAATTGGCCAAATATGGGACATTTTTAAAGTTATTTTAGCCAAGTTTTTAAAGAGTTTTTTTCTATAATCTGGACCGAATATTTTCCCCATTTTGAGTGATTCTTTTTTAAATGATTCTCTGATGAGAAACGATCCGCAAAAAAATTGGCTAAATGGGGGCATTTTTTATTTTCTTGGAAGCGAATTTTCAAAATGTTTCTACTTTTACAGTTGTGATCAAATTACTTCCAGTTTTGTATACACGAGCACTAGCTTTTTTCTCTCTCTTGAAAAATACCTCTTTTGTTGATCCAAAAGAAAATTGGCTAAAACGGGGGTATTTGTATAATTTTTGTTTTCCAGTTTGTAAAACGCCTCAACTTTATAATTTATGTCAGATTCTTTTTCATTTTGGACGAATGTTTATTGTGTAGGCCTCTCTTACCACGTTTTGGAAATCCACCGAAAATTAACCAAATGGCACCATTTTAAATTTTTTAGGTAGTCAGTTTTTCAAAGGCTATTCTTCCACAATTGCGATCGGATTCACTTTGAATTTTGCAGAGGTGTTCACTAGCTTTTCCGCATATGAAAAGTTACTTTTTTGTCCATCCAAGGGAAAACTGGTATTTGTTCCTATTTTTTTTGGTAGGAAAATTTAAAATATTTCTTCTCTCACAATTTTGATCGGATTCCTTTCCAGTTGTGTATGGTATTTTTCCCTAGATGGTCCCTTACGCTGTCCTCTAGCGAAAAGTTTTTTGGCAGTCCACATTGAATCGGCTAAATAGCGGCATTTTTAGCCCCAGTTTCTTAAGAAGCAGGGACTACAGCAGTCGTTGAAAGTATGTACGCTTTTAATTTGTAAAACCACATCTCCTTGGTTTTTGCCTGAATGTCTTGAAATTTTGGTTCGTAGTAGCGGACATAACTACCTACCTATCTATATTTTGGCCAACATAAATACTTGCCTTTTTGACATTTCGAAAAAATTTGGCGAAGATATTGGCCAAAAACAAATTCTCTTTAAAACATATTCCCGACGGTTTTCATAGAAACGTTCTCAAATTTTGGTGGAAGGGTACATAAGTGTTCACATGCTGTTACACTTTTTGGTGATTCGGCAAAAATTGGCAAAAATATTGGAAAAATCAGTATTGCTTCGTAAAATTTTAGTTCATGGTAGCAAGCGTTACTCTGTACCTGGTTATTACTTTCTTGGTGATTGACCAACAATTGGCAGAAATTTTGGCGAAAACTAAAACAACTTCAGGAGAATCTAAACTAACTGATAGAATATAACCTTACTGTCTTGACGATTGAAGTAAAGGTAGCAAGCGCTATTACCTACCTGGTTATTACTTGTTTTTTTGTTCCTTTCCTAAATTGGCGAAAGTTTTAGTGAAAAAACAAAAACAAAATAAGTAACATCTGAAAGAACTCCAGGAAAACAGTCTTACTGTCTTGAAATTTTAAGTAAATGCAACAGCCATTATTTCCTACCTGGCTATTACTTTTTTCGTGATTGTCCAAAAATTGACGAAAAGTTGATCCAAAAGTGGAGGTAGTCAGTAAATTCATAACGAAACCCAGGAAAATAGTCTTACTGTCTTGGAATTTTAGTTAAAACAGCAAGCGTTGTTACTTAACCTGATTATTAGTTTTGTTGGTTATTAGCCAAAAAGTGGACCAGAAAACTTTAGTAAAATTTTAACTGATAGAAAATAATCTGACTGACTGAGTCATTGAAGTAAAGGTAGCAGGCATTATTAATTTGCTATTACTTTTTGTTGCCGATTGGCCCAATGTTTTGGTGAAAAACTAAAAATAAGTTAGTAAAATCTTACTCATGAAAAATAGTCTTACTGTCTTAGAATTTTAAATAAAGGTAGCAGTCATTATTTTATACCTTGTTATTACTGTTTTGTTGATTAACGAAAATTGGCGAACATTTTTATTAAAAACTAAATAAAATCCAGCAGAATCTTAATAAAATCCATAAAAGTGGTGTTACTGTTTTTATATTTTAAGTAAAGGGTGCCGGCATTATTTCTCACCTGGTTATTACTCATTTGGTGATTGGCAAAAAAATTTGCGGAATTTTTTGAGAAAAATCAAAACATTGTCAGTAAATTCTTAACTCCAGAAAATCAATCTTATTGTGTTTAAATTTTAAGTAACGGTCGGAGGTATTATGACGTACCTGGCTATTGATTTTTTTTAATGATTGATAAAAATTGCCAGATATTTTGGCAAAAAATGAAATAAATAATCAGAAAAATCTTAACCGACCCCAGCAAAATAGTTTTACTATCTTGAAATTTTAACAAAAGGTAACAGGTCTTACTTCCTACCTGGTTCTTGCAATTTTTGGTGATTGGCCAACAACTGGCAAAATATTTGGCGAAAAACTAAAAAAATCATTGAAATCTTAACGAACTCTCCTAAAGTACTCTTACTGTCTTGAAGTTTTAAGTAAAGGTAGCCAGCATTATTTCCTAGATTGCTATTACTTTCTGTGAGATTGGACAAATTAGTTGGAGAATATTTTAGCTAACTTCCCCAACCAAAGAAAGAAGAGATTCAGTTAAATCTTAACAGCCTCCAGAAAAACAACTTCATTGCCTGTAATTTTAAGTAGCAGTAGCACACATTACCATCTGGCTATTACTTTTTTTGGCAATTCGCCAAAAATTGGCAAAGATATTGGCCAAGAACAGTTTTTCTATCTCCTAGGGTTTTTACAGAAACGTTCTCAGATTTTGATGGCAGGTAGCGTGAATAATGGTCCACCTGTCTGAGAGTTCTTTTGGCGATTCGCCAAAAATTACCGGAAATATTGGCAAAAAACAAATTGTTTTTCTTAAAATCTTAACCAACGTTTGTTTGAAAAGAAAAGCAACAAAAATGTCAACCTTTTTGTTACTTGTTTTGGCGATTCCCTAAAAGCTGGTGAAAATATTGGCGAAAATCTATTTGGTCGTAAAATCTTAATCTACTCTAAGAAAATCGACTTACTCTCTTTAATGTTAAGTAAAGGTAGTAGACAATCTTATCTACCTGGTCTCGTGTCTTTTTTGATGATTATCAAAAACAAAAATTATCAATAAAATCTTAACGAACTCTGAGAAAATAGCCTCGTTGTCTTGTAACTTTAATTAACAGTACTACACATTACTACCTAACAGGCTTTTTTTTTGCTAACTCGCTAAAACTGGAGGAAATATTGGCCAAAAGCAATTTTCTTGAAAAAGTATCTCCTAGGGTTATCAAAGAAATGTTCTCAAATTTTGGTGAAAGGTAGGGTGCATAACTGTACACCTGACTGTTTTTGTTTAGGCAATTCGCAAAAAAATTGGTGAAAATTTTTGCAAAAATTACTTGTTTTTCGTGACTGACCAAAAATTGGCGGGATTATTAGCAAAACAAAAAAATTAAGTAAAATCTGAACTCGCACCAGGCAGACGTCTTTACTGCCTTGAAATTTTAGATAGAGATAGCCTTCATTGGTGCTTGCCTGTATATTATTGTTTTTCGTAATTCGGAAAATTTGGCGGAAAATGAATGTCTTACTAAAATTTAACTAATGCTCGTTATATAATCTTACAGACTTGAAAATTTGAATAAGGGAAGCGGGTTTTCGTACCTAGTTCACTATTTCTATCTCCTTCTCTTTCTCTCTCTCTCTCACTCTCTCTCTCTCACTCTCTCTCTCACTCTCTCCCTCGCTCTCTCTCTCTCTCTCTGTTATACGCCGCAAAAATAGCCCGAAATAGTGGCAAAAAACAATTTTTCGAAAAATCTTAACTAACGTGTTAAAATAATCTCATTACCTTATAATGTTTATTCCCCGCCGTCCTAGCCGGGGAATATAGAAACGCCTCTTGTCCGTCCATCTGTCCGCAATCCTCTTTGTCCAGGCTCTATCTCTGTTACTATTCCTCAGAGATTAATAAAACCTTACAGCAAAGAAAATACATAACGTGTAGTTGAGCAAAGTTAGGTTAATTTTTGATTTCTTTAAAAAGTGTACATTTGGCGATTTTTTGAAAATTTGGACTTTGTCGTTTTTCAGAACAGGTTCGTGCAGGCTGTATCTTGGTTACTATTCATTGCAGACCAATAAAAAACCCTACAGACAGAAAGTACATAAAGTGTAGTTGTGTAACGTGAGGTTATTTTTTATTTCTTTAAAAATGTAATTTTGGCGGTTTTTCACAATTTAGACTTTTTGTATTTCAGACAAGTTTGTCCAGACTGTTACTTTTGTTACTATTTACCGTAGACCAATAAAACCCTACAGGTGGAAAGTATATCATGTGTAGTTGTACAACAAAGGTTATTTTTTTATTTCTTTAAAAAAGGTAATTTTGGCGGTTTTTCACAATTTAGACTGTTGTTTTTCAGACAAGCTTGTCCAGACTGTATCTTTGTTACTATTCACTGCAGACCAATAAAACCCTACATGTAGAAAGTATATAATGTATAGTTGTGCAATATCAGGTATTTTTCGATTTCTTCATAAAATGTAATTTTGACGATTTTTCACAATTTGGACTTTGTTGTTTACTATACCTTAAGGGAAGAAAATATCTATATTGTAGATGAGCGCGGGGGATGTGCAATCTACGATTGTCTTGTTGTAATAGTGGCACGCGTTACTACCTACCTGATTATTACTTTTTTGGCAGTTCGCCAAATATTGGCAGAAATATTGGTCAAAACGCAATTTTCTTTAAAACGTATATTCTCCTGTGGTTTTAATGGAAATATGTACATACGTGTCCATCTGGCTATTACCCTTTTTTTTGGCGATTCGAAAAAAATATTGGCCGAAACACTTGTTATTACCTTTTGGATATTCGCCCAAAGTTCTCGGATATATTGGCGATAAACCATTTTTGTATTAGAATCTTGACTGACGCTAGGTACATAGCCTTACTGTCTTGAAAGTTTGGTTACAGGTTATGCTTATGTGCCATAAATCTTGAGATCAGCATTCCTGAGCTGGGGCATTGCCCAGGGACAATCTTGTTGTATTTTTATTTTGGTATCTAATTTAAAGAACAACCCCCTTCCCGCTCCCCCTCCAGGACATATGTTTGAATGGGCTTGCCAAGTATGGCCAATTGAGAGGGGAGCATTTTATATTTTTTGGTGGTCAGTTTTCCAAGTGCTTCTTCTTTACCAGTTTGGAACGGATTGCCTTCAAATTTATACAAATACCTACTACAAGGTCCTATCTTGAAAAGTTACTTTTTTCGGGATCCGCCAAAAACTGGCTAAATGGGGGAGGGGGGTTAACAAAAATTGGTAGCCAATTTTGAAAATGCTTCATCTCCACTATCAATGGGATTCCTGTCCAATTTCGTATGAATGTCTGCCAGGTGGTTCTCTCTTCAAAATTAACCTTTTTTTTGGCGATCCGCCAAGAATTGACCATGTAGTGATTCTTCCAAAATTGGCCAATTGGCGGGATTTTAAATCTTTTTCTAAAATGCGTTTGATTTAGCAGTTTGATTTATTCGAAATTTCACAATATTACTCTTCATGTGGTGTTTTTCTTTCCAAAATTTGGTTTCATGCAGCCCTTTGAAAGTAGTCCAACGTAAGGGCTTCTTTTCTTTTCTGAGATCCGCCATAAATGAGGCAAATTCAGCCTTTGAAAAAATTTCAGTAGCCGGTTTTTAGCCCTCAGCCATCAAATGGCTAAAGGCTATTGCTACGGCCGTGCCCGTCCGTCCCTCCGTGCGCCCGTCCGTTGACATTTACATTGTGAACACGCTCTAGTCTACATTTTTCTGTCAATCGCTTAGATTTTGTTTGTGTTCATCTTAAAGTACTGCCATCCTTTTTTTCTGCCATCCATTTTTTTTAAATGAGCCTGTGACCGGCCTCAAACCTACTATTTTCCTTGTTTCGAATGTTGACTGAAGGCGTTGCGTCTCTGATGCCTTTGTTTAAACATTAAACACCAAACAAACAAGGAAACAGACTGTCGAACAACATCCTTTCCGCGGCGACAATAAGAAAAAACGAGACACGAGCCATGTGACGCAAGGTCAAAAGGGGAAGTAAAGTTCTATCCAAGGTGATCACATTCTAGCTGTCCAGTACAAATAAAGTACCAGAGTAAGCTGGAAACGTTCACTGAACTGATGATCCAAACACAGTCTATCCTGAAAATTGGCTGTAACGTGAACATTTTAAAGGCGTGGCTTCGTTATGCGCAGTTAATGCTGGGTCAACTTTCATTGCTTTCTTCCTTTTAGACGCTGGGTCAACAGTTAATGCTGGGTCAACTTTCATTGCTTTCTTCCTTTTAGACGCTCTGATACGATATATCATTCGACTGCCCTGTTTTGTGCAACGTACGAAAACTGACATATACAATATGGAATCCAAAAGCGAAAAAGCACACATTTTCATAAAAGGCATCCCCACTTTATGTATAATTAAAACAGAAGCACATTTAATTTCCTTTTCACCTCTGTACCATGTAGGGTTTCTAATTTATAGTTACTTTTAGCCCAGTTGACTTTCGTCGGTGGGCCGTACCCATCACAATTTCTGTCACGTCTTCACTTTTACGGCTGGGCACAATTTCCACGAACATTGTTATTATTTTGGCTACAGGACCGGCTGTGGAGAAAGACAAGGTCACCAAATGCAGGCTCAGCGTGCGTGGGAACTGACCCAAACAGGAACTGGGATTTCCACTGGAATGGTAATTAAATAGAGTGTGGTTTTGAAAATACCCTGATGGTCGGTTCAAAATGCATCAAGCTTGTTTTGAAGGCATGATACCAGCTTCCTCGGAATATAGGGTAGGGGAAGGGGGGGGGGGGGAGAGGAGTGTTGCCTCTTGACCCTGATGGTCGGTTCAAAATGCATCAAGCTTGTTTTGAAGGCATGATACCAGCTTCCTCGGAATATAGGGTAGGGGAAGGGGGGGGGAGAGGAGTGTTGCCCCTTGACTGGAAATGTTTGCAAAGACTTTTGCATGTGACGGAAGCGAAAAACTCTTAATTCCCATGAACCAATTCTACGAATATTCCAGAGGCTGGCACAAGCGAAAACAGGTGCAGCGACATCTACGCCGGCTCCAAACCCTTCTCTGAGATCGAAACAAAGAACATGGCAGACTTCCTGTTGTCGGGCGTCGACTTCAAGGTCTACCTGACATTACACGCGTACGGCCAGTACTGGCTGACCCCCTGGGGCTACACAGCAAGCGTTCCCGATGACTACGACGAACTGGTATGCCCCGCTATACAGCACTTCATAATTTTCTATGTGAGGGGGTAGGGGACTGCTTTACCTCTGAGCACTAGGTAAGACTAGGCAAGACCCAATTCAAGTTACTTAAATGGCAAAATGAAAGGAACAAAAAGAAGTATAAATTCGCATTTAGAAATACGTTTTAACCTGTTTTTTAAATAAAGCCCAATAATAATAATAATAATAATAATAATAATAATAATAATAATAATAATAATAATAATAATAATAATAATAATAATGCAGTGAATTATTGACACTTGACCAGCCTTTGGCTTGCAAGGGCCATATGAACTTGTGCGAGCAGCCGTTGGTATCTTTTTTTTTCTTGACAGCAATCGGCTTTCGTAGCTGTGTCACCTACTCCACTAGCGCTACGGACAGTAGGGCCACGAAAATTGCGACTTTGTAGAACTTGATATGAAAAAATCAAAAATTGTCAAAATTACAACCCTCTGAAAATTGCCTAAATTGACGCTTTCGAGGGTGCCTTGTGGAGTCCCCTTTTCTATTAAAGACTCATGTAAGAGCTGTTATTCTTTCATAGTTATAAATTTATCGTGACAGGGTGTTTCACGGGGGATCCTGCAGCTCTCTGACAGCATCTAGTTTCATTTTTTTCGCCCAAAACAGTTCTGCGTTTGCTTGAAAGTAAAATATATACACTGTGTATATGTTGTGTTTGCAGTTGGTGTAATGTGTTGGTTTTCAGGTTGCTTTGGGGCAAGTCGGGGCCACAGCTATAGCTGAACTGTATGGCACAGAGTACACTGTCGGCTCAGCCACTCTCGTCCTCTGTAAGTGTTACGTCACACCTCTATGTGCCACTTCTAACTTAGACCGAATGTCGTTACTGCTCAGCGGTGTGACTCCACTTGGAATTCAAACGAAAGATCGACCTCGACTGAATGGCCTAAAATGAGGTCTGTTAAGGTCACGAAGATACCTTTTATCTTTTACCCCCTAAGTATCGAAAATGTCTTAAAGGGAAATGCGGGTATCTCTGCGCCATCTAGCGACCGAAATGCGCATTACATTGAATATCGCCGAGTTTGAATCCATGTTTACACAGTATAAATAACTACTAAACCAGTCGAGATCGAAAAATTCTTTTCAAAGACTAATAGGGTCGTGTCCAGAAATGGTCTGTATTGATATTTTGTTCCCAGAAGGGCCTGTGTTGATATATTGTCCATTAAAAATCATATTATACTGTTTTCACCATTTATCCATTGAGTCAATGGGATTTTATCAAAACGATTGTATAATTTTCTTATTGATATGGTGACATATATTTTTTATTTGCTTAAAACATTTCGTATGACATTTTCTTCAAACAGGGAAAAAATGAGGCAATTGTCAATTGTGATTATGTGTAAATTTTGCATTTTGATTGAAATTTCTTGGTTTTCCCAATGGTTTCTATAGTAAAGGTACGGGACCTTTCAGTGTGTTTAGTTCTCTTATAATATCGGTGACCCCCCTTTTTCTTTTCAATTTTTGAATGTATACCCTCCGAGCATTAAACTGTGAAAGTATGAAGGAAATGTCAATTGTAGGTGAGATACCCGCATTTCCCTTTAAAATCAGGTGTACTGTTTAGTTAGGTTTCGGTTTTTGGTTTTTCACGGAGAAGTGAAAGTCTGCGAGGCACCTCGTTTACGTCTTTCAGCCCCATAGTATCTCGTTGGTAGTTTTCGAGAAAATGATCAGTGTGCAATTTGGTGGCCTTCACCTTGAAAGGAAAGGTGCCTTCTATGTAATATCTATTAGGCCGAAATGGCATAAAATGATATCAAAATATCGGTTTTCAAGGTAATAATCAACATCTGGTTTTGGATCTTAATCTTGACCAAGAGATCAAGGTCACCGAAGTCAAGCTTACCTCTGATACAACTTGATTTAGCTCTGTTTCTTTGAAAATGAGCGCAAATGGTCTCTGACGGTTTTCGAGATATGGTGCTCAGCCTTGACCCTAAAGGTCAAAGTCAAGATAAAACAGACAAATCCCTTGTTAAACAGACCCAGGAAAGTCCCATATGATATTACTTTGTGGAAGTAAAGTGCAACAATAAATTCAGATTTGCTCCATCTCTTACCTTTTTGGATAAGTTGGTTGGATACGTGGACTTCCTTTACGTTGATCTCAAAGACCTACATAAATGTGCCAAGTTTTGTTTTCCTAGCTCCAAATCTGTTTCCTCATAACTGTGGAGTTGTGTGTGTTGTTGATTGTTTTCCCTACACCAGCATAAGGTTTGGTTCAAGATAGTTATACAGTAAATAAACTGGTTGTCTTCCCCCCCCCCTCCTCTCCAGTTCTGCCCTGGTCTTTTTGTCCCGGCCAACCCTGCGGCACGCCGTATAACAACTAACTATTGCGTGATAGCAAACTCACCCAGGCCAACTTGTAGCGTATCATGTTTAGGCTAATTTATAGGTGGGCAGTCAACCCCCCTCCTCCCTCCCCGTGACAGAACCCCTCCCCGTAATTTTGCAGATCTGGGACTAACCCCCCCCCTCCCCCGCGGCCAAACCCCCCTTCGTGACACAACCCCCCCCCCTCCTACTTTTGATAGCGTTGTAAGAAAAACAATGCCAAAGCGGCACCAAATGTTCAGCTATAAACAAACATAAAATCTGACATATCAAATTAAACTATCAACTTGTAAACTATCAGCTTACAAACTAATCTAAATTCAAATCGCTGTAATTAAATCTGTGTTTAGTGAAGGAGCACATTGTGACCAAGACCTCGCAGGGTTTCGGCCAGGGTTTTCTCATCTGATACGCGAGCCCGGCAGAGCATCTGAAGACGCTGCTGGAGGTTCACGGTCTCTTCCTGTTGGCGACGCTTTGCTGGTGTTTGCGGGTAGTTATTCGGGTGGTTACTCGTGCGGGCTTCGTTGCGGACTCGTTGACTCGTTCCAGACAGCGGGGCTATAGTGTGGTGATAAATGGCAAAATGGCATTGGCGGCAGCGTTGCGTCGGGAGCAGCATCAGGTAGTTGGATGCTTCTGAAGGAACCGAACACGTACGTTGTGTCGAAATATACCAGGAGTTCTTCTGCTTCTTCGAGACATTCGTCGCGAAAAAAACCATCCCGTTGGCCACATGGTCTACTGGAACGAAGGCGAAGGCACTCAACATCCTTGCATCATGCCACATGGCCTGCTTAAAGTGGTGAAAGCATCTTTTGATAACGATGTGACCTCCCAGAACGTCCCGGATTGCGTTGCTGACGGCGACCTCGAAATCAACCAGGATGCAGGAACTCTTCGTAGACTGTACTGGTTTTTTCAGGAAGGAACGCGTACACAGATGTTATGGCGCAGTCTTCGCGAGCGGAACTCCAATGACATACAGCTGGTGAAAAAGTAGAGGACATGTCATAAATGTTCCATCCATAAACCATTGCCGAGCGCTGCATAACTGACGAAGTCGCCTTTTCCGCGGCGCCTTTAAGAATACGGTGATTGCTGGCTGCTTCGTTGTCGTATATCAGAAATGGTTCGGGTTGGTTTCCGCCAGTGGTTGTGAATTCCACAGGCAGTTTTATTTCACCTGCGGATGCAGACTCTTTCGATAAGGCTCCTCGTGTATACCTCCAGGTCATTCTCCTCATGGACTCGGTTGATGGCAGGTCAGCCCAGATATCGATTTCCGTATTCAGCAGACTTGGCTCAGAATGGTCGCGGGTTTTTCCCTGCTATTACTCGCCCTTTCTTTCATGGCTTGCTTGATCTTGATCTGTTTTGGTGTGAGCCTGTTATGTATTTAAATAAATGAGATCAAATAAAACACGTCCATGATCTTCTAAGACTAATTTTACTCTACCCAAAATATGCATGTGTAGCAAGAAGCGCGTGGGTCGTCTCAAACACTACATTTCTCCCCGGTATAATTTGGATTAATTAATCAATTAATATTAAAATTAAGCTCAAAAATTTTCTTTTCGAGGCAAATGCTGCTTTTGAAATAGCCATCATATTAGCACGAGTTAAAACGCTTCTTTACAAGAATATTCATTTCAGACATGAGGTTTTTAAGGGTGTCAGAAACCAGCTAAATGCTTCTCACTCAGATATTTGTTAATAATAAAACAATTAAATGGAGATATCTCAGTTGAGATAACCTTATAAATGTACAAACGTTCATTAACGAGATGCAGTATATACGTCTAAGTAATCATCAATAACTAAACAACTACCTTTTTTACATGCCTTCATACAGTTAATTTCAGCACTCCTTTTTAATTACTTCCAGGATGTTATGTGCGATATTGCCACAATCAAAGCTGCATGTTTATTGTGCATCCTTTCAGGAAAGGTTCAATAGCAAGGGAGTCCGACATCTCGACATTTGCAGTTGAATATGCTTGTTGAACTAATCTGTTAATCCGCTCTACTAATTCGTCCTCTGTTTCATCCACGATCTGTTTAATAATTGACAGCTGACGTCTTGCTAGGATGTCTTCTTTTTTGCCAAATATGTTTTCTAGTCTTTTTACCAGCTCGGTATAATCTTGGGTAACGGTTTCTGGTAAAACGTCTTTGAATTCTGCAGCTGTACCTCGCAGACAGATCAACAAGAAATCCAACTTGTCTTCATGGGCAATGTTCAGCTTGTTCGTTATTGACTTGAAGGTAGACATGAACGCTTCAAATGAGTCTTTGCCGTTGAATAGTGGTAATGAAGATATCAGTCGTGAAAGATACATATTGTCGTTATTTCTCTGTTGGTTTGGTCTTCTTCGACCTAGGCTAGGTTCTGTTGTATTTGGTGTAGTGATGGTTTGATGAGGTCTATCTCTATTGTGTTGTTCAATAACTTGTCCCATTATTTCATAAAAATCTGCATCGTCCATAGGTACACCCTGTTCATTTCCAATATCGTCCCCTTTGTCTTCTTTTTCAGCTGTAAATTGCTCTAATCTTGTTTCCATGTGGTCATATATCTTTGCCTCTAGGTTATCTAGTCTTTTTACTGCAGTTGTATCTAATCTCCGCTATAAAATCACCCATCATCGTTTCAGTGTTTTCTCTCAGCTTACCTTCTATGTTTTTCACGAAATGATGGAGGTTTTCCGAACTTGAAACGAGTTTTGAGTCCAATTGCGTGATTTCTTTAAAGACTTGACTGCTGTTGAGGTCCATTTTTCTTTCAATGCTGTCTATTCTGTAACTCATGGTATCCTCAATTCTTCTTTCCATCCTTTTCATATCTGTGCGCATGGCATGGAGCTCAGTCATGAGATCAGACATAGAATGAACTTCCTTCTCTTTGGATGAAGGATCTTTTGTTTCTTTTGATTCAGCATCTTGCTTGAACTCTTGGTCTGATTTTGCCTGCTGTCGCGTTTTTGGTTTAGTAGGTGTTGCCATATTCTTGCATGATTTGTATCTCTTTTTTACAGACCTTATGGTTAAATTTCATTCAAAGAGCACCAAAAATTGTTTTAATTTTGTTATTCAGTGTCTGCATTATCGCGATTCTCTGGGGTTTCGGTGATAGATAGTCACCTGTCTACTTAAGCTATTTTCGCGTTGATAATCGCAGCGGGTGGCAATATTCAAGCAAGAATCGGTGTTATTTAAACGCATGTCTGGGCCTGTATTCACAATCTGGTCTGCATGCCTTCTCCAGATATAACCTTGGGTCAGTTTCAACGTGGTATTTTACAGGACCGCATCTTTTTTTGATAACTCCTGACTGCCATTTGGGTTTACTTGGCTGTCCCCTGTAATCTGTCACAAGAACACGCTGGCCTGTGTTGAACGATCTTAACTTGTGTTAAACATCCGCATGCACGGCTTTTCGTGGGTTTTGCAATGCGGGGTATTTCTGTTCGTGATTAGGATTAGGAAGCTATCCACCTTATGACGTAATGAAATCTGTCTGTCTTTCATGGATCGTAGCTTCTGCTTAAGCGCTTTTGCTGCTATTTCGGCTTGTCCATTATTCTTTGGTGAAAAGGGTGGACCAGTTCTGTGTTTGATGCCGTTCTTTTTGCAAAAATCCTGAAATTCTTTGGAAGTAAAAGACATGGCATTGTTACTTACAATAAGTTTTGGAATTCCGTATGTGGCGAAGGCGGGTCTTGGGGAGTCTAAAACCCCACTTCTTGATGTTGAGTTCTTGATGCCAACTATCGGCCACTTGCTGTATGCATCGATAATTACCAATAATTGCTTTCCCTCGTACATGGCAAAATCGATGTGAATTCGTTCAAACGGTGATTCTGGATATTTCCAAGAATGAAGTGTAGATTCAGGAGGTGTGCTCTGATGGTGAATACACTTTGAACAATTCTGGATTTTCTCTTCAATCATTTTGTCCATGCCTGGAAACCATACATAGACCTTGCGATGGCTTTAGTTTTCACGATGCCTTGGTGGTCTTCATCGAGCTGGTTAAGAATACGGTCCCGGACTGCAGATTGTATAATAACACGGTGCCCCACAACAAAAACACCTGATTGAGTGCTCATTTCATTTCGCCTAGTATAAAATGGCTCGAATTCCTGATTTTTCTGTGACCATATTCCGTTCTGAATTGCTTGATACACACGACTCAACACGGGGTCTGTTCGAGTCTGTTTGCGAATATCCTCGCTGTTTAAATAAATTGCATCCAGTTCTCGCAGCTCAAAAACGGTGTTTCCTTGATTGGGAGAGAGAGTCGAGAGGGTGCGTCACAGTTTGAATGTTGTTTAGATGGAATATGCTCGTTAGCGGTTTGTTATCTACCACTAGATAAAAGTGTCTCCCGTAGAGATAATTATACAGTCTCCTGATTCCCCATACTATGGCTAAAGCTTCTTTCTGAATGTGACTGTAGTTTTTCTCAGCTGCTTTCAATGTTCTTGAAAGAAACACAACAGGTCTTTCGGTATTATCTATCATAGTGTGTGACATGACAACACCATGTCTATTAGGCCCAACATCACACTGTACATGCAGAGGTAGATCTGGGTTGTAGTGCGCCAGAACGCGGTCACTTGCGATCTCCTTTTTGCATGCACGAAGGCATTTTCGTGTATGCTCTTCCTTGCCCATGTCGCCTCATCTGTTTTCAGGCCATACAACGGACTCAGTATTCGTGAAATACTGGGTACAAAGCGGTGATAGTAGTTAACGAGACCGAGGAAGCTCAACATTTCCTTCTTGTCTTGTGGCCTCTGGGCTTCTGCTATTGCCTGTATTTTATCCTCCATTTGTTGTACACCGTCTTTGATGATTCTGTGACCACAGAAATCAACAGAAGGCTGCATGAATGAGCATTTTTCTACATTCATTGGGTAGCGGATACTGTTCAGGAATTAACGCTGTATTTAGAATTGACTTGTTGTCAGCTCAGATGCGAACATCGCCATTTTTCTTCGGAACTACTACGATAGGTGACCCCCATTCGGAGTGACAAATTTTCGAGATGACCCCTTGTTTCTCTAGCTTGTCTAGCTCATCAGTCACTTTTTCGCGCAGAGCAAATGGCATCGGCCTGGCCTTCACAAACTTGAGTGTGAACTTTTCCATTATGTGTTTTAACTTGCCCACTCCGGATGAGAACAGAGACCTGTGTGTGTCAACAAGTTGTTGCACGCGTTTATCCAGGTTGATTGATTGACATGTTTGTTTGCACTAGCGCCGTTTGCGGAGTTTGCGACGGACACAGCCTTGATCTTGCTCCAGTTGACCCGCATTTCACGAAGCCAGTCACGTCCCAGGAGTGCATTTGAACCATTTTGCACGACAAATAACGGCAGCTTTTTCCTTTGACCATGAAGCTTAACAGTGACACTAAACTTTCCTACAGGTCGCAGTTGACCTGTGTACGTCTTAAACATTACCAAGGTGTTTTTCAGCACCTGGTCTGGAAACTTCTCGTTGAATTCGGACAGCGTGATAATGCTCCGGGCACTGCCTGTATCAGTCTGCATGCGTACAGATTTTCCGTTCACACGGGTTGACACAACCGGCGTTATCTATGCTGTTGACCTGGGTCAGGTGATATAAATCATCGCTGGAGCTCTCGGATTCCACCGACTCCGACTTTTTATCCATTTTATGTACTTTTTGTGTTTAGTTTTAGACTTATCCTTCGGTCGAACGTCCATTTTATGTACTTTTTGTGTTTAGTTTTAGACTTATCCTTCGGTCGAGCGTCAGTTTTCCCATTATTTTTCTTCTTTGACATACATGCTCTTGCAATGTGTCCTATTTTATGGCAATAATTGCATTCCGTTTCATATATCGGCACGACTTTGAATCATGATTTTTGCCATTGCACCTCGTACATTTTGCACCTGATTTCTCGCTTTTGCGTTGCGATCTTGGGTAACCACGGCTTTGTTTCATTTCGTTTATCGTCATATTTGCATTTAACTTTTCTTTTTCATTACTGGCTTGCTCAAAACTAGCGATTCCTACCGGGCGTTGGAAAGTCAGTTCATCTTATGACAAAAGTTTCTTTTGCACATTATTATTTGAAAGTCCAACGATAAACCTGTCGCGAAGGTTTTTCATTCAGCGTTTCGCCTTCGTATCCGCAATGAATACTCAGCTGTTTCAAGGCAGCAACGAAGTCAAAGACGCCTTCCCCGTTGTGCTGGGTACGCTTATGAAAGCGATACCGTTCCGCGATTTGTAGCGGTTTCCGTGAGAAATGTCCTTTTAGGGCATTAATCAGTTCTTCATATGTTTTACCACTTGGCGCAACGGGTGCCAATAAATGTTTCAGCAACCGGTACGTTTTACCACCAATTAGCGAAAGAAGGGTGGGGACCTTTTTCCCTCTGGCACGTCATTAAGGGTGAAAATTTGTACTAACCGCTCAGAGTAACTATCTCAGTCACCAACCATTTCGTCAAAGGGATCCATCCGTCCTATTTGACCAACATATCGCACATTTGCACCTTCTCCAGCCATAATCTTGTTACTTAGTGCCAAGTGTTATTTCATATGAGCACAGCCACAAGTCATGTATTCCGAGCCTGGTTCCCAATATTTACACTTAAACTTTCATTAGAATTTTGACTTTCTAATCATCACACTTGTTTGACTTTTTTTTTTGAAACTTCGTTTAGTATAGAATTTCATAGCACGTTAATTTTATGATAATTAGATTTGAATTTTGCATAATTTTCCTCGTCGCCAATCGTTATGTATTTAAATAAACTAGAGCAAATAAAACACATCCATGTTCTTCTAAAACTAATTTTAATCTACCCAAAATATGCATGTGTAGCAAGAAGCGCGTGGGTCTGGATGCTATGTGAGGGGTCGTCTCAAACACTACATTTAGATGAACGGTATTTCGTCTGGATGCTATGTGAGGGGTCGTCGCAAACACTACAGAGCCTTTCCAGTGAATGGTGTTGGTGATTTGAACATTAACGTTTGCACGCATTTATCTAGCGGCATTCTCAAACAACTGAATTGCGATATGTAATTGCAATAAGCCGAATTGCAATCACAAGAATTGCAATTACTTTTTGGATAGTTTAATTGTGGTTGCAATTCAATAATACCTTTCTTTTGCACTCAGATGCACTCAGGAATCCTGTCGTCATGGTCATCAATAGAGAAAAATAAGATGAACAGAATTGCAATCAAAACATTATAAGCGTTCAGTCATCTCTTTCGTCTGTCCTCATATGTACTCCGTAATTCTGTCATCATGCTCATCAACAGAGATCAATAGGGTAAACGGATGCACTCGGGCACCCAGTCATGGTGCCCTTCTATACATTCAATACCGATCAAAAGGTATGGGGGAGGGTTGTGTCAAGGGGGCTCTCGGCCACGGAAAATGGTAATGGAAATAACGGTAAACGGAAAAAGGCAAATAATCTAATCACAATATATAGGATTAATTTTGATTAAAGAAACTAACATGCATGCTTGCTCAACATCAAAGAAAATCCACTCCGTGTCTGAAATGCCACAAGATGCCACACCTTGCGTCCATACCAGGATTTTTATAATCCCTCAGCGTACTTTGTACTTAATCCCTAGACTACTGAGGTGTCGCCAGAACATTATAAAAGCCCAGGGAAATTAGAAATTTTCTCATAAACAATGAAAATTATTACAAACAACAAAGCTTTGCCTTGATGGTTGCATTTATATCAGTCAAGCAACCAAAGCTGTGGACGTTCGCTGGAAGTACGTCAAGAGAATCATTGACTGCCGCGATGCACTTAAAACAACAATAAACCTGGATGGTCCACTTTTGGTTATGAGTCACAATCGTGACCCAAGTGACCATTTTGTGACCGCAGTAAAATGCAGTGCTGAATGAAAAAAATACAGACCAAGCAAAGCTTTTATAAGCGTGCACGGATACTGACCCATTCAGCTGGGGACATTTCAATGAATTTTGATTCCGTTTTTTGTCGCTACCACATTTTCCGTTCACAGCACTTCACCGTTTTTTTTCGTTTACCATTTTATTTTCCGTTTACCGTTGCTTCCGTGACCATTTCTATTTTTTTCTAAACCCACGCACACCATACGTTCAGGCCGACTTATAAACGCATGCCATATGCTCTCGGTTGCTAATAAAATATACTCTGTATGCTGAGACTAAATAATAAAATGCACATTATGCTAATGCTAGCATAAAACACACACCCTATGATGGGGCTAAATGATATGACACGCCATATGGCCAGGCTGACCAAATAACATTCATTACCTGCAAAGTCTAACACTGCCCTGGGATATTTAACTACTTTTCTCGGACATTATACAACAGGCGTGTTTTAGCCCAGCCAACTATTGTTGGTTGGCATTATACATCACTTGAGGGCTGTCAGTAGTCCGTTATGTGTGTGTATAAACAATTTTCAAAATGCAACTCTTCCTGCATTTCTGGTCCGATTGTTTTGAAATTTTGTAGAAATATTTCCTGGACAATCCACCACGCAGATTGTGGGTTTTTGGCGATTTGACCTTAACTGGCAAAACATAGTAACCAAATTTAAGAAAATAAAGAAAATGCTGCTATTCCTACAAATCCAGCCCGATAGTGTTGACATTGGACAGGAATATTTTCCTCAAAATCCTGTGGCAGGCATGTGTTTTGTGTGGCGATTTGACCAAAATTTGCCAAATTAATGGCCATAAACGGTCGAATTGCATAAAATTCACATTGTGCTCTTGTTTGACGCTTCTTCACCAGTTGCTGGGTGAGGGGGCTTGATGGGCTCACTGGTGGTGTGGCTTGCGAATCAGAAGGTCGTGAGTTTCACGCTCCGCTCTAGACGTACTTTTTCATTGGCTTCTTTCATGGGTTTTGCAGGCCAATTTATAGTTCTACCGCCCACAGAAGTGCTTCAGTGGTGTTGTAGTATATTTGTTATCATTTCGGCAAAACTGGCCAAATAAACGGATAGCTTTAAGAGAAACAAAACACAGCGCTGCTTGTCCCACAGATCTGGCCAGATTACTCTTTATAGCAGTGTTTGCCAATCTAAATTTTGTCAAAATTGATCGGTTTCTCGTTTCACCTTTGTGACGTTTTTGCTTTTACGGCTGGGCACAATGTTCATGGATATTTATGCTAAGGTACTGTGGTTGGAGGGATATCTTTCCTGGTCTTCAGAAATAAGAATTTATAGTTTCATACACTGGTGGTGTAATTGTCGGACCAAGCAATCTTTCAGCATAAATTATCTTGTCATGTAATCCAGTCTCCTGGCAGAACCTTGTGATCCTCCAACAGACGTTTACACCGGTCTCCTGGCACTGAGCCACCCAGTCCTTCGACAGACGTTGACGGCTTTGTCCTGACAGTGATTAGGATAAAACGCTAGCAGACATTTATTCCATTCGTTTGACAGAGCTACACAATCCATTGACAGACATTTACACCATTCTCCTGATAGAACTACACAATCCGCTGACGGACATTGACACTATTCTCCGGACAGAGAACCACACAATCCTCTGACAGACATTTACACCTGTGTTGTAGATGCTGCCGCAGGGTCATCGATGGACTGGACGAAAGGAGTTGCAAACATCTCTCGGTCGATAGCGGCAGAGCTCCGGGACGAAGGCTATTACGGCTTCCTCCTCCCACCCAATTTCATCCGGCCCGTTGGCAAAGAAACCTTCAACGGCATTCGAGCTATGATTCGCAAAGTTGGGACGGATCTTGGCTACATACCATAACAAACGACGCATGGCCATTTCCTCTGCCCAGACCCTGCCAGAAAAAAATACCTTGAAAATGCTAAATATGACTTGAATGGGGTTTTGATATTAGAAATTAAAACATGGTTTATGATTTTCCCATTGTCTTTTGCATGTTTTCTTTGTTAGGAATCCACGATAACTTGGATCGACGGTCATTGTCAGAATGATCTATTATTGATTTTTTGGTCCCGGTAACATGGAATCTTATTGAAATGCAAGAGGTCTTTGGAGCTGATAGCAGTTTGATAGCAGTGCAGTTAATTCGTACGCTCGTAAAAAATGTGACCAGCCAGATTCGAACCAGGCGAGCATCGTTACCACCACACATCGATCAGTTTGTTGTGATAATTGATAAGTAGCCTGTCAATTTAATCCCACAATTGTGAGTAAACTATTGTAATATTGTCGATTCGTAGCTAAGAAAACAAACACATTTGCATTGAACCCCGTTGTTTTAAGTGAGCTAAAGCTTCAAAACTGCTATGTAGCTCTGGATGTTTCATCTTTTAACCTTGACATAATTAAAAATGTTCCGGGGGTCAGGGCACCTGCTTTCATTGTGAAGATCCACTCCAACTTTGAAGATACCTGGTGTAGCTTAATGTGATATCTTTCAAAAACTGGTGGGTGGACTGATCCGAAAAATCGCAAAATTTGCTTATCTTTTCTTTATACGGTAGTGCATTGTCACTGAGGTGCGCGTTGTAATATTTTTTGCACTCCTCTGCGATGCTTTCTCTCACGTATTTATGTTGTTGTGACGATGCTCAGTACACACTTTCAGTAGTGCGTAGCGTGACGTTTCCGATACTGGAAGAGCGGGTGATAAGTAACTACAGTGTATAAACCGGGCGTATGTACCAGGCATAATATTGCTGTTTCCCTTGTACTCATACTGGCAATCATACAATAAATTTCAGTAGCACGGTAGTGAAACTCGGATTGATATAAAGGAACTATTTTGTAACCAAGGACGCCAGACGCCGTCGATGAAATGAAATGTTCGAATTTTTCTAATTTTCATTTGCAAATGTTATTTTATGCACAGTTGCGCCTGGCGTTTATAATATATGCGACCTAAATCGAGCTGACCGAGGTTATGGTAATGCATATTAAATCAATATTGATATGAAGTATTTTGTATAATACCTGAAGGGAAGTTCTCAGGAGCGGGGGGAGGGGACACTTGGTATCATATGTGTTGCCATGCGTGCCTAAGATAAACAAAGCGGAGAAAGAGGTAATTCTGATGCCAGACGCTTCCCGTGCGGATTGCCTATGTCATTAAAAAGGGGGTAATTTTAATTCAGTACTCTGCTTTTCCCACAAAAAGGGGGATTATTTGGGAAATTCGCTCTGCGTTTGGTTAAAAAGGTGTATTAGTTAGACTCGCCACCAGGAGATTAGGGGTCGTTTTACACATTTATGGACACAAATGGTAACCAGTGTATACGTGAGTGCCCCACGCCCCCGGATTATGGACACGCATGGTAACCAGTTGGCACGTGAGTGCCCCCAGGATCATGGACACACATGGTAACCAGTAGGTACGGGAGTGCCCCCCCCCCCCCACCGGGAATTCCCCTCGTGAATTACTTCTTTCATATAATGTGAAACAAACCTGAAGCTCAAAAGAGAATGCTGGCTTGAATTCACTCATCAGAGCCCGGTAGTGAAAGTCCCTCTGACAAACGGAACAGTGGTTGTTTATATGTGGCCCAAGCTTCTTACAGAAGCAGGGGCTATAGCAGTCGGTGAAAGTATGTGCGTATGTACGCTTTTAAGTTGAAAAAATCGCATCTCCTCCTGAGTTTTTAGCCTGAATATCCTGTAACTTTGCTTGATGGTAGCGGATACAAGTACCTACCAGGCTATTACTTTTTCTGTTAATTCGCCAAGATTGGAGGAAATATTGACGAAAAACCAGTTTTCGTTAAAATGTATCTCCTCCTAGGGTTTTGGTAGAAACGTTCTAAAATTTTGGTGGAAGGCATAAGTGCACCTGGCTATTACTTCTTTTTTTTTTTGCCGATTCGCCAAAAATTGCAGGTGATTAGTAAAAAAAAAATTGGCGAAACTTTTGGCGAAAAATCAACAAATGTCCAATAAAATCCTAACGAACTCCAGGAAAATAGTCTTACTGTCTTGAAATTTTAAGGAAAGGTAGCAGGCCGTATTACCTAACTGACTATTACAACTGTTGGTGATTGGCCAAAATTTGCGAAAATTTCAGTAAAATCATGAACTCACACTAACCTTAACAGTCTTGAAATTTTACGTAAGCGTAGCAGGCATTACTGTTACTTTTTTGGTGGTTGGCTAAAAAATAGGCGAACATTTGGCACCCCCCTCCCCCTCCAATACATAAATAAATCAATAAAATAAACAAAATCTTAACGAACTATAAGAAAATAACCAAAATACCTTGTAATTTTAGTTAACAGTAGCACACATTATTACTTAACTGGCTATTACTTTTCTGACAATTCTTAGAAAATTGGCCTGTAAATTTTACGTAAGGGTATTATTATTGGCTATTAATTTTTGTGGTTATTGACCAAAATATTGGCGAAAATGCTTGCGAAAAAGCAAAAAATTTTCAATAAAATTTTAACAAACTCCAGAAAAATAGCCTCATTGCCTTGTCATTTTAAGTACCTAAATGGCTATTACTTTATTGGCAATTCACCAAAACTTGGCGGAAATATTAACCCAAAACCAATTTTCTTTAAAACGTATCTCCTAGGATTTTCATGGAAACGCTCTAAAATTTTGGTGGAAGGTAGGATGATGCATAAGTGCCCATCAAGTTATTACTTATTTCAGAGATTCACGAAACGGGCTAGAATTACATACATAGGGGGAGGGGATATAACGGGTATAAGTAAAAAAAACAACATTTTTTTATTAAAATCTAAAATTTTAAACAGGAGGCCTTACCGTCATGAAAATGTAGTCTAATATCTTACTCTTACTGTTTGGTGAATCGCCAAAATAAGGAATCAATGTTGACTAAAGTCCAGTTTTTGCCAAATATGTATCTCCTCCTGGAAATTTACTGAAAAGTCTTAAAATTTTGATTGAAGGCAGGAAGCACAAATGTACAACTGACAATTTTTTTTGTCGAATCGCCAGATATTAGCGAAAATATTGACCGGAAACTAATTTTCATAAAATGTTGATTGAATTATTATTATCTATGTGGCTATTTCCTTTTTTGGCAATTTGCTGAAAATTGGAGGATATAATGGCGACAAACTAGTTTTCGTATTAAAATCTTGACCGACGTCAGGTACATCGCCTTACGGATTTGAATTTTTCCCTACAGGTTGTACTTAATGTCAAAAGTCTTAACATCAACATTCGTTGGCTGGGACATTGTCCATGGACAATCTTATTTATGTTAACAACCCTACTCTTCCGGCAATGACCAAAAATAACTGGAAGACAGGGCAGTATTGACGGCTCCGGCTTTGGGTGTACGAGATACATTTTTTTCACTTTTGAGAAACCGCTGTAGCAGACGAGCAGTGTGGAAAGGGATTATTTTGCATCAGCATTTTTTGTGTGGTAGTTTCACTACTGTGAACACGCTTAAAACATAATAAATAAATAAAGAAAAATAAAAAAGCATTTACGTCTGTTTTATTTAGACCAGGCGGCTGGGGGCTCCGACGATTGGGCGAAAGGCGTCGCCGGCATCACGAAATCGTTCACGATCGAGCTGCGAGATGAGGGCTATTATGGCTTCCTGTTACCGCCACATCTCATCAAACCCACGGCTAAAGAGGCTTGGGCGGGGATAAAAGCCGCAATCCGAAGCCTCCGGGATCAATAAAATCATATATAATTTTACTGCTCGAGCATAAAATTTGTGATTGATTTGAGAAAGGAACTGCACTTGTATTGTTTCTTTAACGTTGCGCCAAAGTTTCTACAAATTAATTTCATTCGAGTTTATAAGTTTAAGGTTTTAGATTTTTGTTAGAGGTCAATGTATTCAAAACGATGTTTCTTTTCTTTCTTAAATGCTTATCCCACCCCACCCCCAGGTGGGTTGGGATAAGCATCACAATACACACACAAACAACTTCTTTTTGTGCTAAGTCGAAGTGTTTTCAAAAAGTGGGTCTTGCTATGGGCTGTTTTTTTCAGTGTCAAAACACTTTCTGTGTCTTGTAAACATCTCAGAAAATAATTGACTCTGCACAACCAATGGGTTTAATAACGCCCCCAAAAGAACTCCTTTTTTCAGTTGGCCGTAACTACAAAACTTCCTTCAGATGCCACAAGCCACGCTCTAGGAACAACAACCTGCAGGCGTACGGTAAAAAAAGGCGCGAAATGAAAGGCAAAAAAAAAAAGCGAGCCTGGATTTCTCGATTAGTTTTAAATTTATGTTATTATGGATTGTTAGCCCTTGTTCTTCAAACATATACAAATAAAATATTGCCATCTACTCCTCGGTAAGGTTCCTCCATTTATAAATAATACTTTAGTGTTAGTACTTAAAGCAATCTCTAACTAGTTGAAAAGTCACCATAACGCCGTGGGATATATATATATATATATATATATATATATATATATATAATGTACGATAACTAGCCACCCCCAATATATATATATATATATATATATATATATATATATATATATATATATATATATATATATATATATATATATATATATATATATATATATATATTGGGGGTGGCTAGTTATCGTACAGAATGACCGTCTAAACGTCTAAATACGGAATTTCCTTTCGGAGGAGGGATTCTGTAAATTGAGGACATAAAAGACTTGTTTTAGGAAACATATTTCACAATAATTTTCTTCATGATGTATTCAAAATGAATTTTCAGTCTGTCCTGGAAGAACAACACGCGGCTTAATAAATGAAGGCTGTTTAAGATTTCAGCCAATAAGATAGCAGCTAACTTGCAGGTTTAAGATACCATAAACACAGTACGGTGAAACGGTAAGACTATCGTATCATTCCTCTCACACCGGGTGTCCGCAAAAGCGGTGATGATAGCGGCGGCGCGTATACCGCGCTTCTGTTCTTACTACTCACTGCTCTGACTTGTAGGTCAGTTGCAAATGATTGATTTAATGAATTTTACAATAAGAGGAACTAAGTGATTCACAAACACTCCGGAACGACGTGCCCGAAATAAAATGCACCCAGAATTTATAATATAAAGGTTATGACAAAGAGGAATCAGTATATTTCTAATCCCTAAATTTTATTTAAAAAAAACAGCCAGTTCAAGAAAGAATTCTGTAGTGACTTCCGACTTGTAAAGCAATTTCGCGGAGATACATCCACTTTCACTCCTCTCTCTCTCCCATGTCGCACTCTGGTACAAAATGGTGCGTGCTCTTCAAAACGACCCATAAAAGTGGAGTGGCAACCCAGCAAACAACCGACGTCTTTTTTGGTTGGAAAAAAGGTTGGATTTTGGTCGCGACGACTTCACAACCATATTCTGACCTATCACCGCAAAACCCGACTTTATTACGACGTCTAGGCGACGTCGGTTTTCTGACGTCATTCCGACGTTGCAAAAACGACCAAAAAGCGATGAACATTATTATCGCTCACCGGAAATGGAAGTCATTTTGAAAAAGAGGAAGAAAAAACGCAATTTTTACATGAAAATTTTAGAATTTTGATGGTGCGTCGGTATTTTTCTTCCTAGATTGTAAAAATGTGCATGGAAAATGCTTTCGTATGTATTTCACAACAGCAGTTGAATGATTAATTATCTATTAATTAGATAACTCTAGTCAGTTTCAGGTCGGAATCCGACGTCGGTTCCAATTTCATATGCAACCTAAAACCGACTTAATTCCGCTGTCGGATTTAGGTCGGAACCCGACGTCATTCTGACGTTGAAAACCCGACGCCGGTTCCATTTCATATACAACCAAAACCGGCACGTCAGTCCGACGTCGGAAGCGTCGGGTCACGACGTCCACCCGACGTCATTCTGACGTCTTAATGTTTGCTGGAAAGCTTAAAAAGAATTAGCGGAACGAGGACATCCCTCACCCCTCAAATGCGGAGTTTCAACTTTAATGAACAAAACCCCCCTTTTTTATCAAATTATACCCTTGTGAATACCGATGCAACTTAAACGCCCCCTACACTAATCATAGAACCAAAACCAGACGGGATACTAAACAAAACTACACTGGAAAAAAACTGGACGGGAAACTGAACAAAACTAGACTGGACACTGAAAAAACTAGATGGGACACTGAATAAAACTGGACGGGACACGAGGCAAATACAGAAGGGACACTAAGCAAAACTAGACGGTACACTGAAGAAAACTAAACAGGATACTGAGCAAAACTGGACGGGACACTGAACAAAACTAGACGGGACACTGAACAAAACTAGACGGGACACTACACAAACTAGACGAGAAAAATGAAGAAATATAGACGGGACACTGAACAAAACTAGACGGGACACTGGACAAAGCTAGACGGGACACTAGGCAAAGCTAGACGGGACACTTAACAAAACTAGACGGGACACTGAACAAAACTAGACGGGACACTACACAAACTAGACGAGACAATGAAGAAATATAGACGGGACACTGAATAAAACTAGACGGGACACTGGACAAAGCTAGACGGGACACTAGTCAAAGCTAGACGGGACACTGAACAAAACTAGCCGGGACACTAAGCAAAACTACACGGGACACTGAACAGAACTAGACGGGACACTGAATAAAACTAGACGAGACTGAACAAAACTAGACGGGACACTGAATACAACTAGACGGGACAGTGGACAACACTATACGGACAGTAAACCAAACTGGACGACACTAAAAGAAACTAGACGGGACACTGGACAAAACTAGACACTTGTACTCAGACGTACTTACACTGAAAAGTGTGTGCGTGCAATTTGAGGGTCCCCCTTTTTTGTCTAGCGTGGAGTGCACTTCCAAACCAACAAACCAGTCCTCCACCTCTTCCCACCCCACCCCTTTGCAACCTTGTTTCGCGATCAGGGGGAGTTAGTTTGACTGAGAAATACAACGGTTAACTAACTTGGGAGGGCGTAGCGCTTCCGGGGCCAAATCAGCGACACTACACTCTCATGACCGCAGGACACCAGTTTAATTTTTTTCCTTCAAATCAACTTACGTATGTTTCATACTTTACTTCAGGACTATTTTTCCTACGCATTGGGTTCATTTATGTCGCTGAATATAGGACTATTTGCCTTGAGGACATTCCAGTGGTAAAATTATGTTGATGGCGAAATTAGGTTAAACAGATTTTCAACAAAAAAACAGACAAACAAACAAACACAAACAAACAAACAAAAACACAAAAAAATCTGGGATGCATCTAATCACGTGACAAATTTCTGAAGGCGAAGTGGTGCATTGAATCAGTCTTTTTAATGGTGCATCAGCCCTCTCCGCCAAGTTCTTGAGACTGTGGTAAGCACACGGGTGATGGAACGCGACAGAAGACATGCCCCTCGGATACTCTTCCTTTACATTACCCCCCCCCCCCCCCTCAATTTGACTGAAATTACTTTTTCATGTTTTTTTTCTTTGTAAATGGCGTTAACGTCTGGATAAGTAGGTGGGTTAAGAGATAACCCAATAAGCATTCTAACGTTGACACAAAGTCAATTTGATGTTGCAGCGTCGATCCGACAAAACCACAACATGACCTCTGGTTGTTGTGATTTCAACGCGACCACAGACTAACGTCTTACATGCCTCTTTGAAAAATGTTGAGTAAACAACATTTTACTCTACTAAACGCAACTTTCTCCGACGACTAATCAACGTCTTTGGTGACACGTTGAGTAGATGCTAAAGTAGACACGTGCTGCAATCACGGAAGCCTAACTCATTTCACAAATGTGTGAACCATATACGATACCATATCGGTTACCATATACGGAAAATATAATACTCAACATATGGTTATAGACTGATGCACATTTTGACCACTATGTGGAGAACCGTAGATTTACCTTTGGTTTGATAAGGTAAATTTGTGTTCAGCCTGGAGTCATTTCACACATCATGTCACCTTATGGTTGTATAAAATACATATGACCACACTCTGTATAAAATAAATATCCAAGTCTTTTAAATTTTGAATAAAAAATGCCGCAAGGTCAATTACAAGAAGCCATAATATTTTTGATAGGCCAAAGACGTGATAATTTTGAAAGCCTAAACGAGTCATGCTTTCCATATCAGTTCTGATTATTTTTTTTATTAAACGTCAGAAATCAGACTTATTAAGCACAAAAAATATGAGGCCTAGATAGCTCAAAAAGGTGTCATTTTCCCCTATTATAGTCATTAGCAAAATAGACGCTCTTATGTGATAAAACAGTTAAGGTGTTGAAATGCAATTAATATCGACGAAAAAGTAGATTTGTTGATGTTTAAATTACGTCATCTTGATCGCCTACGATGAGCAATTA
This sequence comes from Protula sp. h YS-2021, assembly GCA_949752745.1. Taxonomy (NCBI): domain Eukaryota; kingdom Metazoa; phylum Annelida; class Polychaeta; order Sabellida; family Serpulidae; genus Protula; species Protula sp. h YS-2021. The sequence goes on along the minus strand of OX457027.1, from coordinate 84,860,497 downwards.
GGAAGATGCGTATAACTGCCAAAAGATGGCGCTTCTTCAACCCTTTTTTTAACGCAGTTATAAACATCACGGTCCAACAGTTTGTCTCTATGTATTTGTTTAGTCGTTTGTTTGTTTGAAAGCAATCTGGCCCTTCAACTCCGATCAAGATTCAGGCTTTACTGGAAGCTGAGTTTAATATTTGTATTTTCGTGAAAAGAATCAATAACAAAATAAATGAAATATCCTCAAAGGCTATGTTGTCGGTAACTGAACGGATTATGGAATCCTTGCTGTGTGTTTTAAGACCAGCAACGGAGGGGCGGGTATGATGGATGGGGATGGGGTGGGGGATGAAGGCGAATGGGGGCGGCTTAGGGTGGGGGTATGACTAAATGCCGCGGCATTCAGAACATATATATGTGCCGTCTTATGAAAGAAGAGTGAGTGCAAGAACAAAATATGTCACGTTTTTTTTTTATTTTTTCTGGTGTGTTAATTCCCATGTGCTAAAAGCTTCAGTTTGATATAAGGATATATAGCTCTCTCTCTCTCTCTCTCTCTCTCTCTCTCTCTCTCTCTCTCTCTCTCTCTCTCTCTCTCTCTCTCTTTATATATATATATATATATATATATATATATATATATATATATATATATATATATATATATATATATATATATATATATAAAATTATGAACATCTTTATTGCAGTGCTTGTCCTCTAACTAGATTTGTCAAAATTTAGTTATATTATTTAATGTCCATTTCTTTTGTTTTCTCCGATGACTTATTTTGAAGAACGAGGGAAACAAAGTCGCACTTCTTTTGTGAGGCAGGGCATTCTCAAAAATAACGACCCAGCACACAGGTCATTCTTTTTGAGAATGCCCCACAAGGTATTACTTTGTTTTCAGTGTTATTTAAATTGATTCATTGAAAACAAAAGACATAGTCAGTGATCAAATGGAATTTTAACAGGAATCAAACATCAAGAATCTTCGCCTTAAAAAAAAGATTTATTTAAACTTAAAAACATATATTCCTTAACAAATATTCTAATGCCTAAATACCTGACGAATTCTTTAGTTTTTACTGGAGTGGGGGAGGGGGGCTGATGAAAGAGATATATCGACACAGACGTTCGACAGCCGTCGTGATTTAGTGGCGATGAAACTGACAAAACGCATCTCATTTTCTACGTTAAATATTCGTCGACAGACGTCGTGACCTCAAAACGAGGTTTGATAGACGTCAGAATGATCACTTATTCGATTTTTTCTCTTGATTTCAAATCTCGAGCAAAACGCTAGAATTTTACGACGAGTAACATTAACTTAAACAGAAGAAAGTAGAAGCTTTCAAATAAATTACCTTGTAGCTAATGTCGGAATTCATTTTCAAAAATTATATAAGGTCCATCCGGTCTTAGCATGCTTGTGGTGTCGATAGATCCGACAGGCTCGTTAACATTTTATACAAGCGTCAAAGTCAGTGTAAATGCCGTTTTGAGTTTTCTTCGATTTATAATGTTTATAACCGCCACCAACACCGTCTGTGGTATCCATTGGATCCATTGGATCCACAGTACGGTCTGGATTTGACTATGCATTGAAGTTATCAACCTGTTAATTTTGTATTGAGGATATTTCTGCCCCTCCTCAATCAATCTCAATTCCACGAGATTTTGAGGCGATGGGTTACGGGCTCGAACTTGGCGGTCCAGATGATCCCATAGATGTTCTATGTGATTCATATCCGAACTACATGAGGCCGTGGGAGCACAGCAACATTATTAGCCGTTAAATATTCTCTACACACCCGAACAACGTGTGGGCGGGCATTGTCCTGCACAAAAATGGTGTCCTGACTTTGCTGCATAAACGGAACCACTTGGTTGTATCCACAGTATCCATATAACGGTTCGCGGTCAAATTTCCATCAGTAATGAGCAGTTGGAACCTCCATTCAAAGCGTATTGCACCCCAAACCATGACTGAGCCACCACAGTGCCGTCAACTTGTTTTATGCAACATGGCGCGTTGCGTTCGCCGGGTCGCCTGTATACGCGTTGACGTCCATTTGCGCGGAAAAGTTTGTATCGCGACTCCTCTGAAAACATCACACGCCGCCAATTGTTATGTCTCCCTGCTCCATGGTTGTGGTTGTTGGCCCAGCGCACTCGATTTCGCCGTCTCTCGCGATTTAGCGCCACTTCGATGTGGACCCGACGAGCGCGGATGCCATGTTCGCGTAGGCGCCATATGACGATTTTCGAGCTTGTATGGTTATTCGTGCGTCCAGGGATCTCCGTTGCTGTTATTGTGACTGGTCTGAAGCGATCCCGGAGGTGGATCATGCGGATCCGGCGATCCTGGTTAGGTGTGGTCACACGCGGTCTGCCACTACGTGGTTGGTCTTTGGTTGATCCAGTGTCCCGGTACCGTCTTCAGAGTTTTTCTACTGCTCTTTTACTGCACCCGAAACGTCTGGCAACGAACTGAGCAGAAGCACCAGCTTCAAGCATGCCAATAGCCTGGTCGCCACAGTTTTGTGGTATTCGCGGCATCTCAGTTACAACTAGAGATTACAACTAATGCTAAAAATTTCAAAAAAAATATCCATAAGATATTTTGGTTTTGATGTGCGAACTTTTGTCCTTCAGTATAATTTATCATTTTATGTTTTAGTTCTGCTTAGATATTCTCCTAAATTTAAACGGTATAAATATTTTGAACGACGAAAGCATTTTAATTCAATATAAAAGATTTAACCTGGAAGATATCAAAACGAAAAAGCAGAGCCATGACTTAATTAATTAGTTGAATGACGGCTAAATTTATTCAAACCTGCTATTTGTAATCGATCAAAACAAAGTACCATCTATGATTTCAATCGATATTTTTTATCAATATTTTAAAGCAATTTGAACACAAACTATCTGATTGATGCCGTGAGTCGATAAAAGCCGAGCAGCTATCACAAGGACTTTATTACATGTCAAAACACACACAGACACAAGAACAAAAATGCAAAATTATGTACAAACTCAAAATTATAAAATTATTCGGAGCTTCATTATTTGTGAGTTTCGCATACATTGCAGCGCTATCAGCTTTGAAATTTATTATCTTGAAGCATGGGAGCTCTCACGACAAATTAAATCCAATAAAATATGAAATAATACCAGAGAAAGAGGAAGGTGAATTGCTGGCAATATGTACTTCAGCTGATAGGATGGATTACGTAAAGAAAAATTTTACACACCATAATTCAGCATTCAGTCTTAACGATAAAGGAACACTGCACCAGGAAAGAAGTTATGTGTTGGTAAACCACGACAAGCGGATGATTTATTGTCCCGTAGCTAAAGTGGCTAGCTCAACACTCTCAAAATTAATGTCGATTTCTACATTTGTGAAAGAAGCAGAAAAATATCGTCAAAATGCAAGCCTTCATTTTCAGTGGTATAACACTGGAAAGATCACCCAAACGTTTGGATTACGCGTTGTTCAATTGAACCACAGGCATAACTTGGAAAGCAGTAGGATATCACACTATAAGAAGCTGGTGGCTGTTAGGCATCCATTTAGTCGCATTGTCTCAGCCTATAGGGATAAAATAGTCCACCACGCCTTCGATGCTCATTGGGCAAAAACTGTTCAAAACTGGATGAAATCAACGCATTATGAAAGAAAATCAAGTACACTGTTAGTCAGATTTGAGGAATTTATAGATTATATTCTAGCCGGTAACATGGATATACACTGGGCCCCTGTTGGAAATTATTGCAATTTAGATCAAATAACATATGATTACGTTGTGAGAATTGAAACATTTGAACATGATATTAAAGAGGTCCTTGAATACCTGGAGCTTGGTAATATTTCTCTTGACCATCACTCAGTGAATATCTTAAACAAAAACACTGCATCGTTCAGTAGCAATTATCGTGTGCCACAAGTTGTGCACAAGGAGTTCATGAATATTAGCAGTGTAAAGATACAGAGATTATGGGAGCTATATCAACAAGACTTCATTCATTTTGGCTATGACGTCACTTATGATAAGACAAACCATGCACTTGTTGCATATTGTAAAATTGAAACAGACAGTCGATCATGTTGTTGACAAAGTGAAAAAATCTGTCATTTCAAAGTCCATTAATTCGAATTTTATGATTCCAGATAAAAACAAGTAAAACCTTTCAGGAAGTGAAAACTCGGCTCTTGGTTAAAGTGTAATAATTTAATATTTACCAAATGTGACATAGCACAGGTCTATTTATGCACATAATCTTTAGAATTCCAAGTGCACTCTAGCCACAAACTTCAATAAGAAGTAAGCAAGACTATTATTTACAAATGCAACAGAAATCTGGTCTTTTTAACACTGTGTCTTTTCACTGCATGCTTGATAATCTACAAATTACTCTTAGAATCAACATAAACTTCAGAACGAGATAAAAATTAACCGAGGAAATAAGTAGCGTTCTTTTGGAAGGAAAATGCAGCTGCCAATCAAACAAATGTATACGCATTTTGTAGAAAAGAGTTGTGGCTATTTAAATCGTTTTTTTAACGGGATTATGCCCGTTATCTAAAGGATAGCGTATATTCTTCAGCTCTTTGTTCTGAGAATTTTGTCGTTGCTATGAAATCGTGAAGTACGGATTTCAAGTGAAGCGCGTTGCGAAAAAGTTGAATGCCAAGTTATGTGAATAATAGAACCACGGCAGCACGTGCATTTACAGACGTAATAATATAATGTAATTGTCTATTGCTTTGCACAATTGCATATTATAGTGTGCATCGAGATACTCAATGTCTAGTACATGAAATGAAATAAAATAAAAGTTGCAGACCGAATTTATTTGAAATTTTATCTATTAATTATACATTAAAAGGCTTTCTTAAAACGCTTACCAGTCTTAAAAGAATATTAACATTAATAGAGCTGTCTGGAAATCTATTGCTTTGTGATTGGGACGGAAAGTTCCACCGCTAACGTTATCAAAAACATCCGTTTTAGCAGTGGAAAATAACGTTTCGATATCTAAATATTTTCCGTTTCTCATAGCAGCAAGAAGAACTATGTACAGTTAATTGGACGAGAGGGACTCTCGGACGTGTTTGGTTAGTTGTGTTAAAAGTGGAAGCATTTTGCCCTAATAAAGCTGAATATTGGCCCTGCTTCATTAACTACTGCCTGAGAGCCATTTGTGATCACGTGCTATTTGTTGTTACACTAGACGGATCCATTGTCACAACTTTCAACTCACAGCCAAAAATACAGATTAAAATTGTTACTTAAATATTTTACAAACTTATATTTTAATGCGCTTAATAAATTTTGCAGTAACAGTCAAATTCCACAGCCTCCCTGATTAATTTCTCCCGAGGCAGTTCTCGTACACAGCATATCTATCTCGGTGCATCATCCAAACGAGCTCCGCTTTTACTATTCCATACATCGCATCATATTTTTCTGCCTTAAGTGCGTTTTCTGTTTACTCATCTTCACTTTCAGCTGTTTGTGTGTAACCAATATCTCTTTAAAAACAAATACGCATATACATTTATTACAGTTTCAGGGTCAAGTCTGACTTTTGATTATCGCTACTACTAATATTGATTTATTTATCAATAACTGTAACCAGAAAGAACTAATGTTTGTTTCAATTTATGTTAAATGTAAGAAAAGGAACATAATAATTTGATGACCTTTGAATGTTTGTCACAAATTGCTTTGAATTTGTGGTTAAGAGAAGTATAAACAAACAAAAAAATGATTTTTTAAAGAAACAAAAATTATTTATTAATAAACAAATACATAACAATTTAAACGAGAAAAAATGGTAGTAATCACGCCACCGATACTTTCGGCTTCATTCTCCTTGTCCCAGCCCCCGTCCACTTAACACGCGATACAAACACTCATAAGTATTCGATCTTCAGAATTCTACTTCAAAGACTATCAATGGAATCCCAAACCCAGCAGTCAAGTTTCTGCTTGTTTCCCATAATTTATCTATTTATTCAAATACAACATAAACTGCGCGACTAATAATGCATACGGTCAAATGAAATAAAATTATTCAAGGTTTATGAGCAGTAATTTTACCCCCCAAGAACTACTAATAAATTCGCAGTAACTGAAGCATTTTAACTCAGTATTGCTTAAGTCGTATTATTCATAAATCCATACATGTGATGCCTTAACATTACGTCTTACTCCGGCATGGTTTACTTCCAAACTGACCCGAAGACGTGGCAAAAGTCACCTTACGTATTCAACACGAGGGTACTAAGGATTATAAATGCTGACTTTACACCTTGTAATCAATATTCATTTTACTCAGTCAATTAAATAGATGACCTGTATAAAACGACCTCATGTAAAACAAACTATAAAAAAACTGCACGAGCGCCTAACCTTAAAAAAATATAGAAGAGAATCTATCACTTTGTGACAATGTTGTGACGATAAGTTCTATATGTATCGTTTTAGTATTATAGGGACACTTTATGCGTTAATTTTCCGAGGTGGGTGGGCGTGGTACTGGGGGATGGGGCATTCCTACGCTGTAGTTAGTTTTCAGAGCGCTTTTTCAAAATATTTACTACGAGCTGAACTGAAATCCCGCATTAAACTGCTCAGAAATGAAAAAAATTGAAAAATGACGTCATTATGATTTGTACCATACATTTAATAGCTGTCCTGAAGCTTAGAGTTTTTTTAATTTTATAAATATGTTGACAGTAGGTGCTTCAACATTTTAAACTTTTTATAAGGTTGCAACGATAGATTAAAAACATAATTTCTATTGTTTAACAATATACCTTGAACGCGTCCTTCAATAAAAGCAATGTTTCACGGGGTTAACTGTTGTCTCAGTTGGTTAGAGCGTCGGTCTGGTAATTTCCCTGTCCGATTTCTCCTCGGGTTAGTAAGCGGTGGATTGCCTTAGCTAAACCAAAGCAGTTGGTTAGATCACCTATCACGAATTCAAACTTAATGTACACCTAGTCTTTCGGCCATTCATTTAAAGACAGCCACACAGTACGTGAGAAACAGCTCATAAAAAGCTAAAGTTCTTGTGACATTTCAGATTTCTAGACAAATGAAGCAAACATTTTATGTTAAACAACTAAAATGGTTTAGCGCTGCGTAAAATATTACAACACACTTCACCAATTCACAGGTTTTACCTGAACAAGACATGATAAGACTCTCTTTACTTCATTTATGGCGTTCTTTATGCATATGCATGAGAATGGGGATCAATGTATGCGCCAAAGTGATTACACTGAAACATATACTGGTGTCTTCTTAATTAACTGAGGTGACAGCATACCCCAGTTTTGGTCTAACATTTTGTATGCTACACTTTCTGTTAAAGTTTACTATCAGTTTACCATTAAGTAGTATTTTCAGACTGTGTTCGCATTTAAACAACTTCATGTTCTGGCCAAAATAGACTGGTACGTATTTCACATTTCAGTAAATACTGGAGAAAGGTTTAGATGTGAAGTAAAGCTGTAAACGGTATATCGTGTATGTGCAAAGATTGTGAAAGAGTCTGTTACTTCACAGGATCTTAGCATAGATTTTGTCTTTTGATATTTTCCAGTAAAGCAAGAAATGCTTTTATTCCAACGCTTTGCGTCTAAAACTCCCTTCCTCAGATTACAAAATGCCCATGCGTACACACATTAAAAACATTTGTTCAGCCAGAAACAGTTCTTGTATTAAAGCATTAAACAATAAATGCACATTCAAGTTTGTTATATAGTCAACACCGTTTTTATTGACACAACAACAACATTTAAATTAAAAATAAATCACACACTATGACATATTACAACGTATTGTTTGATGATGTGATGAAAGATTGTATGAAAGATGTGATTAACATTGTTTTTTATAACAAGTCCAATGATAAGCTCTTTAAAACTGCCCACTCATTGTCAAATAAAACTTTGAAAGCATCTTCTTATATAACTAGAACGTTTATCGCTACATCGTAGCGTTAGTCTACTCCGGAACTTCATGGTGAATGTCCTTTGTCACATGGACTATCATGCTGTTCAGTTTAATCTGGACTCGATCGCTGTCTCCAGTATGGCTCAAGTATGCTTGCTGCTATAACGCCATCATACTCACATGTGATAATTAAGCTTCGTGTAGACATAGGTTGCTATTCCATTGATGTAGTTCTATACGGTGGCACTGTGTTGGGGTCAAATGCTACTCCTGGTGCAATGCAAATGCAGGAGGCTCCCTCCCCAACACTCCACCCCAGCAAGTACCACAAATTGTGGATCGATGCGAGAGTCAAACCTTAGCCGCCTCCATTCCGGAGGACCAAAACCCGGGTTGAAAACTGGCTATGGTGCACCATTTGTTTTCGAGATAAACGTTATTTTAACTCTTTGTCTTTCTTGAAATTTTTAAAATGCTCACACAACGCTACAACGACTTTGGATAAAAACTCATAAGAACTAACGTTGAAACCATTTTAAAATAAAGACTTTTCTGCTATCATAATAAATGGGCGCCAACTTGTAGCATTTATGAGGAGAAAGTATAAGTTTAATCACGTGACATATTTCATTTCAAATTTACATTCACATTAGCGGCCCATTTTGTACTTGTAAGACCTATCTATGCTGCAAATTTGAGTTCTCTAGCTTTAATGTTTATGGAAAAATGCACCTTTTTGCACCTTTTTTCGCTTCTGCATCATACAAAACAATAGGATGGAGCGGAGCTTCGCTGTGATAAGGCAGTAGAATCTTTTAGTAATATTCAATAAATTGCTTATATGACACAATCAAACTCGCTATTTGCACGAGCGCAGTGTTGTTGCGCCACATAGAGCTGCTTTATAACAGGTCAGCAACCAACTACGAGCTGGACGTGACAGTACTGGCATGCGAATGCTGCCCTGAGTGAGAACTATGACCGCTGTGTTCTGAATGCTTCCAGGATGTGGCTTTAGCGCAAGGTAGTGCTAGACAGTCCTGGCGGAAACTTTCACTGAATTCTCTCAGGCGATACGAGTAGACCCACACATTCACAGCAGAGTTAGAGTGTAAAAGGATCTTCACTGTTGCTCTAAAATAAAAAGAAACGTGATAAATGCAACATGTCAGTGTGTAAACAATCTTTGCTATCATCTAGGTGTTTTCATCAAAGCTTGGCATGACTAATGAATGAGAACAAAATTACAGCGATAGAAGTAAAACTTTAATAGGACAGAGTTATCTAAAGTAAACCAGTTGCACCATCTAAAATTTTAGATATTAGTTTAGAAGCATAGTAGTTACGATCTTGTCTTCCTGCCGCCATCAATACAAAGCAGAACCTTATGATCGCTGTATTGTCTTCTTTACTAAGTTTGGAGCGTTAAAAATGTGGTAGAACCGTATTGTATTTTATCAAACCAATTTCAAGAGTACCATTGCAGTCATGCAAAGCTGCTTGTCTTAACGATACAAACTAAGAAGTGGGCAAACTAATATTTGAAGCCTTTTAAATAGGATAAACGACAAACACCAGCTAATTTTCAAAGGCATTTAAAGAAACTAAACCAGTAATAAAAGCAAGAGCAGGAACCTAATTTAGCAGATTGCAATCCCTGCTGCGTGTATTGAAAAAATGTATTATATGGGGTTAGAAATATCTCCTTGAATTCAGATTACATATAATTTGCTTTCCAATGGCTACTGCTTTTTTGTTTGTTGAGTTGTTGTTGTTTTAGATTTTCACTACATATTTAAAAATATGATGATTTAAGATCAGAGATGCAACTTGAGAGGTTAATTTGTTTAAAGTCCTAGCCTGGATGACCTTAGAAGGTGCAAATTAGATGTCCCCAGAATTCTAAATCGAATTTGTGAATACAGCGACAGTCCGGGAGAAAGGAAATTGGGCCAAAATTTTTGATCTCGTGCCAAAAAATTCCAAATGTTTTTTTAACTCTTGATCAAACCACGTATAAACTTTTGCGGACTAGAAAGTATATTGCATATACCTACTGGCATTTAAATTAATCCAAAAGGAATCAATATTCCTTTGGACCCTATAACTCTTTTGTTCAGCATTTCAAAAATGTTTAAAATTAGAATTAGTTAACAATAGTTTACTGAAATTTCAAGTTCACCTCAGAAATCTATCTCCTTGGCACTCACAGGCGACGAAATAAATTTCATACACTGCAATTGGCAGCCAGGACAACGTAAAGTACCCCAGTAGAAAACTAGCCATTCGAAACCCTTTCATTTCGTTACGAAACCTATGATCTTTCCGTCGTTGCTCCGTACTGTGCTCCCAATACGCTTGATGTAGATGGTTACTTTGGTTGGTTACTTTCCTAACCTGCCAGGTAACATTCGGAAAAAATCGAATTTTTACTTTTGTACAACATTAATATGATATGTCCGAGGCTTCCAATATGGCGGATTAATTTAGTTTCAACTTTCAAAAGTTTCATGACAGCTTTCAACTTTAATGACAATGAGTGGTCTAATTCCTAAACTTTTTGACAAATGCATACAATCTATAAATTCTAATGATGTCAGAACAGACGATTATATGAGACTTACGGCATCCACTTGTTATTTAAGCTAATGTTGCCCTTTCTGCTATTTTTGTTAAACAATTATTAATTGATAACCCTGCAGGGAAACACACATTAAATTGCAAAGTAAAAGAATAATACAATTTCTTTTGCAAGTAAAACCTAGTCAAAAATGAAACTCGACATCTCCAAGGTCTCAGTCATAATTATTTGCTATTAGATGCCAATGGTGTATCACAGTCCTCGAAAAGACTTTACGCACTACAAACGTAACAGTCGCATTACTGTTATCTACGCAGTATCCAAGTAACACATAGAAAGTGTTTGTAGACAGATTTTCTCCACGCTATTTATAACCCTTTACTACAAGTGCTGTGTTGCGTCATAACCATGGCATTTGGGCCCAGTAAAATAAGAATGTTTGTCGATAACCAAATGGCATGCAATTTACTAATTATTTGCTCTTTAATCAAAGTTTTCGTTCCCCATAAACGCTTCATTTTTTTTGCATTTTTAGTTCTTTATTCATTTTTTGCGCGACAAAATGTAACACGTAAACAGAAATTTCAAATATATATGTAAAGTTGATAAAGAAAGTCATAAAGACAATTATTACTGTTGCGATCTACCTATATATGTCTAGCAATGCTTTGCATCCTTCAGTGTTGAGTGCTCTTTCTTGATGAAAAAAGGTCTGTGAGTCCAGGTAACTAAAATCTTCCAGTGAGCTCGTGCAAAAAAGTCACTAAAATCGCAACGATCATCTAGGGGTTGAAGTCGAATCTAGGCAACTCGTGTTTGGAGATTATCCACGCCATAAGCATTTACCTGTTTCCTTGCCTGGAAGGCCATGTACATGTAGAGTGGCACCATGATGGTGACAGGTATAATGTACGACACTGATGTCGACAGCGCGGCCTGCTTCAATGTGGCAAATGACTCATAGCTGCAGACCCCACCATAGTCTGCAAATAGAGGCCAAATGTATGTAGTTCTCATTAAATAACAACCGATTACATAGGAAAGCACTGTTAGAGGGAAAATATTTATTGATATTGTAACGTTGATTGAATATCTATATTCGTTTTAATTTCTTCTTTATTAGTTCCATTTTAATTTTCAGAGCAGAGCTTAAGTATCAATAATTTTGTTTATTAAATAATATAAATAATATTTTTTGAAAATAGATCCGTAAAAATATATATTATCAATAACAATAATGATGTGACAATTATGCAGTAAAGCCCCAGTTGTGGACACCCCGTTTCGTAGACACTTTAGGGACACTTTTTGCCAATACGTTCATAGGCTTCAGCGTTATTGTGGCTGCATCGCCATTCAGGACAGTGGACACTTTTTTTTGCTAATATCTTCCCTAATAAATTGAAACTTATCCAGAAACAAGGGACACTTTAATTGGTGTCTTATTTTACACAGCCTGTAAATAAAACATAGCAGCTTAATTCAAAAGTTTGGTCCCCAAGTACAGTGAATCGTTTTCCTAAGCAATATAAAACCTTGCATCCAGATCACGTTGTCAGTTTGTTGCTTAACAGAGCAACATCGATTACGATGGTATCGAAGTAAACAAAGCATTTTAAGAAACTGTTTCAACTTGCGAAATATGTTAACATAATTTATGATAGCCAGCGATGATGATGTGTTTGAAAATTATTATTGTTAAGCTTAATACGCTTTCTTCATGGCGGGTGGATTAATTAAAAGAACAATAAAGAGTAAAATCATGTATATTTTCGCTATGCGTTTTGGCTGACATCTTGGTGTGTAAATCGCTCAATTAGGAACACCCACATCTACGAATAAAAAGCTTATCAGTTAGTTCCTGTGATAGTTTCTCTGTTGTTAAGTAAAACTTATAACTATAATTGTAACAGCAATAATAACAACAGTAATAATAATGATAATAATAATAATAATCGCCGTCATCAAAATACTAATAATAACAATGATAAATACTACTACTACTACTACTACTACTACTACTACTACTACTACTACTAATAATAATAATAATAATAATAATAATAATAATAATAATATGAATATTGCAGCTGCAGTAGCAGTAGTAGTAGTAGTTGCTTGTGTTATTATAACTATTATTATAATTATTACTATTATAATGCTCTGTTATTATTGCGAATACCTTCCGGTTCTCCAGGTAGCACAAAGACAAAGCAGGAAACGATGAACATGGTTATCCACACAGCCACTGTTGCCATCATAGCTCGCCAATGCGTCAGCTTCCATGGAAATCCAAACGGGTCTCTTATGGATATAAACCTGAATGTAGTTACCCCAACAAGATTGAATGATGAAACTGACAACACAGCCAGTGTAAATGTGTTGATTGCTGTACATACGGCCCACTCACCTACACGACAAAAAAAATATTAATAAAAAGTAAATAATTTTAAAAACTTAAAAAATATCATTATCTTAATCATCTGACTCCACACGAGGTCTTTATCTACCTTGCGTATGGTTTGTGAAGAAATATAGCGGCCTTGTAAAAGTATTAGTTTTAACATGAAATTTAACTTTATGACCAAGTGTAAACAGGAATGTTGATATTATTGTCGCTACTTGGGACAGTTTTCGGGGGTTTTTAATAGCTACCAGGCAGAGTAAGAGCTCAATTTACTGGACTTAGATCGATTGATTTTGTAGACCGCATATTTAACACATTAAGCCTCTTTTTCTGGACTTAATCTGCCTTTTTAAAACAAACCAGAGCGTTGACATTTAAACGCTAGACACAATTCTGGACTCCTAAAGTATATTTCAGAAAGTATTTCAAGAATAAATAACAGTCTTTTAGACTTTTCTTGCTTTTTCGCATATTTATAAGCGTTGCTTTCGAGTTAATTGTCATCTTAATTGTTGTGTTCTGGAACACAGTAAATATGATAAATTGGCGCCCCACTGAAAGGAGCAAATCACATCGTTCAAATTAAAAATAAGGCTTTTATAATTGAATCCTGTCATGCATCGATAGTAGATGTATTTGTAAATTGTTATATCCAAAGAATTATCCAATATAACTCCCTAAAATGTCACTCAACTCAAAACATATTCGTTACAAATAAGTTAAAAAATTCTGTCCAATAAAGCGGCTACTGGTGGCGCGTGTTGACGGTTTCTGCATAGGGCCTTGAGGTCAAGTCGCCATCGATGACTAGCCAAATCGAATAGCACCACATACCGTCGTTCTTCCTGTACCAAAGCTATCGTTCTGGACACCGTCTATGTGTCGTTGCCGTGTATCATTTCGAAACAACAGAAGAACTTCATGGCGCCACGAGGCTAATGGTCATCTATTTTCCAAATGGTTGGTCCTCAAAGTCGTCACATTCATTAAACACTGGTCCGGCGTAGGCTCGCCTTGACATTACTCCACGCTAGCGAAGCCGGTTTGGCATAGTTTGCCTGATGATACGGTTGCTGCATCGGGCTGGTGTCATTAGCGCAGACGTCATTGCAGGCAGGAAGCGATTTTGTTCCGGTACTGCTACTATTAGTTGATGTGCCTGGTCTCTTACGGAGCCTACCTCCCGAGAATATTGCTAAAGAGGACAAGCCACCCTGAGCCCCCACCGCAAATGACATGCCTTGTGCTTGGTGTGTTTTATTTTCGATAAGCCTGAGCGTTTTAGCTTTTTTGTTTGAATTTCGAAAGTTTCAAATCATGTGGCCATTGCGCCATTTTGGAATAGGAATAAGATATTAATTTAGGTATACACATTGTGTGCTCGAATCAAACAAAGTACAAAAGAGAGATACTGGGTTTCTAGCTGACAGACCATTCTTTCAATTCACGGTATTTAACAATGAGGAACATAAGAATGGCATCAATGCGGTGTTAAATTGTATTGGTATAGAATAATAATACAAGCTTTCATATGATGAATAATTAATAATGCTACTAATCATTTTAAATTGACTACATGTTCATAAAGTGCTTCTGCAAAACCCTGCCTGATGCAGCTATAAATAATCATAACTAACATAGACACTTTTTAGCATTTCCATACCCCATGGGTGTAACTAGTGTTATGATTGCTAATCATGACCGCGGTTCGAAGCCAGGACCTTGAGAATCATAACGTTTGTTTGAGCACAGTGGTTTAATCCACAACGGGTACTCACTAAAGGCCAGCACGAAGTTTCACAAAGGTTCAGCAGTGCGAAACCTTACTTCATATTTGTATCATTCATCCCATTGTAACTGAAAGCGTTGTCTTTAAATACTTGCTACATTTCTTTTTACTTTTCTATTCCATGCATATGTTAAAGTCACATTTGTTTAATAACAACAAAAACTGGTGCATGATACGCCAAGAAAAGCGAGAACATAAATTCTTCTAGAAGGTGGTGTATCTTCCATTAATAAATATTACACTCAATAGCAATATACTTACCTAGAGTTTCGGATATATTTCCAACTTCCAAATAAGATGTACTATAGACAGGGTAAATAATACCTAGTATCAAGTCTGAGCATGCTAAACTTAATATGAAATAATTGGCTGGTACACGCAGCTTCCGGTGTCTGATAACAGCCGAGATTACCATGCTGTTTCCCACAATCCCAATAATGCTCAATATTAAAAGAGATCCGTAGAAATATAGAATGTATATGACGTCATGGGTGTGTGATGTGTCTTCGACTGCATCCGTTGTGTTCCGGGGCGTACCTATTGTTATGTGTTGCAATGTATCCATGTCGACAGATGAAGCGGTTACTGTTAAAATGTTTTAAACTTTTATTCACTACCAAACGATATCAAACTCTATTGCAACGCTTATTATGCACTCACTATTTGATGTTTTTTTAAATGTTATATTTTCTTTCTTATATATCACAAATCAATCCAATAACCGTTCAGTAAATAAATTCAAAGTTAGACAGGTGAATAAGAGAACATTTTTCAGTTCACCAACGCTTAGTCAGTTTTGGATTCAAATATCTGTCTTGGTCTCAGCAGAGTTGTCTAATCACATATAACAAATTACTTGTAATCTTATATTTTATACGCCAAGTTCTTATGTGCCTCATCACAAACTACGCCATCGTGCAATTATATTGTCTTTAACTCAACCATAAAGAACCGCTGCTTTGATTCGAGATAAAGGTCTACGCCAATATAACCATCTTTTAGAGCGGTACATTTGGTGGAGGGGTTAACATAACACTCAGAGTAGCTTAGACATAATAATACTGAAGTAGGCTTAAGTGGACTGTGTTAGACAATGACGTAAGCTATCTGTAGCAGTGTAATCATTACATTAACAATATATGAAAAAGAGTGAAAGGGACAAATTTGCTTTCTATAAATCCGCTTATGGCCTTATAGCTCTAATAATCCGCGTTAGATGACTCACACAAAAACAGCACTTTACAATAAGCTCGCGAGTTTTCATACGGTTGTTTTTTAATCCTTTTTTTACATTGTGGAGAAAGGATGTGCTACAGTGGACACTTTGCAAATATACAAATTACCCCAGTTACTTCTTGGATGAATAGCCATAAAAGGATATTCTGTCGTAACAACGAATTAGCAAAAACTACCAGATAAATCCGTTCTAATCAATGTAGATCCAACGAGATATTTCTGAAACTTGATGTATACCACATATTTACCATTCAATGTTCATACTGCCCTTGTTTTACTTGCAATGCCAGTATATAAACACACATATAAAATTGTGTGAACTATTAAACACAATCTGCGTTATTTATTACTTGAATTTGTTGTGTTGTGTCTTGTATTGCTTTCGGCTTCGTCCTGAACATTATGCAACTTTATTAAGAATTAAAATCTAAATATCCCTTCTAAAGCGTGATTATTGTTAGCAATGAATTAGTATTATCCATTTTATGAAAATTAAGTTGCCAAGTAGCAGTCGAAAAATTATGACCAATAAAGTAGATAATTGATAACAGCCTGAGCGCACCCTTAACCTATTCCCATGCAAAGAGCAGTGTAAACCGACAACACTTATGATAAGTTGTTATTGGCAGTTACACGTGTTATATTAATGTGAGATGGAACAGAAAGTGCTACTTGTCAGTTAGTGACAGCAAATGGGGCAAGATATTGATATGGTACACATAATAAGCAACAGTATACAATAAGTATATGATATATAAAAGTAAATTTGTCTTGATTGCAGCACATTTTATTAACGACCTCCCGCTTTCTTTGCTAGAATATTTATGGTGTGGCTGAAAGACTCATTGCACGTTAATTTTTGAATCCCATAAGAGAAGAGGCAATTGGAGTGGACGTTAATCTTCGCCTCAACACCCCGAGTCGGATTTGAAGCTGGGACCTTCGGATTACTAGATCAACGCTCTACCCAACTGAGCAATACTCAGTAATACAAACAAGGTAATATTTGTAAATTAAAAATATATATTTGACATGGATGACTCTTCGTTTTTACCGAAAAGCACAACCCCTAAAAAGTATAAAAATACACTATCACTCACCATAAAAAGCCACACCAGCAATAACCACAAAAACCATTTCAACAATAGTCATCAAAAGAATCACTCCACGAATTAAAACCACTCGTACAATCATCAGCAAAACCACTCCAATACTCACACAACAAAACAACAAAATCCACTCCAACAATCAGCAGCAAAATCCACCCCAACAATCACCAGAAAAACCAGTCAATACTCATCCACAAAATGCAACTCCAATAACCACCAACAAAAACCACTCCAACAATCACCAACAAACTCCATTCCAACAAACATCAACAATATCTACTCCACAAATCACCATTAAAAGGAACTCCAATATTCATAAAAAATACAACCCCAACAACCAACAACAGAATCCACTCCAACAATCACCAGCAAAACTCCAATACTCACTACCATCGAAAATCACTCCAACAATCACTTTAAAAATCCACTTCAACTATAACCATCAAAACCAACTCCAATGATCATTTCAAATCAGCTTTAAATGGAATAGACGAACATAAATCAATTTCAAATCAAGCAAAAATTATTATGCAATTAGTAAAAGTTTGGATGGGTGCAAAGTTTGAACTACCTAAGTTATTTAAAATGAAGCTCTACAAGTAAAAATATATAATTCTACTGTGTTACGAAAATAAATGTACTACCTACTTTTTCAGACATGCTAGATATTTAACAGTAAATTTTATTCACTATAAAAATCTTTACGTTTGTTTTTCACAGAAGTTTTTATCAAAGTTTCGGATCTTAAAGAAACAAACGAACAACAGTCCGTATATTTACAACAAAGTTTCGGAAAGCAAAGGGGTTTCGCAATCCTGAACATTTTGAATGTGTTTTTGGATGTTTCGCACGTCTGTATTTGCAGTTGCAGGCAACATTTCTACGGCTACCTCCTCATACTTTATATCTCTTTTATTCCACGGTCTGATGTCTCTGGTGGAAAATTCTTTGTTCTGCTCTTTTAACAGATCCAAAATCTTTTTCGCTACTAAAACGATAGCGTCGTGTTTCCGGCAACACAAAAGTCGTTCAGAGAAACATACCCGCGAGCAACAAAATAAATCTTTTTCTATTCCAATGTTGCTTGCTCCAACTAAGAAAAAATGTGGTATTCGGCGAGAATTTGTCACCAGTTTCAGTAACTGCTCATAAATAATTATCGCAATACGACTATGGGTACATTCAGCATGAACTTGATCATCTTCAATACAGTAGAAAAGGCATGTTTTTAGCATGTAAGAGGAGATGAGATCTTCCAAATCGTGCACAACTCCAAGCTGTTGTAATTTTGGAATTACTGAGCTCACAATGTAGCGATTGCGCATGCTCTTGGCTAACTTATAGCCTATGCGGACGTTTTCTGGAAGTGATAGAATAATATCGTTTTCTATCAAAGAGAACGCAATATTATGCTTGCTTTTCGCAAAATGTGTTTTCACCGTCATGTAATGTTTGTGTTTGTGCTGAGAAACATTGTCCTTAAGACATTTTCGAGCAGGATCAAATCCAACACCTCCTCTCACTGCAAGAGCGGGAACAATATCCATTTTAATGTTAACGCTTTTATAATTCGGCCCTGTCCACGTGACAATCACGTAGGAGTAAGAGCGACCAATGATATATTCCATTTCATCAATACACAAACTTTCAAATTGTCCAGTGCGGCATACATTTTTCTTAAATTCATTGAATGCTTTCTGCAATAATATATGTAGCTTCTGATTGTCCAACTCGTCTTCGGGGTTGGTAAGAAAGTCTAATGTTTCCTTTTTGTGGCTTGCTTGCATTTGAACATCAGCTTTGCGTGTAATTTTGCCTTCCAGAGTTAGTTGATTGTACGAAATGTCAAAATATGGCCCGAGAGTGTCTAATATGAACAGATAATCAAATTCGTCTGCGAAACACCTTGTTCCCTCTTTGGCACTGCCAACAAGTTTGGGATTACGCTGAAGCAATGCATCGTATAGCCCAAAGTCTTTCGCTACTTCCTCCATGAAAGAATGGATAATAGCGTTAATATCTTCTGACTCTTGTTTCTGACTAGCCGAAACCACTGCTGACAAAATATTTTCGTAAACGTTTCTCGTTTCTGTATTGGAATAATTGTGCCTTTCTTGGTGAAAGGGTAACACAGAATCAAATTTTCTCCTCCAGAACATGAATGTGAGATATTCTTTAGATGCTTCAAAAAATTCCCCAATAATTAAAGATGCGTTCTCCGATAAAATCTTGTTTTCTTTCAGATACAACCACTGATGAGCTGGCACTTTCTTTTTCTGCAACAGAGCTTGAATATCCTCTGGTTCAAAGATTTCAATGTGTCTTCTTATTCCAATTTTAAATATGCAATCAACTATCATTGGTTTTGTGTTTGTGGTATAACTAAGTCCCAAATAATTTGCATAGAAACGCAATAGCGATTCTTCTCTCTGTATTTCTAACTTTGACCATATGCGATCTATATCGTGAAGAATTTCAATTTTACATTTATATGTAATCGCCATACGAAGCAAGTTCATTATATCTCTTGTATTCACAACAATTAATTCTTTTTCGATGCTATTTGTAATGGATCTTATCATATCAATATTGTTTGTTTGGAACAATAACATGAAACATTTCTCTAAGTCGGAAAATTCAAACTGCAGTCTAGTTGAATATTTCAGAAGTATGTTATATGTAATGAAGTCATTATTCCTTATTGCATTGTATAAATCTGAAGCCTTAAATGTCTCCTTTGTAATTTTAATCCCCCAGCAGTAATTTTTAAGCTTCTTTCTGAGTAGATCCTTTGATGCTCCATGTAATATCATGATTTCCAGAGATGCTGTGGTCCAACTGATTTCGTGGCTTTGCTTATGAATATACTCCCTTAGCGACGATTTCACAAGTCCTTCTCTCAGTGTTCTCTTTTGGGAATCCATATTCCTAAACAAAAGTATATTTGTCATAAGCTATATTATATCAGCATTTTAATAGAGCTATTATTATTCCAAAGTTGACTTGCACCTTGGCGTATATAAATTAAAACCAACGCCCTACAAACCAAGAACAAAGCAAAAAAAGTTTAGAGAAAACCTTAAGGAGCAAGATATTAACTCACAGAACCTTTGTTAGAAGAGTTATTCAGTTGGCTACGGAACTTAATGTATTGCAATATTCTCTGGGGATATGATGAAGATACATGTCACGGAAGAATTCAAAACATTAAAAATGGCGTTGGCATCGAATCCATAAATTATCTGCACCACGCACTGTATGCAAATGCGTAACGCAATACACCTAAGAATTTTCAAGTTGTAGTCCACATATGGTAAGTTTATGTAAATACATGACATGCCAAAACTTATTGTTGCAAATCCGAAGTGATTGTCAAAAAAATGAAACAATTACGAACTGTAAGAAAAATACTGGATTGCACCTTACCTACGTATGTTTAGTAAAATGCAAATCACTGATAAAATCACCGAAAAATAAAATATATAGTACTATCAATTATTACCTTTTGCGTTTATTTAGCCTCTTGACATTCCACACAGCAAATATAAAAATAACTGTCAGAAGAATTGTCCAAAATACTGAGGATGTGTAGAATTGATTTTTTTGCCTTTTTGTCAAGTGACTGCTGCACACTTTATAAAAGCAAACCGCAAATATAAACAAATAAAGATGAAGCACATCCATACGATGGTCATTCCGAACTTTTGACGACAATATATATCAGATTTTCTCCACACCAGCGAACAGCAAAACACTTCATTTATAAAAAACAGTGCGACGATCATAACAGGAAGCAGCGAATAATAAATATAGTTGGCATATCTAATCATGGCCTTTATAGAACGTCTCTCATCTTGTCTTTGAATTTTCTCCTTTTCACCTAAAAAGACGATAAGTTATTAGATTTTTTCAATAGGTTCAAATGTCAGAGAACGGTACAGAATCAATAAGTATTTTAAACTACAACTGATCGAAAGAAACGTGCAAAAACTGGTGTTCAAGTTTATTGGTGTTATTTTGTAACACTCTAAATTATGATCGCATTATATAAAGTAAAGAAACACTTGAATATTTTCCAAATGAATCGCAAAACTAAATACAGTATTTCCTGTCTCCTTTGTCCTGCTTATTTACATTTTTATTTTAGTTAACATTTGATAATGGGGCATAAACTATTCAGCAAATTATATACAACTCAAAATTCATGGTTTGCTGTGATTTTTTTGTATTGTACATTAGACAAATTATATACTATTCCTAACTGCCTGCTTGATGGTAAAACTGTTTAAGTTATCTAAATAAAGTAAAGCCCATATTCTGAAAATACATCGAAATGGTTTTCAATTGAAGTTAATATTAACCTGAAGACATATTGCATTTTCTCTTCACCGGATATTTTCACTGACCGCGATGTATAATTAATAAAAACGATAGGATTTCGAATCTTCAAAGGTGTTAGACTTCAGGAAGGGCTACAAACTAATCGTTATCGGTATGCTTAATAAATCATTATCTATATGCAATGTATTCAATTTAACAAATTGCTAAAACAAGTAAAAGAAAGAGTCATAGAGAACTCATACGTTCACATCGAAAAAAGTTTTGATGGTGGGGCTTTGTAACTAAAAACACTTTTATAATATAGCTCACATTGATTTCCTGTGAAATATTATTTACTTTTGAGAAATTGAGACCCTATGTGATTTTGTTGTGTGTATTTATCACATTTGTCTGAGACTAGATTTAAAGAAAAATAGATTATTGTCTAGAAAATAACACTTACTTAAAGTCTTTGGAAATTTTAATTCTGGTAAATAAGGTATTTCTGCGCATGTAACGGTCACAGCCGCGGAACCTGGAGAATTATACAATTCGTGTATTTTTAAAATGCACATCATTACTTTAAAAGGTTAACGTTGTACTTTATATGCATACAAATATTTCATACCTTTTATATCATAATATATATATATATATATATATATATATATATATATATATATATATATATATATATATATATATATATATATATATATATATATATATATATATAAAGGTATTATATTCTCAATATTTTACATGTTCTGGTCATGAAGTCTCATCTAAAGATTCTTCATGGAGGTCTTAGAGACATTTTCGAATTACTTTTACACATTTTTTAATATACATTTTATTTTGTTTATTTCAAGCTTGGCTTCTTTACTTTAACTTGAGATATCTAGCAAATATATGACACGGTACTTATGCAAACACTTGAACACAGTACGGAGAAACGTAGTGCTCAAATCAACATCCACACACGTCATACTCAAAATGTTGTACTACATAGCGAACAAATGGTGTCAGATTACTCACTTGATACTGGCATTTGAAGAAGAATGATATCATTGCAGCACTGAATGAATGTTAGTTGTAACTTTCGAAATCCAGATATTGTTTGAAAAGGTATTGCCTTTGAAGTTCTATTGAGAACTAAGGTAGATGTTCCATTTTCATCAGAAACTGTCACCTCTACTTTTGATTCACAACATGTCTGCAGTTCATATAATGTGTCTCGTGGTCGTTTTACGTCGAAATAAAATGGATAGGATACGTTCCAAGGTTTTGTGCATCCTGTATGCTCATCGAAATGGAACTGGGCTTGAGGACACTGAGGACTGACATACAGAGCACATGATGTAAAGCGCCTACCAAGCAATTTTGTCACTATGTCTTTGTATAGATATGGTGGCTGAGTTAATAGTAAGCACTCTGCTGTGTATATTTTTGAGATGGTTCCTGCACTAACAACCTTCAGCTTGTCCGATTTGATGGTACAAAGACTATCTGCTTATAACATAAAAACGTTAAATAACAGTACAAATAAAATGCAAAATGTGAAATGCTATCAATAACTGCACATTTGCAAAGCAAACTCATTGAAAAAGCCTGGCTTTGTTATGAAAATGAAGATAAATAGGTAAAGCATTCTAGGTTAAGTACCAGTGAAATCGCAGTGACTGGAACTCTGTTAGCAGATTCAGACCGCGAAATCAAAGAATGGGAAAACTGTCTGATGAAAGCGTTATTTAAAAAGTAATCCAGGAACGGAGCACTATAGCCGCACTGTCAAACCGCTTAACAGGAGTAAAAGAAAGGTCTATTGAGTATCATACACGAAAATAGGATTTTAGGTTTGATAAAAAGCCAATTACCCAACATTATCAACAACAGTATTATAGATGCATCAATGTCGTGTCCTTTAGTTGCAAGTAGGATTGGAAGCAAATGCAAACTTTTAAAACTCCAAAATAGAGTTTTTTCAAACAAAATGCATTTGTAAAATACTTGATACCGTGTAAAGTCTAAATTAATTTCATTTTCTTCTTTCGATTCCATGAGTTATGATGAGTCTCATCACTTCGTTTTCCGTAACAATGAAACATAATAATATTTATCAAAATAATAAAAATAATAACAACAAAAAATAATGATAAAATAATAATAATTATTATTATTAATATCAACAATTAATTAGTTATATCAAAATTTTATTTGTGATATCAAGAATTAATTTTTAACATTTATAATGATATTTTGATCTTCATATATATCTCAATAAATTTTAGATAATTTTTTTTGATATCCTTAAATATATTTTTATCTAAAAATAATTTTTGATATCAGTAAAGTTTTATTGATTGCAAAGTAATTTAAAGCTATCCAAATTCGATTTTTAGAAATCAAAAGTTGAATTTTTAATGACAAAAGTAAAATGTTTGGCAGGAAAAGTTTAATTTAACCTTAGCAATTGATTCGAGAATGCATTTTTATACATTTTTCGAGAATGAGCCTGCATTCGTTTACATTTTTAAATCGTCCAATGATATAAAAATATGCATCTTTGCAATCTAAAATTCAGAAGCTAATGTCTGAATGTAATAATGACTAGCCACTGCATACAGAATTTTTCTTTTCATTTTGTACTACACACTTAATGAATGAAAAATTGTGTTGTTGTTAATAAAATTAGTAATTCAATCTCCAAAATTTAATTGACTATTCGTAAAATTGTATTTAAATGTGTGCTTTTCTTAAGATTTTCAAGCTATAAAATTGATTTACGGTAAATGTTTTACTAAAACACAATTATTGATAGCAAAATATTAAAAAATGAGATCTGCATATATTTATTGATATCTTGAATATTTTGATATTACAGTCCAACATAAAACATTAAAATTGCGTTCCATACATCAAAAGCATATTTCCTCGGCTTTAAAAGCACTAAATACAGGACCAGACATTGGTGAGCACTGTATGCACCCCATTTTCATTCAAAATCATTGGGGCACATCGATTTTTTAAATAAAACACATTGGTATATCATAGGAGCTATAACTTAAGACCCGAACTTCATGTTAATACTCTGTTGTCATAAAAGCTAAGCCAAAGAAATTAAACATAAAGCGCTATCGTTACAACCAAACAAAGTGGGGTCTTTAACATAATAATCAAAGGTAACTTTATTGCAGTTCGAAAATTTAAAAGAAATTTTTAGTTTTATTCAATAAAGACGTGAACGACTATGTTCAATCAGCGCAGTAGGAACAGTGTGAATGCGCTTTCATTATCCATTTGAACAATTTACCTTTGCAATTTACTAAATTATGTGTTAGCTTCAAATGGTATTAACTTTGGCTGGCTCTTTTTTGGCCTTTAAGTTGTTTACACATTTACCATCCATTAAAACAGCACTATTTTTCAAATTGAAGTTTATTTTTCAAGTTATGCATCTGTGATATATTACTTAACGACTTGGACCAGTTAAGTTTGGCTATTTTAGTTCTTAACAAAACTTTAAAAAGAGAACAAATAACATCTTAGTTATATGTACCGTTTCCCTGAACGATGATAACACCTCTTTCAAACCAGTTTTAGCAAAAGATATTCTCTTGGTCAATAAGTATACCTTTACAGCTCTAAGAATTTGCTATTACTGGTTTTCAAAATTTCCCCGGAACTTGAAAGAATTTGCTTGTAGAATTCAGACAATCCAGGCAAAAAGTTAACATCAAAATTGAACCCAAAAAGAAGCATCCATCCCCCAGTTTTAGAAAACACAATCTGTTTTTACATCCTGTGTTTAATTCAGGTCATTTTCAAAGTTTTACTTTGTGTATTCAGATACCATGCCGTTGTACCACTTTTATGAAATTGCCTAATGTTAATATTATGCCTTACATTTCTGGGGTTTATAATCCCAGATAAATCTCTTCCTGTTGATACTCGACATAATTAAGTAATATATATGGTTAAAAATACTGTATCTTCTAGATGTCAATATTTCATCACGAAAACTTAAATCTTTTTGGGACCAACCATTTTATTAATTTTTTCACCAATATTTACTTTTCAGTTTCACTTTCTCCCACTTTTCAATATTTTTCCCCAATATTCATTTCACATTTTGCTATCTTCATGCCGTTCATTTTAGCTCCTTTGTATCTGCAAAGATCCCACTAAAATAATATGCACTTGTCCGCATTAAGCTTCAACCCTGAAAATAAGGCAAATGGAAGTTTCTATAAGCTTCAAGAATGAGCGGTAATTCTAGTGAGCAGGTACAATTATCGGCAAATTGCTCAATTTTATGATTATTTTTCCTTCTGTTTAAAGCTTACAGTTTCATGATCGTGTCAAAATTTACATTAAAAAACTTTAAATCTCGAAGAATGTCAAACAAATTCGTGGTGAATATTGCTTTGCAAGTGCAGCTCGAGGTATTTGTGCAGTAGCATCTACTCCAGGACTTAAAGTCAGAATCAAGTTTGAATTTATCCATGGGCAGTTAATAAAACAGACCATACAACGAAATTAAAAGCCTTTTCGAAATCCAGTTTAATTAGAAATCCAGTTTGATCTTTTGGGTCACAGAATTCTGTTAGATCTCCAAGAATCTTATATTTGGACCAATTTGCCTGCCCATTTTGAGCAATTTGTCATAGCATGATCATAACGAATAACACCATCTCAGTGTTTTTCCAATCATAGCCTAGAATTTTATACTCAACATTTAGCTAAGACAAAGACATTCAAATTTTTTAGCAGGCTAGTATCCTTAATACTTTCTTGCAGAAGAGTTATTAACTCTTAGCGCTGGAAGATTGAGAGTTCTTCCTTATGTTTTAAAAACTTTATGATAAGCCAAACTTATAGTTAAGCCCGCAGCATGGTTTTTCTGAGCCTTGAAGCGATTTATCGCTTCTTATCATCTTGTACTATTAGATGCCCCTCACTTCTCTTAGTGACTGTATTAAAAGGTCGGATATGATTGTCGTCTTTATGTATGTTGTAGAACCGACAATAAATCTTTCGCAACCTTAGGTTTATATAAAGAGGATTAATGTTCTTAGGTCGAATCTGGATATTTCAATGCCATTTTGTATTATTCTTAAAACTATTTTTGCTTTACAGACTTTAGATACATTTTAAGCTATGATGTGCCTTACTCATTCTGTTCTATGCATTGTACCCATGACATAAGTATATTGGGTAATTTCTATGTCGGTTGCCTGAACTTTACATATTTTTACTATACAAATGATTGTGGAGTTTGGAAGGATTTGCTTCTTTTTACGGAGAGCTACTGCAGCAATTAATAGCAAAATTCACTATATTGTAATTTATTCAATCGACGCGCAAATCTTGGTGTTATAAACATGTGTCAAGATTATTTTCTTGTCTTAAATTGTCTTTAAACTGTACTTATATTTCGCATATGCTCTATACAGAGATATAAATATTCTTCTCAAAAGTAAAAAAATTAACATCAAGATACTTGTGGTCTTGTACAATTTATTGCCGCTTTGTAGTGACATATAACAATCAGAATTACTGGCTTCCACAAAAGGAAAAGTTCCGTGGTGGAATAATTTTTATGTTAGGTTAAATAAAAAGAAATTACACAGAATGGGGAGCTATATTTACCTGAGTATTTTGCTATTCCACTACCAAAGCAGCACCAAAATATAATCAACAACAACATAGTGAGTACCATCTCGACAGACCATTAATATAAATTTAATTTAAGTTTGTACAATATGTGCGCACAGTTAATTTCAACTACCAGTGAAATATTTAGTGTCATGAAATACATTGTATCTTGGATTTGCAAAACTAGCAAAGCCTTCGGGTAAACATTGACTAAGCAATGGCTAAAGCACTCACTGTAAACACAGTGTGAAGGGAAATATTGAACCAACAACAAACAAAAGGAGAGCTTTTGCTTGGTAGAATTTTATATAATTATTATTGTAGCTAAAGGTTTAAGGAACGTAATAACTCGCATATTAACTTCTGTTCGTACTTAGTTTTTCTAAACAGTGTTCTTAACATTTCAATAGAATAAAATACATCAAGTCTTATAATCCCTTTTATATTAGAAAAACATATTGTTATAACTTTAAGCGCATAAGTTAACAGTGAAGATTTCTATGAAATAACATGTCGATTAAGTAACTAACCGAAGTGTAAGAAAAATTGTTGGTGGATGCTCTCTCCTTCAGCTGTCCAGTTTTTCCAAAAAAAGTCAGTATAACAACCCTTTTATTGAAGAGGCAAAATTTAACCGACCGCGTTAAATTTCCATACTATGTAACTCCATGCATAATTTAATCTTAAAATCGAACATAGATTTCATTAACATTAAGTACTCAAGAAAAGCATTTCAGGAAAGTGAAAGAATACATTTTATCTTTCACAAGCGTATTGTGAAAGAAGGTATATTCGCTTTCTAGTTAAGAATCACATTCCAATAGGATTTTAACCACCTTTACTCCATTTTGAGAAGAAAACTTTAGCAGGTGATCAGTGTATCAAAATGCTTAAAAAGGAAAGGAACCAGTTTTAGCAAATTTAAATAATTGTACATTACTTCCATAAATGCCGAAATGGATGCAAGACTAAACAAGAGAATATATTGCTCATGCTCAAATATGTTTTGCTCATGCGCAAATAAATTAAATATTAAAGTAAAATATTGACCATATGAAGATACATAATACAGAATACACTTCAATGAACGAGGCAGAAACAAAAATGTAGCGTCCTACCGAAAGCAATACGGGGCCATTTAATATAGTAATAACTCGTGGCATTATTCATAAATTCTATATTGAGAGAGAGCTTTCATTTTAACCCCTATGTGATACCGACTACAACAGGAACATAACATTATTTTTTATAAATATTTGTTAATACTGACCCTAATCATAATAGACTAGATTCGTATCATAACACTACCTGAAATTAAGAAAGTCGTAATATCACATTTTCAAAAAATATATTTTGACACTGACCCTAATCATAATAGACTAGATTCTTATCATAACAGTTTCTGAAAATAAGAAAGTTGTAATATCACAACATGACGTTGTCACTGTCTTTATTTACAGCGGGCAAAGAAATTCAGACAAAATAGATATCAAGTTTACGGGTAAAGAAGTCGACGGTGACCTGCATGAAATGAATTCAAAACTGTGCCGTCGCTAGTTAGTACAGAGCTGGTTACCTGCTTGAGAAGAACCAAACGTTGTGGTTCTGGATAATGTCTCGTATCGCAACAAAAAAAACGCTCAACCTATTAAATCCCTCTAGCAACGCTGGAAAAGCAGGCCTACAACTTTCGCTATCTCGCAGATGGCATTATTAGAGTATTTAATCACTGTATAAATTTCTTTAATCACAATATGCACAGCAAAAACAATAAATAAATCACCTGTAATAAATATTAAATAAATGAAAAACAATAATAAAAATGAATGAAAGAAACATGAACAAATGAATAGGTGGAAAACGTATCATTTCATTAAATCGTTTGCAATGCCTTTTGTTTTGTGAGAAAACGGTCACACTTACTTGCTGTGAACACCGGAAATACATTCCGCTGGGAGCAAAATCAATAGATTCTCTCGGATCAGTGAAGACTTGTATCGAATTACAGTAAAGGACTGGGAGTCAATATCTGCCCATATCATTGAAATGGAAGAACGAATTAGTTTCATCTTGAATAACGGGGACTCTAGCATTGAGTAGTCTTTATCTGAGGAATGAAATGATGTTTCATCGACAAGTCGTGACGCTCTCCTTTGACGCTCTTACTTAATATCAATTCCGCTTGGCTTATGAAGCTGGATCTCCATCCAGTTAGTACCCATAAACATGACCACGTACGAATGTTTGGCATAATTGTGCTGCGGTAGGACTATTGCAGAAACCGACTTGTTTTCATGTTTAGGGGTGGTAGTCTTGCAGGTAATGGATATTGGCATATTCCTTGCAACACATTATACATTTACAACTCTGGTTAAACATATTATATTAATATATGTTATTCCAATATTTCTTTCATCCATTCATTTAATGATTCACTCATTTCAGTAGCGTATATTCATTGATGCTTTTGTATATATATGTTGCTAAATGTTATTAGTAGTAAAATAAAAATCACAATTAGTATTTAATTCAATGTTTTTAATCTTTTGTTATTTCTCCAGGAAAGCTTGATGTCAGTATCTATTTATACGAGTAAATAATTTAAAAAGATATATTTAATTGTATTGCTGTAGGAAAAATGAACCACGTAGCAGAATTTGGAAAAGGTGTAATAGACCTAAAATAGTTTGCAAGAAAAGGATCCATGACCAGGACCAGAACCCACTGCATTTTTACATCTTGTTTTCTCAAATTTTATTTCTGATTACAGACCGAAAAACACTTGTGAGGTGAGTGATTGAGTAATACAAGAGTCAGCTTATAGAAAAATAGTAAAAAATATTTCAGGTGAATAGTTTATAATACGACTACCTAAGGACTGCAGTTTTAAAACAAAGAGGATCATACCAGTGACATTTGAGATATGACAAAATAAATGGAACGGTATATCAATGCATGTCATGGTCTGAGTTCGTGCCTGTATTGTTATAAATCACCAGAACTCTTAGGGCTAGGAAGCGAGGGGAATCAAGGCCGGTTTAATTTGATGGAGTTCCTCAAAATTGCAAGTGATAAGTCACAACAACAGTATCTCAGCACCCAAATTAAACTTCTTGTGGGAACCTGACAACTGTGTTTTTATTCTGTTTAACATTTCATAGAAGCAGACAAATGCACATCATTGAGATCCGTTCCTTTGAAGTCTTATCTTTATTAATTTATCCTACGATATACTCTGCACAGGTCGAATGCCTTTTCTGTTCTTTATTATAAGAGTCTGGCGCGACATCAAGAAGGGCATTTTGAAAGGGAAGATCCTGTCTACAAGAGTGAAGCGTTGAAAGAGTATATCTAAGCCATTTTGCCAAACGTTGCGCATGTCGTGATAGTTATGTGCATCGTTCTTGCATCGTATTTGAGCAGTGAATATTCTTGTTAATAACGACTTGAAAATGTATGCTGCTTAGTTCAAGTTTTTACTGTTCAGAAATACGAGTTCGTACTCAAGTCAATACCATCAGTCCTTTCATTGAAAAATTAAGACACAAAAAGATTTTGCTTGCTACGAAAGGTCTGGTGTTGCGAGGACCTGCCTATTCAGTTACTGATGATGACCCCTCATGCAGTCATCTGCGTTTACTCGTTCACCATAAATTTGATTGACTAAATTATTATCATGAAGAATGGATTTTTGCAGCAAATCTGAAGCTCAGTCCAAGCAAACCTGATGGAACTAATCCAATGAGAAAACACTGACAGTGTCTCGAGTTTGAAATATTCTTCTTTTGACATTTTCTCAACATCGAGAGCAGTCAAGATGCTGCTCTTATTTAAGCTTGGTAGGTAACTGATGATTAGGAAAGAATTGATAGAAGAAGGAGCCATTCCTGAAGTACACATTACAGTTGTACTGCAGATGTCTGGACGCTGAGGTGTCAATGAGAAATTCGTTTCTGAAAATATTTTTGTTAAAATTCTCAGAGGTAACATATATTGATAAAGGGTAAAACACATATGTATTTTAAAATAATTTATTTATCTTTCTTAAAATACCCAATATGCGACAGTAGATTTTCCTATGCACATATGAATCTCACGTATTTCCTGTCATGTTATTTAATACCTTTCCAGTATCGTTATATTTTACGTTACCCAAGGTTTTTACTTTTTGGGGACTAAAGAGGTTGAATTAGATTGGAAAATAAATTTTTACATGACTTTATTGTTATACTCATTAGTAAACGCAATTTTATTCAGAACATCGATGTCCAGTTGGTGTCAAAAAGCTACGTCAATATTCGTCCTTTTCGGACGTCAGTATGACACCGTTTTAATGTTGTTTCTCCTACTTTAATCCTGCTTTCATATTGTCCGACTTCAACGGCTAGCCTTGGTTCTTAATCCATGTCTACGCAATTATTAAGGCACTTATTTTAACTGCTAGCATACTAACTTCCAGAACACTATCGCCTTATTTGCTGCATCAGTCTCCGTGTGGCTAGTCAAAAAAGATACAAGTGGGTCGCAGAAAATGGTCTGAACAATAATGCTCAAGACATAATATTATAACTGATAAATAACCAACACATTCTGTTAACCTTGAAAGAACTCCAGCGAGCCGTTGAATGAAATTAATATATTTTATATCATTATATATACTTACAGAAGATGCAGGAAAACATCAAAACCATATTAACATTCAAATGATGATTGAAAATATTTTCGTGGAGCACACCGGCACATCCGCATCCGAAGGAAAAGAGCCCACAGAATGTGTTCTGTTACTGACGTTATGAACATTCAGTTAATCTGAAAGACATCCTATCTGAAAGAGGATCCTATGATTTTCATTAAATTCCAAAATTAAAAAAAGACATATTAATCACTTTTTTATGCCTGGAATCATGGCTATTTCACTGGTCTTGTCGAGGTGATGCGTTTTCCAACTGCAACCCTACACTTTTGATTGGTGAAATAAAATCCGAAGAAGTGGCAATTCACAATTTAACATGTCATCTGTTGACGAAAGTCACACCAAACACCATTGAAAGTACGTATTCCCCTCTTTTGGTAACTTTCTACTCACTGACTCTCTTCAGTCTGTGTACTTCTCTGGAGAACCTTGTCAACTTAACAACCCTACCGGTGAAGACAGACATTTTTCAACATCATGAAGTATCATGTTCAGGACACGTACTATCCAGAAATACTTCTTCGCAATGTAGTATACCAATATGCAGCTCACATGATTTGCGGATGCTGACAATGGATATCAGGGCCTGTAGTTACAAAAGTTCCGCTGATGTTTCAAATGCAAATGAAATATTTGCAAAGTTTTTACTAGCGTTGATATTCTTTTATCAAAGCACTCCCAATAAATTAAAGCACTACAAAAATTCACCTTTTATTTGAGGACTTGAGTAAATTATTTTAATATAAGGCCATATGTATACAATATATCTGAGATACTCCAACTAGAGCAAAACAAATAGTGAGTACTGACAGACGTAAGTTAGCTGAAACTGAAGAGTAACTTTAAACACAACTAAATTATTTTCTTTCAAAATTGCCAGAATGCTTCGTAATAAAGGGGCATTAATGAATGGCAGACGTTATTCCATAAGTCACTGATATAAGCACATGAAACAACCGAATGGTATAGGTCAGTTCTATAAGGGAATGACAGGAATGGATATAACCGAATTAAGATATGGAGTGAAAAGGCCGACTTGTATAGGCTACAAAAGACAATTGTGTTTTATATTATGCAAAGCTCAGGATCACCAAGGTGTTTCTGATGTAAACGTTTTCATAGGTCCAAAGTGTCAAAAATTGGCTTAGATTCGGTGTTAGCTTCGGCATAGAAGATAAATGTTCAAGGTACCTGTGCCGCCTTTAACGGTGGAAAATCACTTCAAAATCTCTAAGTGTTTTCGAGATGTCACAAACGGTATTATGCAATGAAAGGTTCTATGAGCTTTGACCTTAACACCCAAGCTCAAGATTTAAGTTGCGAGGTTACTCCTACTGGAAAAAAGAGATGATCCCAATTTCTAGTCATCTTGTGAAAAACAGCAGTTCTGAAATATTTTGACCTCGATTTGACCGTGACCCCTAATAATTTGCGATGCCTGCAAGATCTTATTATTCTCTGTACGTATACCGTTTCGTGCGACAAATGGCCTGGGAAGAGTTGTCTGGAAACCATTCAAACGGAACAAAATAAGGCCAAAAACAGAAAAAACTCTAGAAATAACTAAACTTTTGGAAATAATTTGGAAATAAGGAATCCAAGTGAGAATAACAACAGGGCAAAAACAAATTGGTGGTTTGGATAATTAATATCGTAAAAACAAAGCAGAAACAAGAACGTGACCCCGTCGGGTGCCAGTATGTACGACATACTTAATTAAAACAAATTGCTTGGACAAAACACTTGAGACTGCATTTGGGAATTTATACAATACATTTACTCTCGGATCTACGATATTGGCATTTTCAAATGAGTGACTTTGAAACACCTCAAAATAGCTCATGAACTGATAGTATAAGTTTCATGCCAAATAACCCTTTATGAAAGCAGTGAACGAGCTTTATTTTGAGGGGAAAAATAAATAAGAATTAGGCCAATGCCAAGTCTCCGAATTTAAAAAAAGGTTCTGGCCCCGACCATTTCTAAATGTTACAGGAAAAAACTAATAAAGGCTGAAGGCCGACAGGCTCAATTTGTTTAAAATGCTAACCACGACCCATAAAAATAAAACATAATGCACAAGCTGCGTGTTGGATTTTGGATTTGTTATATAAGGTTAAATAAGCTTTGTATCTACAAAAGATATAAAAAGCAGAACGAGCAAAGACTCTCTCTTTCTCAGCAGAGAGGCATATTTAAAGTAATACGGTGAAATTCAAGTCTTAGTAAGGACAGCAAAATTGTGCATAAATGACCTAATCTTATCTTCGGAAAACTGCTACTGCCGACAAGAAGAAAAGAAATGGAGTACACTGTTTATTCAGCGTTAACTTTATGCATATTTTTATTGTGTAATATAAACATTGCTAAATCAGCTAAAAACATAACCTCCATTTTGCATTCTGGAAAGGATCTAAAGCATAAATTGCCATTCATTTTTGAGCACCAGTTGGCCACAGACATGACTTTCATGGTCTCAGATGGAAACACCGACGGAAATTGTAAGTGAAATATTATACTGTGCTAATATATTTACACTTGTGTTAATTCAGACATTTAAACAGTTTTTATCTGTTGATAGAATCTTGCAAGTTAGTGTAATTATTGTACTATCAGTGCAATGTCAATTTAATTGGCATGGCATTGCTTCTGACTACAACGTATATATCAGGGAATGTAGAATATGAGTTTTTTTGTGAGTTTTATATGCTTGTTATGGACTGGACTTAATAATGTTTGGATCTTCACAGATAAATCATAATGGGCTGACTATGAAAATAATCTTCATCAAACAAAACAAGCCGCCCACTTTTTACACGCTCTTCTAAAACAATAGTTTATTAAGTTGCATGTATTCAGTCTAATGTAGGACAAACCGACATTTGTCTGCATGTCGAAATCCATATCAAGTGGACATTTATAATTGCAGCAAAGTTATTTTGTTCGATTGGTCAGAAACACGTGGAATACTGTTTAAAACTGAACGTTATCTAATGAAAATTTTTACTTTGGTTCGTTGTTGAAATATCGAGTGTAAATATTATCATTCATTCCAAATCGTCCCTTTCCATATACACTGAATAATATCTCCAGAAACCTTGTCTTGTGAATTTAACATATCCGATGGTTTTCTAGACGCTTTAAGGGAATATAATCAAAGTAGTGCGACGATAATGGCAGTTTATTAGTTTCTTAATACCATCTCCAGCAATGACTTAACTGGTTAATGGATCAATGGACTGACTGAAATTCTTTGAAACCAGTGATTTTAAAGGAATTTAAGCAATTGCAATTCGATTAAAATTGCAGTTAATTAGGTTTTCAATATTATGTTCTGCAATTAATTACAGTTAATAGGTCTGTGAACTACATGTAATCTTTTGAAACTAAAGTCGCTTGATTAAATGTTGTTTGGCTGTCGCGTCGCCATATTCATTCCTACCGGACACAAATTTTTGTTGGCATTGTTTGTTTGATTTTTTGATAAAAAAGAACAGTAAATTGCCAGTAAATATTTGCATTTACTGACATTGAAAATACGTCTAAAGCCTAAAATCTATTGAAGTGAATCCAAACCGGAATTGTTTTACTTCAAGCAGTAGTCGGTAAACTATTTACCACCGAAAAATTTATACTACGCTTGTTATGAGTGACATTATTCAGTAAATTATTACCACCCACATAGTCATTATCTACCCATTTCTGTTATCAATAAATATAATTGCAATTCAATACAATTCAATACAATGGCTATATTTTTCCAAGGAAAAGGGAACATGAGACTTTTTCATTTTTCTTTGTACCCAAGAGAATATTCTTCAAGATACAGCTGGGAGAAATGGCTTAGAAATGGCTTAGAGTTCTTCATCTATGTATCACTAGAATATATCCAAAATATGGTGCATAACATTGGCAAATTGTGGTGTTTTGTCACCAAGCATTGTCTGATAAATGTTAAAATTTGAAAAAGCTTGAACATGTAGACGTTTAAACAAAGAATCGTACTTGTCCTTTCTTGTATAATTTCATTTTGTACCTTCGTCGCTCGTGTTTTCTATCTAGAAACACATAAAAGCCTCACAGACAAGAAAATGAAAATAAAGTTTAAATTAAAAAATCAGCAACACTTGGCGAAACATGAAACAAAAACTTATCTAATAACGGGTCAATGAAACTTATAAAACATAGCATTATCGTTGACTTCGGCCAAGTCAGATTTCAGAATAAATCATGGCAAGAAACAAGACTGTTTCTTTCTCCAAAATAGAGTCTTGGTCATAAAATTGTGTTCCTTCATCATTTAAAGCAAACTCTCGATATATCCAATTTCATCAAACACATTGTCTCATGGCGAATTTAGAATAATTTTACTTTACTTTTTACAACAAAATTTCTGAAGTGCACTCAATATATAAATAGCCCAACCGGCATATTAATACCTGAATTGCACTCAACATGTAGAAAACCTAACCTATATATTAATAAATGAATTTCACTAAAGATATAAATAGCTTAACCTGCATGTTAATACCTGAATGCACTCATCATAAAAGTAGTCTAATCTAAATATTAACACCTGAAATGCACTCAACATACAGAAAGCATAACCTGTACATTATTGCATGAATTATACTGAGGATATATATATTCTAACTGCTATGTTAATATCTGAAGCGCGTTTGGCATATATATACCCTAACCTGTATATTAATGCCTGAAGTGCAATCAACATGTAAAATTCCCAACCTAAAAATATTAATTCCTTCTTGATCATTTGGTTTGAATAACGCAAGCAAGTGACAAAACCATATTGTTAAAGGAATGCATTTTGCATTAAAACTTGACTAGGCTTTTTCAAAATAAAAGCAAACCCTGAAGTACCAAAGGGACTTTTCTTTCTGTGAATTTTTCGTCAATCACTCAACAAAATTTATTTTTCAGTTATGTCTTGCAGCTATTTAAACACAGATAAAAGATGTTTATGTGCACTGAAATGCTTGCCTCGATAATTCTTTTTCATACAGGTTTTGTAACTGTTTGTTTTTACTTCTCTTTGTCTATATAATTTCACAGGACAGTTCAGCCCTCCAGCTGTAGTATTTATTTTAATGCTTAGAGCTGTCTTTTTATTGGTAGACGTAGATATGTAGCAATCCGCCAAGTAAAATTTCCCAGTTGGCAGTTGGCGCTTAAAATGACCTTAATGCACCGATGAACTAGTCAATCTCCTTAGTAAACATGCAACTCAGCACGATCGTATAATAACAAATCATTGATGACAAAGTGCTGTTGCCAATGTTAGTTCACTCTAGCCTTGATGTAAAGATGAGGTGGCCATTCTCTTAGGTAAACACATAAAATCAAAAGGAACTTACAGTCCAAGTTGATGTTCACGTGACCATGATGTGCACACTTGCCATTTTAATTTTTAAATGTATAAAAAGAGCGGATAAAACGTATTTAGTACAGTACTTGGTGCTGAAATTACAGTTCTTGCTTATAAAATTAATGCTGGTAGACATGCAAAATCAAAGAAACGCGTAACACTCAGTCATCTCATGCTAAAAAGTTAGTCATGCACAGATATCAGCGCTAGGCCAATCACTACAGCTTCCTTCTCCAATCTATGCTTAATATGAAATATCGAAGGCATACATGGCACACATCTAGTTGCCCCCCTACAAATAAAGGTAGGTCCAAATTTGTTAGTTTTTCACTTTGTTGTGAAGCTTTCCGGATCTAGATTT
Source organism: Protula sp. h YS-2021 (assembly GCA_949752745.1). Classification (NCBI taxonomy): domain Eukaryota; kingdom Metazoa; phylum Annelida; class Polychaeta; order Sabellida; family Serpulidae; genus Protula; species Protula sp. h YS-2021. Next base: position 84,822,991 of record OX457027.1, on the reverse strand, counting down.
TAAAAAAAATTGCTAAAAGCAACTCAGTTTCAAGTTGAAAATTAACAGTGTCAAAAATATCTACACGTCTTTATCTTGTATGCATGAAAAATGGGTCTGTTTTATGCTACTTAAATACCACTATATTCAAGTTTGTCACTCTAAAAACAGCATGTGACAAGATTCTGAGCGACTTAACATTTTATGCGTCACAACAGCAACCTGTGATCAAAACAACACAAGAAAACACATGCAGCGTTTGTTACGTACAAGAAAAAAGAAAAGTGTTCTGTAGCCGTGTTGTGTGAAAATAAAGCTACTTCATCATCGGTTTTTATATGAAAGCTATCTTCGAAGGAGGTGGTTTGTTTGCACAGTATTATTCTGCAATTGGGAGTGGAAGAGTTACATGAGCAAAGGAGGGCTAACTCTGTTATTCATTGATACTGAACAAAGAGCTGAATCACAAAAATAAATATGACACGAAATTAACATACATAACTGTTCAAGATTTTTACAGGTTGGTTTTAGCTGATAAACATTATTCTGTCAGTAGTAACTATATATTTTAACCTTATAAAATGTTTGTATGTTCAAAGCAAAGAAATTATGCAAAAATAAGCCATTTTTATAAAAAGATAAAGAAACAAGAATTGAGACAAAAAGTAAAATTAAAGCACGTCTACAATTTACGGGTAACTTATTCTTTTAATATAAACAGAAAGAATATTCAACGGTGATTTTATAAAAGGAATGTACAAAAAAGGAATAATAGACAAGCTTTTAAATGCTTTGATATCTGTGGCGCTTATGCGTTGACAAGCACGTCCAGATGAGTGATGGCAATGTAAACAAGTAAACGTACTTATGGGATTAGAGGGAGGATTAATTACTCCTAAAGAGGTTTTTCCCGCATACCCCTATAGCGTGCAGACAAACCTCAAAGTTTACTTGTGTTTACTTTGCCTGCACCAAAGAATGAAAAAAGTTCTGTCATTAAGTACCAGCATTCCATCGGAGTTTTCCCATATTTGTCTGTGATGCTCATTCCTAAAATATAAAGTCTTTTAGACTTCATATGCCAGCAAGGAAAAACAAATACGCTTTTTTGTCTTGTACTTAAAATTGTCCATTAAAAATTTACAACAGTGAAGGATTAGACATGCAGTACTTTTGATTAATGTAACGTGAAGTGATGGAAAAAACTAATCGAAATTTTAATGAATGTTTTTTTTTATCAAATCGCATTCATAAATTTTAAACTTACGTAGTGCTTCGTGGCATGGGCGTTTACGAACAAAACCGTAATTCACGTTCTCCACTTTAACAGTGGTTTCCCTTCCGGTTGATTTATTTCATGCAATAAAAATGTTTTTCTGTAGCATCCCGTCCCATCCCGCCATTCCTTCAGCGGCCAATCAGAAGTGGGGGAAATACAATTACGCCACTCCTATATACGGAATCCGCTTTCGGCAAACCCAAGAGGTGTAAACACACTCGAGCTTGTTGAGACGCTACATAAACCACTCAGAGCCTTAAACAATTGATTGACGACCCTGAAAATCCGGTGGCAAACTCTTTTGCTCCCATTTCCCACCCCGAAAGGAACACGTCTGTTGGATTTCCATTTCTGTGAGAAGAAGGTTAACGGTACCCCCTCGTTCAGAACTTCGGGCTCGAACTACAATGGGATAGAGCTTGCTAGAATACCTGCATTTTGGCTTTTGGAGACGATGCAGTCGATCTATGGGTACTGTCTCTTCGGTTGCAACTGACAAAGCAAGAAGAGGCTCCATGGAGTTAAACTCAACTTTGGTTCTCGAATATACCTTCTTTCTCCGTAAAAGATCATATCTTGTTCTAAGATCAGTTCTGACTCTTCTACATTTATCACAAGCCCTACCTGTATGACTTTTCTGACTAATTGTAAGGTATGATAACTGTCTGTTTGCTTGGGTGCGCCAGAAACCAGTCGTTCAGATACTGGAATATTAATATACTTTGTATCCCACGCTTTTAGCACTTCCATGATGCTTGAAAATACGTATGGAGCGTTGACAGACCTAAGTGGAGAGCCAGAAACAGAACGCTTTTGCCCTATTGGAAAACACAGGCACTTGGGATGGATAGGGACCCTTAAATAGGCGAGAGCTGAATGAAAGAGATTATCAGGCACCCAACATACCATCGTTTTTGACTTGGGCAGTGTCCATTGGGAGCGAGGCCACATGGAGAAACTCGTTGAGGGCCCGGTTGACAAAATGTGGCTAGGCTGTCTGGCACTTGGAGTGTAGGAGGTGTAGACGTTGGATGGATTGTTTTTCATCTCTGGGTTTCTTTTTGAAGGAGAGATACAGACTCTGAGCCAGACTCCTACCGACGCATTCCTACCCGGCCGCCTACGGGCAAGAACTGTTGCAAGAAAGTACATTTTCTAAATCGTTTGAGTTTGAGAAGACGAGACGAGGTCTCCGAGTGGTACATTAGTTGGCTGGGACCTGTAGCACTAGCGCTGCTGACCGTCGGGCCAACAGCAATTGAAAGACTGTGCTGGCTTTGGTTTTTGGGACTGCATCTGTGAGCTAGCCTTTAACAGCCTGAAGACGACCGTTGCGGGTTCCTACCCTTGTTGGACTGGCACGCGATATCCGAGATTTGCGATGTCGAACGGCTCTCCTGGTTTACTCTTTCGATTTTGCCCTGCGGGAAAAGTTCCGTGTCGCCCAGGATCTGAGCATGGCGCTGTTGACGTAGACCCTTCACATTGGACCAAATTGCTGCAGCGAAGCGTCTCTTCGTGAATAAATCATTGATGTCACCATGTACGTGGACGACGTCACGTGTTGCCAGGGCCAGGCATTCAAAAAAACCTCAGACACGGGTTCACAGAGTCGCACAATCTCTCACCTGTATTGAGGGGCATTGATGGTGTAGTCTGAAAAGACTTAATGTGCAGGAATGCTAAAATTGTTAGCCCAAACAATTTAGGGCACTCTTGGCGATTAGATACTACACAGGCGCCATGGTCCCCTTTTGTCGGACTTGGGCCGTATTTCACCTCCCTGTCAGACAGGGAGAGGACTCAACTGTAAATAGGGCCGTCATCGAACCAAGAGTCATAGCAACTACGGCCTGACGACCGTTGGGATGCCAGATGGTTTGCAAACAACTCATAAATGGGCCTGTGGCAAAATTGGTAAGATACACCCCAGAAACGCCAGGTACGGCTTTAATTGCAAGGATAAAATGTAGTAATGTCTAACATGCATTTGACAGAACCACATTCGTTCTACGGAGAACACAAGCTTGAGCAAAGGCATGGGGGTACAGTAGTTGAAAAGCTTGGAGTCAAACTAGGCGGGCAACAGCGGACTGAAATAGCTTTAAACTACTCCTAGACAATATATACAATTAATTCAGTCCAAATTTTACCCTGTGATAAATGCACCCTTTATAAATAAAATAAGGTATAGAAGTAGAATACATTACACCTTTTAATTGATTCCATCGAGAAAAATTGAGGAGCACACAGAAATGTGTTTTTCCTAACTCACGCCTAAAGGGAATATCGTACTACAACAGCGACGTGATACATTGTATTCCTGACTTCTGACTGGCTCTTGTGGGAATGGAGGGATAGGACGGTTTGAGCTGCCTGTAGTAAATCTGGTAAAAAAGATATCGTGCAAATATACAGAAAATATACGGTTACAGAACCGGAAAGGAATAAAGTTAAGGAAAGGACTGCAGCAACACCGGAGCTTTCTGCAGTACTCCTGTGGTTTGTTTTAAAGTCGACGGCAAAAGACCACATCTCCGGCACATTTTTGCACATCAACTGCAAATGTACTGCATTTAACCGCAGTGGTACCGATGACGGACTTTGACAAATCGGGTACCGAATGTATACCGGGAACTAACGCATGTCAGAGCACCTGTATAGCGAAAATGACTTCAGAGTTTGAATAAATTAAATGGCGCAAGAATTTTGGTCACCGATGGATACAAATACACTCCGCACTTAAAATGTTTTGTTCACATAAGTTGAAGCAAAAAACATATTACATATAACCAATCTAGTTATTTGAAGTTATTGATATGTGTCCACAGAAAAGATGTCAGCCTTCCCAAAATATTTAGCAACAATTCAAGATTGTGTAAGTTGCTTAAGCTATGTATTCTTTGCTTTCTTGACCATGGAGGCTAGAACCACAGTATGCCGATTCAATACCAGTTTGTTGGTGTCTTTGCCGTATGATTCCAAATCAATTCGAATTCGGTATACTGGCGCTGCGGCATGCCGATTTAATACTGCAGGTTCTTTGTGGTATGGCTTCAAATCGATTCGAATTCGGTATACCGGCGCTGCTGAATACCAGTTCAATACTTTTGCGAAGAAAAAAAAAGAGAAATTTACCAGCATATTCTCGAGCAGTTATTTGAGGAGGTGTACGGTGGTGGGCCATCACCCAACAGCTCGCGAGCAACAACAATAATTATTTCCGATGAATAATGTATTTTATATTCACTGCCCAGGGAATGTGCTTGAGCACCATAGCATTTTAAAAAATAAACCCTCTTGTGTTACGTCACTGAGTATTTCACTAGCAAAATCCACATATTTTTTCAGCCAACAAACGTTAATAAATGTATTATCTTTTGAAATAACATTACCTGTTGTAGTTACCATGGGAGCGCACAGGGCAATCGTAATGTTGTCGTCTCCATATTTGTGGGACCTCGTGCAGAACACGCCCCCTGGCGGAAGCGTCTGGGATGAAGAAATCGACAAGGATTCCTTGCTGCAAATATTAAAGTAAAATTTACAATTCTTTTAAATATGATTCTTGTACTAACTTTAACGTTTCGGTTGTTCAAACGGCATGCAAAATGACACTATGCTATGGAAAAATTTTAGACTTTTTCGCGCGGGAATCTAGCTCTTTCAATTTCATGAAATGTCCAGTATTAATATGTTGCACATATAAAGCATTCTTGTATTTGAGAAAAAGATTTTAAAAAATCTCTGAACGAATGCAATAAATTTCTGTGAAGTCTTATCATAAAGCTCCGCATATTGTCAGATTGAAATCGACAGCATGCAAGCGAGTTTGGTGGTCACTAATTGATTGCCAAACTCAATACCGATGCTTCCTGAGGCACCAATGTTTCTCATCACACGCACCATTATTTTTTAAAACGAGCCCTAAACGCGGAGTGTCAAATAGTCGCTTTTTAGTGTTCACTACTTTCTTTCAGTTCCTTGGTATGACGGCAAAATTAACGTAGCTATTTCATAATTTTCGTACATGATTAAATACATTCGAAATTGCATGTATATATTTTACAGTTAAATCTGTCATATCAGTGATTGAAAATTTCAATGATGTATAAAAATCGCTGGTCCACTTATTTAAGCTTTCACAATTTAACAGATTTGCTGAAATGAATTTGAATAGAACAGGCTTTTATTGTGTAAGAGCTCAGTGTTTTTGTCGTTCTTTTAATGGAGAATTGCAATCGCCGTTTTATGTAATGGATGTAAATGCCTTTGCCACAACCGAATATTTACAAAACAGGCAATCAGGTTCACGAAACAGACAAACATGTACCACAAAACAGGCAAGAAACGCATTACAAAACAGGCAATCCATTATATAACAGAATTTATGATACCAGTATATAGTAAAGTTTCACTAAACTGACATTACATATCCATCACTGGTTGATATTTGTAGCCCATGACGGCCAAGTAATCTTTACTACTTATATCTTGTTCGTGAATTTGAAGTAAAGATATATCGCCGTCTTTGCTGTTGCCTTCTCGATGGTCGTTTGGGGTGTTTCTTCGGCCAGACATCGAATCATAATGTAGCTTGTTGCCTGCAATTTTCGAATTGAGTCCCCAAACGCGAATATATTTGGCTTCGGATTGTACAAAATTGCATTGTAATTGCGATGGAAAGCTTCGGGTCCATTGTTGGTGCTTCGTTCGTTCCGCTGACGGTGGCTCTGCCTTGCGTTTTGTCTGTACTCTAATTTTGTCTTTTTGGCTTTAGCAACATCTTGGTCATGATTGTGCTCTGGTTTCAACTCAATTACCACACAGTTGCGAGTTTTCAAACGCGCTTTGCAGGTTTTACAAAGAGCATGCCCAAGAAATTTCACCATGTTTTGCAATATATTTCTGGCAAATCGATATCCGTTACAGAGAATCCCAGGTTTGCCTTCATTTGTTTCGAGAAATTCAATCTCCATTTTCTAATTTGATATTGTATCTTACACTTCACTTAATATGTTTTTCAATATCAACTTGTGGCCAGATTGATTTAAATTGCATGATTCAAAACCTAGAGCTATTATATGTGGCCTGTGAGACATTTCAATTCTCATTTCTTTGTTGGTGTCCGTGATCAAACCAAGCCTAATTGTAGCACATCGAGCTGTGATGACACTGATTGTAAAACTTCTATGGTTTTTCTTTCTTAATGAATGCAGTGACAATAGTAATTTACCTTGAAACTGTTGAAGTTTTTATTTGTTGAAGTTTTTATTTGGCTTCAACAGTTTCTATCCTAAATACTTAATAAACATGTTTTAATGAGGCTGTTTTAGCACTTTGCTGCAAGTAACGGTTGTATTCGGTTGAATTCGTGAAATTGAAATATGATAGGCTAAACTTTTGACCATATTATAGATAAAATTAATGCAATCGCGGTCATGAGCATTTAAATGAGCTTTTATTAAATAGGTGAAACCCAAACACCCAGTAAACAAAGGCAATACGGCAATTGCAATTCTCCATAATCAAATCACAACAGAGAGCAATTTGAATTTGAATTGTTCAGTTTAAATCAGAACCATTGAACTGTATTTATAATTTACTTTGCAAAAGCTTTGAACTTGCTTATCTCCACTTTTAATGGATTCCCTTCCCGTTGTGGATTACCACGCATTTTCCTGCAGTTCAGACGAACCAATGAAAACGAGCGAATCCTCTCATCATACGTCATTGTAGAACTAGGACATTCCCTTTCAATTCAGCAGTAGTAACTTTTGCCTGGCAGAACTTACACCTTACCCAGTCCCAAGAAAGTGTGCCTCTCTCTCTCCATTAGAAGCTACAAGATTGAGGAATCTTTACTGGTTCCAGCACATATTGTCTGGGAATTGTAGGATCTTTACAGGCCACTGTGCTTGCATCGACTCCAAGCTTTGTCCAGCCGGCTGTGTCATCGTGGAAATGGGCAGACTTTGCTTAAGCTTACACTCCGAATGCGACTGTTCAGTCTTGTCAGTGCATATTCTGCTTTAATAATCACGGTCAGGACCACATAAGATGTCTTTGTGGCGTTTCTAGGACTTTGAGCACGCTGAGTGGCATTTTCCCATGTTGGGACTATGGGCAGATCGTTTTGGTAGGCTCTGCGGACCGTCAACAACTATTTACCCATTATGGTCCTATGGCTAAACGGTAGAGTCTTTATGGGACGGTCCCATAACGGTTCTATTGGCAAGCCCATTGTGGTCCTCATGACGGTCCACGGAAAGTGACGGGATCGCCCCCGGGAACATCTCTTTTCGTGGAAAATCGCCTAAATTGCTTACTGCAGCAATTGTTGATGGTTTAGAATGCAAAGGTCATTGGATAAAGATCGGAGTGATGGTTAGAGGGTTAATGTAGATGTAATGTTTGTGTTTTCGACAGCGCTACATTTATCTTACGGCCTTCTCTCTCTCTCTCTCTCTCTCTCTCTCTGCTTCTCATATATGACAGACGCCAACTTACGCTCTCCACCTCAGCTACCTCAGTGCATCCATCCCTCTGTGACGTGTAACTCCCACTCATTTTGCGACCGCTGTAGGAGAAACAGTGGCGTGTCACGTGTTCCATCTCCTAACTCCTGACCCAAGAGGACTGGAAGGCACTCCTTAAAAACAGAACAAAGAACGAACGTAGACGGAATAAACGCAAGTACCTTTCTTCTACTTCCTTTATTACACACGAGTTCGCAGTGGACGCAATGAAGAAAGCGAGTTCTGTCATTTTGGACCAAGTTTCTATGCCTATCCACATAGACGCTGGCCCGAAATTGGACACTCCTTCAGCTACCAAGAAACATAGAAAACCATATCCAAGTCAAGGGATGCAGTGGCGGAACTGAAATACCACGATATTCTCTTTGAGACACGGGCTCTCCAAGTGTCAAAAACCAATTAGCAGTTCGGATTCAAGTTCAAGTCTTTCCCACCCGAGCAAGTCACGGTGATTCATAAGGACTCGGGATCCAGCTTACCAGCAGTGACGGATCAGTTGGCCATTCCTTCACAAGAGGAACTGTCTTCTCCACCCCTACTTCCACTTCTTCCAAGCGAGTTTTCGGCCTTTTCATCGCTCCAATCGCAGTTACAAAAACAGTTGTTTGACCTACAGCAAAAGGGGCAAAATCAAGAGACATTGTTACGGTTCTCCGCCCTCCCCAGAGTGTCAGACTGTTGCCTCGACCTCGGGTTCAACCCACCCCCTCTCGTTGGAGCCGGTCACGGATAACCCAGAGACGGTTACGATCAGCGAGGAGGAGTTGTTGGGTATATCACCTTCGGGCAGGTTTTCGCACTACTGGAAGATGACGATGAATTTTGCAAACGGATATCTCTCCCCTTACCGCGAACCCTCACAATAAGCAAAAAGACATTTATACACCAATAGGGGAAGTTCAACCCCCAGCGTCTCATTCTCAGTGTCAGGTCCCCGAAATGGGCTCCGACGTCCAAGACTCAGAAGAAGGGGAGATGGAGGAGGAGTCCGAAGACACGTCAACCCCTCCCGTTTCTATCTTACGCTAATGAACGCCGTACGCTGTCACGCTGTCACGTACCTTTCCTCTGATGAGCTGGTTCCAATAGATGCGGCAAAACAGCCCGTAAAACGAACAGTTTGGATGCCATCAGTGCAAAACGACTTAAACATATCACTAGTTGAGAAAGATGCAAGGAGCATTAAGGCCTCCTCCCGTCACATTTTAAACATAATGGGAGGACTTACGCCTTAGTGATCCTGTATCAAAAAGCTCCTGGAATTCCTGGCACTGGCAACCCGAGATGTAGCAGAAATTTCAGCATTGATAATGATATCAATGTATTGTTTACGAGGGAATGCCTTTCTTCAGCACTGCTGATCCAGTGTCAAACGTCTGCGGGACCTACGCCACGCACCCATCTTAGGGGAAAAGGAACTGTTTCCCCCCGCTGAGGTTGAGAGCCGCCCAGTATCTCAAGACTACGCCCTTCTGTCACGGATGCCTCGTGCCTCGTTTAAGAGGCTCATGAATCGAAAGCAGCAATACCACTCGACTCCCGCACAGAAGAAGCCCAGCGCACAGTCTCAGCCATCCTTGCCCAGGAGGCGAAGCCGAGCAGCGGCAACAAGACAGAGGGGCAGTCTCCGCAGCATTTCAGGTAGCAACCAACCAAAGTAGGGCCCGAGAGGCCCTCGTCTCCCGGCGACACCTTAATAAACTCAGGAAACGTAGAAAGCTTACTCCTACAACACCTCCTTGCCAGTAGGAGGAAGATTGGCAAGTTAGTCCGATGGCAAAAAAAGCAGGTATCCAGTCCTCTTCATTCGGGACACAAGGGGGCACAAGCCCTCCATCTCTCTAACCCCCCAAGCACCAAAACGAATAGTCAAATCTTACCCAGGAAGATCGGATAAAGACTTAGCCCTCAAGGAAAGGTTGCTAAATCTGACAGAAAAAGGGGCGATCCAGGTAATACCAAAAAATCACTCAGGCAGAAGGTTTCGGGGTTTCCAGGTAGAGTAGAAACGTTTCTGGTTTCCTTTGGCCTAGCTTCAGCCCCCTATGTATTTTTCAAAGTCATGAAGGTACAAAAATCATGGGCCCGTCTTGAAGGGATGCTGACCTTCCAGTACCTAGACGATTGGTTCTTGCACATCAAGACAAGTAACCACGTCTTAAGCCATGGCCTTAGTACGCAAGGCATTACGGGTAGGCCTAGCGGTGAACCTTATCAAATTTGAACTAATCTCCAAACAAAAAATCACCTTTCTCGGAGAGAGATGGGATCTGGCGGAAGCAAAGGGCTTTTTCCACGGCAGAACGTGGCCAGAAATTTCGCGAGCCATAAGGGACAGTACAAAAAAACAAAAAGGTAAGGTTACAAGCCATGGAGTCTATTGGACCTCCTAGTCCTACCGAGAAGACGGTCCCATTGGTCCCTTCCCCTACAGAAATATCACATCAACTGGCTAGAGCTCCGAGTTGTCTGGACCGCTCTAAACAAGTTGACCAGACATCTCTGAGGCAAGACAGCCATAGCGTATCTAAACAAACAAGGGGGTTTGTTAGTTAGTTACATGATTTGTTTTAAGACACGATCGACCCTTAGCGGGTTACATTGTGTCAGAACATGTCAGTAATCAGTTACTACAGGACAATACTACAACTTAAAATCAAGGTAAGCTAAAACTGTGCATATTCTAAAATCATAAAGTACACAGAAACGACTAGAAATACTGATACAGGTTGATTTCATTTAAGAATTGTATAAATTTTCTAGGTTCTACTTCATCAAAGAGCTGTCTCAAGGAGTCAAGAAATTAGTGAGCGGGCGTCTTAGAAATCGGTACAGTCTCTTAAAATATGTTTCACTGTGAAAGGTTCCCGACACCCAACACAGTCGGGTGCAGGCTCGCCTCTAAAAAGATGCTTGTGGGTGATATATGTATGTCCTATTCTGACTCTATGGTAAACCATTTTATCTCGCACACTGTTTAGTGGTGGCGTTTTTTGTCCGACTGAGGGGTTAGTTTGATACAGCTTGTTGTTTCTTTCTTTGTTCCATCTTTCTTGCCATGGTCTTTTTGTGAGATGTAGAGCTTTAATTTCGACTGACAAAATACAGCATCCACCTGGAAGTCGTGTTTTCAAAGTGTCGTTTTCAGTTACAACGGAGGCAGCCGATTTGTCGTCGAGCGTCGAGCGTCGAGCGTCGAGCGTCGAACCATCTGTGCAGACGAAATAATAGTGTAAGTGGGAAAACTCAATGTGTTGGCAGACTTAGCTTCCAGGCCGGGTCAAGTAATCAACACCAAATGGTGCTTGGCCCCTTAGTCCTTTCAATGGGTAGTGTGCCAGTCTCCGTGGATCGACTCACTATTTGCCAACGCGATGGCGTCTCAACTTTCCATATTTGTCTCCCCCTCTCCAGATCAAACAGATTGGGCAGAGTACGCCCTCAACTGCCTTTGGCCGTTGGAGGAAGTACTATACGCCTTTCTCCCGCAAGCGATCCTGTACCAAGCCTTAGAGAAGAAGGGTTTCTCCAAGCAAGTAAGGGAGAAAATGAACAACCACACAAGCTCCACAGCTGAAATTTACGGGTCACGGTGGAACAAGTTTGCCTTCTGGTGCCGTAAGTTCAAGCTGGACCCTTTTCAGCCCTCCTCCCCAGCAGTAGTAGCAGATTTCCCAGATCACCTTTTTACAAATGAACAGTTAAGGGTTGAATCCATTGAGGGATATAGAACCGCTATAGGCTCGAGACTCAACGCATCAACGAGCTACGACTAGGAGAGGACACGGCCCTTTCTTAACTGATCAGACACTTCAAGGTATTGTATTGTTTTCTTCCTTTGATCCCTTTCAACTGCTATGGTGATGTCGGGATCCCCCTGCCAAATTATACTGAAATGGGCATTCCATCATCCTTCTAACCCTTACATGAGGAGTGCCTCACAGGGTAGCAAAGAGCAGTCTCAATTTTAAAGTCTTACGTATGACCCGAGCGGGGTTTGAATCTTCCAATCTCGAGGCGGACACTCTAACCACTAGGCCACCGAGGCTGGTACGCTTCAAGGTAAATACACCCCAATACGCTCCCAGCATAGCACAATGGGAGCTATCCTTAGTTCTTCGCCCGGACATATTCGGAAAAGAGGTCATATCACCGAAAAATGAGACGGTAAGATTCACATTTCTACTAGCTCTAGCCTCGAGCAAGGGGAGAAGCGAGGGCGGGCTTCATGGGTATGACCCATATCGTAACCCAAGGGATGGGCACATTTAATCACATAAACCTCCCAGCCTTATCAGAAGAACCTAGTTTCGAAGATCTAGTCTGTCTGTGTCCCGTCAAAGCACTACGCCATTATTTGGAGAAATCGAAGGCATACATATCAGAAAATCAAAAAGCCCTCACAATCTCCTTTATGCTGAAATTTAACAAGGACTTCTCCAAGCAAACAATTTCTAATTCCGTAAAAAGGGTCACCTGGCAGCTTACGACGAGCCACAGTCAGATATGAGTCTACAAAAAGAATTAAAAATCAAAGCCCATCAAGTCAGAAAAGTGGCGAACTCTTTAAGGGCCTTACGTAATGTGTCACGGACATACCGAAGACAGGGTGTTGGGCTTCCCCTAACTCCTTCGTTATGTACTACCGAAAGACTTCCCAGAAGACGAGCTGTCCGGCCTCTCCCGAATTCAAGGGCAAGGGCAAACAGAAAGGTGGCTTCCCAAAGGACCGTAACGGGAACAGTGACAACCTCAAGCCAAGAAAATAAACAACTGAACAAGAAGGTGCATTCCTTATTACAGACGTTTCGCCTTTTCGTCCCTCAGGAACTTTGCATTCCTCACTTATGTTAAGCATGAGGAAAATGACAACTTAGTGAAGATATATCCCAGAGACTCCATTGTTATGGGTCACCACTTCTGCCTCACGGCTATTTTCAAAAATGATTCTCCCTTCTTTTCTAATTTGCTAGAAAAACAAGGGAGGGGGTGAGACACTACCGTTCCAACCGTTCCTTGAACGGCCTTGAAACAAAAGAGCCAAGCCCACAGGCACTGTGTTAGCTTGGACCATGGTGCCATAACGGCCCCATGTAGGGAAATAATAACTTAATTCATCCATTTTATCATTATTTTAAAAACAAACCACATTATTGATTGAAGGTATTCTATTCAATCTTCTATGAGTCTTTTAATTAAAACTCACAAAACTGAGGAACTATTTTGGTTAAAAACTAAAACACTGCTATCATATTTATCCAAGTCCTAGTGACATAGCATGCCTTTGCAAGCAAACCTAGATCTAGTTTCTGGGGTGCCAGTATTTATTTTACGTGAATCTCTTTTGACTTGATTTGATCTTATTGTTAATATATACAATACAGATGAATTATGTAAGAGAATACATAGCACTCGATTAACCTAAGTAGGGATCCATCCAGCGGGAGGTAGGAGGGGGTGGCAAAAGATGTTGTTGTCGGTCAGTCGGTCAATCGATTACTTACGATGACTAGATCTTGCTGTGATATTCTTTACGTTTTGCTTATTGTATTGCTCTGGCCCCAGAGCATATTCCCGCCGGACCAATATCTGGAAAGAATTAAAAGAAGTGGAACTTAGTTATCAGTTTTAATTCAACTTTAACTACAGAACAAATCACTTCCGTCGGACTAAAAACGAGCGGTTTCTTACAGGTCATGCTGTAATTCGCGACCTTTTTGTGCAGTTAACAATGGCAGACTTCCTGCTCTGACTCAAGTCCTATTAAAAATGGAAGTAGGGGAGAAACGAGAGTCCGAGCACAGGAAGTGACGTCATCAGACCCCTCCCTCCCCCCTCCCCCCAGGAGGCATAACCCTAAGTCACCTATGACACATCATGACGTCATTAGTCACGTGACCCGTCAATCATCATTGGTCACGTGACCTGTCAATCATGTGTCATGTATATGAGGACTATTTTCCCGATCATAAACCTTCTGGCCTGAATGGCTCAGTTGGTAGAGCAGAGGACCCGTTAGCGGACCCATGATCTGAAGGTCGGTGGATCGAACCCGCCCTCGGGCATCACTTTCATATCATGGGTCCTCAATCTTAGAAGACCCCTCCGGACCAAGACATGACATGTATCGGAAACCGCCCCCCCCCCCCCCAGGACCAAGACATGACATGTATCGGACCCTCCCCCAGGACCAAGACATGACATGTATCGGACCCCCCCCCCGGACCAGGAGATAACATGTACCAACCCCCCCCCCCTAGGATGTGATTCAACACTCCTATAAGAGCACATTGTCTGTGCACATATGCATCATTCGTGCTCTGACTGCCGTTGCATACACATGGAAAAAAACTGAAAACAGTTGCTCTTACCTGTTGTGTTGTGCTGTGCTGTTGAAGAACAAGTGAAGGATTGACTGGAATACACATAGGAGACGAAGTGAAACATTAGTTATTCTTTGGAAAAGGAAAGTGAAAGAGCGGTTATTCTTTGGAAAGGAAGTGAAAGATTGCAGACGAATTGGAAAAACAGTCGTGGTAAGTAACTTTTTTTTATTTGTTACACTATGTAACATGTAACATTATGTAACTCAAAGATTTTTTGGGGTAACATAATGTAACACTATGTAACACTGTTACACTATGTAACATTATGTGACACTATGTAACACAATGTAACATAATGTAACATAATGTAATACAATGTAACATAATGCAACACTATGTAACACTGTGTAACATAATGTAACACTATGTAACATCATGTGGCACTATGTGATTATGTAACATCATTTAGCTATATGACTAAGGAATTGCAATGTGAACATAATTAGTCTAACGTATGTATGTCATTATCAGATCGTTCATCAGACAAGCCGTGATAGCTCACTTGGTAGAGTAGACGGCTAGCAACCTCAGAGTTGTGGGATCGATCCCACCTTGGGGCAAACTTTTTTTTGGTTTTTGTTCACTTTTATGACTCTGTGACATTATGTGACAACATGTGACTGTGACATCATGTGACTCTGTGACATTATGTGACTCTGTAACTTTTTATTATTATTATTATTATTATGATAATATTTAATTAGTCATATTTCAATAGTTTCCCATTGCAATAACCACACAGAGCATAAGAATAAGTACATGTGTACAGAGTGTGGGGGAAACCGATCGATAAATTTCAGAGTGCACTCGTTCAGAGCGCGGGGAAAACCGATCGATAAAATTTCAGAGTGCACTCGTTCAAAGGCCTAGACCGTGGGAACGATCAATAAAATTTCAGAGTGCACTAATTTAGAGCGTGGGAACGATCAATAAATTTGAGAAGGAATGGGATTTTCCCCAACTCTATGTTTTATGTTATAGTAGTTGGAAAAAAGACACTTCTGAAGCACATTTAACAAATGTAGTTTTTTGATAACGTATAATATATAAAATAAGTTTGAACATTTTAGCATGCTGCTTATTTGAATGTTCTAAAGTTATAGTAGTGGAAAAATGGTGGTTCTAGACCAACTTTAACAAATTTTGTTTTTTGACAACATATGATGTATAAAATAAGTTTGAACATTTTACCATGGTGTAGTAGGTTAAAAATAAGGGTTCTAGACCAACTTTAACAAATTTTGTTTTTTGACAACATATGATGTATAAAATAAGTTTGAACATATTACCATGGTGTAGTAGGGTAAAAATCAGGGTTCTAAACCAAAATTTAATTTTTTGAAAACATATTATGCTTTTCTTTTCTTAATGCTTTCAGGTATCGTCAGAAGACATCGCTCTCCGCTAGATGTCTCTGCAATACATACCTAGGCGGTATAAATAGGATGAGTGAGACCTACATTTCATCACATCAGTTTAAGCAATTGACGTGACAACAACAATGACATCTAATTCAGACACATCAGTCTTCTGTCATGATTGTAATGTGACATTTCCATCTCTGGAATTGTTCGTAGCACATATATGCAAACCAGCTAAGATGAAACGTGCTGATGAAGAGCTTGTTGAGATGATTGAAGCCAAGAAACGAAAGACGGTACAAGATGGTTTTATCAGACCTGATCCGTTCCTCTGCTGTGAATTCATTAAAATATTTCCATCTTGGGATACTTATGAGACACATGCATGCATACCAGCTGAGATGGAAAATGCGTCTCATGAAGAACATGTTTCAAAGAAAGAAAAGACAGGACAAGTAGGAAGAGGTAGAAGGGTTAGTCTGGGTGAAAACGCACAGGAAAGACGGTTTGAGTCTGAGGATGGATCGGATTTACTGCTTGAAATGCGACAGCAAGAGAACCGTATCAAGGCACATTTGTTTGAGACCTTAAACTATGGAATGAAATGGTACATGAAATGGTACATTGCATGCACGTTTCAAGAAACTGACAGCGAATGCTGAAGGTGTTATGGTAGAACAAGTGGATAATGCATTTATCAGCAGTCCAACATATACAGCATGCAACCCAGCAGATATTGAGCAGGACTTGCCAGACGCCTATAAAGAATTGTTTACTAAGTTTGATGAACATGAGCGACAAGGCTCTGGCTGGGTATTGGATAACATACTGTACATTGAAGTACATACAGCTACGTCAGCGCCACTGGATGCGAGTAGTTTTATTCCACTGCCGAAGAAAGTGAAGAAAACAGAAGGTGTGATAAACATTAAGAATGATGACAACAAGTGTTTCTTATGGTCAGTATTGGCGTACCTTCACCCTCATGACAGAAATGCAAATCGCGTGAATCATTACAAGCCATTTGAGAAGGAATTAAAGGTAGAAGGTATGACATTTCCGACACCGATTACAGACATTCCAAAGTTTGAAAAGGAGAACGATGTGTCCATTAACGTGTTTGGATATGAACATGATGTAGTTGTTCCAATACAACTGAGTCGAAACACCAGTTTGAGAGAAATCAACTTGCTTTTGATTAGCAATGACAAGAAAAGGCATTACTGCCTCATCAAGAATGTCAGCAGACTTATGTCTTATCGATCAAAGCATAATGGTGCAGCTTTTTTTGTTTTAATTGTCTTCACGGGTTTATGCGACAAGAGCTTTTAGATGAGCATCGTGAAGTGTGTGGCAAGCATGGCGCGCAACGTTTATCATTTCCCAAGGAACCATTCATTAAGTTTAAGAATGCAGCCAAACAACAGCGAGCACCGTTTGTGATTTATGCATGTTTGAATGTTTCACGCAAAAGCATGAAGAAGGAGACAAGTATCAACATCATCGTCCAAACAGCTTTGCCTATATAGTTGTGAGTCAGTACAACACACGTGCACCAGTCGTGTATCGAGGAAACAATGCCGTAAAGGTCTTTTTAGACCATATGTTGAATGAACGTGATCGTATTGTACGTGGTTTAGAGCGACCAAAGGAAATGGTGATGACTCGCGAAGACAAAGAGAATTTTAAGAACACTGTTGATTGCTACATTTGTCATGAACCTCTAGGAGCACATCGTGCGAGAGATCATGACCATATCAATGGCAAATATCGCGGAGCAGCGCAAAATGAATGCAACTTACAATTCCGACTTAGAAAGGATAAGCAGGGGGGATAAAGATTCTTTTATCATTCCTGTGTTTTTCCACAATTTGCGAGGCTATGACAGTCACTGAATCATGGAAGAAATTGGGAAATTCAAGGATGAAACGATTACAGACATTCCCAGCACCATTGAAAAATATATTGCATTCACCATGAGCAATCTGAAATTTACAGACAGCTTTCAGTTCATGAGTACCTCTCTACAGAAGTTGGTATCCAACCTTGCAGCAGAAGGGAAAGATAACTTCTACAACATGACTTCTCACATTCATGATAGTGACCAACAAGATTTGCTGCTGAGAAAGGGAGTGTACCCCTACGATTACGTGGACGAACCATCCAAGTTTGCTGAAACACAGCTACCATCAAAGGACAAGTTTTATTGTCAGCTTAGCGAAGAGGACATTAGCGATGAGGATTATGCGCATGCGCAGAAGGTGTGGGATACATTCAACTGTACCACATTTGGTGAATACCACGACCTGTACCTGAAATCAGATGTGTTATTACTAGCTGACGTGTTTGAAAATTTTCGTCAAGTATGCCTCAACACGTATGAATTGGATCCTGCTCACTACTATACAGCACCAGGACTGTCGTGGGATGCAATGTTGAAAGCGACAAAAGTGAA
Organism: Protula sp. h YS-2021; assembly: GCA_949752745.1. Lineage (NCBI taxonomy): Eukaryota > Metazoa > Annelida > Polychaeta > Sabellida > Serpulidae > Protula > Protula sp. h YS-2021. The sequence goes on along the minus strand of OX457027.1, from coordinate 84,804,992 downwards.
GCTGGAATTGATCAATGACATTGACATGTACCAAATGGTTGAGCAAGGCATACGTGGAGGAATATCCGTAATCACGCACAAAATGGTTTTTGGAGAGGGTTTAATTAACTTTTGTTCTAGAATTTCTCTAACTATGGTCCAGAGACCAAACATGTGAATGGATACTTCATTTTCGAATATCAGTTTCTTTCACCCAGCTGTTAAACTTCTTTGGCCAACCTAACCACTTCACAAATAATTCTTTAACACCTCGTCTTCTTCGTGTTTTCAAAACCTTTTCAATTCTGTAGACTGATTCAATATCTTTTATCACTTTCTGCAGTTCTTCTTCATAGAAATGTGCATCAATATCTTCATCCAAAAAGTCTTTCACACGATACAAGTGTTCTCCTTGCTTCTTACAACGATGTGTGATAATGAAGACTTCTTGCGTCCATTTTATATGATAATCCCGTTGAAATACATATTTCATGTGAGAAATGCGAACCTGATCACCAATTTTAAATTTGTAGGGTTTTTCTTCTTTGGTTTTAATTTCAATTTGTCTACATACATATACTTCCACACTTTCGATTCGTTGTCTTTACGAATATCTGCAGGAGCATACTTATTAGGGAGGGAGCCATGAGGTCTATGGTTGTAATTATAGACTAAGTCTGGAAGGATGTCCATACATCGATAAGTTTGGTTATGAAGGAAATATCGATACATCATTCCCTTTAGAGTACGAATGACTCTCTCAGCAAAGTTGGCTTTGGTTTCATTCTTTGTTGTATAGGCATGTATTCCCTCCTTCTTCAAAAATGCTTTTACCCATCTGTTTTTAAATTCAGTTTCTTTATCTGACCTTAGAGTTCGTGGTCTTCGTTGTGTTTCATGAAAAATCTTTTGAAAGGCTTCTATGACACTGGTATGTGATTTATTAGGTATTGGTTGCACCCATAAATATTTGGAAAACACATCAATGACAACCAATAAAAAGCGGGTGTCATCATTATATGGAGCTATGTTTCCCATGTCAGCTAAATCAATATCCCACATGTCATCAATTCCACGTATAATGACACGTTGCCTTTTAAACCTGTATTTTACAGGTTGTAGTAAACTGAAGGCATCTTGATCCTGTAACCATTTCTTCACTTGTGAATGAGTGACTGGTTGATCATGCTTTTTTAATATGTGATAAAGTTTGTAAGTACCAGCAAATGCCCCAGGTTGACCAGGTTTAAAGTAAATATTGGTTAAGTAGTCTTTCCACGTCGACATGTTAACACTAAATGATCAACACTTGTTAACATATCTTGCATTTTATTTTATCGACATATCTTGCATTTTATCAACACATCTTAAATTTTATTTTATCAACATATCTTACAAATCAAGTATTGATACAATGGTGTGAATAATTGAAGTCCATTGATCTTCAATGAACATTAACCAACTACTTAATTCATCAAATGTGATAGCATCTACACCATATTTTTCACAACGTTGATTTGCATTATCTAACACTTTATCTAAATGAATGTAATATTTAGCTTCATTCCAATATGTATAGACACATGCAGAATGACAAGTATGTTCTGAACACTCTTCATTTTGACAAGCACGACATACTAAACATGCAAACTTTTTTACAGCTAATAACATTTCTTCACAATATGTTTTTTGCACAATATATTGTCTCAATGTAATGTCTGCCATTATACTGCAATGTAGATTAACCACTCTCTCACTTCATCAAACAGTCTTGGATCAAATCGAGCAAAGTGATATGCTGCTTCCGCATCAAACTCCTCAGCTCCGTCAATGTTTGAAAGCACACACTCTTTGATGAAATCCTCACGTAATTTTGGTACGTTCAGCGTGGAATGAGCAAGTTCCCAATAAATTTCAAAGTGTTCCAGTTGTTGTTGAATATATCCAAAACGCACCAGTTCAGTTATCATGTAATCCACATACGTCTCCTTGAAAAACGTTTCTGCATCCATCTTTCACATATCCATATGACACGTCTGCACACTTTGACGGTTGGCAAACAAATGACTTGCAGTCTTACTCGTCAGATACTGTTAGTGAGCCGCACTTGTTGCAGAAGTTGTCAGGTTCACATAACTTGCAATTGTACTTATGGCAGTGACAATCATAATCCTCAGCATATCCGTAAGCACCACAATATTCACAGGTAAGTGCAAGTTGAATTTGCACGTTCATATTCTCTAATCGAACTTCAGCCAGTCTTTTCTTGGATAACTTTGACACTTTCATTCGATTGTCCTTTTGCAGCTTAACAACAGTTTTCTTCCTATGACATTCCGTACATGGCAACAAGGTTGAGGTTATGCTATCGATTTCCTGAAGCAATGTCTCCCATTCACCATCATTCATGTTGATGTAACGCGTATATTCTTTCCCTTCAAACAGTGATGTTGGCACAAAACTCACATAGCGCATATCTAAGTATGAAATGACTTCAAGCCACTTCGTTTGCGTTAAGTACAGTTTGAAGCCAATGTTGCGTAATCTTGTCAAGTTCTGATACACAGTCTTCCACAAGGATGGTGATAAAGCAAGCCATCTCTCTCCACGTTTGATTCGAAGAAATAGCCCAAATTGTCCATGCTCCACAGTAATGGTTAAGTTTGCACTAATTTTAAAGCTGCTTGTCTTCTCCATGGCTGCGCGTTGAATGATGACTTCACTTCACCCTTCTCCTTTTATACCATTAGAAATTGCAGGGTCAGCTTTTTTATAGTTCTTCAAACATTTTACAAAGCTTTGAATTCACTTCATCTCGTTCATTGTTGAATCGAACAAGTTCTGATGCATTCGTCGTCAATGGAACGCCATCATCATAATGTAAAATAATTCTAGCAGCTACAACTAGCATGAGCTCAGCTGCCCAAGTTGTATTCGCGCGGATAAATGCTGAATCAATGTCGTAAGTTGATGGTAAAAGTAGTTCTTCACATTCGTGTAGAAATGAGCGGATGAATTCATCTCTTGGAATTATCTTTCCAACAGCTTCCCAATGCTTATGCAAATTCTTCACTTGTAAAATCCAATTAGATTCAAAAGCAGGAAGCTTTGAAACACATAGTCAACATAGTTCACTTTGAAGACGTCATCCATGGTCTCTACACATCGGTGAAGAAGTAATGTTGACATTGTTAATAATCAGGTGCAAGCGGAGAGCGATGTGTTCTGACGATACCTGAAAGCATTAAGAAAAGAAAAGCATAATATGTTTTCAAAAAATTAAATTTTGGTTTAGAACCCTGATTTTTACCCTACTACACCATGGTAAAATGTTCAAACTTATTTTATACATCATATGTTGTCAAAAAACAAAATTTGTTAAAGTTGGTCTAGAACCCTTATTTTTACCCTACTACACCATGGTAAAGTGTTCAAACTTATTTTATACATCATATGTTGTCAAAAAACAAAATTTGTTAAAGTTGGTCTAGAACCCTTATTTTTACCCTACTACATCATGGTAAAATATTCAAACTTATTTTATGCATCATATTTTGTCAAAAAACAAAATTTGTTAAAGTTGGTCTAGAACCACCATTTTTCCACTACTATGACTTTAGAATATTCAAATAAGTAGCATGCTAAAATGTTCAAACTTATTTTATATATCATATGGTGTTAAAAACTAAATTTGTTAAAGTTGGTCTAGAACCACCATTTTTCCACTACTATAACTTTAGAACATTCAAATAAGTAGCATGCTAAAATGTTCAAACTTATTTTATATATTATACGTTATCAAAAAATTACATTTGTTAAATGTGCTTTAGAAGTGTCATTTTCCAACTACTATAACATAAAACATAGAGTTGGGGAAAATCCTATTCCTTCTCAAATTTATTGATCGTTCCCACGCTCTGAATTAGTGCACTCTGAAATTTATTGATCGTTCCCACGGCCTAGGCCTTTGATGTTTTCAAATTCATCGATCGTTCCCACGGTCTGAACGAGTGCACTCTGAAATTTATCGATCGGTTTTCCCCCACACTCTGTACACATGTACTTATTCTTATGCTATGTGTCATTATTGCAATGGGAAACCATTGAAATATGACTAATTAAATATTATCATAATAATAATAATAATAATAACAATAATAATAATAAAAAAAGTTACAGAGTCACATAATGTTAGACTAATTATGTTCACATAGCAATTACTTAGTCATATAGCTATATAATGTTACATAATCACATGGTGTCACATGAAGTTAATAGTGTTACATTATGTTACACAGTGTTACATAGTGTTACATATGTTACATTGTGTTACATTATGTTACATTGTGTTACATTGTGTTACATTGTGTAACAGTGTTACATAGTGTCACATAATGTTACATAGTGTAACAGTGTTACATAGTGTTACATTATGTTACCCCAAAAAATCTTTGAGTTACATAATGTTACATGTTACATAGTGTAACAAATAAAAAAAAAGTTACTTACCACGACTGTTTTGCCAATTCGTCTCCAATCTTTCACTTCCTTTCCAAAGAATAACCAATCTTTCACTTTCCTTTTCCAAAGAATAACTAATGTTTCACTTCGTCTCCTATGTGTATTCCAGTCAATCCTTCACTTGTTCTTCAACAGCACAGCACAACACAACAGGTAAGAACAACTGTTTTCACTTTTTTTCAATGTGTATCCAACGGCAGTCAGAGCATGAATGATGCATATGTGCACAGACAATGTGCTCTTATAGGAGTGTTGAATCACATCCTAGGGGGGGGGGGGGGTCGGTACATGTTATGTCCTGGTCCGGGGGGGGTCCGATACATGTCATGTCTTGGTCCGGGGGGGGGGGGTCTTCTAAGATTGAGGACCCATGATATGAAAGTGATGCCCGAGGCCGGGTTCGATCAACCGACCTTCAGATCATGGGTCCGCTTACGGGTCCTCTGCTCTACCAACTGAGCCATTCAGGCCAGAAGGTTTATGATCGGGAAAATAGTCCTCATATACATGACACATGATTGACAGGTCACGTGACCAATGATGATTGGCAGGTCACGTGACTAATGACGTCATGATGTTTCATAGGTGACTTAGGGTTATGCCTCCTGGGGGGAGGGGGGTCTGATGACGTCACTTCCTGTGCTCGGACTCTCGTTTCTCCCCTACTAATGGAGATAAGCGAATTAAAAGCTTTTGCGAAGTAAACTAGAGTTTTATTTCATAAAACGAGCTTTTACGAGTAAAAGCGTGATTCGTGTTCTTCAATTTTAACCTATTCTCCCTCCCATCTATCCCACAACAAGTCTGGGTGAGTGTGTAACCACTTATTTGGGGGGCTTAAAGGGAATATCCTAGTTCTACAATGCGTTTGATACGAGGATTCCCTCTTTCTCATTCGTCGATGGATGGAAAGCGGGATAGGTTCGTTCGAAGTGCAACCAAAACGTTCTTTTTTCTCTATTGCATGGCAAGGGAACCCATTAAAAATAGAGAACGCGAATTACGCTGTTACTCGTAAGAGCTTGTTTTACGAAATAAAACTTTAATTTACTTGCAAGAAATAGTATGAACAACTTAACAATAAATTGAAACCCATTTCAGTGAATTTGCCAACTTTAAGATTTACTCCAATAACCATATATATATATATATATATATATATATATATATATATATATATATATATATATATATATATATATATATATATATATATATATATATATATATATATATATATATATATATATATATATATATATATACGACTTAAAGGAGCAAACTTAGTACTTACATATATATATATACAGCAATTACGTAATTGTCACGTTTCCTATCTTAATTGGCTTCACGGTGCCAGATTTAAGTTAATGGAGCGCACTGGATATACCTGCACAAGCAGTCACATTATCTAGAGTGCGTGATCCATCAAACGACTCTGTTATTTGTTCTGTTTAACCATTTAATCGCCCCTGTGACACAAATGTATTTTAAAGACAATAAAAACATCAAACACATTTCTCTTAATTATGTTCTATGAGATCTTTCAATTAAATCCCATAATTCAGGTACTATGAATTACAAAACACTATGAAATAATGCATAAATTCGTTATGCCCCATTGTTTAAGGCCTTTAATTTGGTAAGGGAAAAGTTAAAAGCAAACATGCGAATATTTGAGGGAAACATTTACGTTGGCAGACCTTGACAACCTCTACCATACAGGATTCAGGGAGGCTACGCCCTTTATAAGTAAAAAATGAATTTATTATTTATCATAAATAAACATAAATAGCATTCAGAGTTCTATGGATTTTATTACTTATTTTGACTAAACTTTGCCTCTGTACTAAGAAACCAAATGCAAAAATATGCCATTTTAAGGTACTTTTTCTGTCCGAAATATTTTTCGTTTTCAGTTTTTACATAACAGACCGGTCGGATGCCCGGAAGGGGGTAAGATATGGGTCACCATATGTGTCGAAAAAAAATCACCGAGAAAGGGGGGGGGGGGTATTTCGAGGCCAGACACGATCCGTGAGGAGTGCCAATTTCGTTGAAGGGAGTTGGGGGGGGGGCTAGTTTGTATTCAGTGCTCCGCGTTTTCCCACAAAATAGCGGTTATTTCGGAATTTAACTTGGTATTATATCAGAATTATCTCTCCGCGTTTAGGGGTCGTTTGAAGCCATGGACACCAGTCAAAGCCATGGCATTACTGACCAGTTGGTACGTGAGTGAGGCCCGCCCTCCGGCTAATTCCCTTGTAACGAAAACTTTGTTTAACACCACGCATTGTTATCTTTGTATTTGCGAATTTTTTTCACCGGGTCAGAGGATGAGAAATAATTTTCATCCATCTTCATTTATATTTTAAGACAATAAATTCAAACAAACTACACTTGTACTGTAGAAAGATTCCGTAGTCCTGAAGTGATGTTTTAAACCAATGCGTTTTACAATCGGCCATGTGTTTAACATTTTGCTTTTGAGAAACTTGTTTAGAGTTTACTTTGCATGATCTTGACCTTGTTTTTTACTTAGATTCATCTACTTCGAAAAAATAACCATCACTGCCGAGAACGCTTTGAACATTCTGCAAGCAGCCAATAAATACGAACTAACCGAGCTAACTAAGCGCTGTACGCTATTCCTTCATCAAAACATCGATGCAAATAACGTTCTTATTCTCCTTGAAAAGGCCATAGAAGCAAACGAATCCGCCATCGTAGAAAGATGCAAGCGTGTGATTGAAAAAAGGACAGGGCATATATTGATGGCAGATGGATTCAAAACCATTACACGCGATATGCTGTCAATGATACTCGATTCACCTGCGCTCGCCGCACCAGAATTTAAAATCGCGCTTGCCGTATTTGGCTGGGCTGTGCATCAGTCTCAAATCCATGGCAACAAGACATCACCCAGAGAAATGCTTGGTGATGTCCTTTTCAAACTACGACTGCCGACTCTGAGCATGGATCATTTCTCCAAAGTTGTTTGTGCTTCAGGCATTTTGACAGACTCGGAACAGCTAGAAATCTACCGCTACTTGCTATCAGAAGAAAGTAGTAGGGTGAAAACGAGAGAATCACCGCACTTTGTGACGTCATACTGACCGACCCCCCCCCCCCCCCTGGTAGAGAATCAAATACCATGGGACCCCCCCCCTAGGCGGCAGTCGGGACTGACCCCCCCCTGGTCAAGAATCATATAGCATGGGGACCCCCCCCCTGGTCAAGAATCATATAGCATGGGGACCCCCCCCCTGGTCAAGAATCATATAGCATGGGGACCCCCCCCCCTGGTCAAGAATCATGTACCATGGGACCCCCCCCCTCGGGAGATACTATGGACCGACCCCCCCCCCCTAGGCGGCAGTCGGGACTGACCCCCCCCCCCCTAGTATGTGATTCAACACTCCTATAAGAGCACATTGTCTGTGCACATATGCATCATTCATGCTCTGACTGCCGTTAGATACACAGGGGAAAAAACGTGAAAACAGTTGCTCTTACCTATTGTGTTGTGCTGTTGAAGAACAAGTGAAGGATTGACTGGAATACACATAGGAGACGAATTGGCAAAACAGTCGTGGTAAGTGACTTTTTTTTTTTTTATTATTATTATTATGATAATATTTAATTAGTCATATTTCAATGGTTTCCCACTACAGTAACCACACACACACACAGCATAAGTACATGTGTACAGAGTGCGCTCGTACAGAGTGTGGGAACGATCAATAAATTTGAGAAGGAATGGGATTTTCCCTACGTTAAGTCTAATGTTATGTTTTAAGTTATAGTAGTTGGAAAATGACACTTCTAAAACACATTTAACAAATGTAGTTTTTAACACCATATAATATATAAAATAAATTTGAACATTTTAGCATGCTACTTATTTGAATGTTCTAAAGTCATAGTAGTGGAAAAATGGTGGTTCTAGACCAATTTTAACAAATTTTGTTTTTTGACAATATATGATGTATAAAATAAGTTTAAACATTATACAATGGTGTAGTAGAGTAAAAATGAGGGTTCTAGACCAACTTTAACAAATTTTGTTTTTTGACAAAATATGATGTATAAAATAAGTTTAAACATTATACAATGGTGTAGTAGAGTAAAAATGAGGGTTCTAGACCAACTTTAACAAATTTTGTTTTTTGACAAAATATGATGTATAAAATAAGTTTGAACATTTTACCATGGTGTAGTAGGGTAAAAATCAGGGTTCTAATCCAAAATTTAATTTTTTTTTGAAAACATATTATGCTTTTCTTTTCTTAATGCTTTCAGGTATCGTCAGAACACATCGCTCTCCGCTAGATGTCTCTGCAATACATGCCTAGGCGGTATAAATAGGATGAGTGAGACCTACATTTCATCATATCAGTTTAAGCAATTGACGTGACAACAACAATGGCATCTAATTCAGACACATCAGTCGTCTGTCATGATTGTAATTTGACATTTCCATCTCTGGAATTGTTCGTAGCAAACAAGCTAAGATGAAACGTGCTAATGAAGAGCTTGTTGAGATGATTGAAGCCAAGAGACGAAAGACGGTACAAGATGGTGTTATCAGACCTGATCCGTTCCTCTGCTGTGAATGCATTAAAATATTTCCATCTATGGATACTTATGAGGCACATGCATGCATACCAGCTGAGATGGAAAATGTGTCTCATGAAGAACAAAGAAAGAAAGAGACAGGACAAGTAGGCAGAGGCAGAAGAGTGAGTCTTGGTGAAAACGCACAGGAAAGACGGTTTGAGCCTGAAGATGGATCGGATTTGCTACTTGAAATGCGACAACAAGAGAATAGAATCAAGAGACATTTGCTAGAAACGTTAAACCGTGGCATGAAATGGTACATTGTGGTACATGCACGCTTCAAGAAAATGACAGCGAATGCTGAAGGCGTGATGGTAGAACAGGTGGATAATGCCTTCATCAGTAGTCCGACATATGCAGCATACAATCCAACAGATATTGAGAAGGACTTACCAGAAGCCTATAAAGAATTGTTCACCAGGTTTGATGAACATGAGCGACAAGGTTCTGGCTGGGTGTTGGATAACATATTATTCATTGAAGTGCATACAGCTACGTCAGCGCCTCTGGAAGCAAGCAGTTTTATCCCACTGCCGAAGAAAGTGAAGAATACATTAGGTGTGTTAAACATTCAGAATAAAGACAACAAATGTTTCTTATGGTCTGTAATGGCTCACCTTCACCCTTCAACAAGCAATGACCCACAGCGTGTGCATCAATACAAGCTATTTGAGAACGAATTGAAGGTGGAAGGCATGACATTTCCAACACCGATTACAGACATTCCAAAGTTTGAAAAGGAGAATGATGTGTCCATTAACGTGTTTGGATATGAACATGATGTCGTTGTTCCCATACAACTCAGTCGAAACACCAGTGCGAGAGAAATCAACTTGCTTTTGATTAGCAATGACAAGAAAAGGCATTACTGCCTCATCAAGAATTTCAGCAGACTTATGTCTTATCGATCAAAGCATAATGGTGCAGCTTTTTATTGTTTCAACTGTCTTCACGGGTTTATGCGACAAGATCTGTTAGACAAGCATCGTGAAGTGTGTGACAAGAATGGAGCACAACGTTTATCATTTCCCAAGGAACCATTCATCAAGTTCAAGAATGTGGCTAAACAACAGCGAGCACCGTTTGTGATTTATGCTGACTTTGAATGTTTCACGCAAAAGCATGAAGAAGGAGACAAGTATCAACATCATCGTCCAAACAGCTTTGCCTATGTGGTTGTGAGCCAGTACAACACACGTGCACCAGTTGTGTATCGAGGAGACAATGCCGTAAAGGTCTTTTTAGACCATATGGTGAATGAACGCGATCGTATTGTACGTGGTTTAGAGCAGCCAAAGGAAATGGTGATGACTTCCGAAGACAAAGAGAATTTCAAGAACGCTGTTGATTGCTACATTTGTCATGAACCTCTAGGAGCAGATCGTGTGAGAGATCATGACCACATCAATGGCAAATATCGTGGAGCAGCGCACAATGAATGCAACTTACAATTCCGACTTAGAAAAGATCGGCAAGGGGATAAAGATTCTTTTATCATTCCCGTATTTTTCCACAATTTGCGAGGCTATGACAGTCACCTTATCATGGAGGAAATTGGGAAATTCAAAGGTGAAACGATTACAGTCATTCCCAACACCATTGAAAAATATATTGCATTCACCATGGGCAATCTGAAATTTACAGACAGCTTTCAGTTCATGAGTACCTCTCTACAGAAGTTGGTATCCAACCTTGCAGCAGAAGGGAAAGATAACTTCTACAACATGACGTCACACATTCACGATAGTGATCAACAAGATTTGCTGCTGAGAAAGGGAGTGTACCCCTATGATTACGTGGACGAACCATCCAAGTTTGCTGAAACACAGCTACCATCAAAGGACAAGTTTTATAGTCTGCTCAGTGAAGAAGACATTAGCGATGAGGATTATGCACATGCACAGAAAGTATGGGATACATTCAACTGTACAACATTTGGTGAATACCACGACCCGTACCTGAAATCAGATGTGTTATTACTAGCTGACGTGTTTGAAAACTTTCGTCAAGTATGCCTCAATACGTATGAATTGGATCCTGCTCATTACTATACAGCACCAGGACTGTCGTGGGATGCAATGTTAAAAGCGACAAAGGTGAAGTTGGAATTGATCAATGACATTGACATGTACCAAATGGTTGAGCAAGGCATACGTGGAGGAATATCCGTGATCACACACAAGTATGCGAAAGCAAATAATCCCTACGTAGCAGATTACAATTCTGAGATACCAAACAACTATTTGATGTACCTCGACGCGAACAACTTGTATGGCTGGGCCATGTCACAAAGCATGCCACAAAGAGGATTTATGTGGGTGAGCGAGCCAGAATCCATTGACTTCATGGATGTGGATGAAGATGATGACATTGGATTCATTTTGGAAGTGGATTTAGAATATCCAAATTCAATCCATGATCGTCATAATCACTACCCAGTGGCTCCAGAACGGAAATGTGTCAAAGTTGAAGAATTGTCAGAGTACAGTCAGAAGCTGCGGAAAGATCTAAACATGAAAGAGAAATCCAGTGAAAAGCTCATTCCTAACTTGTCTGACAAGAAGAAATATGTACTTCATTACAGGAATTTACAACAGTACGTCTCACTGGGGTTGAAAGTCACTAAAGTTCATCGCGCCATCATGTTTGAACAGAGCAAATGGTTGGCAAAATACATTACCTTGAACACGGAAAAGAGAAAATTGGCCAAGAACCCATTTGAGAAAGACTTCTTCAAACTGATGAACAACTCGGTGTTTGGCAAAACCATGGAAAATGTGAGAAAGCGAATCAATGTTGAACTTGTTCACAAGGAAAAGCGGTTCAAGAAACTTGTGGCCAAACCTTCTTTCCACAAATTCAAAATTTTCAACGAAGATTTGACCGCAGTACATTTACGCAAAGTGGATTTGCTTCTGGAGAAACCCATTCAAGTTGGTTTTACCATTCTCGACCTCAGCAAAGTGCTTATGTTCAACTTTCATTACAACTACATCATGGTCAAGTATCCCAATGCCAAGTTGTTGTTCAGCGACACCGACAGTCTATGTTACAACATAGAAACGGAAGATATCTACAAGGATATGCAGCAAGATGCTGACCTGTTCGACACAAGTGACTATCCGCCAGATCACTTCCTACATTCCAACGTGAACAAAAAAGTGCTTGGGAAAATGAAGGATGAGACGGCAGGCGTCCCTATTGAAGAGTTTGTTGGACTCAGACCGAAAATGTACAGTTTATTGTGCGGTGGGAAAGAAAAACATACAGCTAAAGGCATCACTCGAGCTTGTCAAAGACGCATTAAACATGTGCAGTATAGAGACAGTTTGTTTAAGAAAACTCAAACGATGGCTACAGGACACATTATTCGAAGTCATAGTCACCAGCTTTTCTCGGAGAAGTTGAGGAAAGTAGCCCTCTCCCCATATGACGACAAGCGATATGTGCTGAATGATGCCTATTCCACTTTAGCGCATGGACATTGCAAGGCTGTGGTATAAAAGGGGGAGGTCCTCCAACGGAAGAGTTATTTGAGGTGTGAACATTGAAGTGTTAACATGGAACGTGAAAGTCGTAAGAGATCTACAACTGATATGGATACTCTTGCAGATGCAGTTAAAGACTTAAAAATGAAAAATCCTACCACTACCATCAAGAAATTGAAAGTGGAGACAGCACCAACACCACAGTCGTGGGATGGAATGCTTTCTCTAGGAAATGGAAAGTATATCAAGATTATGAAACAAAGCAATGAAGGAGTGGTAAACATTCGCAAGTACCTGAGAGATGAGGGGACTGGAAAAAACCGTCCAACGAAAAAGGGAATTTTGCTGACAATACCTGAATGGAAAATGCTGAAGAAGCAGGTGAAAGAAGTGGATAAAAGGCTTCGCAGACAAGAAGACGGCTCATAACAAGGTAAAAACATGAATGCACTCATGCTGAACCTTGGTGCTTACCTTACTGTAAATGATAGGAATGAAGTGATACTAGGTTCTCAGACAAGTTATCATCGGTTTAAACCTGAAGTGTGGAAAGACTTTAAAAACATACCACTTGAACATGGGTTTAAACGTAGACTTGAAAATAAAGTGGAAGTGACGGTGGCTGAATATGATTCTAACATACGTGTAGAAATCTGTAGAAATCTTTTACAGGATTATCCAGAGGATTATAAGGGAGTTGTGCCAGATACACCGTATACAGATTTGATCATCTTTGATATCAAGAACTGGCGCGCAGTCTTACGATTCCTAGAAGCTATACAACATCCACTCTTCGCCATCTTGCGAGCATAAAAACGTCTTTGCAGACAAGGAGACAGCTCATAGTTCATCTGACTGTTGAACGAGATGGAAGACTTTTTATCGGAATATGAACCTATTTCACATGGATTCTCATATCTGAGAAACGTATATGATGACATCGTGCTAAAACATTTTGGAAAGTATATCATTCTATCAACTGACGAACAATCTGTGTTGAAAGACCATCTAGAGAAGCTGAGGATACCTGGCTTTCTCCTGAAACTCTCAGAGGATTTAGAAGTGCGTGTCACTGAGAACTATTTAGACGTGTTTGTACGATTTCGCCAATATGACGAGCTTACAAAATGCTACGACTACATCACCCTCAACACAGTGGAATGGCACGCTCTGTTACAAGCATTGGATTGGAAAGAACCTGACGCTTGAATTCAAAGAGGAAGGAGTGCAACTCATGCGAGGCACCAAGTCCATTGAACTGACGCATCCCATGTGTGTTATGGTGATGGACATTGACATGAATGATCATGGATATGAACTGAAACTGTCTGAACACAAAGATGTTAAAATAATAAAGTTTGGTAATGGACAGTGTTATGCTAGTTTTCATAGCATTTACAAACGTGGATGTAATGTCTATGATACATATATTAATTTAGATTGGTATGAATGGCATGTGTTTATCGATGTATTGAATGTATTTGTAAAATAAAAGCTTAATGTGAAATAATTGTTAAAGACTGTATAACACAATAAAAAAGAATGTTGTATAAAACTGTCTTGTTTATTTACAATATTCATAATACAATTCACAATTACCAACAACTTAACTAATACAACTTAACTAATACAACATCAATAAAATAATGGTTTATACTGTCTATGTACAAAATCCTTTACAACAAAATCACCATCACTTCTTCTTAATACATCAATGATTTCAAAAGGACTATGTCCTCGAGCTCTTTGAATTATATAATATATACAATAAAATCCACATGTAGAGGATATTGGTGTTTGTAATGGAACTGAATTATAAATGAAATTAAACTTTAAAAACTTATTCAAACGACTGTCTATAGGTAAAAGTCCATAAGAGTCAAAATATTCTGCAGGGTCTTCGTCATAATATACTGCCATCCAATGCTCTCCTGGCTCATCATGATCGTCTGTGTTGATGACATAGGCACCGCGTTGTAAAGATGGTAACTGGTCCATGGCAAACACACCTTGAAACAAGTCTTTTGTCGTGGCATCATGGGATAGGATGGCTTTTATCTGCTTCGTGTTCATGACTGGTAGTCGAATTGAATGCTACGATTTGCACTTATTTCAACAATGTTATCAAATTCAGCATACACTATAACATTGACTGTATTTTGCAAGGCACCAGCAAAATTCATTTCTAGTCTCAAATTCCCATGTTTGATAAGGGCATAATGATCAGCACCATCATAATCAGGTGTTAAGTCAAAAGAAAACAACGAATAACCTCTAGGCCAATCTTCCCGTTTTATAATGGAACTTTTCTCGCCATCCAATCTATCAAAAGATTTGTAAAGAGTTTCAAAAGCATCAAGATATTTGCCTTCATTTATATTAAGCTTGAGAGGTTTGGATAGGACTGGTTCACCATCAGAGTAAAGCTGCATAAAGTTAAGATTAAAATGTTCAAAATTGTATGGATTTCTCAATACTGTTCCAGCAAAGGATTCATTATGAACCATTCCAATGACAATACGTTTTGGTAATTGGCCTAAAAAGATGCTATCTTTCACAAAAGATTGAAATCCAGTTGGAATAGCTAAAACTTTACATTCTTTTCTATTAACAATAAACTTAGCAGGACTTTTCATCAATGCATCTGCATGTCCCAACTGAATACCTGGACTAACCCTCACTTTGCATATGGTTAAAAACGCTTCTCTCACTTCTACTTTAAAACCATTATTTGCAGCCATTAATACATATTCATCTTTTTGTCTATGTAAACGTAATTTCATACTAACACCATTGGGAAGATAACGATCCTGCTCAAACAAATCTACCCTTAAACCACCTGTAAGCATAAACTCACGGCTTAGACGTGTATACAAATAGCGATTATGTAAACCATTATTTCCTGTTTCAGCTATATCACCACCTTCAATATTTACATGAAAACCTGATACATATCTTTCATGATTAGGTCTTTTCACCTCATGAGTATTCATTGACCCGGCAGTATCTTTATAGATGAGACGCATAGAGCGCTCAGAATGGAGACTTTCTTCCGAGTCATGAATGAGATGAGATATGATGCTGGTATAACCATGGGTATTGTTACTATGTGATACCAATCGATCATTTAGAAATAATTCAATATTGGACCATAACCCATTAAACAAATCATTGATACATGACACGTTATCATCTACACCACACGGTGTACCATCAGCCTTTACAATGCGACATATAATATGGAGTTTACTGTTCTTTAAATCTAGATATTCTTCGGTACTCGCAGGAATGTAGAATTCTATTGGAGCACCCTCTCTAATGGTAGTCATTGGTTGATAGTCTACATTATAACTTTTTTCTACAGCAGTTTGCGTTGGTGGTATGTGAAACCATTCTAATGGAGAAAGACTACATTCACAAGAATGATTATGAATTAAAGACATGATTAAAAAATATCTTTCTTATATTTTGTTGATGTTATCCGTTTAGCTGCCTTTCGCCTTCTGACAGGTTTTGCTGGTTTCGCTCTCTTTTGTCCTCCTAACTCATCACCAAACATACGTTGTGCTACTCGACCTGTAACATCTTTCGCGACATCTTTTGCAGCCTTTTTAAGATGTGGTGCAACGGTTTTAGCCCCTGCCTTAAGCAGTGGAATAGCTTTTCGAGCCAATGATCCCAGTATTGAACCAATACCATCTCCATATTGTATTCGCGCCCCTTTAAATCCTGGTAATTCTCCACCCACTTGACGAAGAAAATGGTTGCGATAAATAGATGGATTGTGTGTGTATGCTTTCATAATGCTTTTGGTCGAAAATGAAGTTTACAGATCACCTTTCCAGTTTGAAATGGAACATTATGGCCTGTGTCGTCCTTAATATTCATTTCTATCACGTCAAATTTGGATGTGTTTACAGGAACATAATGCGGTTCTCCATAAGTTTTCATGAGAATGTCTCCATCATGTCCTTGTATTCCAACAGAACGTAGCAAAGGAACATAATAATCACCAACAACTTGTGGCTCACAAATACTACAGTACACATAAAGTGTATAAAATCCCTGTTTCACATCAGCTTTATTTTCAGCTGTACACGTTTCAGTATACCATTGATCTGGGATAAATCCTAAAATCTCAGCTAATCCAGTGGAGAATGACACTTCAAAACCATAATTTAGAAATAGAAAAACACGTCGTCTAATTTTATCATACTTTATCTGAATAGCTTCTTTAAGGTCATCTTTCATAGAATTAGTTGCTTCTTTATTGACTGCCTGACATATCTCTTGTATGGATCTGTAGTAACCATAAGGAATATTGATTGTGTCAAGAACAATATCATTCAGTGGTTGTTGTCGATACTGAATAGAATAGTCCATTCCATGTCTCATGGTTGTCCATGTATGTGGATATTGAATTTCAGCTAATGCCACTTCATATTTTCCGTTCAGATAGATGGTTCGAGGCATACGAATTTGATAATTCGAAGTCTTGTTGTTGGGATAATAGTTCATACTAGCATTGCTGGGTAAAGTAATGTAAAAACTTGTTGACTCCATGACAGCTAAATCGTTTATGTGATGTAGATAGACTAGATGTGTATATACATTACTTCATGTTTGACACTCTTCATCTTCACTTTCTACATTGTTGTCTACATTGTTGTCTACATTGTCGTCTAAATTGCTATCTACATGATCTACATTGGTATCTACTACTTCTCCCTGACAACAAGCACTAACACACCTAATTTTTACAGGAATAGTATTTTTATTTCCATTTTCTTTACAACAACAACACCATAACTCTTTAATCCATGTTAAAAAGTTTCCCATCCTTCTGGAAACAACCTTTGTTGACGTTGTTGTATCTCTTTTGTAATATCTTCACGAGTTGTCTTTTTACCAAAAACAGTTTTTGGAATATTAGCATCTACAATTTCCTCAATAAACTGCTTCCAACCATGCGGTGGTTCTCGTCGTTCTTTTCTTCTTGTAGCAACCAATGCTTCTTTCAACAAATCAATAATGTTGGAATTTGTAATGACAGTACCCGTTTTTAAAACAAGTTCATTTTTATCTGTCCATCTCGTACCATACTTCTTAAGTTCTGCTAGAAGTTGTGTTAGTTTTACATGATAAATAGGTTGAAAATGGCTTAGAAACTGTTGGAACTTTTCTGATTTTTCTGCTTTGGATGATGTAACAGACTTTTGTCGCTGTTGTTGCGACTGAATTGTTCGTAAATGACGGCCAAGAACTTGAGACATTTCTATTGCCTTTTCACGAGTTCGTTTCCCACGTAAAAGTTTATTCACTTTCGTTTTGATTTCACTATTTTTTCCCTTCTTTTCTAACAACATTTTATATTCATATTCAGGAATGAGGACCATTTTCATAGTATGTTTCATTTTAACAGCAACTGAGCTAACAATGGTAATGCAAATTTAGCAATAGCTCCAATGAATCCTCCTTTCTGATTAACCAACTTCTTTTTTCTTTGAAGTGATATCTTCTTATCTGCCAGTGTGCGTAGGGTATGACGTTCACGCTTGAATACCTTATACCTTTTTGAGCTTAAGGGTAAATGTCCTCGCAATATATTCAAACAAATTTCAAACAAGCTAGCTAATTCTTCCTTAGTAGCTTGTTGTAGCAAGGTTTTACGTCGTTTAGGCCCGCTGCGTGCGAGCAAGTGAAGAAATGGTTGATTCGCTTGAATACGTTTAGACATCTTGGCTGCGAATGGTCAAGTGACTTGGTTCTTGTTCATACGCCACCTTATCAACATATACGTAATGTGTATCTTTTGGTAAAATGCCTGTACGAATACGTAGTTGATCATTTGTCTTCGGCTTCAAATCAATGAATAAATAGCCGTGAGGTTTGCTCGTAGCATCTTGATAGGCTTCTATGAGAAATTGAGATTTTCCAGGATACATTTGTCGCGCTAATGTACTTATTTGTTGACTGTCTCTAGGATTTTTAAACAGAATGATGTAATGCGTATTCAAACTAATATTTCGCATTTCTCTACCATGATGAAACAAATTATGTACAATAAAAATAATGCTAAGATTTTGATGACTGCTACCAACACTAAAGAGACGTGTCATACGCTCATCACTATGACATTTAGTCATTAAGTCATCAATGATGAGTAAGTTTGGCTTTTTCGGGTTAAAACGCTCTTCAATGTCATCTGGAATGCCTTGGTAAAATTCCACACCTTTCATTCCCTTGTACAAAGGCTGATCTGCTGCATAGAGCCATAAAATGGTTTTTGGAGAGGGTTTAATTAACTTTTGTTCTAGAATTTCTCTAACTAGAGAAGTTTTACCACTGCCTGTAGGTCCAGAGACCAAACATGTGAATGGATGCTTCATTTTCGAATATCTGTTTCTTTCACCCAACTGTTAAACTTCTTTGGCCAACCTAACCACTTCACAAATAATTCTTTAACACCTCGTCTTTTTCGTGTTTTCAAAACCTTTTCAATTCTGTAGACTGATTCAATATCTTTTGTCACTTTCTGTAGTTCTTTTTCATAGAAATGTCCATCAATATCTTCATCCAAAAAGTCTTTCACACGATACAAGTGTACCCCTTGCTTCTTACAACGATGTGTGATAATGAAGACTTCTTGCGTCCACTTTATATGATAATCTCGTTGAAATACATATTTTATGTGAGAAATGCGAACCTGATCACCAATTTTAAATTTGTAGGGTTTTTTCTTCTTCGGTTTTAATTTCAATTTGTCTACATACATATATTTCCACACTTTCGATTCAATGTCTTTACGAATGTCTGCAGGAGCATACTTATTAGGGAGGGAGCCATGTGGTCTATGGTTGTAATTATACACTAAGTCTGGAAGAATGTCCATATATCGGTACGTTTGATTATGTAGGAAATATCGATACATCATTCCCTTTAGAGTACGAATGACTCTCTCAGCATAGTTGGCTTTGGTTTCATTCTTTGTCGTATAGGCATGTATTCCCTCCTTCTTCATAAAAGCTTTTACCCATCTGTTTTTAAATTCAGTTCCCTTATCCGACCTTAGAGTTCGTGGTCTTCGTTGTGTTTCATGAAAAATCTTTTGAAAGGCTTCTATAACGCTGGTATGTGATTTGTTAGGTATTGGCTGCACCCATAAATATTTGGAAAACACATCAATGACAACCAACAAAAAACGGGTGTCATCATTATAGGAAGCTATGTTTCCCATGTCAGCTAAATCAATATCCCACATGTCATCAATTCCACGTGTAATGACACGTTGCCTTTTAAACCTGTATTTTACAGGTTGTAGTAAACTGAAGGCATCTTGATCCTGTAGCCATTTCTTCACTTGTGAATGAGTGACTGGTTGATCATGTTTTCTTAATATGTGATAAAGTTTGTATGGACCAGCAAATGCCCCGGGTTGACCAGGTTTAAAATAAATATTGGTTAGGTAGTCTTTCCACGTCGACATGTTAACACTAAATGATTAACACTTGTTAACATATCTTACATTTTATTTTATCAACACATCTTGCATTTTATCAACATATCTTACAAATCAAGTATTGATACAATGGTGTGAATAATTGGAGTCCATTGATCTTCAATGAACATTAACCAACTACTTAATTCATCAAATGTGATAGCATCTACACCATATTTTTCACAACGTTGATTTGCATTATCTAACACTTTATCTAAATGAATGTAATATTTAGCTTCATTCCAATATGTATAGACACATGCAGAATGACAAGTATGTTCTGAACGCTCTTCATTTTGACAAGCAGGACATACTAAACATGCAAACTTTTTTACAGCTAATAACATTTCTTCACAATATGTCTTTTGCACAATATATTGTCTCAATGTAATGTCTGTCATTATACTGCAATGTAGATTAACCACTCTCTCACTTCATAAAACAGTCTTGGATCAAATCGAACGAAGTGATATGCTGCTTCCACATCAAACTCCTCAGCTCCGTCAATGTTTGAAAGCACACACTCTTTGATGAAATCCTCACGTAATTTCGGTACGTTCAGCGTGGAATGAGCAAGTTCCCAATAGATGTCAAAGTGTTCCAGTTGTTGTTGAATAGATCCAAAACGCGCCAGTTCACTTATCATGTAGTCCACATACGTCTCCTTGAAAAACGTTTCTACATCCATCTTTCACATATCCATATGACACGTCTACACACTTTGACGACTGGCAAGCAAATGACTTGTAGTCTTACTCGGCAGATACTGTTAGTGAGCCGCACTTGTTGCAGAAGTTGTCAGGTTCACACAACTTGCAATTGTACTTGTGGCAGTGACAATCATAATCCTCAGCATATCCGTAAGCACCACAATATTCACAGGTAAGTCCAAGTTGATTTTGCACATCCATATTCTCCAATCGAACTTCAGACAGTCTTTTCTTGGAAAGCTTTGACACTTTCATTCGATTGTCCTTTTGCAGCTTAACAGGAGTTTTCTTCCCATGACATTCCGTACATGGCAGTAAGGTTGAGGTTATGCTATGGATTTCCTGAAGCAATGTCCCCCATTCACCATCATTCATGTTGATGTAACGCGTATATTCTTTCCCTTCAAACAGTGATGTTTGCACAAAACTCACATAGCGCATATCCAAGTATGAAATGACTTCAAGCCACTTCGTTTGCGTTAAGTACAGTTTGAAGCCAATGTTGCGTAATCTTGTCAAGTTCTGACACACAATCTTCCACAAGGATGGTGATAAAGCAAGCCATCTCTCTCCACGTTTGATTCGAAGAAATAGCCCAAATTCTCCATGCTCCACAGTAATGGTTAAGTTTGCACTAATTTTAAAGCTGCTTGTCTTCTCCATGGCTGCGCGTTGAATGATGACTTCACTTCACCCTTCTCCTTTTATGCCATTAGAAATTGCAGAGTCAGCTTTTTTATAGTTCTTCAAACATTTTACAAAGCTTTGAATTCACTTCAACTCGTTCATTGTTGAATCGAACAAGTTCTGATGCATTCGTCGTCAATGGAATGCCATCATCATAATGTAAAATAATTCTAGCAGCTACAGCTAGCATGAGTTCAGCTGCCCAAGTTGTATTCGCGCGGATAAATGCTGAATCAATGTCGTAAGTTGATGGTAAAAGTAGTTCTTCACATTCCTGTAGAAATGAGTGGATGAATTCATCTCTTGGAATTATCTTTCCAACAGCTTCCCAATGCTTATGCAAATTCTTCACTTGTAAAATCCAATTAGATTCAAAAGCAGGAAGCTTTGAAAACACATAGTCAACATAGTTCACTTTGAAGACGTCATCCATGGTCTCTACACATCGGTGAAGAAGTAATGTTGACATTGTTAATAATCAGGTGAAAGCGGAGAGCGATGTGTTCTGACGATACCTGAAAGCATTAAGACTTAACGTAGGGAAAATCCCATTCCTTCTCAAATTTATTGATCGTTCCCACACTCTGAAATTATCGATCGGTTTTCCCTCACACTCTGTACGAGTGCACTCTGAAATTATCGATCGGTTTTCCCCCCACACTCTGTACGAGTGCACTCTTAAATTTCTCAGTCGGTTTTCCCTCCACACTCTGTACACATGTACATATGCTGTATGTGTGTGTGTGTGTGGTTACTGTAATGGGAAACCATTGAAATATGACTAATTAAATGTTATCATAATAATAATAAAAAAAAAAAAAAAAAAAAAAAGAAGAAAGAAGAAAAAAAAACAAAAACAAAAAAACAAAAACAAAAAAAAAAAAAAAAAAAAAGAAGAAAAAAAAAAAAAAAAAAAACAAGAAGAAAAAAAAAACACAAAAAAAAACAAAAAAAAAAAAACCCCCCAAAAAAAAAACAAAAAAAAAAAAAATTTGGGGGGGGGGGGGGTCAGTCCTGACTGCCGCCTAGGGGGGGGGGGGTCCCCATGCTTTATGATTCTTGACCAGGGGGGGGTACCCATGCTATATGATTCTTGACCAGGGGGGGGGTCCCCATGCTATATGATTCTTGACCAGGGGGGGGTCCCATGGTATTTGATTCTCTACCAGGGGGGGGGGGGGGGTCAGACAGTATGACGTCACAAAGTGCGGTGATTCTCTCGTTTTCACCCTACTGAAAGTAAACGACTCGAAATAAAGCTACCCTACCCGAAGGAACCCCGTGAATACTACGCCGGATTGACGCATGTATTATCCGCTGCCAGCCGACAATGCGCTGATCCTAGCACAGAAACGAACCGACCTGATTTCAATAACGACATCGTCGTAGAACTTCGGAGTAGCCGTCCAGTGATTCTGCGTGGGGTGCACCTCTCTTTACCGTTCATTGATTTTAATGGCAAAAACAAAACAGTCCCCGCATTGAGCGTACGGTTTAAAAGACAGGATACGGGTTGTGAAAGGAGAGAGGTATACGAGAACGTTCGGGTTGTCCGTTACAGTCGTTGTGATTACAACACAGTGTATAAAACAACTTGCTCGAAGACATATAGCGACTTGTATAACGGAAACATTGCAGCGGAAAGCGTCGAGTTTTATGCAGAAAAGATCCCTTACGCAGATGTGTTATGGAACAAGCAAATGAATACTAACGAAGCAGTAGTTCTTTCCGTCGACGACATCCAATTTGCAGTGAGATATGACTTCAGCCTCCCTACTTCTTCCTATACTCCCTCTATTTCGTTCATAGAATCTGATTTTTCCATGGAAGCCGTGGACCAGTTGGTCAAAGTGTGGGCGAAAGGAAAATCTCCTCTGCGTGGTGTATTCGTCACAAAAACTTGACTTGCTGATCTTAAACATTGAGTTGATTAATGGACTCAGAATGACTTTTATAGCATAGCTCGGCCACTACAGCAGAGAATGCGTCTTGTGGTCGAAAGACGAGTATAAGGCATCATATTCTACAAGGCAAACTTGGGTCGCTAAAACTTGGTACTTACACTTACCCGCTAAACATAAGAACTTTTTTGTTTGGTTGTAAAAAGGTTATAATGTTTTCCTACCAAAAACGAACCTTTTTTTTGGTTGTAAAAACGTTATATTCAGCAACCAAATGAAAACGTTATTTTACAAACCAAAATCAAACCTAATTTGGTTGTAAAAACGTTACATTTACCAACCAAATAAAAGCGTTTTTTTTTTCAAACCAAAAAACAAACGTATGGTATTAGAACATTATTGAAAATGATTTTTAAAGAACCAAAAACAAACCAAAAAACAAACGTTTTGTATAAGAACGTTATTATATCAAATTTTAATACTTTGTAAAGTAATTTTAAATATGAATAATATATTCACAATAACAAGAATTACATTTTAGATGCGAAACGTCAAATTCAATTCACATATATTTAACTAATTACTGTAAGCTATAACTAAGCATTAAGTGTGCAGATAAAAAAAGCCCATAAAAAGGGAGGGGGTAGACCTTTGGGGAATTTCCATAAGGGGGAATTGTTCGGGGGAGGGGGATTTGAAGTGGGAAGAGTAGGGGTGGTGGGAGTTGGTTCAGGTGAATTGTCTTAGACGCACATTTCAATGGATGCGCCGTGGCGTAGATGTAAGTTCGTCGCTTTGGATGCCAGAGGTTCCCGGTTCAAACCCAGCCAGGTATGAATGTTTCGTGAAATGTTAGTTGCCAAAAAGATAAGGGTAGTTCTTAAAAATGAAATATGATGTGACGATGGAGCAAGATGCAGCCTCCCAGTATGAATACTATTTTGAAGAATGTTGAAGGAAGGATATTTTTAGATAACTTGTTTTACGCACGTTCCCCGATGAAAGGTTTTCTTAAGGCTTTTAGGTTTTTAGAACGTTGCGATAAAAAAACGTTTTCCGGCATTTCATATACAACCTTTAGAAAACGTTTTCTGCAACTTCAAAGGGTTCGGGAAAAAACGTTTTTAAAACGTTATTTCAACCAAATTTGTTATACGGGTAATGACACAAGTACCATGGTTACCTCCCGTGTCCATGACTTTTTCAAACTACCGCTAAACGATGAGTGCTAATATTGAAACAACACTCACTTTTTTAACCAAACGCGGGGTGCAGCTCTGAAAGACCCCCCTTTTTTTGATGGGAGGATGCAGAGTACTGAATAAAAATTACTCTTGAAATTGACACTCCGCGCGGACCGCGTCTGGCCTAAAAGTTACTCCCCTTTCTCCGCGTTTTTTTTAAGTGAACACGCATGGTAACACATATGATACCAAGTGCACCCCCGGGGTGAATCCAACAGTTTATTGAACTGGTACTATGACTCTTTTTTCCTGCCACGTCAGCTTGTCCTAGACAGGCAGTCTGAGACGTGTGACGTCACTTGGTGCTCTGTTTACATGCTACGAATTTCACCTTATTCTTTACTAGAGGGCTTGAAATACAAAGGTACAGTTAAATTCTAACATTTTCTTGTAGAGCCGAGCATTTCCGACACATTTAGCAAAATTTAACAAATATTCCACTGATTAACATGCAACTGGATTTTAATATGTCTAAATACACACGTTTTCAAATTGCGCTAATCATCTTTTTATTTTTTTTATTTTATTACATTATTATTATTATTTTGCTATAAAACTTGTCTCTGTTTGATACTAAATGAGACCAGTTTTTGAGGATGAAAGATATGCTGGCCACACCCTCCAAATAAGTTTTAGGATTAAACATTCATGTTGAGTATAATTATTTTGTACATTTTATTGTTATATATGTTTCTATTTTTGCACTCGTGAGTTTAATCTCGCTAATAGCACAATTGGTCTTTGTTAGTATATTCATTGGAATTAAATACTTGTATACAAGGTAAAATTATAAATTTTGGTTCGTTCGTAGAGGTGTCAAATCTTAATGCAATGTATTTGATAGAGAAACAATCGCTCTTCAACTGCTTTCCCTACTAAGAAACAACACCAAGCAGGACCTTAGGCCAGGAAGAAATTTGTCTTTTCATCACACTTTGTTTAAGGTTGTCTCGGCCCGCCGGCAATCTTTGCTTTTTGTTGAAAACATCATACCCGGGATGAAAAACAAAAGCATTTTTCTTACTCGCCTCTTTTAGTGTGGAATTGGCAGGATTTGACCGTGGGCCACGAAACAAGCACCTCCTGGGTATTTAGTAGCCTTTCACTCTGTTCCGGTGGAGCGTAACAAGCACCTGCTGTATATTTGGTAGCCTTTCACTGCGTTCCCGTGTAGCGTAACAAGCACATCCTGTGTATTTGGTAGCCTTTCACTGCGTTCCCGTGTAGCGTAACAAGCACCTCCTGTATATTTGGTAACCTTTCACTGCGTTCCCGTGTAGCGTAACAAGCACCTGCTGTGTATTTGGTAGCCTTTAACTACGTTTCCGTGTAGCGTAACAAGCACCTGCTGTGTATTTGGTAGCCTTTAACTACGTTTCCGTGTAGCGTAACAAGCACCTGCTGTGTATTTGGTAGCCTTTAACTACGTTTCCGTGTAGCGTAACAAGCACCTGCTGTGTATTTGGTAGCCTTTAACTACGTTTCCGTGTAGCGTAACAAGCACCTGCTGTGTATTTGGTAGCCTTTAACTACGTTTCCGTGTAGCGTAACAAGCCCCTCCTGTGTATTTGGTAGCCTTTCACTGTGTCCCCGTGCAGGTAACGCTTAAAACTTGTATATTCACTTTGAAGTCTGAACGATTAAAGTATTAATCTTGGTTTTTATTAAATGTCTGTTTTTTTCCTGAATTCAATGGTCATTTATAAAGGTGAAGAAAGTTTACTTGAGAGTTTGGAGTCCATGGTTTTCCACTGTATATTTGCTGGCAACACTTTTTTATGAAGTTTTTCCTGTTTCAAACAGTGTCAAAGATTGGTATAGAAGTCAACATGCATTAATTGTCACAATTTTCACAGCAACGAGAAGTTCTCTGTTAAAAGCAAAATAAAAAAAAAAAAAAAAAAAAAAAAAAAAAAAAACAGGCTGTGGTGAGTCGTAGCATGAACTGTTTTAGAAATTTCTAGTGAAATGAAATAGAAACTGATTTGAAAATGAAATGTTGTTTGATTTATTTTTAATGATGTAAATGACTAGTTTGATTGTAAATTCTACGTCCCCTGCCCTGGTTATTCTTAGTGGTATAAGTTGCGCATGAACAATTCAATCGAATCCAATAAAATGCCGTCAAAAACCCCTCGTTTTCCTGCCTTCCTTCATTTCTTCTACGAGAAAAGTAAATTTTCTAAAACTTTACCCTCTTATGACAACATAGGCTTAGGATATTAAAAGTGGGGGTGTGGGGGGAGGACGGGCGGAGAGGGAGGGGGAGGGGGAGGGGAGGGGATCAGCCGGCGGCCGCAAATTATTATTATTATTATTATTATTATTATTATTATTATTATTATTATTATTATTATTATTATTATTATTATTATTATTATGTGCAGTGGAATGTACACAAGGAACAAACAATTAGCATAAACTTGAACAATCTTTTATTCGCAACATATAATTGAAAAACAGTCCGTTGGATACATTCGTTCAATTGTCAACGCTAACTTCATCGTCAACGGTCTACATGCAGTAGAAAACGCATTTTACAAAATACCCCACACAAAGTTTTAGAATGCCGCCCACTGGCTTTTTTTGGCGAATCGCCTGAGCAGAGCACTTAAGGAAGAGTATTCGTGCAAAATTTAAAAGGAGTCAGATGAAAACTTGTTCGAGAGGAGGCAGTTTAAAAACCGGCCGACTAACAATTTTAAAATGGCGCCATTTAGGACCATCTAGAGAATATTCGTACAAAATCGAAAAAAGGAATCCGATCAAGACTAAAGTTGCAAATGATGTGATGAGACCAGTCTCACAGAGTTGATTGACCTTAAAAAAAAAAAACAAAAAAAAACAAAAAAAAAATAATAAAAAAATAAAAACAGACACCCACATTCAAACGTAGCTATATTTAACCCCTTTAGTAAATGACCAGTGAACCCCAGCCTACTAGTTTTGCCGACACCTAAGCCTAACCCACTCTAGTTTCTATATTTACATCACAGTAACATCACAGTAAGTACTAAGAATGCGCCTGTAGGCCTCTTTGTAATAAGTCTAACATGATTGGATAGACTGCCGCGAATTCTGTCCCCTGCCGGGAGCGAACCCCCTGCACATACGACTCCAGGCTGCCCCTGCAAAAAAAAAATTCTGACTGTTAAGCTTAAGTATAAACTATCGATCCTACTCCATATGATATTATACAGAAGGCATGAATTACTCTCATAAACCGGTTCATGTCATGGCACCTGAAAAGCCCTTAAAGTTCCTTCGCATTTTAACTACAGGCATACCTATCCTTCACACGCGTAACAGTCACTGGAGAATAGGTTATACCTTGAACCGTTTAACTATTGCGCAGAATTTCTCGTGATTTTCGTTGTAACTCGTTAGAACAGCATTAGTTCTCTTTACACTTTCATTCATTTCATTTTATTTTTTGACCACTTCTGTAACTAGAGCATTTCGTAAGAGTGGGGAATTTTTTAACAACACCCATTGTAGTTTATTAAAATTCAGGCCCGGACGACCTGGTTTAGGTTCTAAGCGAGCACTACATAAACCACCGCAAAGCCACATGGGAGGTATCAGAATATCTGTGCTTCAACGACCGCTGTATTAGGCGTTTTAGCCTTGTTACTTACTTAATAAACAACAGTCTGTCTTTCTCCAGCTTGTGATCGTCAAGCCACTGTGTGTAGCGGGAAAGGGACCATTTGGCTGCCTGTGAAAAAAAAAGAAAATCAGTGAATCTCTCACTGTCAGATTTGCCAGTTTCTCATTGCTATTCTATTCTAAATTATGTTTTCCAATATATATATATATATATATATATATATATATATATATATATATATATATATATATATATATATATATATACCATAACAGAAAACGAAATATTTGGGCCAAGACATAAAACGGCCTTGTTTCTCATCCCAATGTTTTTTTAAGTGTCCCAGCCCGAGTTCTTTTTATTTTTTTTTATTCCGGTGACACGGTATTACCTAAAACTCCTGTTTCGTGTTTTTTTTTAATGTCAAAATATCGCTTAACGCTGATAGTTTATGATATAATACTTATTTTATCAATTTATAGCTTACTACTTTGAAGCGACCGAAGTGTTTCTTGTATGAAAAATGCGAGCAACGAAGGCACGTGCCGAAAATTTTAGGATAAATGTCTCCTCTGTAATACCATTTCCTGCCTCCACGGAAATCGTTTTTACTTAAACATTTTACACATCCATCTCTCCAATCGTTTTGTGTTTAAACTCATCTTTTTTAGACGCTGCCAGCTCACTTCTGGCATTTGCGATTTCTGCGACTTTTTTAAATTAAACTTGATGGCACAGTGCCCTCCCCCTCCCGCCCTCCCGCCCCCTCCATCTCCCCCCCCCCCCACCACCCACGTCTTCTGCAGAGCGACAGCGGTACCTCGTGCGGGGGTTTGAGGTCATGAGGCGCCCTGCTGAACAGGAAGTGGATGATCGTGCTGTACGGAATGATCTCACCAATGGCCGGGCTCGAAGCAATGTGCTCGTTGTTTTGAAACAAGAGCGGCCTGAAACACGTGACAGACACGTGACATTAACACGTGACACTAGCTACACATTAAAATATACACATTACTTACATGTTTCTTATCTTACTCAGCCTTTTTCACAATCCAATTATACAAACAAAGGCAACAACAATTACTTCGGCTTTAGTGCGAATGCAGGCTCACATATTAAGTCCAAAAAGTTTTCTAGAAGCCCTCCACTTTCTTAGCTTGAATATTCCGGAGAAGCGCTAATGAAGTTATGCGTGGACTAATGAAGTCACCCGTGGGCTAATGAAGTCACCTGTGGACTAATGAAGTCACCTGTGGACTAACGAGGTTACCTGTGGATTAATGAAGTTATCTGTGGACTAATGAAATCGCATGTGGACTAATGAAGCAGCCTGTGGACTAACGAAGTTACCTGTCGACTAATGAAGTCACCTGTGGACTAATGAAGTTACCTATGGACTAACGAAGTTACCTGTCTACTAATGAAGTCACCTGTGGACTAATGAAGTTATCTATGGACTAACGAAGTTACCTGTGGACTAATGAAGTTACCTATGGACTAACGAAGTTACCTGTCTACTAACGAAGTCACCTGTGGACTAATGATGCTACTTGTGGACTAATGAAGTCACCTGTAGACTAATGAAGTTACCTGTGGACTAATGAAGTAACCTGTGGACTCGTGAAGTTACCTGAGGACTAATGAAGTCACCTGTGGACTAATGAAGTTCACTGTGGACTAATGAAGTTAACTGTGAACTAATGAAGTTACCTGTGGACTAATGATGCTACCTGTAGGCTAATGAAGTCACCTGTGGACTAATGAAGTTCACTGTGGACTAATGAAGTTAACTGTGAACTAATGAAGTCACCTGTGGACTAATGAAGTCACCTGTGAACTAATGAAGTCACCTGTGGACTAATGAAGTCACCTGTTGACTAATGAAGTCACATGTGGACCAATGAACTCACCTGTGGACCAGTGAAGTCACCTGTGGACCAATGAAGTTATCTGTGGACTAATGAAGTCACCTGTGAGCCTTTGCGATTTGTTTCGAACACATTCTCCTCTAAGAATTTTGCGGAACTTGACAACTTTCCTCGTTCAGTGTTTCCTCGATGGAACCAATGGACTTGCCTAGCCTCATGACCGCTAACTGAAGCCAGAAGAGCTCGCCTCGTCCACTGTTCGCTTACTGAAGC
Organism: Protula sp. h YS-2021; assembly: GCA_949752745.1. NCBI lineage: Eukaryota > Metazoa > Annelida > Polychaeta > Sabellida > Serpulidae > Protula > Protula sp. h YS-2021. Next base: position 84,774,593 of record OX457027.1, on the reverse strand, counting down.
CAGTAGGACTTGCCTAGTTATATCTACAAGCCGGTGGAAACATTTACGTTGGTCAGACAGTCCAATGTGAAGTGCTAGAAATTACCTGAAAGCCCTTAGCAGCCTGTAGGACCTGCCGAGATCGGAGACCTTACGGCTTAGCGGGGCCACAGCCAGCTCCATCTGTGCGAAATCCGCAGCCAGGCGCATCTTCCCGCCCTCTCCCAGGGGCCGAATCAAGCTGGCGTGACGCACGAACAGCTCGATACTCGTGCACGCGACGGGCAGGATACTGCAAACAAACATCAGTACCCGCATACGTACACAACAGCGTGCTTTAAAGTGTTTGCGTGCATTACAGGAATGACTGTCAGTCCAGCGCTTTGGTGGCAAGACATTGCTCACAGTGCACATTTTTTAGTTTATGTTTTCCTTGTTATTTCATTTTTTTTTTTTTTTTGGGGGGGGGGGGTGGCCGAGTCCTCACTCCCGCTACTTGATCCTCCATCCTCCTCCTCCACCGCCCCTCCCCCCTCCCACTCCCTGCTTTTACATGTATATGTATATTCAGCTGTGCTTGAAATGTCACCGACTCACACAGCAAGAAGTAATTGCCATATCCCCCGCCGTGGGTGTAATTAGCAGGGCGGGTGCTGTACCTCCAAAACGCACATCTAGATTTCTTGGTTGTTGTGCATATCAAATATGAACCGGATCCGGTCACAAGTTTCGGAGATATCGTCTTGAAACAAAAGTACACGTTGACATCCGGATTAGAGGTGTGACGGTTCACCTCCGACTCGGTTCGATTCGGTTCGGTTCGGTTCAACAAAAATTTTCGGTTCGGTTCGGTTTTTTCGGTTCGGTTCAGCAAAACAAAACGGGAGTTTTCGTTTGAAATATATATATACATTTATATATGTATCTCAGGGCCGGTAGAAATCATGACTTTTTTTTAAAAAACTCATGATTTTTGACTTTTTTTATTTAAGTTGACTTTTTTATTTAAATCACCAAAAAAAGTCACAAAACATTTAAAAACATAGAGAACTGATTTTTCACTTTTTATTAATCTAATGCCACTGCAGTTCTCAACAATATCACATCGAATAATTGAACATTGGCAAATAGCTTTTACGTTTCAACTATTTGTCGCATCTCTGTCGAAATATCTTTATATACGGGAGCTAGACGTCTACCAGTCATTTTTTTTTCAGATTTAGTGCACCACAAATTTGCTGGGTTAATTACTCATTGACTTAAAAATCAACAATGATAGTGACTCATAACGGGAGTACTTCTGTTGACAGGGTTTATTTGTATAAGACAATGGTCTTGGCGCTGTTGTTTATTAATTATTTATTGGAAATTAGTGCGGGCACCACAATGGAGAAATACCGTTAACTCAGTGTGTACATAAGGCACAAAAGGTGTGGGGGTGTGGGTGACTGCGTCGCATGAGCAGCTTAAGTCGTTAATAAATTGACAATGCATCTTCACTGTGTACACTCAAGGGGCTTGTTGTAGCAACAAAAAAGTCAAAATCGTGACTTTTTTACAGTGATTTAAATCGCGAATTAAATGACTGAATAAAATCATACCAGCCCTGATATATGTATGCGTGTTTATTTTATTTATTTATTTATAATTGCCTGCACTTAATGCGATAATCCGATATTTCTTTTTACCTTAGAACAGATCCAAACCTAACATATAACGGTAATCAGGGTTCGCGTTGGCGGGGTTTTTGTCCACTTCATGGGCATTATTTGCGAAATGATTCACTTTTTCGGAACCCACCGAGTTTTTCTGGACCCAACTGAGTCACACTTTCCTTTTTTGGCTCACTTTCCTGAGAACCCAGCGCGTACCCTGACGGTAATGTTTTATATTTATCACCTCAAAGCTTACTTACACAAGAATTTACATTGTTATTGACTGACAGACTCACATGTAGCCATAATAAACGCATGGAATTCGTCATAGGTTCCAAAAAAGTGTGTGAAATATGTTTGTTGATTTGTCCGATGTGATATATATATATATATTAAAACTAAACTATACTAAAAGAACTAAAATAACATTACCAAATTAATGCATTATCTTGTTATAAATAGCAAAAAAAAAACCGTGATTGGGCTTTTCTCGGTTCTCGGTTTTCGGTACGAACCGTCACACCTCTAATCCGGATTATGGGATTATAAGTCCAAATACAGATCCAGATGGGCTTCGATCCGGTCAAAACCCTAAAAGGCACATCTAGATGTCTTGGTTGTTACGCACACCAAATATGAACCGGATCCGCTTACTAGTTTCGAAGATATCGTCAAGAAACCAAAGTACATGCTGAGATCCGCATTTTGGGATTCTAAGTCCAAATACAAATCCAGATGGGCTTCGATCCGACCAAAACCCCCCGAAGGCACATCTAGATATCTTAGTTGTTATTACGCATACCAAATATGAACTAGTTTCGGAGATATTGTCTGGAAACAAAACTGGCGACTGACGGACGGACGGGCTTACAGACGGACAGACGGACGGACACAGTGCGTTTCTATATTCCCCGCCTCCGGAAGGACGGTGGGGGATAACAAGTCTTCATTCTGTTTGGCCGACGTTTTACTATCCACCGTTTAATATACTAGAGTGGACCACTGCCTGCCGTGTTCAGAAAATAATGTTTGCAGTAATGAACAAGTGGGTCAGTGAAACTGACTATGTCCCCCGCCGGCGTACAATCCCAGTATTTGATTTTGTTAGGTTGGACTACAACCCTTCGTATCATATTCGTGAATTTTAAAATTCCAGCTTGGCCAATGTTCTTTGGCCAACATGGCTCATTTACAATACCAATTCTTGTTACCACCCATACTACCTATGTGTATAACATTTGCCAATTGTTTCAAAAAATGTAGGCTTGAGTGTTAACAAACTCATTCCAGTATGTAAGGGTTGTGAAAATTTCTGAAGTTCAGCTGGGCCAATGTCCTTGGGCCGATAGGGCTCATTTACAATACCGACCTTTGTGGGTTCCAATGCTTCCTCTATCTAAAAGATGTCAACAATCGATCCAGAATTGTAGGCTTGAGTGTGTTCACAAACTCATTCAACTGAGTCAGGATTGGGAAAATTTGTGAAGTTCAGCTGGGCCAATGTCCTTGGGCCCACACAGCTCATTTACAATACCGATCCTTGTTTGTTCCAGTACTACCCATAGAGGCAATATCTTAACACTCGGTGGAAAAATGTAGGCTTGAGTGTGTTAACAAACTCATTCGACTGAGTAAGGATTGGGAAAATTTGTGAAGTTCAGCTGGGCCAACGTCCTTGGGCCGACATGGCTCATTTTCAATACCGATCCTTGTTCGTTCCAGTACTACCCATATATGCAATATCTTAACAATCGGTGGAAAAATGTAGGCTTGAGTGTGTTAACAAACTCATTCGACTGAGTAAGGATTGGGAAAATTTATGAAGTTCAGCTGGGCCAATGTTCTTGGGCCGACATGGCTCATTTAAAATACCGATCCTTGATCGTTCCAGTAGTACCCATATATGCATATCTTAACAATCGGTGGAAAAATGTAGGCTTGAGTGTGTTAACAAAAAAGGTGTCGACAGACGGACAGACAAACCCGAAAACCCGGCGGGGGACTAACAACAATGGCAACTTTCAATGTTGGAGTATATTTTGTCATTTAACCACAAACATATGCCACATATAGCAAGCTTTATAAGCAACAACCTTGCAGAGAAGTTGTTCGGTTAATTTGCGACATCGCAGCTTCTTCAGGCTTTCTATAGAGCCTTTGATAACAAAAACGAATCAAGTCATAAAATGAGCAAAGGGTATGTCAGACAATTTCAAAAATCACCAGGATATAACTGTCTCAGACCATATTTAAGACATCGCTTTTGCTTCGTTGTTGTTAGTCTTTTTTTTTTCTAATTTCATAGCAATATTGTTTTGGATTTTTGCAATATCGTTTCGTTTTCGCCTGGCTGCACAAATAGTATTATGAAAACTCAACGACATAAATTCACATCTCAGCTTGACACACGAGCCACAGCACAATGCCAGACATTTAGCCAAGTATTATAACTGTAGCTAATTGTTGGACTGGTAAAAAAAGGAAACAAATGGTATGGTGTCAAGCTAATAGATTCTACGAAAAGCTTACATTTCTGTCCCAAGGACATCGTTTTCTATGACTTTTTAAGGGAATTTAAGCAATTGCAATTCGGTGAAAATGGCAGCAAGTTGTCACTAGATCAACTGACTACAGCCACGTCTTTGAAATCAAAGATTTGTGAATTCTTGCAATGAAACAAACAACTTACACAACAATTATAAATTTCCGACTAAATGTCCTAGATGCCGATTTCGACTCAATGTCGTTTGGCTAAATGTCGGGACACGGCGCCAGGAATGTCTTGACGATTACCTGTCCATGACGAAATCCCTGCATTCAAACTGAGCCAGATACGTGTTAGCCACCCTGGATATGAAATCCTGCAGTTCCCGCATGTAGAGTGAACACTGGACGTCCGTTTGCGCAGAGCTCCTGCGATTCGAAATCCAAACACACACAGCTCAATTTGTGAATCAGTTACGGCAACTGAAATGACTGCAGGACAAACGCCAACTTTCAAATGTGCAGTTACCGAATTTGATCAGTTTTAGGCATAATATTCAGTATGAACAGCTCGTTACTGGAAATATATCCCTATTTTTCGAGAGCACGGTTTGCCTTTAGCGAGTCTCCTGCTTTATTACCTTTACCATTTCCACACGTTTCCTTATTTTTTATAGGACTGTGCATAGTTCCGTAATTTCGGGTGTATAAGTCGATCCGTGTATAAGTCGAGGTTGTTTTGCTTCACTCTTGTTCGTGTTTATTGTTTTCTTTTATTAACAGTGGCCTGTGCGCTGCTGTAGGAACTGTAGCCTGTTCGCTAAGGCGAGGAGCAGCCTAAAGCAAGGGACTAAGCCACTCCGGTTTCTGGGTGTATCTGCGACATTGTGAAGCTCGGAATAGACGTTTGATATGCTTCCGAGTTAACAGCCTAGTGCGCCTTGTGGATAGTACATATGGCTTGTTTACTCGTTTTTATTACGGCTATCTACAAAAAAATACTGTATAAATCGAACCTCTGTATAAGCTGAGGAAGGAAAAATAAATAGTACAAGCCATCGTCGAAGGCGCAGACCCCAACCGCACACAAGTCGCCATTTTGGCAGTTTTGACTAATTTGAAAAAATAATACGACATTGCACAACTTCAATATATATATATATTCACTGTGGAAGATAGAATATGCCTAGGATAAATAATTTCGGAGAACTCGCGTGGAAAACACCGAAGTCTTACATCACAGTTATCTAAAAATCACAATGTTTGACAAGTCGCCATTTTGGCAATTTTTGGCCAATTTGAAAAATAACGCGACTTTGCCCAACTTCAATATACATTTTCGCTGTGAAACGTTGCATATGCCTAGGGTAAACAGTTTCAGAGAACTCGCGTGGAAACTACTCAAGTCTTACATTACAGTTACCTAAAAATCACAATGTTTGACAAGTCGCCATTTTAGCAATTTTTGGCCAATTTGAAAAATAACACGACATTGCACAACTTCGATATATATATTTTCACTGTGCAAGGTACAATATGCCTAGGGTAAATAGTTTCGGAGAACTTGTGTGGAAACAAAAACAGCATCCAGAGTGTCATACACGGACAGACGTCCGGACGGCAAGACATACAGACGGACGGACAGAGGGCAATCATATAGACCCCCCCGGGCTCGCCCGGTTGAGGTATAAAAATCAACGTATAGGTCGCGACTTATATTTCTGAAATTACGGCATGAGAATACAAAATGCATAACAAGCTATTTAACACACAACCGGAGTGTATGAGGAAGTTATAACTATGGACGGTTTGTATGAAAACATAAGAATAGCGCACATAGAAACATCGCATCGGCCATACAGGTCAAACAGCAAAATCCTAAAAACTCTATTCGCCAAAGAAAAAGACACCCGCGTTTATCCTTAACATATAAAAATTAACATTTAAAGTTTTTATATTTAAAAAGTTTAATACTTAAAATTTAAACAGAAACTTTAACATGCCAGTCAATAATTGAATAGTCTCAACTAAACCTTAAGGAAAACTAACATGGTGCAATCACGAAAAATAAATGTCCTGTGTTACCAAAACAAATCCTAGCCATGACACCGAGGAAAGAACGTGACACGGAAGAGGTCATGTACACGCCCATACTTACCCTAACTCAAGCCTGTTGTAGTAATCAAAAGAAAAACCATCATGAGTATCTCTGACTGTGAAAAAAAAACAGCTTTCTGCATGAAAAGGGGAGTCTTTTATCCAGGGATTGCGAGGGGTAATAATCAAGTCATGCCAAAACTTATCAAGTTGTACCCAAATATCTATGGTCAAGTTGTAAGTACCTCCCGCCCCCGCCCTCCCCCCCCCCCCCCCCACGCCACACAAAAAAAAAAAAAAATATGCGTTGTGAAAATTCAGTCAGAGTACACACACGCTCTGAGTATGTAATTCAAGTCTGCTATTGGTGGATTACCTCCGAAATACACAATTGAAAAGCTTCTACTGCACTGCACCCCCCGAGAAATTCAGGCATCTACAATTGGGAGCCCAGTGAGAAAGCAAGTCAGTGATGAAAATCCCGAGTACGTGATTAACACAGGACAACTCCGCGCTCCAAGAACAGCATGTCGTAGGATAACTTGCTTTTGTAGTTAATACATAACACCGCATTATTTAACATATAAATTCTGAAGCAAATAAGAAACCACATATTTTTTGGTATGCTCTTCCACTAGGCTAGACCACCAATAGTTTGAATGTCAAATAAATTAATAATGTTTCATTAAACATGAAAATAAATTAAACAATGTAACTTCTTAGGTTTTGGCGAAAGGGGGGCCAAATCAACGCCCTACCACCCTACCACATTACCGTCCTATCACACTGAAGTAGGTGGGGGGGGGGGGGGGGCCAAATCAACGCCCTACCACATTTTACAGGATGGGGACCACATTACCGTCCTATCACACTGAAGTAATTGGGGGGGGGGGCAGATCACCGCCCTACCACACTGAAATAGGTGGGGAGGGGGGCCAGATAACCGTCTTACCACACTGAAGTAGGTGAAGGGGGTAGCAGTTGGCCAGGTTGCGAAAAGGGAGGGGGGGGGGCATATTAGCGGCAATCTTCTGAATATAATGTCCCTTTCTGATTTGAATGACCCGTGCTTTGAATCTAATGCTGTTACATCTATCACTAGGTTTCAGTGCTGGTCAGCAGGCTTATTGGATACTTGGGACATGATATTCCTATTCATTGACAGTGCTTGCTTGGTTTTCCGCATTACACAAATTCCTTGAAGCCTTCAGGGAATTCGCGTAGTGAAGCACTATCAATTTCAGGGAATGCGCGTATTCTCTGATTACACGAATTCCCTGATTACATGAATTCCCTGATTACATGAATTCCCTGATTACACGAATTCCCTGTGTTACGCAGTCATTTAAATAATTGATGTCTCTTATAATTTATTGACATCAGGTCACTGAAAAGTGACACGTATTGATTAATCAGTGCCAGAATGTTTAAGTATTTATGGCATGACACTGTACAAGTCACGTGATGTCTGTAGTATATAAACAGTTTGAAAAATAGTTTCAAGTTTCGGACGTTGCGTGATCAGATTTAGGAAAGTTCCGATAAAATTGCAAGCCGGCATTTCGGTATTTCGGCATTACTGCTTTACGGTATTACGGCTTTACGGCATTGGCATTTACAAGATCACCCAGATACGAAGCCGCGTTCGCAATAAAATATGTTATGATTAAACAAGCTCTTTGTTTCGTATTCCCTGATCACGCAACACCCTGTAACACATACATTCAGCTTTTTTATGAATAAATAAAGCTTACGTTACAAATCATAGTCACAAGCTGCATCTTTGACTCTCATTTATATTAAATTTCATCAAATAGTTACGTTTTCTCATGCACCATGATTTCAGGCCCCCCCCCTCACCCCCACTCCCACCCCCCCCCCTCATCCCAACCAATACTAGTTGTCAGACTAATTTCTGATTAATTGATAAACTGATCGCTTTGGGCATAATCGATTATTTTTCTGCGATATCAATTCAGTCGAAATTCTTAACTTACTGCAGTTCAGAGAACTGTAAGAAAAATCTGACGACGTGACAGTTAACAGGCACTGGGTGAAGACGTTTTGTGTCATCGGACGTCCTCTGGCATTTGTGGCAACATTTACGTAGAGTCGGATACTACCAACGATATTTGCAAACAAAAATATTTGAAAACTGGAAAACACTTTCTTTTATCTCGCATTCCCCAAGATCTTCATAAATTTCTGTGGAACCATCTTATATCCAAATATTTTCAGGAGTAATCGATTAAATGATCGATTGTGGATCATTTTAATTTCGATTAATCGACTGCCGTTTAATAATCGATTTCGATCACTACCCAATAACATACAAACCCAAAACTGAAGTTATCTCTGACGTTATGCGTAAGTATTCAAAAGGAATATACGATGACGATGACATGCAAAAGTCTTTGTCATGGTTAGTATGACGTTAGAGGGGGTACTCACAGGGAGAAGTCCTCGTTATGCATAGTCAGTATGACGTCAGAAGGTTACTTAAATGGAGAAGTCTTCGTTATGCATGGTCATTATGACGTCAGAGGGGTACTTACATGGAGAAGTCCTCGTTATGCATGGTCTGTATGACGTCAGAGGGCTACTTACATGGAGAAGTCCTCGTTATGCATGGTCTGTATGACGTCAGAGGGCTACTTACATGGAGAAGTCCTCGTTATGCATGGTCAATATGACGTCAGAGGGGTACTTACATGGAGAAGTCCTCGTTATGCATGGTCAATATGACGTCAGAGGGGTACTTACATGGAGAAGTCCTCGTTATGCATGGTCAATATGACGTCAGAGGGGTACTTACATGGAGAAGTCCTCGTTATGCATGGTCAATATGACGTCAGAGGGGTACTTACATGGAGAAGTCCTCGTTATGCATGGTCAATATGACGTCAGAGGGGTACTTACATGGAGAAGTCCTCGTTATGCATGGTCAATATGACGTCAGAGGGGTACTTACATGGAGAAGTCCTCGTTATGCATGGTCAATATGACGTCAGAGGGGTACTTACATGGAGGAGTCCTCGTTATGCATGGTCAGTATGACGTCAGGGGGGTACTTACATGGAGAAATCCTCGTTATGCATGGTCAGTATGACGTCAGAGGGCTACTTACATGGAGAAGTCCTCGTTATGCATGGTCAATATGACGTCAGAGGGGTACTTACATGGAGAAGTCCTCGTTATGCATGGTCAATATGATAGCCTCGAGCGCGTCGGCCACAGAGCTGAGAAGCGGTGCTATGGCATTGCCCATCAGTACCACGACACCCTGCAAAAGAAGGTATCCGGCCCGCGTTATACCTCACCTGTATGCTCACCATACTCACACATTCTCTACCTCAACCTTTCCCGTCTCCAGACGCATAACAGCCACAGAAATCACACTCATTTTATGAAAGCCGTGATATAGCGCCATGCTTCTGCTCCGCTTACATCAAAATTTAAACTGTTATACCAATGATCAAGACCAACATCTGAAAAGTAATCACTCATATTCACCCTTTAATTAATCAGTGAAAATCATCGGAGCGCCGTATTGCTGACGTCACACTACCTGCTACTTCACAACACTACACCATGAAGTGAGTAAGCTTTATTCTTCAACAAGCGGCATCTTACCTCTAGAGCACTCTTGATCGACTCGATCGCTGGTGGCGGAAAGTCATTCAAAGTACCAACAACCTTTGAACATAAAATGAGAACATTGCAACTGGCTAGAAATAAACTGGGTGATGAACCATTCGGTCATGCAAATAACAGTTTCCAATCTCTAACTTTCGTTGTTAAGTGCGATGATTATTCGCACCTTTTGATTAAACGCACCAAACTGTGGAAAAATTGTTTGTTCCAAAAATGAGCCACAGAATTAACTGGTTATCACTCACACAAGGCCTAAGTGATACTGTTACTCCTCACACCGTTTGTAAAGGCAAAGTACAGGTTACAAGCTCTCCACACAGCCGAATGCAGAAAATAAGCGTTAGAGCCTTGACTATATGACGAGAACTTGAACGAGACCTGTGATATGGCCTGATGTAAGTCGTACAGTGAGTTCACAGCGCTCGAGTTCCGCGTTTGGCCGTCAGATGGCGGTCCTATCACTTGACTAGCTTCTCCGTCCGTCGACAGCTGGGGCAAGTTGCAAAGCAAACAAAACTCTAATCACAGGAGCTGCGAGAGACACTGCTATAACATGACAGAGCATGTGCTGCTGTCCTTCTGTAAACTGGGCCAGTCACAAACACTTTTTTAAATGATCTACCAGTCTTTTTTTTCAGTGCCTTTTTTTCGGATTTGGCATGCACTGCTAGCACTAAACTTCTCGCTTGGATTTTGTAAGAGAAGGAATAACTTACCAGCTGTTCCGACTTGACACAGTAGAGTTGTATGGTTTTGGCGACATTTTTAGCGACTGTGATGCTCAACTGCGTGTCCACGCTCGCCACACTCAGCTCACTGCGCCACAACAGATTGTAAACAATGCCATTATCGACTGAGGTGGGGGCGAGGGAGAGGGGGGCCGGACTTGATGAACAGAGCTTTGGGATATTATTAAGCTGCCTGTGGAAGTAACCCATTGGCTTTATGGAACAAATCCAACCCTTAAAGCTGCAGAGGATCCCGACATTAAGGTGAAAAAGGGACAAGTAAAAGCGTACAGCCAAGCACCCTGACCCAACTCAAACTCTCTTATTAACACTTGACAAGCCTTTGGCTTGCAAGGAGTTTTTGAATTTGTGCGAGCAGCCTTTACTGTCTTTTTATTTTCTTGACAGTGATCGGATTTCCTGTGCCATCTCCTCCACTGGCACTACGGGCCCTAGGGCCACGAAACTTGGGACTTCGGTAGAACTTGATATGAACGTGTGCATGACATTTTTGATTTTCGCCTTCGATTTCGTTTTCTTGTTTTAAAACGCCATGTGAAAAGAGTGTATTTTTTTTTTTTGCAAGTAAATGCCGAGCCTTTAAATCACAGCACAGAATACACAGCTGCTCAGCTTTGTGCGAGCTCTCACTGCGTAAATAAATAACACGGCGTATGCCTGATCAGTCAATAGAACCTTAAGTCAGCAAAAAACCAAACACTACTCGGCCTATAAGACGTATTCAAACTGTATTGTTTGCAATATATTGTTCAAGAAATAACCCATTGAAGGGAGTATTTTGCGTTTTAATTTTTGTCAAGCGTTTAACATTTCGCTAGTTTTAAAACTAAGTCTTCTCACTGTGTATCCTTGTATTTAAGCAATCGACTTGAAAGGTACCCATAGACTATCAGGATATCTATATTTTTTAGTTTATTTATGTCACGCAATTGTGATAATAATAACAAAATTGGCCTTTGACATCTACCACGAAAAGCCTAAATCATGCTTTAGAAACAACGCCACACTGAAATTATAAAAGATTCATATTCAAGTTTATCTTCCAAGTTGGTAGCAACTTTTATAACCCTTCAGAATGAAACTGAACACTGTATTATTTCAAATAAGAATTCTGAGTCTAATAAGAAACGAGATATGTTCTGGTAGGCTATTCCGGAATAGACTGCCGATAACTCAAACGTCACAGAAATCAATAATGCATCATTTTTCTTATACCCCCTCGGTTCACTGGTCTGGGAATATAGAACAGCATTTCGTGTAATAGAAAACATCCAGAGGCATTTGGCGTAGTGCCCGGGAATTGGAGCTACTTCGCGTCATGGCTCTTTTCGCTTGTTGTCTGTCACATCTATCATTGCACTGTACAGTTGTTTTATGCCAGGCTGTGTCCAAGGCCAGAGAACTAGTGTTGAGAACGTGACATATTTACATTGGTTTTAAGTGTGCCATTTGGGGCATCGCTTACCACAAGAGTTGCCTGGCAATTAAATACGATGATATAATTGTAACGTTCACAGCGTTTGTATGTCAATGGATAGTATTTTGCAACAACAGATTAAGGAAGCATTTCATATTCTTATAGCATTGGATTCTAATAACACTCGATACAGAATATATAAAGCAACACATTACAGTAAATCTCCGCCTAAATGCCTACGGGCGTTCAGATGCAGAGGCGGGAAAAGACACGGGCGGGCGTACATCCGAAACAGCACGGAAGGGGCGTACACCCGAAACAGTACATAAGGGGTGTACACCCGAAACAGTACGGAAGGGGCGTACAGCCGCGACAGCAGGGAAGGGGGCGTATACCTGAACCTGTAGGGAAGGAGGCGTACACCCGAAACAGTACAGAAGGGACGTACACCCGAAAGGGTACGGAAGGGGACCTATAACCGAGCCAGTAGGGAAGGGTCCGTAGACCCGAACCAACAGGCATTTAGGTTTTTATCTGTTGACAAAAGAAGGGATCATTTATTCACCTTCCTTTCCTTTGCAAACAAACTATTTTTATCGGATTCCGAAACCTTACTCAGAAACTTTTTCGCCAACTGGAAACCCTTCTAGAACTAGAAATGCGTCCTGGAGAAACTCGAATGACCCGCCCTAAGCGAAATTTTAAGTGAAGAATTTGTATTGGGTATTTATAGACAGAAATCGCTAGCACAAGTTCATTACACAAAACTTCAAGCTGCCTAAGTTCAGACACTCACCACGGCCTGACCCATCGGTCGATTTCGTTCAAAAGGGGAGGTGCACATCTTCATTGTATATCTAATCATTTGCAATGGCTTTGGGATTTATAGGTACAAATCCCTAGCACAAGTTCATTACACAAACTTGAGCACCCACAGCGTTACGCACGGACAGACGACTCGACTGACAGACGGCAAGACAGACAAGGCAAAAACTACACGACCTTCCGACTAAGGTCGGGCGGGTCATAAAAATCATAGCTTTGCTATTTACTCTATCAGACAACCCCCCCCCCCCCACCCCCCCCCACCCTCACCAAAATAGAACGTAACTGAAGCTTATAATTTATATGAACATTCAGTGCATTTGAAATGACCGGGTAAGAATTTGCACGAGTCGTTCTTATAAACCAGCACAAGCATTTCACTATGCTCAGCCTATTTGGCCTATGCAAATAAAGCACATATCTGTATGTCATGCAAAATGTGACTGTTGGCAGAGGCGAGAACTTGTGCAAATGTTGCTGCAGCCTTTACACTTTGCATTTCTTGATACAAAAAATTGCGTTTTGATCATGAAAATGAAAACAAAGGCGAAAACAAAAAAGCGAGATGCACAACTCCAGATCTACTGCCATATATGTGGACCCCACATGCGATCACTTGCCTACACAGTGTGACCAACTTTTACACGAGTAACATATGTAGAAAACATCACTCTCTAGATATTTTACTTGAGATGAGGAGATTGAATAACTTGATAAATTGATGATTACATGCTATTGCACAATAACACAGCACTGACTACAGCTGGATAATGACAATAAAAAGATAATGACTTCAGTTTATATACATTCCGAAAATTCAAATTCATTTTTGGATTACTTTTAAATTGCTTGGATACCATCAAATTAAGTTTTGGATTACTTTTATAACACCAGTATTCAAAAGGTTACTAAAATAAGAGCAATGTCGAAACACCGCGGTCAAGAAGTTCGAAGGAGACAGTTAGAACTCGAACAATTTCTGCTCGATGCGCAAACGAAAAGTACTGCTGAATTAGAAGAATCTGGCAGAAAGGCTCTGCGTCGGGCAACTGAAAACCCCGACATGGCCATCCCGATGGAAGTGCTTCATCTGATCAGGATATCGCAGCAAAGACAAGCACCGCCGAAACCGTTACATAGAGCAGTTCGGAGGGGAGACTTAGTGGAACTCCAGAGGCTGCTCTCTGATCACGATGTTGATATTTATGCATCCGACGAAGCTGGTACGTCAGAAAGGAGGGGAGAGGAGGCGAGTCGAGTCGAGGGGAGACGAGGGGAGGCGAGGCGAGTCGGGGGAGGGAGTGGAGTGGAGGGGAGGGAGGGAGGGAGGGAGGGGGAGGGAGGGGAGGCGGGGCAGGGAGGTGAGGCGAAGCGAGGCGGGGGAGGGAGGGAGGGAGGGAGGGAGGGAGGGAGGGAGGGAGGGAGGGAGGGAGGGAGGGAGGGAGGGAGGGAAGGGGAGGCGGTGCAGGGAGGGGAGGGGAGGCGGGGGAGGGTGGAGTGGAGGGAGGGAGGGAGGGAGGGAGGGAGGGAGGGAGGGAGGGAGGGAGGGAGGGAGGGAGGGAGGGAGGGAGGGAGGGAGGGAGGGAGGGAGGGAGGGAGGGAGGGAGGGAGGGAGGGAGGGGAGGCGGGGCAGGGAGGTGAGACGAAGCGAGGGGGGGAGGGAGGGAGGGAGGGAGGGAGGGAAGGGGAGGCGGTGCAGGGAGGGGAGGGGAGGGGAGGCGGGGGAGGGAGGGGAGGGGAGTGAGGGAGGGAGGGAGGGAGGGAGGGAGGGAGGGGAGGGGAGGGGAGGGGAGGCGGGGCAGGGAGGGGAGGGGAGGCGGGGGAGGGAGTGGAGTGGAGGGAGGGAGGCAGGGAGGGAGGGAGGGAGGGAGGGAGGGAGGGAGGGAGGGAGGGAGGGGGAGGGAGGGGAGGCGGGGCAGGGAGATGAGACGAAGCGAGGCGGGGGAGGGAAAGAGGGAGGGAAGGGGAGGCGGTGCAGGGAGGGGAGGGGAGGGGAGGCGGGGGAGGGAGGGGAGGGGAGGGGAGGGAAGGAGGGAGGGGAGGGGAGGCGGGGCAGGGAGGGGAGGGGAGGGGAGACGAGGTGAGGTGAGGCGACTCAGAGGAGGGAGGGAGGGAGGGAGGGAAGGGGAGGGAAGGCGAGGCAGGGGAGGGAGGGAGGGGAGGGAAGGGGAGGGGAGGCGATGCAGGGAGGGGAGGCGAGGCGAGGCGGGGGAGGGAGGGGAGGGGAGGCGAGGGGAGGGGAGGGGAGGGGAGAGGAGGCGGGGGAGGGAGGGAGAGAGGAGAGGGGAGGCGGGGCAGGGAGGGGAGGGGAGGCGGGGCAGGGAGGGGAGGGGCGGGGCGGGGAGACGAGGGGAGGTGAGGCGAGGCGAGGCGGGGGAGGCAGAGAGGGAGGGAAGGGGAGGGAAGGCGAGGCAGGGGAGGGAGATAGGGGAGGGGAGGCGGTGCAGGGAGGGGAGGGGAGGCGAGGCGGGGGAGGGCAGGGGAGGGGAGGGGAGTGGAGAGGAGGCGGGGAGGGAGGGGAGGGGAGGGGAAGCGGGGCAGGGAGGGAGGGAGGGGAGGCGAGGCGAGGCGGGGGAGGGAGGGAGGGGACGGGAGGGGAGGGGAGGGGAGGGGAGGGGAGCCTTTACGTGATAGTACATCGCTGATACTTCATTTCCGTTTTTACACTGACACATCTATACATCGGTTCAAAAGTTATTTATATTTGTGTTTAATGTGCTGTGGATTTTTCAAAAGAGTAGAAGAAAGAAAAGAAACAACAGTACATGTAATTTCAGCCTTTTTAATAACATTTTGCAGAATTTTACATGCAAAAGCTATTCCTTTGACCACAAATACCAAGTTTAGACACGCCCGGGTCTCACACAAAAAAATCGCAGAAATCTGTCCTAATAATGAGTATGTATTTTTACCGTCAATTAACGTAACCCAATATGGACCCTAAAATGTTCCTAGGCAACATCGTTTGTTGTTCAGACAATATTAATCAATTGTCTGTTTAATTAGAACAGAATATTCACACACTGTCACATAAACACACCATACTCTTTCAATGGCCAGCTAGAAATATAAATAACTTTTGAACCGATGTATATTGCGACGTTATCAAACGTTATCACCCTCAAAAGTATATTTTTTGTTTGATTTACCAGACAGAACAGCGCTGCATCGAGCTGCAGAGCACCCCAAGACAGATGCGCTAAAAATCCTACTCCACGAGCAGAGATACGACATCAATTACCGTAACTCTGAGAATTTCACTGTTCTCCATTCCGCCGCCCATTTTGGTAGGCACGAGGCTTTAAAAATACTATTAACGGATCAAACATGCAATGTGGTCAATTTGAAAACTGTAGAAGGATATACACCACTGGCAATGGCTGCGAGAAATCAAAATACGTTAGCCGTTGGGAGTCTACTTGAAGATGGTCGTTGTGATGTGAATGTCTTGAGCAATGTAGGGCAGACTGTGCTACACCTGGCTTCTCACCATCACGACTACGATATGCTGACATCGCTACTTTGCCACCCAAATATCAAACCAAGTCTAACCAAAATAGACGACAATGGAGCCAGTGCTGTGGACACTCTTATAAGAAGCTTTGGAAATATTACTAAATATCAAGATCCAGATTACGCGCTCGGATGTGTGAAACTATTCGCTGAGCATCCTGTAGCTTTGACGTCATCGCCATTCACGCTATGTCTAGCAGTTCAGCTTTCTTCCACCGATATTTGCGAAGTATTACTACAGAATGGCGTTGACATCAACAGTTGTTTTCCTGAAGGCGAAAGTGCCCTGCACTGTGCCATCCGCGTCGATTCGTTTGAAAAATGTAAATTATTGCTCAAATATGGGATAAATTTGAATATGAAGTGGCGAAACCTGAATGCTTTTCAGTACGCTATAGCCTTAAGTAGCACGTGTGAGACATTGCAATTGTTATCCAGTTACTATGGCAACGATCATATCAAGAGTAATTTGGATTATCTGTGTTACCATGGAGAAAGCGCTTATGACGTCGCACGGCGTTTGGGAGTGCCATCCTGGTTTGATGACACTCAGGCGCGCAATTCGAGCCGCACAGAGCAAATAAAACCACTCCAATCAAGATCAACATTCAAAACACATAAAGAGATTACGACGACAAAGATTCGACCCGGAGCGTCTCCTTCCGCTGCGCGACCGCTGACAAGACTCATAAGTGCTGCTCATGCCGTAAATGCACAGAAGGAAATACATATGGCAATGAAGGAAATGATACAGTTCTTCAAGGTCATCTCTTCTAGACTGGCCTCACTCAAAAGTGTAGCGCATTTCGCGTTCAATCCTTACCCTGCCGGCAGTACAAAGGAAGGCACAAAGATATTTTTGTGCGATGAGTTTGATATGATTTGCGAGTTCAAGGACATTGGCAATCTGGATATTAGTCCACGTTCGATAACCGTGCACGGACCAACCCCATGGAGTAAATACGGCGAGGACAAACTGAATCCGCGCTTCATTGCTGATGATTTTCGCAAAGCACTGGAGGAAGTTTTATCAGGGATGTTTGATTCTTACAATGATCAAAATCCCCGCAGAAGAATTCACTTACACCGACAATCCGTCGTAGTTGGTGACAAAATCTCGTGTCTTCAATTACTGTGGAAGGGCAGTCAATACCCGAATGTGGTTGTGTACGTAGATGCGGTACCCGCATTCCTCTATGGTTACGATACAGAAGCATTCAGTACACCAGTACCATATCACGTGATCACGAAAACGTCCAGGCACCAGTACGCCAACCAACCTGATTTCAGTATCTCTCATTCGTGTATAGAAAACCACACCATGAAATCCCTGCCAGCGATAATACGGCACGGTTACACCATGGCTAAGGCGATGCGAATAGCCAAGATATGCCAGCCGAAAGACAACTCACATCTACAGCTACACACTCCAATTCACAGTGATGACGTCATTACGTCTTACATGCTGAAGAGCAGCCTTTTGAACATTTTACAGAACAATCGTTACGACGACACCAAAAATGCGTATGACTGGGCAGACGACATTTATGCAAACATCGAAGAAAGATTTACAGAGGGCAGGATGACAGCCGGGGAATTTCCCGAAATAGAATACTTATTTAACTGTAACCACAGGAGTAGTTATTCAGGATTATCTTCATGTTGTTTCAAACGGAAAATTGTTTTAAATTTGTGCAAAACAATTCGACAGTGGTTAAGAAACAACAGGTGTGCAATGTATCAATGGACGTATGGAAGACATCTTGTGTATGCAAGGAAAAGGGGGAAAGCATCGGAAAGCTTAATAGCTGTTCTACGAAATATCTGAGTTCAACCAGAGACGTACGAATGCATACTGCATGGCTCTGGTGCTGGTATGTAGGGGGTCGTTGTGAAAAGACATCATTTTATTCGCCCAGTGAAAGAAACGGATGTGATAACTCACGGCTGAAGCGAAAGTGTGTTACGTACTAACCCTATACAGTATCTACTGCTATACAAATTACTGCTGTTTGGTTTCTGAATTACAACATCTGTGCCAACACCTTGGGGCTCTGCTCACACCGTGCTTCAAAAATACCTGGATATGGTCCTGACACTCCCCGCGAGCTGTGCACAAATGTTACCTAGATATGGTCCTGACATTGTCCGTGAGCTGTGACATTTCCCACGAGCTCCGCGCACATCTCACCTGGATCTAGTCCTGGCATTTCCCGCGAGCCCCGCGCACATCTTACCTGGATCTAGTGCTGACATTTCCCACGAGCTCCGCGCACATCTCACCTGGATCTAGTCCTGACATTTCCCGCGAGCTCCGCACACATCTCACCTGGATCTAGTCCTGACATTTCCCGCGAGCTCCGCACACATCTCACCTGGATCTAGTCCTGACATTTCCCGCGAGCTCCGCGCACATCTCACCTGGATCTATTCCTGACATTTCCCGCGGGATCCGCACACATCTCACCTGGATATCGTCTTGACAATGCCCGTGAGTTCCTCTTTAGTCGGCGTACTTGTTGACTTTGCGGAGAAGACTAGGTTGATGGGATCAAACAGACGAGACAAGGACTTGGACAGATAAGCTTGCTCGAAAACGGCCAGGCACTTCTTTAGCTCTTTTTCAGGACTGGAACAAATATGAATGGTTTAGTTTATTTATTAGAAGAAGTCAGCACAGTGCCTACAAGGGATTAAAAAGCACAGTACCCCTTCTGTTGTGAAAAATCTATTCACGAATCATACCGATAATGTTTCCAAGCTCTGAATGACCGGGCTTCATTTAAGCCTCAAATAAAAAAATCCCCAGTGTACGTCAGCAGCATTTCTTATATTTTATAAAATTATACCAAGAGTCCTGACTCTTTGAACATGTATATACCACGAAATCTTACTTGTAATCACCATTTTCTTTTGAAGTGTAGATACCCGGATCATCCGCCACAAATCCCATATTATCGTCTGCCACTAAATAAGCAGACGACACTCCGACATCCAGCTTGTTTTGCTGCAGACGCCGCCAGAGGTCGTTGAAGAGGCGCAGCAGCTTTGGATACTCCCCCTCAAAGGCTTGTTTTAAAAACGTGTTGCCTTTGCAAAGTACAGGAAAAGACAATGGTTAAAACAAATTCTGTAAGTCTCGACACGGAAGTGTCATAACGCATGCGCAAAAAACTGTCAGCTTGATAACCAATGCTTGTAAATTAGCCGCCTTGTGGAATTACTACCAATGTTGACGAGAATCTTTAAGTCTCCTAAAATACGAGTTCTGTTATTTACATGACGTGGACCCTATAGATTTCCTACATTTTATATCATCGGGAATTTATAGATTTCATAGAAAACGTGTTTTTATTTACGTCGCATAGGAGAAACAGATTTCTAGAAAACTGTTCTGTTACCATTTCTGTGAAGATCTAAATGTAAAATTAATCATTTTGATTTGTCATCTACAGCTGTGAATGTTACTATAGTTTCAAATAACAGTTATGCCCATCATTATTCTTTGCCTCTTTGACTACCTGCAAAGCATTGTAGCTAAAACTATACTGTAAAAAAAAAAATACATTGCAACCAAAAAAGTGTGCCACTTGTTTTACTACACCCTGTACCGATACCATGCGAGTAGCAAGTACGACATGCTCGTTTCTAATTGGTTCAGAAGAGGCTTAAATATTTTGTCATCTTTTCATTGCGCAAGAAAGGTTCGAGTTGTAATGTTCACCAATGGAAACTTTGGCATACTGCTTGTTTCAAGCCAATTCTATAAATAAAAATTTTCGCACCGTTCACTTTCAACTGTTATCCTTCTACATCACAACAAAGGCTTGAGCGGTCTTAATTTTGCTAAGTGTGACCGTAAACATCACACACATCAAAGACTTGCAATCTTTTCTTCAAACCAAAAATACAGAGGTATATATTATTTTTTTAATGCTGGGAAATGCCCAATCGTGAATTGCCCGGTTGGGAGTTGTCATGACACGCACATATTAATACATACTGTAATGGGACGCCGGACAAAACGCCGACAGTCAAAACGTCGACTGCCAAAACGTCGACGCTCAAACCTTCGACAAATGCAAAAACGGATAAAAGCGTCCACCAACTATTTTGTGCTGAAATGAAGTAGACATGTCTGTTAATAAACTTTGTTTATTGAACTTAATCAGTTCTACAAATAATAAATCTGTGATATGGTCAAATATACAGTTGCTATAAACACTCTCCGCCACAAAAGCAAACAACAGATAAAACGCAGTGGACGTTTTGACCGCCGACGTTATGACTGTCGACGTTTTGACTGTCGACGTTTTATCCGGCATTCCTAAGGCTCGCTACAGGATTTTCAGTTTTTACTTTCCATGCCTTCGTATGTGGTAGGTCCCACGCCTCTTGTGAAACAAAACTTCAAAATCAAAACATGTAAGTTGATTTCGATTGAGACCAAATGTGGGTGCTCGAACAGAAGACAGCTCGAGCTGCAGGTTACTGCTGGACTTCAATTTTGTTCCTTAAGCAGTGCTGTGTATGAGAGACGTACGTGAATTCCCGATGCTGCTGTCTGCTGTTTGGCGACTTTTTTCACCAATGGGCCTTTGAATCAACAGTTGTAACTCAGCGAGACGCAATTTGGTCCAAGCCCGTGAACCAGTTTTTTTTTTTTTTTTTTTTTTGTTTGGTGTTTAACGTCCCGTTCACCAACTAGGATGGGTATATTAGGACGCACTTACTGAAGGCACAAGTGGGAAAAAAAGAAGGAAGAACAAAGAAATAGTAAAAGAAGAGTTAGAAAGAAAGAAATTCCGATTGGTCGCCTCCTACGCCATGCACGGAACAGAGCGAAGTAGGTGTATTCTTAAGATTCCCCCCCCCCCCCCACCCCACAGGAGGACGTGAACCAGTATCACGTTGACTGGTTTTGATGACATTTAGTCAACGAATTACTGTTAGATTTTGAACTTCAAATTCTAACACAGTTCTTGACTTTCAAAGTTATTTGAATAATCACATGGGACAGAAGGAAGTAGAATTAAAATATTTTAGCGTGTTATTGATTATAGAAGTTTACTAAACACTCTATTATTTAAAATAAGAATTCTAAAACAAATAAGAAACCAGACATTTTTAATATTCCAGAATAGACTACCGGCACTTAAAATGTCACAGCAATCAATGATGGTTCAAATTTCTTATACCAAAGGGTGAAAACGAGTTTAAGAATGTAAAAATATTGAAAAAATGAATTTACTTTTGACTACTTTTGACTATTTATTAAAATGTCGGTAGTTCAGTATTGAATAACCTACTGAAATTTAAAATAAAAATTATTTGTTTTTTCAGTTTTTTTTTTTTTCATTTTTTTTTATTTATAAGCAAGAAAAAAAATTGTTTATACAGGCTGCAACATAAAGAGATGAAATAATAAAAAAATCGATTTTTGTGACATTCGATTTATCGGTAGTCTATTCCGGAATAACTCACCAGAAAATATCTGGTTTCTTATCTGCTTCAGAATTCTTATTTTAATAAATAATACGGTGTTACTAGTTAATCTTACATGGTACTGCACACAGGATTGGACCCTGACAATACAGACATGAAGTAACCACGAGTAACAGGCATGCCCACGACACTAAGTCCGGAAAAAATGCTTTTTAGTTAGTCAACTAATCATTCAGATCAGGCTGATTTAGTTCAAATCAAATACGGGCATATATGGCCAAAATGCACCAAATAAATCATCCGATATCTACTCAGCTAAAGAGTTAAGGGAGGGAAAGCAAAGCAAATGATTCTAGCATGCAGTTACAACTTGGGCATGGTTAACAGAATGAGCCAATACAAGTTTTCAAAATTCCCCAGCAACCACTCAGCTTCATTTGACAAAAGAAGAAGCGGTGAATTCAAGCATATACAAGTTACAGGACAGAATAGAGTGAGGTGCTAAAGCGGCGGAGGTAGAGGGGAGTAGCCTAGCTAGTTACGTCACAGTCGGTGTAAACCTTCATAAGACGAGAAGCGCCGCGAGGACAGCATGTCCGCCACCGTGTGTCTCCTGGGCATGCCCGGGGCAGACGATTCCTCGGCTACGTGCGCTGTTACCTCGGCCGTCACTGAGCCTGTTGCCAAACATGGTATGCCACTTACCTCATTGCCAAACATCAATGCTGAGCTTGACGTCAAATATTCTATCTCGCGTTCCAACTATGTAACCTAGCTGGGCATACTGCCAAAACTGCAACCTTTCCGAGAAGGGTTCCCAAGCAGACAACCCTACTGAGCCCGCTGTCAAGCAGCATGCCTTGCTAAGCCCGCTCCCAAACATGTAACCTCACTGAGCCTCTTGCCAAACATGTAACCCCATTAATCCTCTTGCTAAACATGTAACCTCACTGACCCCGCTGTCAAGCAGCATGCCTTGCTAAGCCCGCTCCCAAACATGTAACCTCACTGAGCCTCTTGCCAAACATGTAACCCCATTAATCCTCTTGCTAAACATGTAACCTCACTGACCCCGCTGTCAAGCAGCATGCCTTGCTAAGCCCGCTCCCAAACATGTAACCTCACTGACCCCGCTGTCAAGCCTTGCTAAGTCAGCATGCCACAAAGAGCATATCAAACAAGATCTATAGCATGTTAACAACGTGCAAACACGATCGTGCAAACACAAACGTGCATGTGAAACAAAACAGGTGCTTTTTGTAACGAGTTTTAAAATGACGAGTGCTGTATAAAACAAACGTGTGTGGTTACATCAGGTGTCAGCATAGTGTCTACTAAGTAGTGTCATTTTCACCAGACATTCCGCTCACCAACCCCCTCCCCCCCCCCACCAAAAAAAAAAAGAAGAAAAAAAATCTTAAAGTGCGTATTACTAAAGTAAACACTTGCTATGAATAGTTTTAAACTGAACATGAAAAGTACAGAATTTTTTTTAAATGTTTTTACGAACAAAGCTAAAAGGTCAAACACTCACAGCAAAAACAGACATTCAACTTCATTAACTGCAAAAGAAAAAAAAGACAGCAATGGAATCAAACGTCTGAATTAGAGTGTGGAAGAGTGGAGTTACCTCCGGCGATGGCAGAAAATTCCTGGGTCAGCATTTGCGTCATGTCTTCCCAGAACTGCCTCATGACGTTCACGTCTGAATCCTGCCAAGCAAAATATCTGAAGTGAGGTAAAAGTGGGTAAGATGCAAAATCGTGCAGTATAACCAGTACAGGGGGAGCGAAATGTAACTGACAGTCTCCATGCTCGTGCAGCATGACCAGTACAGGGGGTGCGAAATGTAACTGACAGCCTCCCAGACCAGTACAGGGGGTGCGAAATGTAACTGACAGCCTCCCAGACCAGTACAGGGGGTGCGAAATGTAACTGACAGCCTCCCAGACCAGTACAGGTGGTACGAAATGTAACTGACAGCCTCCCAGACCAGTACAGGTGGTGCGAAATGTAACAGACAGCCTCCCAGACCAGTACAGCTGGTGCAAAATGTAACTGACAGCCTCTCAGATCATTTAGTATAACCAGAACAGGTGGTGGGAAATGTAACCGACAGCCTCCCAGACCAGTACAGGTGGTGCGAAATGTAACTGACAGCCTCCCAGACCAGTACAGGGGGTGCGAAATGTAACTGACAGCCTCCCAGACCAGTACAGGGGGTGCGAAATGTAACTGACAGCCTCCCAGACCAGTACAGGGGGTGCGAAATGTAACTGACAGCCTCCCAGACCAGTACAGGGGGTGCGAAATGTAACTGACAGCCTCCATGCTCGTGCAGCATGACCAGTACAGGGGGGTGCGAAATGTAACTGACAGCCTCCCAGACCAGTACAGGTGGTGGGAAATGTAACTGACAGCCTCTCAGACCAGTACAGGTGGTGGGAAATGTAACTGACAGCCTCCCAGACCAGTACAGGGGGTGCGAAATGTAACTGACAGCCTCCCAGACCAGTACAGGGGGTGCGAAATGTAACTGACAGCCTCCCAGACCAGTACAGGGGGTGCGAAATGTAACTGACAGCCTCCCAGACCAGTACAGGTGGTACGAAATGTAACTGACAGCCTCCCAGACCAGTACAGGTGGTGCGAAATGTAACTGACAGCCTCCCAGACCAGTACAGGGGGTGCGAAATGTAACTGACAGCCTCCCAGACCAGTACAGGGGGTGCGAAATGTAACTGGCAGCCTCCCAGACCAGTACAGGGGGTGCGAAATGTAACTGGCAGCCTCCCAGACCAGTACAGGTGGTGCGAAATGTAACTGACAGCCTCCCAGACCAGTACAGCTGGTGCGAAATGTAACTGACAGCCTCCAAGATCACGTGTGGTTCTTTAATATAAAATAGTAATGCTTCATTCTATGGGTGCTGCCGCAGGGCCTTACCGCAGGGCTGACGGTAAAAAAATAACATTGTGCACACGTCAAATGACGTATTACTTTCATTATACGCCTCACTTGGGTGATATTTTTGCCTTATAATTTTCAGTTTATAATAAACTATATGCTTATTTGGGGCGACGCAGTATGGGTTGTGCTACTGAAGGAAGGTTTTCATTGGCCCTGTTATTGTAAGTAAGTTTTATGGCTGACTGTATTCATGACTTCTGACTTGTTTTGTCGGTGACTGACCCAGTTTTTCGCTTCCTTCTTCATGGGGGAAAACGTGTTGATTTGTTTACTGTTTATATTTACATATCAATAAGGGGCAACAGAGGAACAACTGAGGTCCTAAAATTAAGCTTATTAGGAGGCCGGCTGCAATACATGTTCGAAAATACTGCACACTTCGTTTTTTCCTGTCATTTCTTTACCTACGGCCCGCTAGGCATATAATAAATGATGATATTCTATCTGTATCCTCGCACCTGAAAGCTAATGCCGAAACATTATATGCCTGTTATATACACCAAATGAATTAAACAACCTTTAGACTATTTATGGATTACAGCTCGATACATAAATAAATACAACTGTCCAAATACATGTAGTAATGTAGTAATGTTAGCCCATCAGAACTGCGCCTGTCCAACCCGAACACATCGCAATGTCCATAACAACGCGTCAATTACACACGTCATAAAAAAGAAAACTCTCGAGAACAATTTCTAAAATCAAAATAATGAAATCGTACATTAAACTAACCACAGTGTGGCTTCAAACTTACAGACTGTTTTGCGAGATGTTCTATAAATAGCACGTGCGTGACGGGGTCTCGCTTCTTTATGAGTACTTTTTGTAAATGCTGCGCCTAAAACAGGAAAGAGCACCTATTGTCATTCGAGGGAATCAAAGGAGAGAAAAATAAAGAAAACATAAATAAATAAACGCACGAACTGCCGGCGAACAAGAACGTGTGCAAGTGTATTACGAAATTTGTACTTGCACTCCCTCCTTTTTTTATTACTTTCCTGCCCAAGTCATATTTATAAACGCACACTCATTTTCTGGATTTATCTGGACAAATTACTGATATCGCACCCCCCCCCCCCCCCCTCCCCGCCTCTCATACAAGCATCGTAGCACGTCACAGCGCATGACGTCATCTTCGAGGCCGACAGGAACCACGTGACCGACCTGCGCACAGGCGGAGAAGATGTTGTCCATCAGCTTCTCCATATTTGTCCACAAGGTGGCTCTGAACGCGGCCGTGTTGCCAACCGTTGGCAGCGACGCCTTTCCCGGCCCACCTGTAATAATGTACACATACACGATACCAGCAAAGGTACACGCACTATACCAGTACAGACACATGCACCACAGTATTGAACCTCGGATTGATATAATGGACCTATTTCGCCGTCGGTGAAATAAAATCTCCACAATTTCCCAGTTCTTGATAACAGACTTCATACCTCACTGATGTACCACTTATATCATTCAAAATTGCAGACTTGTATTTTACTCTGGTAATGGGCCTCCAGCAGTTTGCCCAAGCTTGAAAGCATTTCTTTACTTATTTCTAAGCATGTGCTACACACACAGCAACATAGTTAAATGCCTAACAGCGACTTTCCCTTCTTCCATCAAGCAGACAATAAAATATCCGACTTTTTATGCAACGACGTAGCATTCACGTTGTTATATGGCCAGTTCGACAGACTATGTGATCACTCATATCCATAGAGAAGCTTTAGAGGAAAGATCTCCCGGTGTTTATGATCAGAACGATCACGTGCAGTGTCGCTGTGATTATGTGATATAACCACGCTCATGTGGTTATACCATCAAACCTGTGGGACGCCTGTCGTGATAGCTTTGTACTTACTTTTCTGATACCAACGAGGATGTGGTGGTTGTTCCTTGCATCGGGACACGAAATAGCTATTTTTATTGCATGATCATTACCTCCGGTAAAATGTTAAGGTTTCCGCTGCGTGCTCAGTGACTGACTTTCCTGCGTATTACCTCTCGCTGCGTTTTGAATGACTGACTTTCCTGTGTAATACCTCTCGCTGCGTGCTCAGTAACTGACTTTCCTGTGTATTACCTCTCGCTGCGTGCTCAGTAACTGACTTTCCTGTGTATTACCTCTCGCTGCGTGCTCAGTAACTGACTTTCCTGTGTACCACCTCTCGCTGCGTGCTCAGTGACTGACTTTCTTGTATATTACCTCTGCACGTATCATACAGGAGAATTATTTTTATGCGGTGGTATTGTCGGACTTTGGTTGATTATGAGAGTTGAAGCAATGCAATCATTAAACAATCCAGGTTTGACACAAAAAGTACCTAGAACGTTTTTGTTGTTGTGCATGGTAAACTATGGCAGGATTTTCTTCCCAGTCATACTTATATAACAAATCCCGGAGAAAATCCCCCTGTATAATATCTATTATTTAGATATCAGAAATATGTCCGCTGCAGTGAAAAACAGAAGCGAGGGAATAACAAGAGCTTCAGTCTGAGGGAGGTCATAAAACAACATTTTGCTCTTAGTTATTGCACTGGGGATTAGCAATATACTGGAGTTGGTAAGTAAAAAAAAACCTCATCGGATTCCGGAGTATATTTACGGACATCGATCTGTCAATTGCACTGAATGTACTCACAAGGGGGCGACAAGTTGAGTGAATTTTAATATTGTAATGCATTTAATATGTGAACTAAATATTCGCTGAAGACGTAAAGTTCTCTGTGATGGGGTGGGCTGATTTTCTCTCGGAATGGCAAAAATCTAGGGGTATTTTCTCCGTAGTTGCCGAAATAGGGGTATTTGCGCCGGGGGTGTTTTTTCTGGGGGGGGGGGGAGGATTTCTCCGACCCATATACTTCATATACGTAATGTGCTAAAAACACACACACCAAAAAATGGAATGCGTACACATCTGTAACAACTCAGTCGTCTTGTGTTTCAGGGAAAACTGCGAATAAGAAGACTCAGTACAGATGGCAGCACTGCAAAACACACGAATCAACAGCGCTGGAAGAGCCGGTCGAACTGGCCATTTCTTTTCTTTTTTAAAGCAAACCAGCTATGTTTTTCCGTGTCTATGCTCCATGTTTTTTTCTGTAAGTTTAGCTCAGCCACCAGCGGCTTCATTTACCTGCAAGCGCTCCTTTAAACATCTCCTGTGCTACCAGCGTCTTTACCAAACTGGCGAGGAAAAGCACAGCTTTTATATATATTATATCGTGATTACGGGGACAAGACACGGACAACATCCGTTTGTATACCTCGAGGACCTCAACATGACTGAGGATACTGCTCAACATACACAACACAATAAAACAACCGCTTTTTTATTGACATTTAAAATTAGCTGTTAATTTATGCAGGTCACTGGTTCCATTTTATTTGTTGAAATCATATGCATGCAGAGCTAGGTACATGAACACCATTTCACAACACACACCGCCGGCGTGGGCGCAGCTGTTTTCGATTGCGTTGGCAACGGGAGGTGGGCGAGAGGGGGAGGGAGGTGGGGGAGGGGGCGGCAGGCAGCCCTTGTCACTTTGTGCATTGACAGACCGTACAAGAGCCACGTGTCCACCACAGCGTATCAGTTTGGCAAATTATAGGGGGGGGGGGGGAAGGGGATGCATCAAAATCCCCTGTTCCCTTCTCCAAATCGATATCGAATGTGACTATTCTGTATATTTGTTTGGAAGAACAGAAGAAATCCTATTAGTAACACAATTTTAACAGTTTTGCGTTTTTAAATCACAACAAAAGCTACGTTTTATATTAAAAAAATTTTTTTGCCAATATTTTTAATACCTGTGTAGCCGTATCTGAATTTTTAAAAATTTCGATGAATACTTTTGGAGACACAGCCTCGCTTCCATATTGCGGTCAAATTTATATCAAAACGTGTTTTTGCCAAATTTCAAAATATTGTCATTTTGACAATTTCCATGAATTCGAACCAAATACGACGCTGCATACCTTCAGTATGTGCTCTACCCGTACGCTAATGTCACAACACTCGTATCAATAGTTTTGGAGATCTAGCCTCGACTCGACGTCCAAAGTACGCCAAGTTCCAAAAATCGAGAGAAAAAATCCGACATTTTCCCATTATTTCATGACTCTCAACACAAATACGTCGTCGCACATCTTCCATAATCCTATTAATAGTTTTGGAGATCTAGCCTGGTCACGGCGTCGAAAATATTCAACGTCCAATGATCGAAAAAATACTGTCATTTTGACACTTTTCATGACTCTGAAACAAATTTAGCCGTTGCACGTCCTCTATCCGTCTGTGAAATTTCAAAACAATCGGACCTATAGTGTCGGAGATACAGCTCAGACCGCACGCGGTCAGAAGGACAGACGGACAAACTCATAGCGATATCCCTCCGTTACACGGGGATAATCAGGGTGAACATCAGAGCTTCGTGCAAAATTGGAAAGAGAATTTAAAGGTAAGTTGCAGGTTTCCTTCATACAAACAGCACTGTTAGTGCACTCAAGCGAAGAGCGGTACATAAACTGTTCTAAAATATTCTTGTTGTCCTTCTGAAATGTACAACTATGGAATAAAACATACGTAACAGGGTTATATAATTTCATGTTGAATTTCTCAGGTGAATATTTACAAGTAATTGGCAAGGCATTTCTTGGAGATTTGTGCAGCGAAAAAATGGGCCCTTCCGAATCACTGTGTTTCAAAGTTACTGCCAATTATAAATTTGATCACTGTTACATGCATGTCGGAATCAAGTCTTAATCGTGACCTCCAGAAAGGATCCATGGATCAGGATCACGGAGGCCATTTACGAATGAAGTCCATGACGTCGTTTTGCATTAAAGTCGACATCACTTATTTGAATCCACAAACAAGTATCTGCCCAACGTAACACGAAGCCTAATAATCAACGCCAGAGGCCGTATTCACAAAAGTTAACTACGGTTAACTGATTCCGTTAACTGCGCGCAACCAGAGCATCCGAAAGTAAATGAATACATTTAATCTATTTAACAAACAAAAATACATGTAAATTTGTTTGCGTGATACAGCTGGGTCAACCTATTTATGCCTCTAGGGATAGAGTTAACTGCGCAGTTAACTTGTGAATACCAGGGCAGGAATGCAAAACAATATCATGAGTGTTATCGCATCAAGTCCTCCACTCGTATGTATTCGCTTATTCGCCACACTGCGAGGAAAGCCAAATCAGTTAGCGCTTGCCGCACTACCCACAGAGAAATTGTCCGGATAAAACCCCTATCACACTCTCACAGTTTCCGGATAAAACCCCTATCACACTCTCACAGTTTACGGCATTTTTCCCTCACCGTATTGTAAAGCGAAAAAATGTCACCAAACAAAGAAATGAGAGTAACAAACTGGCTGACTGAATCGAATTTTTGCTTTCTATTTTAAAATTTAAAATTTAAACTTGTATAGGAAAACTGGATTCAAAAGGGGCGTTAAAATGTCATAAATGATTTCAGCGTTACCAAGGAGCCTTATTTTCTTATCATATGTCAGAGAAACTGACGACATTTGGGGTTCTAGCACAGTTTGCACTGAAAGGCTATAAATGCCACCGGACACGTGAGAGTGTTATCATTTCGTTTATTAGCTCACACACGACATGCTGTGTGCACAAGCGGTGGATGGACAGAGGGAATTACTCTCAATAAGGACGTCTTGTTTGTCTTTGCCCGTCTGTGTGTCCTTCACCTGAACGAATTTCTTCTCTGTTACAATAGAAACGAATGTGCACATTTACAAACACAAGACTTTGAACAAGACATTAAAATAAGAACTATTAAACGCAAATCAAAATTTCATCAGACTTCGACAAAGCGACTATAAAATCCTAAAATACAGACTAAAAAGCGAAAATAAACACAACAAGAACAGATAGAATGACACATGATCACCTCTGTTTCTGTCCGTCTATCTCTCCCCCCCTCTCTCTCTCTCTTTCTCTCTCTCTCTCTCTACCTTTCTCTCTTTCCCCCCACTACCCTCTCTCTGGCTCTCTTTACCTCACACTCACTCTCTCCCCTCACACTTAAGTAAGAGGGTGGTTACCACAGTACCACGGAGACACATGTTACACTTATTTACCTTTGGGTGCGTGCTGCTGTGAGATGGCAGCGACATCTAGCGACGCTTGCACGGCTTGCAGCAGGTTATCGTAGCACGATGACGTCACCTTGTCCACGGTCTGACGTAGATTGCCCAGGTTATGGAATACTTGCAAAGCCGTGGCCACCTGTGTCTGGTTCTAACAAACAATATATGACATACCGTTAATACTTCCAAACCGAAACAAGATCCCCATCATTTTTTCACACAAGCTTCCTCTTGTATAACAAATGGTTGCCACAATTTTATTTTTTTTATTATTATTATTATCTTTTTAGTGGTGGGGCTGAGGGCGACTTTTTGTTCAGTTACATACATTCCATTTGCGCCCGTAGACAGCGATAGTTTATTCAATCCCGCATGTTCTATTTATGTATTTAGATATTCAATAGGCATGCCTCCTGCGAAAAGTTTTGTACCGCAGTACGTACCACGGTACTGCTCTAATACTGCGGTATTTTTACACACTGAAAATGCTGAGCATATAAAACAAACATGTTTTCCTGTTTTGTATTACCAGTATTTCTGATCTAGTCTGATCACTTTTAAACCAAAAAGAAAGTGGTCATGTGGTCATGGCTTGCTGCAGTTCTTGTTTACATAACGATGACCTTGAAAGTAGCCGTTGCGGCAGCGGCCCGCAAGTCTGGTCTTTTGCTCGGCATCTGATTGCATAGCAATGACCTTGACACTGGATATGGAAGTCACCCACCTGTGTGGTCATGGCCTCCTCCAGCATTTGCTTAGATAACTGTGACCTTGACAGTAGTGGGTGGGGCAGCGGCCCGGATGTGTTGTCAGGTTTTGCTCGGGCATTTTTGTTTATATAGCAATGACCTTGACATTGGATAAGGAAGGTACCCACCTGTGTGGCCATGGTCTCCTCCAGCATTTGTTTAGATAACTGTGACCTTGACAGTAGTGGGTGGGGCAGCGACCCGCATGTGTTGTCAGGTTTTGCTCGGGCATTTTTGTTTACATAGCAATGACCTTGACATTGGATAAGGAAGTCACCCACCTGTGTGGCCATGCCCTGCTCGAGCATTTTCTGCGCCTGTGTTTCCACCTCTTTCCTGGCCTGCTTGATGAATCGTCGTTCCTGTTCCAGAACCTCAATCCCTGCAAAGGGTCACGTGACGCAGCATTAAAGTCACGTGATCCTAGGACTGTACGGTACCGATATAACATAGTTTTTAATGTGTATACGTGAATGCAAACATCTGCTGGGGTTTCTATCCCTGCGCAATGTGCACTGTAATAACGCGACCTACATCGTTTTCAACGGACATCAAACCAAAGAATTAATACACGCTTTGATTGCGATCAATAATAACAGCAACCGATTCCACAAATTTTATTTCTAGAACTGCTCAGTGAAGTGGCCCAGTTATGTTGTTCTAGTGGTCAAACCTTTAACACAGAAATGGTCGTACAACTATATACCTGATAGATCAACTCCTTCTGAATGGTAATCTGTAACAAAAATGGTAAACATCAGAAAACGATAATATTTTCTGGGAACTGCAATCAGCAAACTATAATTTGAGTAGTCTTTTACTGTTGACACCAATCAGGCTTTCCATGCATGGAAACTGTGTTTAATTTACACCATCTTTTCACACATTCATGTTGTTTTTACACAGATGGAGCATTCGCTGTATGTCAGTACATTCTCAGTATGTATTCTCAGTATACATTCTCAGTATGTCAGTATAAGTCCTGCGCTTAAGAGAACTAGACTATGCATACATGTTTTAAAGCACAGATCGGCAGACATTTTACCGAGCTCATTGAGGCTCTGCGCGGCCTTGGTGATCTCCCTGGCGCCTCCTTGCAGCTGCAGCTGCAGCCGCTTGCTGAGGTACGTGATGCGGATGACGCGCCGCAGGAGGTCACACGTGTCCTGCAGACGGCGCAGCTGTGACGTGCGACTCACGATCTTATTGTACGGCTCCGTTACCTTGCTTCGTATCCTGTACAATACCACTGCTACGTACAAGACATGCCCATTAATTCGGTCACGGATAATTCATTTTAGCGCTTTAATCGAATAAAACAACGACTTTTTTCAGTATATTTTTACAATGACTTTTGTCAACCAGTGACCCGTCATACTTATCACGAATTAAGGAAGAAGTACTCTATGATAAGACTCAAAAGAAAGCTGATGTCCACAATTGCAAGATTTAAACCAAGTGACCAAAATTTCCAAAACACCAAATACAGGTTATCATTGGTTTTGAAGTCCGCACTTTAATACCAATAATAAGTTTAAAACACAATACTTTCATCATTCTCAACATCAATACTATTATCAAAAATGTTATTATACGATCGTTCTTAAACAGGAATTATTCAACCACCAACGACTTGTCGCTATCACCTCTCAACCGCCGCCAGCAGGGACTGACTCCTCGTCTGCATCATCTGCAGGACGCCCTCTAGTGTCTCGATGCCCGTCGCCTGGGATAACAGGTCCTCGTGGTGCGCCACCACCTGAACCGCAAATACAAGGATGCAGTCGTCCACGCGGCTACGATAGCTCTCACACAAGTGAATAGCACTTGAATGTATTTTCTGAACTGCACAGTTATTTACAATTTATGATTGTTCTCAACACTGTTTTTTTCTATTGCTTGCTGGAAGGGGAGATAACATTCAACAGATCCAGAGGGCTACAAGAAGCCATCCATAACTAGAATGCCCCAACATCACCGTGTAATGTGAGGCGATGCCTCACCGGTGTCCAGGGCAAACATCCCTTCCCCATCGTTCGCATGTTCTAACAAAGAAATGAATTGCTCTTAAATATCTTAAATTTTCTATGACCCAACTCAACGTTCAGCGGCCTAGTTTTGGGTTCTCGAATGTAGCACAGCACTGAAAAATGAACCATTGGAAACACTTAGTGAAACAAACCTGCGAATGGAGTTCCCGATCAAGGAGATTGATGCCTTCTGCTAGCTTAGACAGCTGCTGGCTGATCGCCATGCTCTGGATAACTTTTGTAGCATGGGCTTTGGCGTCAAATCCATCCTCGAGAAATCTCGAGAAGTCTTCTGTAATTCCAAGCAAACCCTTCTTTTTCACAGTTTTCTCTACATTTAGAAGTACTAGGACTTTCGCAAATGGAAGAAACAACATCAGCTACACCCTGCTTGATATAACTGTGTATCGGCTGTAGAGTGTCAAGCATTGTCTTTCTAGAAACGAATAAATAAATAGTCAGATGACTGTTTGATGTGAAAGTAGTGTCTGAACACAACCTCGGCTAATAGTTACTAGAATCAGCACTGGACCGCAGTTACTAAGTCAGCACGGGACCATAGTTACTAAGTCAGCACTGGAAAATAGTTATTAAATCAACACTGGACCATAGTTATTAAGTCAGCACTGGACCACAGTTACTAAGTCAGCAATGGACCTTAGTTAATAAGTCAGCACTGGACCATAGTTACTAAGTCAGCACTGGACCACAGTTACTAAGTCAGCACTGGACCATAGTTACTAAGTCAGCAATGGACCTTAGTTACTAAGTTAGCACTGGACTATAGTTAATAAATCAGCACTGGACCTTAGTTACTAAGTCACTACTGGAAATTAACGCCAAGAGTCTGTGAAGACAATCGCAAGGAGTGATATGTCATTAACTTCCAATTAAAGAAAGTGAACGTTATATTCTGTCATCTGAGAACCTGGTTCTGTCACGGTAACCTCGTAGAAAGATTTAATTTGCGATCTCAGCCTTTTACGTGTTCACTCTGGTATGCCTCTACGTATATTAAAAAGTTCCTAAAAGGTTTGCATCTATGAATGGGATTGCTGATTGTGCCGAATTACGGGGATATTACTTTAGGGGATTCTGTTCATGAACTATTTTCCACGGCTTAACCAAGTAAATAAATAAATCTCCTAAATTATTTTGTTTTTAATTTGAATGTAGCGTCTACACCACACAATAATTGCCACTTTACATCCGTTTGCAAGAGACTTTTTCACCGGGTATGCAGGCCTTTACTCTCTCTTTCTCTAAATGCAAACTCATAAATGCAAATTTCTTATAAGCTTTCAACTCAAATTGTCTTCGTTTCTGTGATACGTGCGACTCATCCTTTTGCGAAAGGTCAAAACCTACGAAATCAACACGCAACTTTGCAAACAAGACTTCACAAATAAGAATTAAGCAGTATACCTTTAAGAATGTGTAGACACAAAAGTAAACTGGTTTGTCATGATCAGTTATTTTGAATTATAAGATTAGTGTGTCAGCAATAATATGGAACCAACAGGAAAGTGCGAAACGTGCAAGAAAATGGCTAGTGTAGACACCCGACCCACTGATATGAGACACTGTGGTGAGTGTTACAGAGTCACCGTGAGCGCTGACAGCTATGCCATCTAATGGCACGGAAAACAAATCAATCAGTTTGGAGGCGATATGGGATAGACTAGCCAAAAGTTGCTCAGCTGAATTGTGCTTTGTAGGAGAACAAAATGCTCCGAAGAAGAATTGAAATACTGTACTAGAAAACATCCAGTCAGAGCGGACAGCGGAACTTAAGGCAATCACAAAGCCAGGTGTGTTATTTGAAACTAGAGCCTCTGTAAGGCAGGATCCCCCGTGAAGCAGAAAAAATAAAATGCATGAAGAAGTTACAGATAAAAATTAACGATTTTTGACTGCTTTCCTCACGTGAATTTTTGGCAGATTTTTAAAATAACAACTTCAATTTATATATTTTTCACAATCCAGTGTTTAATAATATTCCCTGATTTACCCTTAAAGTAGTAGTTGACCGGTTACACCACGACGTCAGTTTTTCCCCATTTTGACAATAATGTAACGTTGCACATCTTCAATATATATATTTTCACCATGCACTGTTTCAGATTCCTACGGTCGATTTTGACAATAATGCCACTCTGCACATCTTCAATGTATATACAGTCGGACCCGCCCAATATGAAGTCGTCGGGACAGAGCAAAATACTTCATATTACGCGAACTTCATATTACATGAACTTTTACACATCGTACTTTCAATCACCCATACAATCAATAGGCATAGATTTATTGCTTATTTTAGAACGATCATTGTGTTCATTTTTTGTATCTTCTAATGCCATATAAAATCGAACTAAAATGAGTCACACTATATACAATTCAAATCAAGCATAATTTTGTCTACTCCTTCGAAAAAATATTCATTAATTTTCGATTGTTTGGAGTTTGTGCCTCTTCGTTTCTGCAGCCAGTCTATGTACCTCGCCAAAAGGTCAAAGCCTTCCCCTGCGTTGGAACAGCAGCTAGAAAGTGTGGAAGGTTTTATATCAAATTCGTCGCAAATTGCTTTTTTGGTTTTAGAGCATCGCTTCACCTCCATTATCACTTGATATTTCTTTTCTAAAGAGGTTCCAGGGTGCTTTCGCTTTAAAGCAACACGTTTGATAGCAGGCTGGGCTGCGGGAGCAACGGGCTCCATAGCAGCAGCAGTAAGCTCTGGCAGTTTCCTCCATGATTTGATTTATAATTGATAAGCAATTTTATGTACCTTTTAAAGGGTTTCGTACGCGCAATTAACCATTACTCCTGGACGCAATTAATAGATCAATAACCGGAGTAGGATATAAAAATCCCTGGAATACATTACTACATCAATACCCTGAATTTTGATTACAGCATTGAAACGCAATAGCTTTGAATCAAACGAAGTGCAATAACCATTACTCTCGAACGCAATTAATAGATCAATGGCCGGAGTATGACATAAAATCCCTGGAATGCAATACAACATCCAATACCCGAGTGTTTGATTACGGTATTGGTACACAATTGCTTTGAATCAAACGACTGTTTTATCTGCTTAGAAACTGCCAAAGTGCAATTGCGACCCTTTTGTGATCGCCCCACAATAATGCCTTTTATAAAGAATAGCATTCAGTGTTGACACTTACTCAAAGTCTTTTGTGTACTTGTGTTCTTTGTGTTTTTTTTCTTGGCCTTTTATGTAGTTCATATTACACGAACAGATTATGCAGTAAATGTGACCTATGGGACCTTATGCTGGACTTCATATTACGTGAACTTCATATTAGACGTGTTCATGTTATGTGAATTTCTGTCCATAGAAACCAAGGCATTTTACATTGGGACCAAGCAAATCATTTCATATTACGCGAACTTCATATCAACCGTGTTCATATTAAGTGGGTCCGACTGTTTTTTCACCATGCAAGGTTTCCGGTTCCTATGACATACCCTTCTATGAGAAGTCGGCCGGACAAAACTTAGTACTTCTTGCGAACAGACAGACGGAGACGGACCAGCTCATAACTATATCCCTCCATTTCACGAGGGATAAATGGGACGTAAAACCAATGGCAGCGAACAACGATCGCAAGATAAAGAAAAGTACTCCAACAGAGACAACCTAATTATTTCTGGTCTGACAATTGCAAAGCCGTTCGCAAATGCATTAGCAGGCAACAAGTTGGAAACCGATGACGACCGCTATACTAACAGGGACAGACAAATTATTGCACAGAAGATTGTAAAATTTGCAGCAGGCAAGTTGAAAAACAACATATGCGCAAATGATATCGTGGACGACCACTTTCTGCCGAGCAAACACCCCGGGAACAACAACTCTTGCATCGTTCGATACAACAAAAGAGAGGTTCGTTACTGGATTTTTCAAGCACGCAGAGATCTCAAAGGATCCAGAATTTTCATTAACGAAGACTTGACGATATAAAATTCCCAGTTGTTTACAAAAGCGAGAGAAATGGGGGAAACAGCGCTATTCAGAACACTTCAGACAAAAAAACTGCAAGGTATTTATGAAGTTAAAAGACGTCAGTATCAAACTGGTGGAATGTGTTGAGGACAGAAAATCAAGCAAAAGTCAAGCCCAACGCAAATTGCGATCTGTGTGTATATTTTTGCTGCACATCTTTCTTTTTATACTTTTATCTGTACATAAATAATCAGACCGTTTTCAGTATTAATGGATGTTAAACCTATTCACCCCTACAGTGTTTGCAGGAGAAACGTTCTTTGTGATTGTGTTCAATGTGACCTATGTGATCTATGCGTTCACAGGACGTGAACAAAACTTAAAAAACGCGATTTAGGTATTATAAGTAAAGCATGCTATTAGTATTATTATCCTAACTACTGGAATATTTTTCCATTCTCTATTTTTGTTTTTCAATTCTTGAATGGATATTAATGACAATGTCTTCCGTATCCGTAATAAGTGTGAAGATTTTACCTTGAACACTTTTGAAAATTTTGAATACAAAATTGGGGAATGGGAAGCTGATGTTGATCCTGACATTACCTTTCAATGCTCTAGTTTTCGTTGCAAATCTCTTGCGGACTGCGGGTTTAATTATCATATCGGGCTTTGTGACACCTCACCGCAGCTATGAAGAACTGTTATGAGCAATTCTACTGAAAGTCACGACATGGCACCTAGCACTGAACAAAAAACACTTGAATCTCAAGTGATCAACTTTCTCTCCAGCAAAAACATTGATTTGAAACCTGAGGAGATATCAGTGTGCCATACCCTTAAATCAAAATCTCCTTTAATTTTTACCAGATTAGTGAGTCGGAAAACGAAGCAGTGTATCTTAAGGCTAGCGAGAAATCTTAAAGGTTCAAGTGTTTATCTGAGCGAACACTTGACCAAATCCAATGCAGTACTGTTCAAAAAATGCAGGGACCTATGAAAAAAGGGTGTCGTTCAGTCAACCTTTACTCGGAACTGTAGGATCTTTGTTAAGACAAAGGGACGCACTCCAGAGGAATAAAAAGCTCTTCCAATCCGGGATGAATCTGATTTCACAAGATACAGTCTTACAGTCAATAGTGAACATTCAAATTTATCCTTGCGTATTTGCACCTTTAAGAAGTACTTCTGCTTTGCAGTCTAACAGTTTGGTCTGCATTATGTCGTGTTTGGTCCCATATTTATATCTGTACTTTATTGTCTGCCTGTGCGATGTTGTTTTTAAAGGCTCTATCGGCCGAAGTTGTATTATCTTTGGAAACGCTATGTTCAAAGTGCAGGTGCAAATATGTTCA
Organism: Protula sp. h YS-2021; assembly: GCA_949752745.1. NCBI lineage: Eukaryota > Metazoa > Annelida > Polychaeta > Sabellida > Serpulidae > Protula > Protula sp. h YS-2021. The sequence continues at coordinate 84,735,574 of OX457027.1, read as the reverse complement.
AGGGTTAATTATTCCTGATCTAGAGTTGTCTATACCCATGTACTAAATGTAACAAAGATGTTATAACTGCAATAGAATGCTCACACTGTACGAAATGGACCCACAGAGTATGTGCGAAGCTCTCGAAGAACAAGCTAGCAGCTTTTGGTAATGGTGAAGATTATTGGTATTGCCAGATTTGTGCATCATTATTCCCTTTTAGATATTTGCTAGATGACGATTTTATATATGTAAACAGTTTCTCAAATGTATCAAGTGGCATCTTTAAATACTATAATAAGCTCGGTGGGCGTTTTTTTCATGGTTTTGACTATACTGACTATAAGGGATATGAATTCGAGAGTAATATGGATAATACTAATAACTTTTTTGATGATGTATCAAATGATTGTAAATATTACAGCAGTGATAGCTTTGTTCAAAATGTTTCGAAAATCAATGGTTTTAGAGTAATTCATGTCAACTGTAGAAGTATTAAAGCGTCTTTCGATGATGTCAAAAATTATCTTAATGAACTTAAATGTACCTTTGATGTTATAGCTAAATGAAACTTGGTTACAGTCAACTGACGACATGGAGACATATCAATTAGATAACTATAACGTGGCCTACAAACATAGAAATCGCTCTGTTGGTGTTGGTGTTATGCTTTACATAAATAGCTGTTATGAGTTTAAATTTTTAGAAACGATATCACCTGTTATTGATAATTTGATGGAATGTATTAGTGTTGAAATTGTATCAAAATCGTCTAAAAGTAAGATAGTGTCATTTGTATACCGTACGCCCAGCAGTAATGTTGACGAAGACAGGTGTTGTCTTACGTTAAAAGAGATAAGCAGGTTTTTCTCCTCAGGTGACCAACTTAAAAAAGTTAGTCGCCCGGCACAAAAGCTAGTCGCCCGGCGCAATTTTTGCAAAATTTACCTGAAAATACTCAGAAAAAAAGTTGGTCGCCCGAGCCAAAAGTTGGTCACCACGATCGACCGCAAAATCTCAACCGTGCTGTGGTGATTTTAACATTGATTTAACGAAATACCAAAGTCATTCATCAGCTAAGAATTTCGTAGATGTGCTACAGAGTTATGGCTTGTTTCCTTTGATAAACAAACCCACGCGTGCTACATTGAATAGCGCAACGATAACCGATAATATTTTCACAAATGTTTTAACTAATACGGTAAATGGTGTCCTTTTAACAGATGAAATCAGTGACCACCTTCCTATTTTTACAAGTGTTAAGGGAGACTATTCTAATAAAGAAAACAGTAAGTTATATCAGTATGTAAGAGTTCGCAAAAAGGAAAATGTTCAACTATGTATTCATGAATTATCTGTATTAGACTGGTCTGAATATATAATAGAAATGATAGGAAAGGTTAAAAACTGCTACGATAAATATTGCCCACTTAAAAAAATATGTATATCAAAAAAAAAAAAAAAAAAAAAGGCCAAAGCCAAGCCATGCCTAACGAAGAGCCTTCTTAAATGTATTCGAAGAAAAAACAATCTGTATAAGAAATTTGTAATGAATAGAAACGATGTTAATGAAGGTAAATACAAGACATATAAAAACAAGTTAACATCCATCAAGCGTGTTTGTGAAAGAGAATATTACAGTGATCTATTAAAAAAGAATAGTAACGATTGTAAAGAAACATGGAGTATATTAACTAGTATTGGAAAAAAGCACTGATTTAATAACAATGTTCAAAAGTCATTTGTCGATTCTGATGGTAAGAAAATCACGGGAAACAAACAGATTAGTAATAAGTTTAATGAGTTTTTTGTCAATATTGGCCCCACAGTAGCAAATGCTATTAAATAGCCTACAACAGCAAACTTTCTTGATTATCTTGGCCGTTCTAATGTTACCTCTATGTTTATGTCTGCGGTCTCCAAAGTTGAAATTATTAAAATAGTGAGTACGTTTAAATTAAAGAAGTCTAGAGATTGTGATGATTTAGACAGGGAATCGTAAAGAAACTAGATGCTCGAGAAGCATGAATCCGCCGGGTTCGCGCAAATTGTATACCTGATTGTGATGTTCCTGTGAAGAACTGTTCCAAAGAACACCATACAGCCTTGTGGTCAGTGAAGTAGAGGTTTGTAGAGCCAGTGGTACATGGTTGATTTGGTGTGAAGATAATATCGATACATCGACCAGATGGCATTGTTGCTTCAAACGAGGTTGGCAGAAGATGAAATGAATTCATAAGATCTAGTAATGGCGACTGCTTCTGTGAAATGTATATGTCGAAGTCACCAAGCACGATTGTTCTTTTCAATGGTAGTTGGACGAGAAGTTCCCGAAGATATTTACAGAACTTGTTTACCGGATAGATTGGCGACTTGTAGATGACACAAATTACAGTATCAGAGGTTTCTTGTGGAAACCTTATGTTCACACAAAGAGCTTGAAGCGATGTGTCAACGGTAATTTTTCTACCTTTCAGTAACTTATCGGTATATAATGCAACACCGCCTTTAGTGAACCCATGCCCAGTACCATGACAACAGCATATCTGACAGACCTCCTCTGTCAAAGCTATTGCGGATCCAACGACAAGAACCCCCCCCCGGCCCCCCCCCCCCCCGGCACCCGCCTAAACCCTCGCCCCGGGCCCCATTTAATCCGACCCATGCCCAGTACCATGACATCAATTTTGCTCGGATCCGGTCGAATCCTGGTCACTGCACTGCGGGATGCTTAGGAGCAGCCCTGGGTAAAATCTTAAACCAATCCACCCACTAATGCGGGCTGTAGGCGCGTGAGACTGATGTGTGTTATGCAAAGTCCTTATTCAGTTTCTGCATTTTTTTAAAGTTTTGCCATTTTGGCAATTTTGCTCCGATCCCGTCGAATCCTGGTCACTGCACTGCGGGATGCTTAGGAGCACCCCTGGGTAAAATCTGAAATCAATCCACCCACTAATGCGGCCTGTAGGCGCGTGAGACCGATATGTGTTATGCTCATTCCTAATTCATTTCTTCCATTTTTTAAAGTTTTGTCATTTTGACAATTTTAGTCGGATCCGGTCGAATCCTGGTCACTGCACTGCGGGATGCTTAGGAGCAGCCATGGGTAAAATCTTAAATCAATCCACCCACTAATGCGGGCTGTAGGCGCGTGAGACTGATGTGTGTTATGCAAAGTCCTTATTCAGTTTCTGCAATTTTTTAAAGTTTTGCCATTTTGGCAATTTTGCTCGGATCCCATCGAATCCTGGTCACTGCACTGTGGGATGCTTAGGAGCACCCCTGGGTAAAATCTGAAATCAATCCACCCACTAATGCGGGCTGTAGGCGCGTGAGACTGAAATTGCACAGACGGACAGACGGACAGACAGACGGACGGACGGACAGACGGACAGAATGAAAACTATATCCGTCCGGTTCCCGGCGGATAATTATTTCCTGGTATTGTTGATGTTGTGTCGTGTTATTGTTGTGTGTTAAAATAAATGAAGATTTAATCAAATCGAATGATTGGTTTAAACTGAATAAGCTTTCATTAATTATAAAAAAAAAAACAACTTTATTGTATTTTCCAATAGATCCTCCAATAATAATGTAAATTTATATATCTGTGATACAAAGATAGAGCGAGTATATTCAAGTAAATTTTTGGGAGTGTACATAGATGGTAAATTGACATGGAAGTTTCAGGTTGATCATATAACTAGTAAATTGTCTAAATGCCTCTCTATACTGTAAAAAGCAAAAAGCACAAGATCACGTGACCAATTTTGGCCAAAATGGCCTAAAGGCACATCTATAAGTCGAGACCTTTCAAATGAGCCCAACATCAAGTCTCTATGCCTCTGCGTTCTCGAGATATCGCCTGTACAAACTCAAGTCGATTTTTGCGGTTTTGGCCAATTTGGCCAAGATCACGTGACCGAATTTGGCCAAAATGGCCAAAAGGCACATCTACAAGTCGAGACCTTTCAAATGAGCCCAACATCAAGTCTCTAGGCCTCTGCGTTCTCGAGATATCGCCTGTACAAACACAAGTCGATTTTTGCGTTTTTTGGCCAATTTGGCCAAGATCACGGGACCGAATTCGGCCAAAATGTCTTTCAAATGAGCCAAACATTAAGTCTCTAGGTCTCTGCGTTCTCGAGATATCGCCTGTACAAACACAAGTCGATTTTTTGCGTTTTTTGGCCCATTTGGCCAAGATCACGTGATCGAATTTGGCCAAAATGGCCAAAAGGCACATCTACAAGTCGAGACCTTTCAAATGAGCCCAACATCAAGTCTCTAGGCCTCTGCGTTCTCGAGATATCGCCTGTACAAACACAAGTCGATTTTTTGCGTTTTTTGGCCCATTTGGCCAAGATCACGTGATCGAATTTGGCCAAAATGGCCAAAAAACACATCTACAAGTCGAGACCTTTCAAATGAGCCCAACATCAAGTCTCTAGGCCTCTGCGTTCTCGAGATATCGCCTGTACAAACACAAGTCGATTTTTTGCGTTTTTGGCCAATTTGGCAAAGATCACGTGATCGAATTTGTCCAAAATGGCCAAAAGGCACATCTACAAGTCGAGACCTTTCAAATGAGCCCAACATCAAGTCTCTAGGCCTCTGCGTTCTCGAGATATCGCTTGTACAAAAAAGCGATGACGGACAGATAGACAGACAGACGGACGGACGGACAGACACCCCAAGTCCAAAAGGCAAAATTAAAAAATTAATTGTCAGTGCTTACGAACTCTTTATTGTACGCTTTTTTGACCTCATCTGACATATTGCTGTGAGGTTTATGGACTCGCTTCCCAGACAGTTTTAGAAAAGGTGGTTAAACTTCACAAAAGGGGTATACGACTTCTTTGCAATTTGCGTAAATATGACCATATAAGTGTTCACTTTCGTAATTTAAATTTGTTAAAATTTCAGGATTTGGTTCGATTCAAATTAAGATAAGATAAGATAAGATATCATTTTATTTCGAAACTTGCAACCGTTAAGGTTGAATTGCGTTCGAAAATACAGGGTAAATATTCGACGGATATTGTGAACACTTATCAAATGTTTCAAAATATCTGTTGTTATCTGTTGTTCTCGTTGTTAGTTGCTCGGTATTCATTATTTTTAAGTTTAAGAATTTCACGCTGTCTATAGGCTAAAATATAAAGTCACTGAAAGTTGAACAGCGAGAAGGGGATGAAGGAATTTTCGTATCGCCTTGTGTTTACGTTTGGGATTGGGTATTGCACGTGTTTAATTAGCCGTGTTTATGTATAAGGCTAAAAATGGTTGTTTGACTCCCAGCTTTAATGATCTTTTCAGTCTGAAATCTCACAGATACATCTTAAGAAACAATGATAAATTCCAAAGAAAATATGTTAGAACGAATTTGAAATCAAAATGCGTGAGTGTATATGGCATAAAATTGCTAGAAAGTATTCCAAGTAAAATCGTAGAAATGACTAGCATCTGCTCGTTTAAGACTAAAGATACATTATTTGGAACAATATTAGAGGTATTTCCTTCTGTGAAACTGTTGTGTTCAGGTTGATAGGCTACATTATTGATAGCTTGTATTTATTAAGCCTTGTCTTTTGTATGTGTTTTTGTAAATAGGCGAAACAGTTTTATAAGTCCGAAAGGACTTCGTCGCTTCGCCTATTCCTTCATCGAATTTATAACTCTTAATGTTCACTTAAAATGCTTTGTTCTAAAAGGAATAAACTTTATGTTATCTTAACAGATAAAAAATATACAGCTCACTGAAAATTGTGCCTGTTTTACAAAAAGGGTATATTGGGCATCAACTTTCTGTAAATGTTTGAATAATAGGGGCTGGTATGCGGGATTCGTGTCTCAGAACATATGAAGATGACCCCTATTAGTGGAACAATAGAAGGCTTCGTAGCTCTGACAGAGAGATATCCCATGTTGTAGAAGTTAGGAGTGGTATTCTGCTCTGTCCTTATATTTAAGGACGTCCTTATTCTTGAGATTAGATGGTTCATCCTTAATTTTTATCCTTATTTTTAAAAGACTTTGCTAAGTTTGAGGATAGAGCAGAATAGCTTTTTTATCCTTATTTTTAAAAATAAGGACAAGCTTAAAAACAAGGACAGCGCAGAATACCACTCCAGAGCTGACTCGGAGCTGCTCGTAGGTCTGAAATTGTCAATGTTTGAAATGTTGAATGACTGTCTACCACCCCGCCACCATATTACAACCGCATATTCTGGTTCTAGCAATTGATTACTTTGGTGAAAGGAACGAAAGTGACACTGCCTTGGTAGGGTATCGCTTAGCAGCGGCGATAACTATCGCTCGAGCAAGCACGCAGGTTGCCTATTATCGCCCAAAAATACAAATTATTCGTACATTATTTGCAAAATAAATGTTAATATGCATGTGTATAAGCTAATATTACCGTCTTCCTGAAGCAGGTTTATTATATCCCCATCCATGGTCATTCAAGATTGATCAAAAGGGGTTCAAAAGAACTTTGTTTACATTTGCGTGGCTGCCAAAGTTATTGGTACCGTTTTGTACAGACAACACAGTGTATCCCGCCAACACATTGCTATTTGACAAAAAGTCTCTAAGCCGGTTTGATCTGTTGGGTATCAAAAATTGTTTCGCCTGCCCACTAGGATCACATGAAACTAGCACTGCAATAAACAAAATCAGAACTACTTAAAATATTCACACACTTTGTGTATGAACATAACAGATTATTGCATTCCAAGGTAAAACACTAAAGTCTGATTGGCCAAAAGCCTGGTTCATAAATTCGACTGTTGCCCTCAGCTGATAAATTCACAAAACAAATTATTATTCTGATAGTCTTATTCAGTGTACGTATCTCTACTCATTTGCTTCAGTGGAAGGTTTTAAAATATGAAAATAATGTTAAAATTGTCCTTTAGCATTTACTTTGCTGGAAAATGTGAAAATTGCTGAATATTCCACTGATTTAGAATGTTTGTATCAGAATTCACAAGCTCTTTTTCAAATTTGTTTGCAGTTTCGAATTTAGTTTAAAACATTTTGAAATAACGCATTTCTTAAAATGCACGTCTTACTTTCTAACAACGTTTGTAAATTCATTCCAATCTATGAAAAAAATCACTGAGGCAGCGGATCCAGCTACATAGGGGTACTTGAATAAAAATTATATTATCTAAGAAAATTGTTTAACCCCCATTCCCAAACGAGGTTTCACTCTGGTTAAACTAAACCCAAGATTAAACTTTCGGTGTAAGTTAACCACAGCTAACTCTGGTACGTCATCATTATCACAAAAAGACATATTTGCCAAAAAATGCCCCTTAATATGTAGTTAAATGACGTACCCAAAATTTAAAGTTGTTTCTTGGCACACTGTCGTCATAGTCATTTTTGACAGCATCTAGACATGTAGCGTTTGCATGGCGATTAAAAGAAAATGAGGGTCTAGAGTTAAATCACAAAAAACTAAGCATTTGTTATTTTCTTTATTTATCCAGTTAATATAGTCCTGAGGAATGGACCAATACTTTAATATATCTTTTTCCATGATTTCCTGTAAACGGGCGGATAAAGCTTTTGATCAGTGAAGGGAGAAAGGGATGGGTCAACTTAAAAAACTCGCCCGAAGTAGCGAGCATACCAGTTTAACTTCTCGGAAACACGAAGTTTAGTAAAGGGGCAATTTGCGACCCCTGAACCCACTTGAATCCCCCATTGGTTAAGGTAGTATATTTTTCCTATGAAATTCAGACCCGTGCCCATCCTCTACATCGCACAATTCTGTATTCCGCGATTCTTCTTGATTTTATCTGTAAACCTGATATTTATTCAAATAAATCAATTTCACATTTGAGCATATATATATATAGTTGTACCCATCCACTTCTGACAAAAAGCAAGAAAGAAAGAAAAGAAACACTACTTGGATAACGTTAGGACATTCTAGGACCTTAATCCTGGTTTAATAAAGTGTTGGCGTTTTGGGTTAACCCAGTGGGTTAACTGGCAGTTAACTTTCGTGAATTCCATATAAGTTCACACTGATCGACTGCCCAATGCGTGATGAGTGTAAACGCAAGGATGAAAGAAATGTCGGCGTTGAATAGTCCGGGCCATGTCCATGCATGTTTCATATCAAGACGGCGACATACTAGGGTACCAATGAACATTGGAAAAATGCCCAGCATCGGTGCCACCGACGAAATCTAAAGAAAAACATTAGGCTGATCAGAAGAAGTATTTTGTGTACAGCTTAATTAATTAATGGGCTTGTAAATTCTGAGTGCTTGTCTGGAAAAAAACTCAGTCTCGATAGAAAATGTAAAATATTTGATCAACTTTTGACAACGAAGGATCCATAAATTTAAATATTATTATTAGTGTTATTTTTAATGTTGTTATTACATTTGGGGATTTTCAATCGCCCAATTTATTGGTTTCGTACGACTCGATAAGGTGTTTCCGTATGTTTCTTTTTTTTCGCCAAAACCTTGTCACGCTAACTCCTCTAAGAATTTTATTTCGCAGAGACATAGTGTAGCATGTGTAGCTGGTCCAGCTGAACTGTTATAAAAATTCATTAACATTTCATATGCAAAAATGGACATTGAAATTTTGCCATTTACGCCCGTTTTAAGACAGGCAAACACTTTGATTGCGCAGTTTAGGGACCGGTGTGATAACCGCGTTTTCGTATTGATCGCCCAACTGTACACAATGAGAGCGATTGCAGGTTGACTAGCGCTTCAGTTTTTGCTTAAGAGTATCGAGTCTTCACCCTTTTGCCTAAAAGAAATATATATATATATATATATATATATATATATATATAAATATATATATATATATATATATATATATATATATATATGTATATATATATATATATATATATATATATATATATATATATATATATATATATATATATATATATACAGCGGATGAGGAGACATGAAATCCGCATTTTCTAACTCGGTGACCTTGACCTCCTCGGTCATTGCCAAAATTCAAAACCGAAAGTTGACCATTATCTCGAAAACGGTTAGAAATAGAGTGATTTTGAGCTTATGTTGGAGCTTTTGGACCTGAAAGGCGAACTGCAAGACGTAAGTCAGTGACCTTGAACTCCTAGTTCATGCTGAATTTTGAATTTTGAGAGTTCAGAATCATATTTTTGTGGACCGAATTATAATTTTCGCTATTGTAAAATTGTAAAAACGGTCTAATTATTGGTATTATATTTTTTGGTTGATTGTGATTTTACATATTGTTTGCGCTGACCTGCGAGGACAGAGCAATCAGGCAATTATAGTTCATAATGGTTTTCGTGTTATTATCTTTACGTATCTTAAAGGAATCGAATATTTATATATGTAGCTGTTGTTGTTTTTCTCGAGACTGATTAAACAAGCACTATTATTATTTTTTATTTACTTTATATCTTTTATTTATTTATTGTTGTTTTTACTTTGAACTGTGATGACCATGCAACTGTGGGTTGTTATCGCTAATAATATTATTTTCGATTTTTCATTATCATAATATATATCAAAGGGAATTATATATATATATGTATACAACAAGCCTTCGTTAATTTGTACCAGTCGGAACCAAGCAATCAGTTTGGATTAACCAGGCTTCGAATTAAACGTGGGTTGGGTCAGTCTGGTCGGATATTTTTGGATGCGTTTATAATGCATGTTTTACACTAACCCAGTGTTTACTGGAGTTATTTATACAGTCCATATTGAATAAGCCAAAATCCGATAACTCGAAATATTCGATAACTTGGAGATATTTTCTGATCCCGCGAGTCTTTATAGCCATTCGATAACTCTAACTATGATAAGTCGAAGTAGCTTCATCGGAGCAAAAATCCCACATTAGCAAATATAAACCTCAGTAAATATAAGCGTTATAGTTTACATAAGCAGCAACCCAAATAACCGCTATCAGGCCTTCATAGTCCGTTTTAATTACCCCCTTATCTGTATAATGCACATACTAGTCACTTTCTCATTGTATTGTTGCATGTTACTGTTTACTTTTGGTTCAGTTTACGCTCCACCCCGATATTGTTTCTCGTGTATCTTTTAATCCCTGCCCCCAAAAATACTCGAGCGCGTGGCCCGAGTATTATCACTTATTAATTACCCTCTTATCTGTATAATGTACAAACTGATCACTTTCTCATTGTATTGTTGCGTGTTACTGTTTACTTTTGTTTCAGTTTGGATATACTGACTCACACTTTAGTGAAAACTCATGTCTGAAATATTGTAATTGCATCGTGTTGCTTATTTATGTATTTATTTTAATTGTTTACATTGAAATAAACAGGCACGTTAGATAAGAATGTAAATGGGGGCATCGGGGTCGATACGCCATTTTGAAAATTCGATAACTCGAAAATCCAAAAACTCGAAGTATTCTGCTCGGTATCGCGCACTTCGACTTATCAAATATGGACTGTATCATACTAAAATATTAATGACACTTGGGGATTTGCTAAAATCCCCTAGGGTATTGAATTTGTGCGAAATTTTTAGCCGCAGTTGTGGCATGTTTTTTTCGTGTTTTTTCAGTTTGTCCTTGGAACTAGTTCGATGCCGTTAGGGCTAAAAAGATAGAATTTGGATATAATAAACTTTAGTATGTCTAGTTGATCCTCCTGTAATTGTCTTAAAATTTACTTAATTTTTCAATTAAGAAACGACAAAACAATTTTGCGAAACAGCCAACAAAAAGCTGAGAGCAGCAGTTTAAACTGGCATATCAGCCTCGCCCAACTCATCAATGAAAGCCATCAAAGCATGCGTGTGCAAGTTTAAGTTGGCTGCAGCATTTGGGTTTTTTTTCCAAATTGCTAGAGTGATGAAATTTGGCTCGCTGATAGAGTGTGATTAGACGCCGTAAAATCCGCATTTTTTTAACCATGACCTTAGAGAACGATTAACATCCTCAGCCATGGTCAATGTCAAAAACCGGAAGTGGGCCACTATCTCGTAAGAGGGTTAGAGATAGAGCGATTTTGGGCTTATTTCGAACCTTTTGGCCTAAAAGACCATATGTAAGAGGTAACTTGGAGACTCTGACCTCCTCGGCCATGGTCAAAGTCCGGAACCGAAATTTGATCATTATCTCGAAAACGGTTAGAGATAGAGCGATTCTGAGCTTACTTTCGACCTTTGGACCTAAAAGACGATATGTCAGGGGTCCTTGGTAACCTTGACCATGCTCAAAGTCACAAACCGGGAGTGGTGCCATTATCTCGAAAACGGTTAGAGATAGAGCGATTATGAGCTTATTTTCGACCGTTTGGGTCTAAAAGACGAAATGTAAGAGGTACCTCGGTGACCTTGACCTCCCCGGCCATGGTAAAAGTCAAAAACCGGAAGTTGGCCATTACCTTGAAAACGGTTAGACATAGAACGATTTTGAGCTTATTTTCGACCCTTTGGGCCTAAAAGACTATACGTAAGAGGTTAAGAGTTCAAAATCGTAATTTTTGTGACCCCCAAGTGTAATTTTCGTTACTCGATAGCGAAAACGGTCTAGTGTAGATATATGTCAATGAAAAACAATATCTCTTAAAACAGATTCATTCAAACGTCGCCTCGCAAAAAGTAACCACTTTCTATTTCTTTCATCACTTCGCATTTCATATCCAGGGTGTACTCATGGTGTTCACTTTTTTGTACCATCATTTTTCGTTGTTATTCAGTTATTGATGCTAAATCGGTGATTCGAAATATGTTTAGGCTGTTTGTCGGAATCCGAGAGTAACCCTCTGACTGTACGAAGTCACTATAACAAAGGCTTTGGTTCACAGAGAAGGGAGTAAGTGATGGGCAAAAAAATTTAACTGTAACGTATGCAATCAATTTTATCTATAACGGCATCTAAATTGCAATCAAACGGTTATGTGATCATTTGCTAAATGCTGATGAAACACTTTTCACATAAGCCGTTTATAAGCTTGAAATAAGTAGTGGTACACGGGTGAGTAAGTATGCTTAAGAAACGCCTCCCAAAATGACGAACACACAGACGACCAAATTAGGAGCTTTGAATTTACAGAAAATGTGGCAAAAATTTGGTACGAATTATCTGGGTATTCGTTATTTCGTATTTTTTCATTGGAATACACTGGCCCCAAATCAGAACCAGAGAAATTGGTTGCTTTTAATCGGAGATACGAATTAAGTGGGGACAAATTAACAAGGGGCTACTATAATTGAATTTAACATTAATATTTTAATGTTAAGCTGTGATTCTGAATGACCTCTCAAGTCACCAAATTCATACACACACGTGACTCTTTCAAGCCAATGGCTTGCTTGTTACAATCTAATTTGCATAAATTCACGTGCAACTTTCAACTCATTCCACACCTATCAAATCCAAACCAAAACACATGGTACATTCAGTCACTATATTGGCGTGTTTCCATCATATGGCAAGTGGGTGGTGTGTTTAGTGTCCTTGTGACTCCTGCACAAGTGGAAAATTTTATCGATTTGGCCTTTTGTTAATCAATAGAAAACCAATGGTCCTCTGGAAACATTCTGATGAAATTTCAAATCAATCCCTTCAAAACTTTTTGGAGACATGTGTTCTGAAAAAGAAAAGCTTAAAAATTGAAAGGCCGATATTTTGTTTTTTTTTCTTGAGGATTGCCGAAAAGTAACTTTTCAAGAAAGACCCGAATAGTGAACATTAACACTAAATCTAAGGTAATCAATTCAATACTGTAGAAAGTAGCCCATTTTCTTATGTTTTTTTAATCCGCCATTCTGCTAACTTTTTGACATATCGCCAAAAAAAAAGTACTTCGCACTGACAGACGCAACCCACAATATTCATCCCAATAAGAATACAATCCGTGTACAACATTGGGAAGAGAAGTATTTTTTAAGGTTAAAAAGAAATTAAACCTCGCCATTTTGCAATTTTCAGCTGGTCACAACAGAAAAGATTTCTATAGAAAATGGCATGTCAACTGGGTTTTCATAATAATTTTATAAAACCAATTCTTACATCTCATTATTTTACAGATAATAGGAAACAGCAAATTTCGTAGCCAGCCGTAAATATGCGTTACATCTTCCAAGAAATACATTGTACTCCATTTTTCTAGGTGCGATTATTGTATAAATTAGAGTTCTACAGCTACGACAAAGGAAGCGTTTTTTTAACCGATATCAGAAATAGAAAACTGAAAGACACAACACAGTGTGTAAGCTTGAGGGACGCAACACTGAGTACGCTTGAGGGAAACAACACAGTCAGCACGTTTGAGAGACACAACACAGTGTGTAAGCTTGAGGGACACAACACAATGTGCAAGCTTGAGGGAAACAACACAGTGAGTACGCTTGAGAGACACAACACAGTGAGTAAGCTTGAGGGACACAACATAGTAAGTAAGCTTGAGGGAAACAACACAATGAGCACGTTTGAGAGACACAACAGTGTGTAAGCTTGAGGGACACAACACAGTGAGTAAGCTTGAGGGACACAACACAGTAAGTAAGCTTGAGGGAAACAACACAATGTGCACGTTTGAGAGACACAACACAGTGTGTAAGCTTGAGGGACACAACACAATGTGTAAGCTTGAGGGAAACGACACAGTGAGTAAGACTGAGGGACACAACACAGTGTGTAAGCTTTAGGGACACAACACAGTGTATAAGCTTGAGGGAAATAACACAGTGAGTACGCTTGAGGGACACAACACAGTGAGTACGCTGCGTATTGATTGAGAACTGATACAGGCTTTCTTTTCTTGGCCTTAAAATGCCTGCTTTCTTTTGAGGCAACTAAAACAAATATCAGCCCCAAAAAAACTGATGCTTTAAAATTTCTGAAAACATGAAGACTAAAATACAACGTACTATAAAACAAACATTTTTTTTTGCTATCTTCTCTCCCGACGACATCCATCAAAACATTTCTTTAAATATACCAGCGGTATAAATTGAATGCCATTAATAATTAACAATAATCAGGGTTCGCAATTGAGCCCCAACCGAACGGGCGCCGACCGAAGGCATCGAGCTCCGAACCGAAACTTGTGGTATTTCGGTTATTTTTGTATTCGATTTGAGTTTCCTCACAAAAATGGCACGGCACATATTCAGGAATAACACGCACCTTGTTGTGTTACTATGCTCTCAATCACTGATTACCAGAAGAAAAAAAACCATGTTGCTTTTCATAATAGGCGTCGCGTGTAGTAAGTATCTCCTCAAACACTTGATATTAACCTGTGTGTCCTGTTGGCCCAACACGCGCAGGGATTGAGGGTGGGGTGGAGGGTGCAACAGGAGAGACAAAAACTGCATTTGGGGCAATGATTGTGTGTACTTGGACGAGCAGCGATTAAATCATTACCTTACTGAGTAACACATCTTTTCGACAAGTGTTGTCTCATTCCTTGATTACAACACAATATGAAACCGAGACCCGATCTAAAAAAAAAAAAAAAAAAAAAAACGAGCACTGAACTAAAAATTTTGGCAAAATTGCGAACCCTAATAATTATACCAATAACATGAACAATGTTAATATAACACAAACAAAGTAAGTCAAAATGCATATTTATGATGACTAGATTATCACCAATCCACAGCTCCAGATTTAGTGCGCCCACGCGCTGGTACGTCAAAATGTTTGCGAGCGCATCAAAATGTGTGCGAGCGAGTTAAGAAAATATGACGAAACAGTTTTTCACTTCGGATGACTATAAAATCACCGAAAGTTGTCACTCGTTTTTAACTGTTACCAACACTTTGACTGACATTTAATTCGTTGACGAGTCGTTTCATACGGGGTACCTCACGTTTATTGGAGATACGCCCGTGGTACGAACCGACGGCGAAGAGAATTTGAAGCCCTGACTATCTATGTCTGTTTTCCAGTTCTTATCATGTCAATCACTTTGCGATCAAACGGCATAAGCCCCGCCCTTCTGAAGCCTTCTTGCAGAAGTTCGCGACTGCACGTCTTATCTATGGTTTGTTTCCATAGAGACGGTAGACAATGACCGGGTATAACATAGTCCTTACTGGCCAGTTTTGCTTCTGTTGCTAGGTTACAGAAGGTAGTTAACAATGGACCAGACACAGCAATGCTAAAAGGCTGCAGGCAGCGGCTGGAGCGAGACGGTAAGACTACCAGCTCAATCTGGAACATATCAACCGTCATGTCATGTAGGCATTTAAGCTGAACACGTGACGCATTGGCGTAAAAGCAAAGAATACAGCACAGCGGTGAGATAAAGAAAAGGGAATAAAACAACTATGTCTAAAAATTAAAAATAGATCATAATAACAATGTTATAGATATTTTACTCAGACCTTCAAAGAATAAGTTGAGTGTTTTAATATATGCTACTAATTTATCATTTAATTTAGCGCGACCTGTTTTGTTGGGCTAGGTCCAGCACTTTCCCCTGATGCTGTTGGACTGGGTCTATAATGTTGTTAGGCTGGGTCTATAATGTTGTTAGGCTGGGTCTATAATGTTGTTAGGCTGGGTCTAGCACTTTCACTTGATACTGTTGGGCTGGAGGCAGCACCTTGACCTTCTGTTGTCGGGCGAGGTCTAGTACTTTTACCGGTTTTGTTGGGCTAGGTCTAGTGTTTTTTGCCTGGTGTAGCTGGGTTGATGCAGTGTTATGTTGCTGGGCTAAGTCCAGTGTTTTAACCGGGCGTTGCTGGGCTAGGTAAAGTGTTTTAGCTGGCTTTGCTTGGCCAGGTCTTTAGTTTTTACTGGGTGTTGCTGGGCTAGCTCTAGTGTTTTTAGCTGGCTTTGCTTGGCTAGGTCTTTAGTTTTTACTGGGTGTTGCTGAGCTAGCTCTAGTGTTTTTAGCTGGCTTTGCTTGGCTAGGTCTTTAGTTTTTACTGGGTGTTGCTGAGCTAGCTCTAGTGTTTTTAGCTGGCTTTGCTTGGCTAGGTCTTTAGTTTTTACTGGATGTTGCTGGGCTAGCTCTAGTATTTTTAGCTGGCTTTGCTTGGGTAGGTCTTTAGTTTTTACTGGGTGTTGCTGGGCTAGCTCTAGTTTTTTAGCTGGCTTTGCTTGGCTAGGTCTTTAGTTTTTACTGGGTGTTGCTGGGCTAGCTCTAGTGTTTTTAGCTGGCTTTGCTTGGCTAGGTCTTCAGTTTTTACTGGGTGTTGCTGGGCTAGCTCTAGTGTTTTTAGCTGGGTTTGCTTGGCCAGGTCTTTAGTTTTTACTGGGTGTTGCTGGGCTAGCTCTAGTGTTTTTAGCTGGCTTTGCTTGGCCAGGTCTTTAGTTTTTACTGGATGTTGCTGGGCTAGCTCTAGTGTTTTTAGCTGGCTTTGCTTGGCTAGGTCTTTAGTTTTTACTGGGTGTTGCTGGGCTAGCTCTAGTTTTTTAGCTGGCTTTGCTTGGCTAGGTCTTTAATTTTTACTGGGTGTTGCTGGGCTAGCTCTAGTGTTTTTAGCTGGCTTTGCTTGGCTAGGTCTTTAGTTTTTACTGGGTGTTGCTGAGCTAGCTCTAGTGTTTTTAGCTGGCTTTGCTTGGCTAGGTCTTTAGTTTTTACTGGGTGTTGCTGGGCTAGCTCTAGTGTTTTTAGCTGGCTTTGCTTGGCTAGGTCTTTAGTTTTTACTGGGTGTTGCTGAGCTAGCTCTAGTGTTTTTAGCTGGCTTTGCTTGGCTAGGTCTTTAGTTTTTACTGGGTGTTGCTGAGCTAGCTCTAGTGTTTTTAGCTGGCTTTGCTTGGCTAGGTCTTTAGTTTTTACTGGGTGTTGCTGAGCTAGCTCTACTGTTTTTAGCTGGCTTTGCTTGGCTAGGTCTTTAGTTTTTACTGGGTGTTGCTGGGCTAGGTCTAGTGGTTTTGTTTGGTGCTGCTGGGCTAGGTCTAAAGTTTTACCTGGTGTTGCTGGGCTAGCTCTAGTGTTTTTAGCTGGCTTTGCTTGGCTAGGTCTAGTGTTTTACCTGGTGTTGCTGGGCTAGGTCTAGTGGTTTTGTTTGGTGTTGCTGGGCTAGGTCTAGTGTTTTACCTGGTGTTGATGTGCTAGGTCTAGTGGTTTTGTTTGGTGTTGCTGGGCTAGGTCTAGTGTTTTACCTGGTGTTGATGTGCTAGGTCTAGTGGTTTTGTTTGGTGTTGCTGGGCTAGGTCTAGTGTTTTACCTGGTGTTGCTGGGCTAGGTCTAGCACTTTTAGGCTGATGAGTGCCTCGCTGTTTTCCAGAATCAATATGGCAGGTACTTTGTCGTCAGTGCTTGGTATAAATATTTTCTCAAACCACTCTGCAAACAGCTCTCGGTCCATTTCACCTGAAATTTGACAACTTTTACAAATTTAAGTTTTGACATCATTCGTAAATATCACATCAGTCGCAATCACTCCGATTCAGCTGTTACCAACTATTGCTTCCACAATAATCCTAAAGTGGTCATGTCCTACAGGATAAACACACATTTTCTATCGCAAAATTGTATATGACTTGCGCACTAGTTAAGCATTTGTTTTCGAAAAGAATCAGACAGTCCTCCTGTATATGTCTTGTCACAAGTCGGGTTCCTGCATGTTACTATGACAATATGAAATATCATTTAGCTCCACTTGACCGAAGTCATATGGAAGTTGAAAAATGGATGTTAAACTACTTGATCACGACAAAGAGTCGAAAGTATAACGACAGGCAGGCCAGCGAACACGCTCAAGCGCCATGAAGTGTTTCCCAGAATCTCTAAGGGGAATCAAATCAAGAGGTGAACAAATTCCCCGATACCTTCTAATACTAAAAGCCAACGAAAAAGGATTGTTTTTTTTTAATTTTTGCAACAATCTTTTTAACCAATTATTAAACTTTCGCGTCGACTGCAAAATTTATCAAAAGCCGGGTTGTTGCTGAATTGTTTACCATTTTGTGAACATTTGACGAGCCACGAGGCCGGCATGTCTCTCATGAAGTGCTCATGTTGCGGTAACCGCTTCTCGTACACCATGCACACGGGTAACACGTGACCAGCTGCTGATACGCACATGTGTGCACACGCCTCCTGGCTTGTAGCCACCTGTAAACCACAAACACACACGGGTATCACGTGACCAGCTGCTGATATGCACATGTGGCCACACGCCTCTTGGCTTGTAGCCACCTGTAAATCACAAACACACACGGGTATCACGTGACCAGCTGCTGATATGCACATGTGCGCACACGCCTCTTGGCTTGTAGCCACCTGTAAACCACAAACACACACGGGTATCACGTGACCAGCTGCTGATATGCACATGTGCGCACACGCCTCTTGGCTTGTAGCCACCTGTAAACCACAAACACACACGGGTATCACGTGATCAGCTGCTGATATGCACATGTGCGCACACGCCTCTTGGCTTGTAGCCACCTGTAAACCACAAACACACACGGGTATCACGTGACCAGCTGCTGATATGCACATGTGCGCACACGCCTCTTGGCTTGTAGCCACCTGTAAACCACAAACACACACGGGTATCACGTGACCAGCTGCTGATATGCACATGTGCGCACACGCCTCTTGGCTTGTAGCCACCTGTAAACCACAAACACACACGGGTATCACGTGACCAGCTGCTGATATGCACATGTGTGCACATGCTTCCTGGCTTGTAGCCACCTGTAAACCACAAACACACACGGGTATCACGTGATCAGCTGCTGATATGCACATGTGCGCACACGCCTCTTGGCTTGTAGCCACCTGTAAACCACAAACACACACGGGTAACACGTGACCAGCTGCTGATATGCACATGTGCGCACACGCCTCTTGGCTTGTAGCCACCTGTGAATCACAGACACACATGGGTATCACGTGACCAGCTGCTGACACGCGCATGTGCGCGCACGCCTCCTGGCTTACTCGGACCTGACTACCGTCTCCCTTTGGGTCAACATCATACCACATACGCCAAGGCAATGAGCAAAAAAAAAAAAAAAAAACAAAAATCGCGATAAAAAAAGACAGCTTGCCTGCTTGTCGTGGAATCTGCTGTCTCTGCCGAAGTATACGCGAGCACAGTCAAACACCTGCGATGGCCTGTCCCACAAATCACTCTCCCTCAGCCGCTCTTCTGCAAATAAGAAACGTCCTTTTAGTTATGTGTTCCATCAGTATTTGTCCTGTAGTTGTCACTGTTTTTTTTTATTTGTTATTATTTTTTTCTTTGAATATTTTTAATTGGTATGTTTGATAAATACTTATTTAATAATAATTATTGCATAGCAGATAACTCCAATAAACCGCTTAACAGCATATCATTTTAAAATACTGTGTTTTTCCTTCACGAAAACATCATGAATCCAATATACAAATAGCTGTCTTTGGAAAACCGCCCATGCAATTAATCGATTTCGACCGTTTCAAATCTGTCACCGCTTTTTAAAAAACATTTACAGCGGGGTCGCATAAACTAATGAACTGTAGCGAAAGCATTCTGGTAAATTATGTCACATGACAATGATCTATTCAAATTCTGGAAATAAATACTAGTATATTTAATATTTTAGGATACTTATACTAAACAACACAAGTATATTCTCACCAAAGGAGTTAAAGAATCGGCGCAGGCTTGGCTCATTGAGCACACCTTTGATAAACAAGCTCGAGTTATCCGCAGTGGTGTGCGGACGGAACTCGGTATGCCGGCTCAAGAACCGCCTGACCCACAAGTCACTGGGGCCCGTATCCGCGTTAAAACGATGGCTTCTCGCTCGTGCACTGCGATCCGCTATTTCCTAACACAAAAACAATTCCCTTTTTTTTAATAAAGAGTTTGAAAATGCATCTTTAGAACCAGTAATTTTTTTGTTTTCAAAATCTAGTATCCGTACGAATTTATTTATCCATTCGTGCCAGTATGAGAAATGTTACATTTGCTGAATTCTAAGCCACAATGCAACTTTCCAGCACGCCGGATATTACATGCATATGCTTACCACACCCCAATCCCCACCTGCACCCATTCACTGACACCGTCATGACCGGAATGACCTACCAGGACACTGAGTTTGAAATCTTTGCGCCGGAACGGCTGTCCTATGCTCTCCAGCTTGTGCATGTACCCAATCAACGCAGCCTCCTCTTCCACGCTCAATTCCAGATGTAACGCGCTCTTGTTATAACTGTTGATATCTCTCGTTTTGCCCATAGCTCTGTCGAAGAGCGTGCGGCGCGGGATGTTATAAGTCTGTGCCGCGTGGGTGATGGTCATCTCCCCTCCCCGCACTGCCTCCACGGCCACGCCCAGCTGCTCCTGCGAGTACTTCCGGCCTTGACCCCGCGACGATCCAGCACCGCTGTGATGGCCCGCATGCGCCGGCCTGGGCGTGACGTCATACATGGTGTGGTCGAACAGGGTACGCTTGGGGATGTTGTACTTCCGGGCCGCCTGCGCCACCGTCAGCTCGTTGGTTTTCACTTCCTGTACAGCGGAGTGAAGCTCTTCCACCGAGTACCCTTTCTCTGTTTTCTTTTCTTTTCCTTTGCTTCTAGTCTTCTTTTTATTTTTAAACTTATCTGAAAAAAGAATGTGATCTATTTTTTCTCATTTTTTTATTTATTTATTTTTTTTTTGGCAACATAATTAAGTGGATTTCTACTTATTATTTAAACCGTTATTGAAACTTAGTTTCGTCCCACTTTATTAAAAGATATTGACATGAAAGAAGTCTGACACACAGAGGTTTCTACGTGCATGTTGTTGAAGTTATTACATCGGTTCACAATGTTCCTATTTGTAAAGTCTTGCCAAACATCAAAGTAGGACTTCGCCGTTGCATTCTTGTAATAACCAAGAAAAAATCGCAACCACCAAACACTAAAATGCAGCTTTACTTTATTTTAATTTCTTAATAAAATTAAGTTTAATTTTAGTTTCAAACTACCGAGAATTCTCAGAATAATCTTATCGTGCCATCAGACTTCAGATTCTAAACTGAATGTTGACCTGGTCGCAAATGGTCTGCTTTCTTTTAAAATTAATCATCTCAAAATCTGAATTATTTCACTAAAAATCTGACTTATGTCACAAAAAAAAACAAAATCTGAGTCATCTCACCAAAAATTTGAAATACAATTACCACTAGTGTTCTGCTTTGCTGACTTTGTCACCATGGCAACAGCTTGGCTGTCTTCTCTCTCTGTCATCACAGCGCCGACACGTGACGTACTGCCCTGGCTGTGTCCTCTTTCCGACACTGTCCGACTGGCACTTGTTACATCCGTACACGAATGGCTTTCATGCACATTGGCATTGCCGGCTACAGCATCAGTCTTTTGTGGTTTATTATGAATACAGTCTAACAACACGCCGGAATCACTAGTGGATATCGTTATGCAGTCAGTCCGATTATCACAGTCACTGACCACTGCCTGAGCCGAAGCGTTCCTATATCTCCCCGCGCTGACACCACAGCGATCACTCATCCCACTCTCCGACACTTCGTGCTGATTACTTAACTTCCGTCTCAGACAGAGTATCCGGTCATTCAGCGTACGCCTGTTCACCTTGAAGTCACTCGCTGCTTGGCTAATAGTCTTACCCTGGCGCTGCACTGCATATATAGCGCTTTCCAGGTCTCTCACGTGATATCTCAGAGAAGGTCGCTTTTGAGCGATCTGGATACGGATCCCTCGCCGTTTAATCCGGTTTATCCAGCCCGCTAGCGTGTTCTTCGGCACGTTGTACCTGGCAGCAGCCTGGGTAGTAGTCAGCAGCCTTTTGCGGACAGCGCCAATGGCTTCCTTCAAGTCAGTCTGCTCGTAGTCAAACCGCGGTCTTCTTACTGTGACGTCACAAGCACAACCGACACACATAGTAAAGTACCCTCACGACAGTGACGTCATGTTCTGTAAC
The DNA here is from genome assembly GCA_949752745.1 of Protula sp. h YS-2021. Classification (NCBI taxonomy): domain Eukaryota; kingdom Metazoa; phylum Annelida; class Polychaeta; order Sabellida; family Serpulidae; genus Protula; species Protula sp. h YS-2021. The sequence goes on along the minus strand of OX457027.1, from coordinate 84,713,714 downwards.
TACTGTTGCCACTCATTTTAATTACATTTGAAATCAATTATAGAACGCTTATTCCAACAACGCTTATTCTACTTTCAAATACATATTTTAAGTGCCTGATACACCCTTGACACTTGACACATATACATTGTCATTTATCACTTAATATTTTTACACCTCTTGAAATAAAGTTGCATACCAGCTTGCCTGGTAGTTTTTCGTTTTTGCAATGACGTCACGACTTCTGTAGTTCTCCCTGCATTAACCTTGTCACTAACAGTCCGTCTTGGCACCTGAACGAAACAAACATCATAATCACTGTGAGTCCTAACAGAACATCCAAACAAGTCCGACACCACCACGACAGTACATATAACCGCAAGGATAATAACAGTGACTTTATCACTTGCAATTACTAATCAACATTTACCCATTATTCATAGATGCATATCTTCTTTTTTTTTCTTTGCATTTTACATCTTACATTTGCACAGCTCCAGGGCCTAGCGTAGATAAAAGGTAAGACGTTGTATGAAACAGTCTATTGTGTAAAAGGGATTGCAATACCCCTTAAAGAAAAGTGAGGGGTGGGGACTGAGATAACGTGGAACAAGTATTCTGTTGAAAGCAGTGGTTAACGACTACAACCCCGAGCAGCTATTTCAAGCATTCTGGCGTTAATGTGGTTGGAGATTGGTGAAGATTTATCACCGGGAAGAACCTGGCGGTGATGCTCGCTGTAAAGTACTGACGCTGTCCGCTGAGAAAGGGTGAGGGAGGGAGTCGGGAATAAGCGCTATCACCTGGAACAGCCTGGCGATGGTGCTGGATTTAAGGTACTGGCGCTGCATGGGGTTACAGGTGGGGCATCATCGCCTTGAATAGCCTTGCAGGGGCGACTGCGGAGGTATTGACACTGTACGCGGCAGACGGGGTGAGGGGCGGAGGGGCTATGAGCGGGTAGAAGTTATTCCCTAAAAGAGCCTGGTGGCAGAGATGGCGGTCAGGCACTGGCGCTGCACACTGAGGACGGGAGTGGGGTAGGAGTTTTTACCTGGAAGAGCCTGGCGGCACCGCTGGCGGTCAGGTACTGGCGCTGCACACTGAGGACGGGAGTGGGGTAGGAGTTTTTACCTGGAAGAGCCTGGCGGTACCGCTGGCGGTCAGGTACTGGCGCTGCACACTGAGGACGGGAGTTGCGTAGGGGTTATTACCTGAAAGAGCCTGGCGGCAGCGCTGGCGGTCAAGCACTGGCGCTGCACACTGAGGACGGGGGTGGGGTAGGAGTTTTTACTGGAAGAGCCTGGCGGCACCGCTGGCGGTCAGATTCCTGCGCTGCACACTGAGGACGGGGGTGGGGTAGGAGTTAATACCTGGAAGAACCTGGCGGCACCGCTGGCGGTCAGGTACTGGTGCTGCACACTGAAGACCGGGGTGGGATAGGAGTTACTACCTGGAAGAGCCTGGCGGCAGCGCTGGCGGTCAGGTACTGGCGCTGTATACTAAGGACGGGAGTGGGGTAGAAGTTATTACCTGAAATAGCCTGGCGGCAGCGCTGGCGGTCAGGTACTGGCGCTGCACACTGAGGACGGCATTTTCCAGCAGCTCACGCTGGTACTGACGTCGCCCTCTGTGCTTCCCTATAACAAAACCACCATACATCTAGAAATAATTCAGCTTGCGATGATTCCTCTGCAAACATTTCCTCACCACGCAACTCGTCTTGCAACAATTCAAGTGAATTCTTGAGTTGCGACAATACTTCTAAAGGCAGGGAAGCACCATCCGTCAAATCCTCGCACCATTAACGCAAAGTTTCACGTGACGTCCCACAAAAGAAACAATATATCGATATCAAATATGTTTACCTTTCGATTTGGACGTTTTTATTTCTTTGTGCGCTTCCGTTGTTCGATGATTGGCAGACGTCACATGGCCATCTTGCTGCTCGCCCCTGGACACCGCACGAGTGACCCCGCCAGAGATGTCACTCACGCCCTGCAATACCGCTGGCCCCGCCCCCTTCCCTGCTCCTAGACTATTCACACGATGACAGCCGCTGTAGGGTCCGCACTGATGTGTTGAGACAAGCCTAGCATTATCAACCGTGATGCCAGGCTGCGGTGCAGACGAGCTTGCGTATATCACGTGGTTATCTTTGGACATCTCTGATTCGCGACTTTGTACAGAAAAACAACCACAACTCTGTGAATACATATCTTGTTGTTTGTGGTTAAACACCTGGTTTACACATGCGCCAGGATTAAGCTTAAGCTGGACGTTTTCTAGCATTTGATTGGCTGAATCTGGCTGAGTTGTCGCTAAATTGGTTGCGCAACTAAAGCGCGACAACTGACGATTAGCCGACACAGGCTGCTGGTGAGATGAACCTTCCCCGCTCTTTCCTGAAACATATCAATATACAGCAACACGTGAAATGCACCAGCAGGAAAAATTGACGAAAAACACACATTAATCAGACAAGTTACTTATGGCCCATTCCTTAAGTAAAATTAACAAACTTCACATGAACACAGCCTGTTTATTCTATTTGCCACATAAATCCACCAACTTTATGTGGAATGATTTTTTTCACGTTATCCGTCCTAATGGGAGCAATCACAGTGCCACTGCAGGTAATATAAACGCCTCTACAGTGACGGCACAGTTTGGAGTGCGGCCACCATACTTGTATCGCACTTCATTTATAATCAACGAAGTGCTGAAACGCTCAAGTGATCAGGTACCAGTTTTATTATTTTTTCGGTGTTGGCACACATTAGTGATCAGCTGGTACGGAGTGAACAGCTGGTGGTTTTCAGTGATCAGCTGGTACAAATGAGTGACCAGCTGGTAGCTTTCAGTGATCAGCTGGTACAAATGAAGTGACCAGCTGGTACATTTCAGTGATCAGTTAATATACATCAGTGATCAGCTGGTAGATTTCAGTGATCAGGAGGTACAAATGAGTGACCTGCTGGTATATATCAGCGATCATATAGTACACAGCAGTGATCAGCTGGGGCATATCGGTGATCAGCGGTACACGCCGGTGATCAACTGGTTCACATCGGCATCAGCCACCTCAACGTTGGTGCCGTCAGTGATCAACCACCACAGTGTTGGTACCATCAGTGATCGACCACCACAGTGTTGGTACCATCAGTGATCGCCCACCACAGTCTTGGTACCATCAGTGATCTGCCACCACAGTGTTGGTACCATCAGCGATCGGCCACCACGGTGTTGGTATCATCAGTGATCGACCACCACAGTGTTGGTACCATCAGTGATCGACCACCACAGTGTTGGTACCATCAGTGATCGACCACCACAGTGTTGGTACCATCAGTGACAGACCACCACAGTGTACCTGTCCAAGACCACTGTCTATTTAAAAATTAAGGATCTGTGTGTTGTAATTCAGGGCCTCGGTGTGGACATTTATACAACAATACAAAGAGACGAACTTTGACACTGCTTGGCAACGCCCTGTGTTAGAGGACATCTTCCGGCGAGTAATTTTACTTTATCCGTCACTGTTTTTCTCGGCACTCGAAATAGTACGGCTGCCGCGGTAATAGTCAGTCGTTTCTGCTGCACAGCAAATATCGCCCAATTCAACTGACATGCGTCATATTTCTTCTTTGCCTTCACTGCAACACAAAAGATAAATACGGATAATACTCAATAATTCAGCCACCTTTAACTCAAATCATCAATTTATTGATTATAATTTCTATCCCAAGTGACATTTTTTAGTATCTTCTCGAACTGATTATTCGTACAACTGAAAAATTCGAACGCTTTGTTTCTGATTCCAAGTGCTTCGAATCAATCGTTTAATTCATTTTTTATTGTTGTATGAATGGGTATAAATGAAGGAAAGCTCAGTATATAAACGTGATATCTCCGCTTCAATAATGAACACCCATTACATCTCATTCACACCTTTCTTCTTCCTGTGCCAAGCACTAAACCAGTGCGAGGACTGGCCACTAGGCGGCGTCTCAGTCACACGAGCAGCAATGACGTCAGCGCTGACGTCAGTGCCGTGAACCCGTGACGTCGGCGCGGCCCCTGACAGCTGGTGGAACTTTCCACGGCCTGCTTGGCCCGCGTCCGGCTCGTCGTGATCAGGCGCGTGCGCGGTCGTGTCCGGTGTGAAGACGAGAGGATGCGGCGCGTCAAACAGATTCCCATCGTCGGCGGCGCGCTGGGTTGAGAATAGCGACGCTAGCATGCTACTGCTGTCTTGTGGGGGGACGGATGGGCGAGCAGCACTCGTAACAAGATTGTCTCGTGCTTGTGTTGAGATGCCTGAAGCCAATCCATACGTCATAGGAGAGGGATTCGAAGGTGGAACATTCCCGGGATTTCCCATGAACATGCCAGGGGCGTAGTCGTCCATTTCGCGACCCCCGCACTCATCCTCGCAGGCAGTCACGTGATCCTCCGCTACAACAACTCCCAACGGCGCCGCGCCTGTAAATGGCGTAGGCCTGCTTGCGCCATTGGGTCCCGAGTACCCCTGGGGCATGGATTGCAGGGATGTGAACCTGGGCTCGGTTTGTCCTGCTGTGGAAATATACGTAGTTGTACCGGAAGCTGACAATGGAATCTGACCCGGTCTATACTGCGGAAACGGCCCTGATACAAAAGGTTCCAATCCGGGTCTCTCAGACATATATGGAAACGAACTTGATGGCTGGCTGGGCTGGTTATGGTTGGCCACCGGCTGTTGGTAAACGGAAAAATCGCTCAGAAGCTGCGTTGGTGCCACGCTTGAACTCACTCCGTCTTGTGGGGTAAATGTTAGGGCATCACCGGAAGTGACTGACCCAAATGACGCCATTGGAAAGTGAGCTGACGAGGGATGTGATGTGACGTCATCGGTATCCATGGGAACATCACACGGCCCGGCCCCAGATTCGGATGTTGTTGGCGGTCTTTCTTCAAAGCCTTAATTTGCAAACAAAAGTGGTTTACTACGTTTCATACCCTTACCTAAAATTATGTTACAGAAGTAAGAAAAATGTCAGGGATATCTGTGCACTCGAAGGACAGTTCTTATACTGATAATTTTATCGAAATTTATGCAGCACCACTGAAACCGAATTTTAGGTTGTTACGGCTAATACTGCCAAAATCAAACAATGTACGTCATTCAAGGGCGATGTGATCATATTGTCATTTCTTTACAACCTTTCGGTAAAATACTGAGTACAACTTATTTATACTTATATTTCGATAAATCTAAAGCCCCACCGTGTTTTACTCACCACTCATTCTTGTCACTAGTTACTTTTCACGGAGACAAAAACTACAGGTCAAAACCCAAGGTCAGATTGTCATCATCGTAAGCACGCCATACCAGTTGATCTCCTGTACAAGAACAAAGCACTTGTTTCAAAACGTAAGTTCAGCCAAAAAAAAAAAAGCCGGAAGTACACGAGTATGAACGTGTTCATGTCTCTTCCTGGACTGTACTCAAAACAGATGTTTCTTAAACAACGCCATCCCCCAGCGCCAACTGAGAATGGCGTTACAACTGACAGGTATAATAGTCAACGCGAAATATTATTGACTGGTAAGAAAATGTTGACTTTTAGATCAACATTTTCGTAATTGGGTAACATTACATACATGATGACTCAAAATAAGTCAATATATGCTTTATTACATGACTTAAACAAGTGCAATATCTGTGGGCTTTTGCGTTATGGACATGGGAACTCAGCAAACGGTTTTGCCAAAGTTATGCAATAAATGTAGACCTATACTGACGTAAACGATTCATTTTCTGGAAGCAGGCATCCGGTTTTTAGAAGATGAACTATTTACGTCAACCACCCGCTCCTTCCCCCCTCTTCCGATCCCACATGAACATCCACGACGACAAAATCTTCTCCAATGAAATGTAGTACAACTTAACTCTTAAGCACAGAAAAAACAATACAGAAGTATTTCAGGAACCGTTGTTATAAACCCGATAGTGGAGTATTTTATTGCCGGGTTATATAAGCATGTTTAGGGATCTGCTCTGTCTACGGGGAAAAAGACATAAAACCGAACAATACATTCTTATCGGTGATACAGGAAATTGGGTCAGTTGACTTTATTTCTGTATGCTATTAAATGTTCAGGTGGCGCGGTGTTCTGTGGCCCATGAAAAGTCAGGACAGGAAAATGGTCCTCGGACAAAAAAAAGGGTTTTATTGGAAACACCCAAAGTGTGAATTGGCTTATTAAATCTCGCAGACGAAACTGTGAATCGGCTTATACAGTCGAAACACTGTGGCATGTCATTCTTTAAAGGCGTGAGTCAGGCAATATAATTGAGTTATTTCTTCACAAAATACCCGTGTATAAGCCAATTCGCACTTTTGCCGAAAAGTTTTTGCGTTTCGGCTGAATTCAGGTGGGATAAGGATATAAAGAAATGATAGAAAAAAACGGCAAAACTTATCAAGAAAATTCCATTTTACCAGAAACATATTCACATGTTGATAATAAAAGGGACTGAATAACATGAAAAATAGTTTTTAAAAGATCATATGATGGCTTTATAAATTTGAAAGTGTGCATGTTGAAAGAAAATTAGAATTTTGATGTTTTCCCCTTATCATTTCTTTATAATTTAACCCCCAACATTTTCAGTCGAAACAACACCTCCACCAGAAAAATCCGAAAGTGCGAATTGGCTTATTAGATTTGGTATCAGAGGTGAAGTTAGCTCCAAGAAGGGATACCCTACAAAGTTTCCAGGCACCGCTCTGACAGAGAGACATACGATATTATACAAGTCAGAACTGACTCGGAGCCAAGGTGAAGTGAGGTTTCCGTGAACAGATAAAATACTGGGCGATAACATCAGATTATTTAAATCAGGAAATGGTTATCCGCCAACTAAAGATTTTAGCGCACTTGTAAAAAGTGTCTTTATTCATGCGTTGTTGTACAACGACTAACGTTTCAGGGGATCTACTTGTTATGTATAAACACAGAGCGGATGGATATTTTTAAAAGCAATCCCCACAGTCAAAATTGCCGAGCTCAGTCAGGTGGTGAACAGATCTGCAGGTCATGCATTAACGCACAGGAAACGAGATGGAAAATTTAGAGATAAAATGCGTGTATTCTTTTGGGCATAACTATTTACCGGTCTAATAACTGGTTCCAGAACTACCTGTTCTTTTCAGATTTAACTGGAACCGGTTATAACGGTCCGTACCCGAGGTTACTTCCGGTTAAGTTCCTAACCTCACGTGACGTCACATGATAATGTCAAAATGGCTGCCAAACTGTAAGAGTTTTTTTTTTTGTTTTCTTTGTTTATTTTCGGTTATTGAGCTATTTATGTACTCCATCAAGAGGGCTTTGTAAACAAATATGGATAATAATATGACGTTGAAAGTTTCAAGTGCTTGAACAAAAATTTTCGGTTCATCCATTTTTCGGCCTTCCATTTGAATTGTTTACATTTTTGGGGTCGGGTAAACCTGTTCTTTTACTAGCGTAACTAAAACCAGAACCGGATGTATTGATTCTTCTGGTTCGGTCCAAATGTAACTCGAAAAAGAATACACGAAAAGAAAGTTTTGCGTTTGCCTTTATTATATTTAAAAAGTAATGGCATCTTGGAAATACAGTAATATAACATACATACTGTATAATCGCCTAAAAAATACCACCTTGCCGTCTTGATATGGGAGTTAATATACTTTTTCAATATGGATAGCTGTGTCTTTGTTTTGTGACTTTTTAATCTGCCTGTTCACTGAGTCTCAAGGCTTTTACTTTGCCAATGTTGCCCGATATAAAATTTGACATCCGTGGATCTAGCTCCCAGTTAGCTTCTACTTGCTTTTACTCAGTATATGTCTCCGTCAGAGCAAAGATGCCTTCTATTATTTAGATGATAGGGGTCAACTTTATATGCTCTGAGGCTGGGCTTCACCAGGGCGGTCTTACATATGACGGCATCTATCGTCTGTATGTATGCAAACTTTTACTTAAAATGCCTTTTCACCTACGTTCCTCAGTGGCCTTTATCCGTCACTAGTGCGCTATCCGTTATATGTGTACTGAAATAATTTTTCAAAATGCTATCCCCCGTTAGATTAGTTGAGATGTGGCAGCAATGTTCCCTAAATGGTCACCGCGCGGCTTTTATTTTTTTCCGTTTCGGCTAGTTAAATATCCCTTGACATTGTGGTTTCATTACTGTCGATTTTACCTATGTGACTGACACAGTATTTTAGCCCGATCCGAAAAAAATAAACATAAATGCTACATTTTTATATTATTTTTAATCTCTTTTAAAGTGTTACTGTTGCTATATTTTTAGTTTTTAAGCGGACTCCTGACACAATTGTTGTGTTTCTTGCATGAATCAAACTAAGGGTAAAGATAATACAAGCAGTCGGATAGTTTTATTACATTGAAATACTCAGCGCTCTTTGCTATTGTGGGTTCGACTTCCACAGAGTGCCTGTATAATGATTTCATATGCAACTAATATGCACTCTCCGGGGGGTAGCACAACGCACGTTGACTGTGCTCATTTTTGCAGACATCGTGGGGCTAGTCTTATCACATCAGTACAGAGTATAACCGTAGTCTGTTTGCACGTATGTATGTGTTGTGTATATGTGTAGCCAGTGACTTCCGTTTGTAAATAAAGACATGGCGGCAACTTGGCGTCTGTTTAGTTTCAATTAGAGTTTCCACGTAGCCACCTAACGCATATGACAAATGGCGACGAGCAAATCGTGTTGCGTCGGACCGAAGAGGTTATGAGGATCTGGTGGAGAAGAAAGACGCAGAGGAAAGTACCGAAGATAACGTAAAAGTGAGTGTTTGCTGAAGTGACTTCTGAACGATGGCATCACTGATCGGACGATTGGAGCCCTTCGACGAGACTGCTGGTGACTGGGAGCTGTACAAGGAGAGGTTAGAGCAGTATTTCATTGCCAACGACTTAGCCGACAACAAAAACGTTGCTGCAACCCTTAGTCTGATTGGCGGAAAGACCTATTCCTTGCTACATAGCCTGTGCTCACCTAACAAGCCATCAACAAAGACGTTCGAGCAAATTGGTGAGTTGCTACAAGAACATCTCAGTCCAAAGCCCAACGTGATAGCGGAGAGATACCGGTTCTACAAGGGTCAGCAACAGACGGGTGAGTCGGTGACAGATTACGTGGGTGTCCTCCAAAGCTAAGTGAGCATTGTGAGTTTGGTGAGCGTCTGGCAGAGCACCTCAGAGATCAGCTGGTTTGTGGGATAAAGAACGAAAATGTCCTGAAAAGATTGTTGTCGGAGAAGAATTTAACCTACCAGAAGGCCAAGGAGATAGCAATTGCCATGGAAATGGCCATGAAGGATGTATCGGAAATCCAAGGAGCATCGGCAAATGTTAACAAGTTGCAGAGGACCACTGGAAATCGTTGCTTCAGGTGTGGCAGGAATGGTTATGGCCCCGAGGAATGCCGTTTTAAGGACGAGAAATGTCACAACTGCGGTAAGAAAGGCCACATTAAGAGAAGATGCAAGATGAAAAAATCCGGTAAGTCATCTACCGAGAGCAAAAAGACCGGGACAGACCAGTTTAAGAAGCGAAAGCCAAAGAAGAAAGTTTTTTATGTTGATGACGATGAAGTGACCACTGATAGTGAAGATTCTAATGGCGACAGCACTTCCGGTTCAGATCTCGGCTATACGGAAGTTGTTTGTGATGTAAACAATAATAGCGAGAAGAAATGTGCGTCTATTACGATCAGTCCTAAAATAAACGGTAAAATTACCAAAATGGAGCTTGATACGGGATCTCTGCTTTCGATAATATCGAAAAGGGATTATCAGCGCCATCTTGGTAAATTACAGCTGCGAAGAACAAACGTTGTGTTAAAAACCTATACTGGAGAATGTGTAAGGCCAGACGGGTACGTGAATGTTCTGGTGGAACACGAAGGTAAGGAACATCGTTTGCGGCTGTACATTCTTCACGGGGGAGGTCCACCTTTGTTTGGTAGAGATTGGTTCCGACACATCAAGTTAAATTGGCACGAAATCAAGTCTGTACGGATGGCTCAAGGTAAGAAGAAATTAGACCATCTTCTGGAAAAACACAGTGAGTGTTTCGGCAAAGAATTGGGTGAGCTAAAAGGGATAACTGCGAAGTTACACCTCAAAGAAGGAGTTACCCCGAAATTTGGTAAACCCAGACAAGTACCGTTCGCAATGAGGGGCAAGGGCGACAAGGAGCTGGACAACATGGTGAGTAAAGGGATCCTTTCACCGGTAGAGTGGAGTGATTGGGCTGCACCCATTGTCCCAATTCTGAAGAAAGACGGTTCTGTTAGGATATGTCGCGATTTTAAGGTCACTGTCAACCCATTGCCTACTATTGAGAGCATGTTAGCAACATTGGCAGGTGGAGAGAAATTTTCAAAGATAGACCTCAAAACGGCGTATCTTCAAATGGTAGTGGGCGAAGAATCGAGAAAATACCTGACCATCAACACACAGAAAGGACTTTTTGTTTTCAATCTCCTGGCGTATGGTATTGCCCCAGCTGCTTCTATTTTTCAACGCGCAATTGAACAGGTTTTAAAAGTTATCAAAAACGTGCAGTGTATTTTGGATGACAGGATAATCACTGGTTCAGACGATGACGATCACCTATGTACCCTCGAGAAAGTCTTTCAGCGATTAATAGAATACGGCCTTAAAGTCAACCCCAACAAGTGTGAGTTTTTCAAAGATTCCATTGAATTTTGTGCTCACATCGTCGACAAAGACGGAATCCACAAGACCGATTCGAAAGTCAAGGCAGTTACAGATGCGCTAGCTCCAAGAATTGTTTCTGAGTTACGAAGCTGGGTCGCCCTGGTGAACTACTACCACCGCTTCCTACCCGACTTGTCTATGATACTACATCCATTACATCAGTTGCTCCACAAAAATCAGAAATGGCCATGGACAGACTCATTTGAAACAGCTTTTAAGAAAACGAAGGATCTCATCACATCTGATCTCGTTTTAGCACATTATGATCCGAAACTGCCGCTTCGACTGCACTGTGACGCATCATCAAAAGGTATTTCTGGAGTTATTTCGCATATCTACCCAGATGGAAGCGAACGCCCCATTAGTTTTGCATCACGAACATTGTCAAAAGCTGAACAAAATTACTCACAAATCGATCGAGAGGCCCTCAGCATCATTTGGAGCATCAAGAAATTCAATATGTACCTGTTTGCCCGAAAATTTACTCTAGTTACCGACTGCAAAGTTTTAGTTTCTATCTTTAATCCCAAAAAGGTATTTCAACAACTACGGCTTCGCGGATGCAGAGATACGCCATTTTCCTTACTGGCTATAATTATGAAATTGAATACCGAAAGACAAGTGAACACGCCAATGCTGACGGGTTAAGTAGACTACCCCTTCCGGTAAGCCAGAAAAATTTCTTCAGGAGAGAGAGCAATATTCTACGCTGCCCTACTCGACAACTTTCCGATTTCATTCAAATAAATTGCCCAGGCAACGTCAAAAGACCAGGTATTGTCTAGAGTTTTCGAATTCACAAGAAATGGCCGGCCCGGTAAAGTTGAAGAAGATCTTTCCCCTTATCATTCACATGAATCAGAATTATCTATTTCACAAGAGTGTCTGCTCATTGGAAACAGAGTGGTTATTCCGGAAAAGTTCCAGAGAGCATTCCTGCAAGAACTCCATAGTGCCCATCCTGATATGGTGAAAATGAAAAAAATTGGCTAGATCGTACATTTGGTGGCCCAATATCGACAGTGATATCGAAACACAAGCTAAAATGTGCCCGAGCTGCATAGAGATAAGCAAAGCTCCAACAAGAGCTACAGTGCACCCCTGGGAATGGCCAAGTCAGCCGTGGAAAAGGATCCACATTGATTTTGCAGGACCTTTTCAAGGCCATATGTTTATCATAATAGTCGATGCACACTCCAGATGGCCAGAGGTACGGATCATGGAAAAAAATCACTGCCCCGGAAACTGTCAAAGTACTTCAAGAACTGTTTAGCGCCTATGGAATTCGTGATGTTATCTGTACAGACAATGGTACAACCTTCCATTCTGAAGCCTTCCAGAAATTCTTAAAACTACATGGAATTATTCACAAAACTACGAGTCCTTTTAAACCATCGCGAAACGGTTTAGCAGAACGTATGGTTCAGAGTCTGAAATCTAGTCTCAAATCGATGAAGCACGAACCTCGTTCAATGCACTAGAAAGTAGCTAAATTTCTACTCATGTATCGATCAACTAAAAACGCAACTACCAACTAGACCCAATCCTTGTTATTCCTAGGACGTGAAATCAAAGCAAGGCTGGATTTGGCAAAACCCAGTTTGCGCGACATCGTTTACAGAAATGTAAACACCAAAGACGAATTTCAGCGCCGTTCTTTTAGTGTGGGTGATGAAGTACTTGTGAGGGACTATCGACAAAAGCACGGAAAATGGACATTTGCAGTTATCTCGCGGAAAATCGGAACGTTAATGTACGACGTTTTGGTTGACAATTCGATGTGGAGAAGACACGTTGACCAAATCCGTTGTTCACAACACCCGGTTGAAGAAAAACATATCAAGAGCGATAATACCCATCAGCCATTAACTGTTTTACCCAAGCCCACTGAATCTAACCCGACAGTAGACCGTACAGCTATTCCGCGTAGCACAGCGCCATCTACATCTGGTGAAACCATGATTTCAAAGGAGAAACCCGCTGTTTCTAGCCGAAAAACTGTGACAGTTAGAATTCCAGAGCCTTCTGTCAATGTTTCACACCCCATTTCACCGGCTAAAGCGAAAACTGAAATTTCAAGTGTCGGTGGTCGTGTATCGCGATCAGGTCGTTCTGTAAGATCGCCAAAGAAGTACGGTTTCGAGGACTAACATTTAGTTAAATGTCGTACAATTAAGATATTTTGCTATGTTCAATTATTATTTATTTATTCTAAGCCAATATTAACGTTTTATGTTTTTTTAATGTTGTACAGGCGCCGATTTGATAGCTGGTTGCAGTTCAGTTAAAGTGCTGATAACGTTGCTGTAATGTTGACAATTTTTACAGTTAATCGACATTTCAGCTGCTGTAATTGTGTACGGTAAATATAAAAAGAAGAGAATTTTGGATTTATCTTTTGCATTTAATTGCTTACAATATATCTGAACTAAGTGGCAAGTTTAAGATTATGGTTTAGATATCTCTGAAGTAGTTATTTTGCGTATTCGTTGTCCTTTATAATTACTTCGAGCTTAATTTCCATGCCTGTTAAGTGATCCTTGAAGTCACACTCATGGATCGAGTTTATGATCAGAGAACGTCGAATCGTAGTGATAGCGATAATAAAGAGCAAAAAAAAAAAAAAAAGAGTTGAAAAAGTAAAATTCCGCAATTTTCAGGTAATCTAATTGCTATATTCTGTTTAGTATACTTATAAATTTTATATCTCTTTGTTTGATAATCAGATAAAGTGTTCAACTGAATGCTGGTAGCAAAATAGCAGTTAAAGCACAGTTAAGCAGTAATCTATACAGTAAGGCTTGTTTCAGTACGCGGGTAATGTTGTGTATATGTGTAGCCAGTGACTTCCGGTTGTAAATAAAGACATGGCGGCAACTTGGCGTCTGTTTAGTTTCAATTAGAGTTTTCACGTAGCCACCTCACGCATATGACAGTATGTATGTAAACTTTTGTTTAAAATGTTTCTTCTCCCTGAGTTTTGATCGAACTCCTTTGCAATTTGTTCGAATGTTCTATAGGAAGCTCTGTCTTACTAAGTTTTTTGCAAACCGTCAACAATTGGCCGAATGGGGCCATTTAAAACCCTTTGGTGGCCAATTCGCAAAATGCTTCTTCTGCCAAAAATTTGACTTTTTAATTTATAATTTTGAGCTAATGTTTAACAACGGGATGTTACAATGTGGCTACCTCTTTCGGCTACCATACAAGCCTATTGATACGTAATTTGTTAGATCTCGGCTGTACACATTGACCCTGGAAATTTTTGTTTTAAGATTTAGAAAATCCAACCATTTCGCATAATTCGACCTTAACTATAGGTGAAGTAGCATTTGAAAAGAAATTTCGCATTGGCTTTTTTTTTGACGCGAACACACACTTGGTTACACTGATCCAGAAATTTATGTCGCAACTCCTTATCCTCAGTATGTAGCACATATTGCTTCTGTCCTGTGAGGAAATTTTGGTGGTATCAGTTAACCATTTTACTGGTAATACGTTTTAGTCCTTTACGTACCTTGCTGTGCTACCACCGGAGAGCGCCGGTTAATTGTAGAAGAAATTGCTATGCAAGCACTCAGTGTGAGTCGAACCCACAATAGCAAACAGCGCTAAGTACTGACTAAAACATACATTTGTGACCCTTTTTATTTGTTTACAACTTTTTCATATTTCTTTTCATTTTTTTCATTTTTCTTAGATATCGCCAAAAAGGCAAGTTTTAAAGAAAAGGTAACCTGAAGAACGTTCTTCTAGCATTTAGAAGAAATCCAACCAATACTACAGGAGACATTGCATTTAAAAAAATGAATATGTTTTGTTTGTAAGTCATACAAGAATGTGCAGGGACAAGTGATTAGCCCAGATCTAGTGGATGAAGTATCAATAGACTTGTATGGTCGGCATAAAGTGGTAATCTATTTTTAACAAGATTGCCAAGAACATTGCCCAAGCTCATGAATGCTAATGTCAAGATTTATGACATATAAGTATAACCTGTAACCCAAATTTCAAGACACTTATGTGCACGTTTCCAATGAAACCGTAGGAGGATATACGTGTTATTTGCTTTTTGACCAATACTTCTGCCAAATTTTGACGAATTACCAAAGAAGTAATAACCACGCAGGCGGTACTGTGTATCACTATTAAAAGGCACTGAGGTTATTTTCCTGGTATTAGTTAAGAGTTTTCAGAAAAAATGCTTTATCGCCAATATTTCGACCAATTTTTGGCGAATCAAAAAGAAAAAAGAGAGAGAAACAATACCAAAGTAGTTTCGAATATCCGCTTCTCTAATTTAAATTTTTAAGAAGGTAATATTATATAACTAGCGTTAGGTAGCAAGAAATTGGTTCTCTGCCAAATTTTTCGAATTAAGAAAAACAGTAATAGCCAGATAGGTATCAGTGATGACTATCTTTATCTAAAATTGGAAGAAAATTAGAACATTCCTCTGGTTTGAGTTGAGATTTTACTGATTTTTTTCTGTTTTTGGCTAATTTGCTCTCCAAATATAGCCAGTCACGAAAAACAAGTAATGCCCGAATAGTGGTAATGATCTACCTATACTATAACAAGACAATGAAGCTACTTTTCTTCAGTTTGTTAAGATTGTACTGATTTTTTAGTTTTTTTACTAAAATTACCGCCAACGTTTGATAAATCGATAAAAAGTAATAGCCAGGTAGACACTTATGCACCTTCCTTCCGCCGAACTCTTAGAAGTTTGCGCCAAAACCCCAGGAGGAGATATGTTTCGAGGAAATTTGTTTTTTTTTGCCAACATTTCTGTCCGCTACCATCAACCAAAATCGCAAGACATTCAGGCTAAAAACCTAGAAGAAGATAGATTTTTCACCTTAAAAGCGAACATACACGCATACTTTCGAGACTGCTATAGGCCCTGCTTTTCTAAAAAGCCGGGACTAAAAATCGGTTACTGAAAATTTTTCAACGGACTGCGCTATAAAATGAGAGCATTCTGACTAAAATGACTTGCAGAAGAACTATTTTGAGAAATTTGATCCAACAGAGGCATAAGGCTAACTTTTGGAGGTGCGCAAAGAAAAAAAATTAAAGAAAACATCACATGAAAAATAATATTATATAAACTCCAATAAACCGAATCAAACCGCAGAAGACCATGCATTTTTGAAAACAAAAAAAAATATAATGCCGCCAGTTTGCCAATTTGAAACTCGTTACCGCAAAATGTCCTCATTGAGCCAATTTTTGGTGCATCGTAAAGACTGTAGCTTCTCAAGAGAGAAAAGAGTAGTGAACATCATGGGAGATCAAGCGTTTTGACAATCGGCTAAAAAGAATTTAAAAAAATGCCCCCATTTGGTCAATTTTTAAGTGAAAAAGTAATTTGTCAAAATAGGCCTTCCTAGTAAACATTTATGCAAAATCTGAAGACCATCCGATGAAAACTGTTGGAGAAATAGTATTTGAGTAAAGGTTAGATACGTACATACGGAAGTATGCACATTCTCACACAGACGATGGGCTGCACACCCCCTCCCCCACTACGCTTGAAAGTCTTACAAAGATATTTTTTCGTATGACATTATAGGGTTATCTTAGGCCCATGCCACAAAGTACAATGTAACTTTTGTTCATATACACATCTATATTTGTGCATATATAAGCCGATTCGTACTAAGACCTTTGCTGAAAGTCTTTTACATTTCGACTGAAATCAGTAGGGATAAAGATATATAGAAATGATAGAAAAGCAAAATTCCATTTCTGTCAGAAACATATCCACACGTTGACCACTAAAGGAGCTATCTAATATGTAAAATAGTTTTTAAAAGATTATATATGGCTTTTCAAATTCGAAAATATGCAATTTGAAGGAAAATTAGAAGTTTGATGCTTTTCCTTGTCAATGCTTTATAATTTATCCCAAAAATTGTAGCCGAAACGGCGCCTCCGTCGGAAAAATCCTAAGCTACCAAGTGGCTTATTTCTGTTAGCCCTTGCATGTGGGAAAGTTTCCGTGTGTACCAAGTAAGTGTAAGAAAGTGCTGACTCGGACCTAATGTACGGTTAGAAATATTTGTTTTTGCATTTGTTACGAATTACTTTTCTATTTTTTGGACTCCTTTTCATTTTATCCAAAATATATCCTTGCTACAAACAAACGAAATAATTGTTTGGTATGAATTATAGCGATACTTAGTTCTTTAAACGTTTGCAAATCACACAAAATCCTTTAAATAGTTGGTTGTAACCGCTAACTGTAGTATTTGGAAAGCACCGACAGAGGATCTGTGCTGTTATATTAATAGAAAAAGGTGCATTATTCCACTTTACAGAAATTTCTCAGCCCACAGGAATTCTTCATTAACCTATCAGAGTTTACAAAATATCCATCAAGGGCCCAGCAGAACACATTGTGAGTTCGTTGAAACTGGTATAAAGACAATGATGCAATTAACAATGCTCAGTGCATAAGCAGTTAACAAGAGTTTTGCTGAAGTGCAAAGAACAGTAAGACCAACGATTATTAATATGTTAATATGTGACAGTTTTGCACAATACAAGATACTATAATCGGTAGGTTTGAAAAAAAAACATGTATTCAATCGTTTTGAATATCAAGTCTGATTTCCACAGTTTTTGTAGCCATAGTACAATCTCTGTTTCATTAAAAATAATCTAAGCCATTCGGCAAATAAAAGTAACACAGAAGGAAAACAGGTGTTGATTTGGAGGCATTGTTGGTATATTTTCTCTTTATGTACAAAATAAACATCTGTGATAGTTTTTAAAAAAAAACAGTGAACTTATACATGCAGACACATTCTGATATATCCGCTTTGTAAATTTTATCAACACTTACACTGGCGCCCAGGTAATTTAGGAAAACCACACCATATGTACATTTTCCTAACGTCGGATAAAGAATTTAAATTCGTTATTGACAAAAATCAAAATTCATTGACCAAATGAGTTAGCGGGTGATACTGATGCTCGGTCAGACAAATGGTTTCATTAAGGTCGCTTTTTTATAAAATAATTTGTTGTGAAATGTATTTCAACATATCGCTGCATTTCATTGAATCGATGCTACAGATAATACCACCGACAATAGTGAAAAACATGAATAAAAAGTAAGAAATAGGATATAAATATCAAAATGTCTCACATGGTAAATAAGGAAAGAAAAAAATTCTGATTATTCCATGTGAAACATATAGCATTCAATCATAGCAAATAAAACATGTATTGATCAGCAAATTGTCTACTATCTAATGTACATATGAAAAACTATACCAGTTTCCAAACTGGACAAAGCTGATTTCGTTACTCATTCAGATGAAACGGACATATCCGTAAGTTATTCAGTCAAGTCTACCTTGTGGTAGAGAGGTATTTTGAATGCACTTACGAACATATTATTTTTGTATAGATATTTGTTAAAAACGCACAAAAAATTGAAAAATTGGCCAAATGTTAAGCAAATCTTTCGATTTTTAAAACTTGTTTGACACAAAGTTACTAACTGAAATAACAATAATTTTTATTTTAAGGTTACAACTATTAACTTTTACATTGTAGTTATGTTTATGTTGGGCATAGTATAAGCAAGTGTAATAATTAGGCTAAAATTTATATATTCATAAACAACTCATGAGATAATTCATGAATATATAATATACGTATGACGCAAATATTTACGCAAATTATTTTGACACAATTTGAAAGTGGAACCGTATTTGAATCATCAGGAATATTAAGTATAGTGGACTACATGTCTGACAAAAATCAAGCAAACTCTCAATTTCAAAGAAATTAATGAGGCAGAATGTCTCTTTCGTATCAAATTAGATCATTTTAATTCAATTATATAGCAAATGCTAAACATGAGGATGCTGTTTTTATTTTCTTCTTTGTCAATGGTAGAAAATAAAATAATGTCGAGGTGTTAACACATGTAGATAGAATCCTGTCACCTGTGTTTTTATTTTATATACTTTTATAATTGCAATCGAATGAATACTTTGATACTTTTTAAAGATGTGTGCAACTATGGTTCATGTGCGTTGACATGGATAAAGCTGCAACATGAAAACACAATATTATCGCTGTCATGTTTAGTTGTGATGATTGCTGTGAAGAATATCTTTTGATGTTGAGTTTCATGAATAGTAATGTTTCTGATGCATTTAAAGTCGCTATCTTGTATTATTACTCACATCGAGTAACAGTGCAATCTCGTATTAAGAAATTTAGGAAATCGCAGAAAATCTGAAATCGTCAACGAAATCATCTTAGGAACA
Organism: Protula sp. h YS-2021; assembly: GCA_949752745.1. Taxonomy (NCBI): domain Eukaryota; kingdom Metazoa; phylum Annelida; class Polychaeta; order Sabellida; family Serpulidae; genus Protula; species Protula sp. h YS-2021. The sequence goes on along the minus strand of OX457027.1, from coordinate 84,694,647 downwards.
AAAGAGAATTCACACAAATCTTATAGGTACCTGGCTTTCCGCAACGAACTTTGCTGTGCGACACACAAGCAACGAGATTGGACTGGGTAACATCTAACAATGTATTTCTGCTATATCACAATAGAGTCTAGTCCATTAACCCCTGAGGTGATTACCCCCGGTGATTACCCTCCTGGTCTTTACCCCCTTAGGCCTTTACCCCCCCCCCCCGGCCGATACCCCCAGATTGAAATATGCATAAAGGTTAATTTATTAATTAGATTATATCTTGGCGCAAAAGATAAACATGACCATCTCCATTCCCTACAACACTATTAGTGTTGTTAATTTTTAAATGAACACGTTTGTGGATACTTTATTTCATCAAAGGTCATCATAGGCCAGTCGAATGCAATGAATCTTCAGATTGAAGATTGAGGATTAATATGCATACATATAACCGAATCAGTTTATTGCAATTGACTTTCAATTGCAATTTTATAATCAAATCAATGGATTTTTCATGTTCTTGTCATCGAGCGTGACAGAAAGACATGAAAAAGATGAGAGGGATGACCTGATTCATTTTATTGTATTTTCCAACTGCAATAAAATTAAATTTCATTGCAATAAAAAAAGTCAATTTGCAGTTTTGAATGACATCAATATAAATCCACTTTTAATTTTATTCATTTCATCGTACCTTATATCAGAAAGATGATTAAAGGGATCAGAGATCATATTTCCCTGTCATCTTTTATATCTACTATACCTTTACAACAGTGTTCAGTTTTTTCAGAATAAAGGTTATTTGATAAGTGAGAGATTTATTTGTTTTGATTAATTATTTTTTAATTCCAGAACAGGAATGCATGTAATAGATTTCCTAATAGATTTCCCAAAGACCGGGAGGTAATCACCGGAGGGTAATCATCTAAGGGGGCAAAGGCCGGGGGATTAATGGCCGGGGGTAATCACCTTGAGGGAAAAGGCCGGGGTGGAGGATGGCCGGAGGGTTATCACCGGGGGTAATGGCCTGCTTCGATGGCTAAGCAGTACTATTTATCGGTTTATGCTATAGTAGCTATGCGCCATAATGCCAATGTGCCTTGTGCTGGATTCAGGCACTTGTAAAGAGTCAATGAGCATTCAGCCAAATCTAATACAAAACCAACACCACGATCTATCTCTTTGTCCACATCGAAGTCCTTTTTCTGTTACATATTTCTGCAATGGGTTTTTTTTCTCTTTCCGTTCGTGGCATAGCAGTAAAAATTCGTCATATGTTTGATACGTTGGTTCGTTTAGTAATAAATCTTGTACTAGTGCGCGATAGCCACTGGCGTTCAACGGAAATATATAGAAGTGTCGCATTCTTACTTTGAGTGTATTTCTTTCTGTTTGCACTGAACTATCTTAACTTACGGAATAGTTAGAACTGTGATTGTTTTAATTTAAGGCAACAGTAAAAAGTTCTTGCATGCGACTGGTCATTGTGAAACTTACCACCTGAAGCTTGAACATCGTTGTGCTATACGTGACTTAATCTAGTTTTGAGTTAATGAGCTGTCTTAGAGAGCAGTGAAGTTGATAATCTCGCTCGAAGCGCATAAAAGCAACGCTATGGATTTGTCTACCTTGAAATTTAGGAGTGGGTTGAGCCAAAGGGTCCTTTCTGTTCCTGAAACCGACCGTGATGTGCCCTTCAAGTGACAAGAAAACATCGGCAGATTTCTTGGTCAGAGGGGTCTTCGCCTGTCGCGAAAATGATAGGTGGACAGATTGAAGTATCTCATAGTTGGAGAAGGACAGTATATTGACTGAGCGAATGATCCTGCCCACCAAAAAGAAGCGAATTTAAATTGCTTTGAGGTGGTAACTACCCCAACAGCTTTGATTTGTTTCGTGCTCCCTCCTAATTAAGAAAACTTATAGTGCTTGATTGCTGTAGGACATCGATTACCTTTTAAGAATGGTGAGAATTTCTATCGATACGCAATCACCATGTTAGGTTCCCGTTGGATCATGGTCGTGAGTTCGATTTCCCGTAACGGCACTCGTATGTAAGTGAAAACTGCATACAACGACCCGGCCTATCCATGCCTAGGAGTGTGCATGTTCAATTGGGTATTTGGCTTCACTCAATAGTACATGTCACAAGAAGGAGTTTGAACTCCAATCTTAGTTAGAAGGCAGCCTACCTGTTAAACTGGCGTACACATGCAATTGAAGGGCACACGATGTGAATGCGTGAACTGCCTTGAGTCCTAACAGGGAAGAGCGGGATTTAAAGATCTCACTATTGTTATTACTATTTTAAGATGACAGATATATGGGGGCATTTCCCTCACTGTCGCGTTCCACAGCTAGATAGCACTGCTGGGATCATTCAGACTACCAGTGAGTTCTGCTTATACGCGTGCTCCGAAAGATTTCAGGTGGACTTATCCAGTTAACAACCAGGAAAAATACTATGCCGGACCCACTGAACAACATGCACGGGCCTTGGCCTTGATTGACGATCAGCCTTGGGTGATCTTGGTAATCAGATGATCTATTGTATCTAATTGCATCTACCACTGGACTCTGCTGACTGGTGTCGACTGCTATGATGGCGTTTAGCTCTATGGGATTAGAACCTGATCATGTGAAGTACGACATGCATTCGTTAGACACGTCTACTGCGGTTGATAGATCCCTCGACACGCCAATTGAGTAGACGCTCCATCAGAAGATAGATCCTTAAGAATACACTATTCGACAAAAATGAGCAGCAAGGGAAGCCTTTTCATACGTGGAATACTATACACCATAATAAACTGGATGTCAGATGTAATGGAGACAGGAGTGACAATGACTTCTACCGAGTATTACAATGCGAACCCGGGTGATAAACGCTCCGGTCATGAATCGGTCCTAAGAAGCTCTGAGGGTGCTATCACAGTCACATTTAAAGTGCATTGAATTGTTCAATTAACAGATGTGGTGAACATACTAGTAATAGTATGATTATTTTTTGCCTATTTTCGGAATAGAACTGATGAAATCGTATCATGCGATGTTAGACATTGCTCGAAAATGCGTGCTTGCCTATCTGATGGTGAGAGTGTTATACAAGAGCAGCATGTATTAAAAGTGTAATGACGAAGGTTAGTTAGGGTATCGGATCAGTTTATACATCATATATGATATTGAAGAGGAACACGAACGTGGTCTTTAATTCAACCGATTCTACTCCGCTGACTCTACTTTTATATACCCACTATTGTTGATTTAATTTGACAGAATCAGAGTAGTCTGCGATACTGTTTGTTGTCCGTCTTCTGTGTTGGATTATTTAGAGCTGATTAAACTAGAATGTCAGACCTTCACGGTATAAAGGAACAGTTTATTTGGCAAAGGATGGAACTGCCATGGGAATGATAGGGATATTGACCTGGTCCTTAATTGAACCTGTCCTCCACATTTGGCCTTACTTGTTATATAACCACTCCTCGTGTAAAAATTCTGGATTAATTGAGCTCGTTCGACAACGAAACATTCAAATAAGAAAGCAGAATGCAACACAAGAAGCTTTAATTGAGAACATGCAACACAACACAAGAGATTGTCTGGGTTCATACCGCTTTATTTAGCAATAAAGTTTTCCATGTGAATAACTTCCAAGCCAGTACTTAACTCTTTGACCTTATATGTCTTGTACTATGACATAATTTCTTGAAACTAAGCACTGATGAAGTGAGCGAGTATTTACCATGTAATTGATTTTTGTCTAAATATGTACTTTACTTCTGGTATAATTTTTTAAAATTAATTCCCACGTTTCATACATATTAAAGACTGGTAAAATGCTATGGAAAACAACGGAGACGCATTCTTAACTCTGTCTATTAAAGAAACGAAAAATGATAAAGAAGTCGACTTAAAATTGATATTCTCTTTTATAAAACAACAAATGAAAGATAGCGTCACCTGTAACTACACACGAATGCCGTTAACCAATACGGTAAAATTATTATTATTAACCCACCAGACATGTTGTGCACAGTCTATTCACCGATACCGTAAATTTTATTGCACTATTCAGGACAGGCAAACATGCTCAGTAGAACGGTTATGTTAATTTACTTGTTACTTATTACGCCCGCTCCTGATCGACATCTAGATTTTATTCAGAATCACGCACACAAAATGAACAAAAACATATAATGTTTTAGCACCTTAGATAGCCAGTTAACTTGAGCAGAATCCATTTGTATCTTTTATATCCCAGTACTATATTGCCTCCTACTTGTTGCAAGCAACTTTAGCTATGCAAAGCAAAACGCTTTCCTCACATACAAATGTCACGTTGGCTTACACATGACGTTGAAGTGGTTACATATGACGTGCATATGACCTTCATTCTCATAGATTTATATGAGAATGCATATGATACACAGTGCGTATTATAATCAGTACAAGGTTAGTTCCTTGATCAACTTGAACACTTTTTTATATAGTGCATAAATACTGACCGGACATAATGTTAAAATATATATAATATAATATAATATGATATAAATATAATATAAAAAATATTTAGTCTTAAAAATACATTCACGCTTTAGCTGTATATCTGTATATTGTCTGCAGGATCAACATATAGAAAAAAAACCACGAACGCGACGCGATCCTAATTTTAAACTTTGTTTTAATCCAAGAACAAAGAATTGACACGATTTATCCACAAAGTGAATTTAAATTCGATAAAAATACATGTACCTGGTAGTGATCATTTTGGTGCAAGACAATTCAAAACTAGAGAATTCAAATAACGTAATAAAGACTGCAATTATAAATGGGGGATCAGCTCTGTGGACAGATTTAAAAATACTGTAGAAACATATAAAAATAATGAGCGGCACCTTTCTATTTCTAGCCTAAATGGTACACTTGGAAACATATAACATCTTGCATCTTTTTATCATTGGCATTAAGCAAAACTTGTGACGAATTAACTGATATCTTGGTGACGAGGGGGAAGGGGATATTTGGTCTTCATAGTCATGGGGATGTTCGGCTGAAGACAAAACTATATATGAAATCCTCAAAAGCTTATGCAGACTAGTTAATAAACACCTTCAACGACTTTTCTTAAGAGGAAAACTTGTCTCTAAAGACATTGAATTGACTAAGGAAACAAAAGGAGAAACGGAAATTAAATTGACTAAATAAACAAATATGATAAACGGTTTACTGATTTGTTATATAATAAAATAGAAAATCTAAAACAATGTAACCCCAAGGAACTTTGAAACCTTGACTTGAAAAACGAAAGAACAGAAAACAGCGACATGATGTGTTTACATCACGATAATAAATCAATTTCTAGACATGAATTGGATAAACAAACAACTTCGGAAGAAGTAGTAAAACAATACAAACCCTAAAATCTGGTAAAGGTTATTCAAATATCAAAATAAATGCTATAAAGTGATGTAGAAAATCTCAGCAAACCGATTTCCCATTTATTTACCTTGATATTAAAATCACTGTCCTGAAAATGGGAATTGTTAATATGTATACCAATATTCAAAGTTAGTAACAAAACTGACATGAGAAACTACAGTGGTATAACTCTAAGCATCTGTCTGTCAAACTTATTTATTGATGAATAACGGACTGGTAACTTTTAGGCTCATGCAATACTGAGTGAAGAATAAATCGTCTTCAGAAATGGATATAGAGCAAGTGAACAGCTATTTGTATTAACATTTATTATCGATAGCGTTTTGTTTTTTGATCTTTCAAAAGCCTTTGACGCTGTTTGGAGAAAAGGTTTTCTCTTAAATTATGTGAATGTAGACTTTGGAGCTCTAAGTGAGCTCTAAATTTGTGTCAGTTATTAAGATCATGTACTTGAATACATGAATGTTCGAAAGTAAAAGTTACTAGAATGTTGTCAGTAAATTCAATTTTAAATGGAACCAGGCGGGGATGTAATTTCAACCACATACTGTTTAATGTTTTCATTAATGAGCTAGTAGTAATGCTAAGTAATTAGGGAAAGGGCTCAGTAGAACTTTGCGATTAATTTATAAACATTCTACTATACGCTAATAGCATTATATGCCTTAGCAAAAAAGCCATTGGTCTTCAAATGTTATAAAAAGCCCTCTCGTCTTATTATAACAAATGGGAAACGACTGTAAATATAAAACACGAAAGTTGTTATTTTCCGCTTTAGAAACGTAAAGAAGGTTATGTAGGATAATACGTTGAGCAATGAGCATTAATAATTGCACTTCATTATTATAATTAAAATAAATAATGGCGGTAATGTTGCAGGAAGTATAAAACAATTAAAGTAAAGCTAATTGATTTGACAATTTTAATAATTATCGTTTTCCCCAGTGAGAATACCATTCAAGTTATTCAAAACGCAATGGGACCTGTAATAATGTATGCGGCTGTAATGTGAGGTTACAAGGAGACACAGAAAAATTAAATCTTAACTATAATCTCACTCGTGCAATCTAACCCTCATGGAAATGTGCAATCGTGAGCAGACCATTGCCCCTTCCAAGTGTTCTCTTGGAAAAACCCAATCGTTCCAAGACTCATCATTCTGGACCTGTCTTGATGGGAATAGAGGAGGAAAACGCACACCTTTCAGGAGATTGTCAGTCGTGATCCCTCAGTGCTAGTAAGGAGAGCCGTAGTCAATGATGTGACAACCAGCCATGACACAGTCACACGCCGAAACTGGCCAAAACGACACCTGCCTAACTCGACAATGTTCTCCATGGCAACTTATAAATTGAGAAGTGACTCCAACAGAGAAAACCGACGCTTGGGAGTAGAATCGACGTGAGCAATCAATCCAGTTCTGAGTGGGAAACGCTCTAAAACTTTCAAATTTAAAAGGTCGCCAATAAACTCTATCCGTTGAACCGGAACCAACTCCGATTTCTCGATTGCCAAGCTTGCCCCAAATTCTGTAGCCTTACTTCTGTGAGTACCGTTGCATTCGATCTAATTGATGGAGAAACGAGTTCCTCGTAAGAACTTAAAGTATCTGTGCGAGATCTGTGCGCGATGCCGACGGGATATTTTGAGTAATTGTTACTTCTTCGAAGGAGCAGCCGGCTTTCTAGTGTCCGCCTTAGCATCATGGCCTGGGGAGTAGAGGTGCTGAAGATTCCGGACGCTTCTTCGTCGCTGGTATGGACGGTATGGAAGACTGTCACTGCCTTGGATTGTGGTGCTGCCTGATCAAAGATTTACACATGAGAGTGTCTTGTGACTTCACTGTAGCTGTCTCGCTTATCTGCTTTAACATGTACGGGCGGAAAAAGTTATGATTGACCCTCTGTTTGTGCACATCGACGTTTATGAGCGTCTTCTACACTGATATTTGAATGTGGTAACGCTTGGTCACACCGTAGCACCACCAAAGACGCTAGTAGGTAAACATGCAGCTTACATAGATCGGAAGACGCTGCCATCATTGAATCGAAAACGCAAACAGTAAATTGTCTCCGTTTTCACAAATATGCGCAAGTTTCGAAGGTCGCATCTTGAAACGAAAGTGTGCGCAAACGACTTATCACTCTTCGAACGCTTAAGACCCTTAGCCCTCACCTTCAATAGGAAAGAAAGATTGAATCCTCCAGGCGCACGCATTGGTCGCGATGAATTACCAAAGTAAAAAGCTGAATGCCTCAGAGCGGCAGCTTTGCAGCTCATGTGCGGATCACCGGCCTGTTTGCTGTAAGCTCAAGAGTCCGGGATCGACTGTAGGTCTACAACAGAAAGAAAGACACACAAGTAAGTAATATCTACTGTTGTTGCCATAAAAAGTCAATAAAATATAACACAGCCTAATATAACACAACCTATTCACTTTACATTGCATTAAAACACTGAAAAGTGTGACATAAAGTCTATAAAGCAACGTTAACACGTGATCAAGACATTGCGTGAGTTGCCCATGACATGACAAAGTTGTTAAAATAAAATACAACACGATTCAATCACTGACTATTGCGTAAAGCATTAAAACATTAACAAAAAGCCGATACAGCCACTATATCACATGGCTGAGACGCTGTGCAAGCAAACTGTGACATCAGTGACCCAGTACTCTGTCGATACCTGTCACTGCAGCGAGTGACACGTGACCGAGTTATCGCAGACACGACCCGGCACAGTGTCGTCCCTTCAAAGTCGCGGGTCGTGACAGATATGACTCATCACGTGGACGACCCTCGGCAGTGACCACCGCCAGTCACGAGTGGCCACAACAACTACTCGTCACATACGCAACACGTGACAGCAACGACCTGTCGCATAATCGACTCATCACGTGAGTGGCTCGTCAACTTTGCGGTTCGTGACAGTGACAACCCGTTGCCGACACCTATCATAATGACCTATTACATGATCGACCTATCACTGCAACGGGACGTGACAGGGGCGACCATTGTGTGCAGGACTCATAACAGCGGTGAGTCATCGCCATTGTGGAGGGTGCAGATTAAAGTCGATACAGCTCTGTTAACACGTGATAGAGACGCTTTTTCATGTGACATGCTCGAGTCAACACTGGGTCGACACCTGTCACTACAGCATGTGACATGTGATGTTGGCTCAGACACGACCCGGCACAGTGACGACTCGTCGTAGTCACGGGTTGGGCGAGGTACGACTCGTCACGTGGACAAGTCGTTATAGCCATTCCCAGCGAAGAGTGATCCTAATCACGACTCGTCTCAAACACGATACGTGACCGTAACGACTGATGATATTAGTTCATCACATGATTGAACCGTCACTGCTACAGGTCGTGCAATGACGACTTGTAGCATACATGACTCGTGTGGTCTAGTGCCCTGCATTCACTTAGCTGAGGCAGATGGAGCGAACGTCATACCTGCTTACCCGTCCGAGCTGGAATCTAACTCGGGACCTCGGGTAACCATCACCCTTTGTCACCCACTTTGTCAGGGTCACGTATCATAGAAAACAAGACCTAAACTTGAGTGATACGCTGCTGTAGACACAAGTCACATGATCCAATCATGCTGAAATGGTGACAGTTTTGTATAGCAGCAACTCGATCGTGTGATGGTACCTGTGTCGTGACTTACGCTTATACCATGTTTTTGACAAGTAGTGACAGTTGCGTATAACCGCAACACTGCCGTGTGACAGGTCGTTGCTGTCACGACATTGGCTCGTACTCGACCACGTGATCGTACCTGTGTCGACCGAGATACGTTCTTACACCGTATTGATGTTGCATATACAACTCGTGATAACAGCGACCCATCACGTGATCGAGCCATCACTGCGACTTGTGATAACAGCGACCTCTCACATGATCGACCTGTCACTGCAACGGGTCCTGACAGAGACGACTCGCATTAATGTCACGATATCGGCTAGTATTCGACCACATGAACTACTCAACGCCATGTCTATTACATTGTTGGCGTGTCTATTACAGAAAGAGTGTATGCAACTCCCCCAAGAGAGTTGCTGCAGCATCGAGCCAGTGGAAGACATGACGTCATAAACCTGTGACAACTGCGTGTCCGACGACCCCACAGTGCCTGTTGCTGGTAGAAGAGAAGACGGACGGTGAAAAGTTGAAAGTGTCTTCTTTCCAGCGCCCACTCGATGCAAACTGTTTGCCAACATTGAGGGAAACCCTCGTTATGGAACTTCTGAGGAAATCGCCCAGAAACCATATCAATGTATATTACCAATAACCCACACTGCGTGCTTGATGGCAGGGAAGCATTTACCGCAAGAAAGACGGTCTGAAAAAACATAAAACTACCACGTGTAAGGATCAGCATGGTCAGGAAACTGGAAAAACGTACACCAAACAAGATGAAACTTACCGTATACGCAAAATTACTAGCCAAGATAAATCATATCCAAGAAGTATGCATTTACCTCGGTTTTTATCCGTTACTTTTGCCAAAAAGTGAGGGCAAAAAACCTCCTGTTACTCGGATCGCGAGAAGTTGGGAATGGCTCGATCACACGACAGGAACTTCACCGACGCTGTTTGTTCGGATGGTTGACAAGCATTGTAGACATAGTGACAGGGGCACCTGTTACGGGTACACATATCTGGCGGTGTATCCCATAGAATTCTTATTTATGGATCGTGATAAGCAATATTAACACTTTAGAAAACCCGTAAGAAGGGCTTCGTAGTCTACAAGCCGATATGTTCGAAACTAAAATGAATGAATATCTTGCTCATATTGGTGCACTTTATCTGCTTGTAAACTGTCTTTTGTCCTTCAATGTTACTCTTTGAGAACTGTTGATTAATTATTGTATCATACGGATAATCTATGGCTGTAAACCTAAAGTTATATCAGAAGCTTTTTGTTGTTCCATTTCAGAAACAAATTCATAAATCGAATAAAGTAAATTCGCACCTTCTTATTTATAATAACATACATGATTTTTTCTAACCACACAACATTTTAAACAATTCTAAGCATCGAACACATGTGCTACTGCTTGACATTGCTGTACATCTTTTAACTTAACTTCAGTTATTAATATATGATATGAGAATTACAGGAGCGAGCAAGTTTTTTCCTGAAAATATTTATGGAAATCGACTTTAAACATGTCATACGTAACCAAATTACCCAACGGTGGGGTACTGTGATGGAGGGTGACCACACCATGATTATCGCTGTCAAGATGGCGATTCTCGATTATAATTGTTCCCAGGCCTATGCAACGTCGCTTTCCTGACGTCTGTATAACGCCGGGAGATACACGTTGTTTCAACTTCCATTGGCAACCTTTGCGCAGCCTTGATTAGACGCCCGTCCAACTTTGGAAAGTATATGTTGTTTCGATTCCCATATTTCCATAAAGAAGCAAAACTCCCACGTCACGTGCGGCGTCTATGCCACGTTGTTCCAACGTCACAATGTTCACTGGGCACGGCCGTTCCTTTGAAATATTAACAATAAATTATAATTGTTTACTTAGTTAAAGTGTACTTTAAATTATCTGCTTTTGACCGATTAAGTGCTGTGAAAACTGCAAAACATTGCGTCCATCACAAAAACGTGTGGGAATGTGTAGGAGTAGAGAGAAGGTTGCTAGGAATGCAGGGACCAAAAAAACAAAAACAAAAAAACTCGCCCCCTTTTTTATATGTCTTAGGCCAGGGAAATATTAACTTTGTTTCTCGTCCCTGGCACGCCACTCTCAGCCATAATAACTGTAACTAATGGGCTTAAAACAACGACAACTAGACCGTTTTCGCTACCGAATAGCGAAAATTGCACTTGGGGCCACAAAAAATACCATTCTGAACTCTTAAAATTGATCAAGAACGAGGAGATGAAGCCATCAAGGCACTTCTTCCCTTACATCTTCTCTTTTAGGCCAAAACGGTTGAAAATAAGCTTAAAATCGCACTTCCTGTAACCGTTTTTGGAACTTCCGGTTTTCGACATTGACCATGACCGAAGAGATCAAGGTAACGTAGGTATCCCTTACATAAAGTTTTCTAGATTCAAAGGGTCGAGGTAAGCTCAAAATCGCTCTATCTCTAACTGTTTTCGAGATAATGGCCCACTTCCGGTTTTTGATATTGACCATGGCCGAAGAGGTCAAGGTTACCTAGGTACCTATTACATATCGTCTTTTAGGCCCAATGGGTCGAAAATCAGCTCATAATCGCTCCATCTCTAACCACTGTCGAGATAATGGACCACTTCCGGTTTTTGATTTTGACCATGGCCGAGGTCACCTAGGCACCTCTTTAATGTTGTCCTTTAAGCCCAAAGGGTCGAAATAAGCTCATAATCGCTGTATCTCTAACCGTTTTTGAGACAATGGTCAACTTCCGGTTTTGCTTTAACCGTGACCTAGGAGGTCAAAATCACTGAGGTACCTCTTACATATCGTCGTTTAGGCCCAAAGGATCGAAAATAAGCTCCAAATCGCTCTATCTCTAACCGTTTTCGAGATAATGCTTCCGGTTTTTGACACTGACCATGACCGAAGTGGTCAAGTTCACCGAGGTGTCTCTAGCCGTTTTCGAGATAATGGTCAATCGTTGTCTAAGGCCATGGTTAAAAAATGTAAACCAAATTTCATCACTCTTTAGTAGCTGGGAAAAACCCAAACGCTGCAGTCAACTTCGCATGCTGTGGTGCTCTCATTGTAGACAGTTGGGCGATCAATACGCCTAGGCTGATATCAAGCCAGTTCCTTTAACTGTGAAATCAAAGTGTTTGCTTGCTCACAATGGCCGTAAGTGGCAAAATTTCAATGTCCATTTTTAACACTTGACAAGCTGTTAGCTTGCAAGGGTTATATGAATTTGTGCGAGCAGCCGTTCGTCCTTTTTTTCTTCTTGACAGTTTTTCCGATTTTCTGTGTCTTCTTCTTCTCTGACACTATGGGTCCTAGGACCATGAAACTTGGGACTTATGAAGAGTTTGATCCGAACGTGTGCATGTCACTTCTTATTTTCGTCTTCGATCTCGTTTTCTTTGTTAAAACGCCATGTGAAAAGAGTATATTTTTGCAAGTAGATGCAGACCATTTAACGTACATCACAGAACACAGTTGCTGAGCTTTGTGCGAGCTCTCACTGCGTAAATAGATAACACACTGTATGCCTGCTCAGTCAATAAAACCTTAAGCCAACCAAACCAAACACTACTCGGCTTATAAGACGTATTCAAGCTGTGTTGTTTGCAATATATTATTCAAGAAATAATCCATTGAAGGAATTATTTTTGCGTTTTAATTTTTGTCAAGTGTATAACATTTCGCTAGCGAAATAAGGTTCTAGTTACATATTAAATATTAATGAATTTCTAAAAATAAAATTGAGCTGGACCAACTAGATATCCTACACTATGTCTCTGCCAAATTTGGTCGTCCTAGCCCTAGCAGTCTCAGAGGAGTTCGCGTGACAAGTTTTTCAAATTTTAAATTTCAACGTCCATTTTTGCGTATAAATATATTAATGAATTTCTTAAAAGATTGAGCTGGACCAACTAAGCATGCATTATTATATCTCTGCCAAATTTGGTCGTCGTAGTCCTAGCCGAGTTCTCGTGACAAAGGTTTTGGCGAAAAAAGAAACATACGGAATTTTTCCGAATCGTAGGAAAGCAATAAACTAGGGGAGTGAAAATCCCCAAGTCCAATAAAATGCGACCAGCAAAGCTCTAATATCGGCAGCAAAGTAACACCACCAATAAAGGACCTAAAATTGGCTCTTCTGGGGAAAAGCAACTGAAACAACGGAAACCGCAGAAAATAGGTCTTATTACGGGCATTAATTGAGATGCAGTATTGCCAAGAGGTCCCACTGTATTCTGTCTTTCTAGACATTCCGTATTATTATTTTTAACCCCTCTTCTTTTACACAGGCACGCATGGTAACCAGTCGGTAGGTGAGTCCCATCCCACCCCCCGAGTTCCTTCATCTCAGGCCTCCTCAGCTATAGTTTGTGTGTACTGGGTACTCCGTATCAAGCAGAAACCAGGAAATAAGACCACCTTTGAGAGCAATGGTTCTAATTCCGGACTGGTCTTATTTCCGATTTCTATGTAATGGGAGTGACTTGATCTTATATCCGGGCTGGTCTTACCCCGGGGTTCTGGTGTGTTTTTATTCCAGCACGTTTGAGGCTAAAAGCTTGATAAAGCGTAACTCGCAGCAATTCGTTCGATCAGTTCGATGGTTTATAAAATAATAAATTGTAAAGAATAAAAATTGAGTTTATTTCGGAGTATATTTCGCAAATTAGAGTTTAGTAACAACCGCAAGTTTCGCTTAGAAGCAAGCAAGGCCCTTTTAGTCTGAAGTAAGTGGCCATTACTTGAAATATATGGGTACACTTTGGGGCTAATATGCCATAGTTGAAAAAAAAATGTAAATTCAATTTTGGTTCAAAACATAAGGTACAGCCCTGGATGATGCCCCTGTACCAAGGTAACGGGTAGCTAGTTGATTACTTTCTTCAAACCTTGGACGATAACCATTTGTTTTTTTCTTTCTGGCCTATTGAGTAAATTCACACCTGTGTAACTTTAGTCAGTCCTAAAACTATTAACTATTGAATAACTTCACACATGATTTCCGATTGTATTTCTTTTTAACTGCATTGAACTGTCACCTTAAGAATAATCTTTAGAGTCTCGAAATTGATTAGCGCTGTTCAACAAAGACAACAGTATTCATTGTAGTCGCAGTGATAAAACCCAATGACAGGCGATGAGCTAAATCGCCCTGAAGATTTAAATGGCTGGTATATTATCAATTCACGCTGCCGATAGCGCCTTTAAGTGAGTGGTAGTTTATGTTTATTTAATATTGTAGAGTGGATTGATTAGCCCTAGAGTGGATTAATTAGCCGGCGAGGGAGGGAATGATGCGACTTTGCGATAAAATACTAATTCAGATGGTCGATGAAGATTCCTCATCGTTTGCTGTTTTGTAATACAACCAAAATCCTTCAGCGAAATTATTAATCAGTTGCAAAAGCTAAGTCATTGTAAAAACCCAGTAAGGTTGACATTGACATTATCACCCACAAAAGTTTAAGGCAATGTATATTTATTATTTTATTGGATAAAAGACGGGCAAAAAGACTAAATGTCACGTGAGGAGTCTGGTGTGTTTTGTTTGGACCACGTGATGTCTGATCCGAGTTCACATTCGCCGTGCCGTTAGCGTTTAATGAAAGGTTCCATTGCTTAAGGGAGAAAGTGAATAATGGAAAAATAAATAAAAGCCAGTACTTGATTCCAAGTAACCAATGAAATACCATTTTTATATGAGATGACCAATGAAAATTCACTATTTTTATTTTGTTAACCTTTCTTTTATCTATATTTAATTTAAAAAGAAATACTATTGGGGACAAGTCTCAGTTAAGGGTCACTCATGACGTCACTTGTTGATCGATATTTTGGTTTCGAAAACGTAAGAATTTTATTGAGTGCTGTTATTTTCGGGTGTTAACATAAAGATGGTATGCAATAAATTACACGGAATCAGCGCATTGATATGTGGCTTCAGCCCACGGATATATTGGTCATAACATAGGAGGCATTTCATCAGCTGTTTATAAGTGAACCGACTCGATGAGGTGAGGCGATCAGCACGTTCTGGTAATCAGGGATCCGGAGAAGAATTGACGAGATTCCCCTGGATCTGAAAGCAATCAAAGCCAACATGAAAGAATAAACTGAGTTGGTTTTTTTTTCTTCTTCTTCTTTGATGAACGGATATAAATAGTGTGATCTAATTCCAAACATTTTCACAAGAACCACGTAAAATTGTCACAATGCTCGTTTATGGGCTCATTGCATACAACTGAAGAATTTCTCCGGTACCTTATAACATTGGTTAAATTTGTGGTGAAAAAAATGCATTTTAAAAAATCTCGGAAATCTCTTACTGCCAAGGTAATAGAGAGAACGTATCGGGTCACAGTGTCATGATAAAGGGATGAGAATATCAAAAATGAAAATAAGTGTCGATTACATACGCATTGTTGAATTTAAAATTGGCGCTACTTTTCCGTGTTAATGAGACAGAGAACAGGACAAAAGCTGTGTCAGTTGGTACAAGATGCTAATATTCGCGAATAGTGATGGCAATTAACGTGCGTTGCGACTAGTGAAGTTGAGATCGACTCAGATTGGTTTGTGATACGTTGAAAAAATAATCATATTTCAAACTTTTTGTAAAACACTAGGGTCTTATGCTCGCATAGGCAATCACAACATTATGGTACGTTTTTTTGCTGTGGATACGTGTTTAGTTTAGGACGCGCTGTTATATCTCAATACATTGTGTATTGAATCTACCAAAGCATAAGCACATTCCTACAAAGATGATGTGCCTTTAAAGTATCTATCGAGCCCCGTACCCCCCACGCGTCATTTCACTTCATAATATTCCCCGCCCCCTGCCCTTCGCGTCATTTCACGTATCTAAGAAAGTTCTTTTATTTAAGTTTGCCTTACACACTTCAGTTTTCATTCTATTGAAGAAGAATAAGCCAATTAATTTAATGCCTCAGGCAAAGCTTCAAATAAAAAGTTTTCCATTTTACATGTACAGGGTCAAATGCTGCGTAAGAAAAAGGTGGCAATTAAATATACAGCAAAATTCTTCTGTTCGCTAAAGCTAAAAGGATTGATATATGTGAGACAGATCGAGTGATTGTAACCGAAAGGGTTAAAAGACATCGCTTGTAGAATATGAAAACAGCAAAGCTTTGCTGGGTATGTGAATTACCCGGCAAAACTGGAAGCGTTTGAAACAGTCCTAAAATCTTACGTATCACCGCCGCGCTTAAAATCGCCAAAGACGTTCAAGAAATATCAGGAAAAGGAATTCAAATTGTCAACATTTAAATGAAAATACACATGAGCGTCTTCAGGCGTAATGAGGTCAAGGACATGACGCTAATTGTTGGCTAGGAAATTTCGAATAATATTTTATTTATTTATTTATTTTTTATAACTTTATTAAATAATTCGTAACGATTAAAATATTGATAATGCTGGGATAGAATCAAGTCTTCTTTGTACACAACTGGAAAATGATAAGCCCTGGATACAAATGCTGTAGTTTGAATCGTTGTTCCGCGAATGGACACACAGCTCTGCATGGTGACGTCATTTGCACAGCACTTGATAATGTAATATGCCGGTTTGGATTGGTGCGTTGAGGGCGATACTAGGCTGGACACTACTCACGCTAGGCTGGGCACTACTCACGCTAGCGTTACTACCATCTCCGTCACAAGCCGAAGCCAGGTACCTACCTTTGTTTTGTTTTTCAATTCGCAAAAGAAAATGGAAAATTATTTTTAAAATTTGCCAGTTTTTCCTGCGATTTTTTTTCTTCTTTTTTTCTTCTCAAAAGTATTCAATCATTCTTTTTTTCTCTCTGAAGAATTACAGAAGAATTACAGACTCTCAATAAATTACACATTTTATTTTTTTAGGTAGTTTGATTTCATTTATTTGTTTCAGGTTATAATTTTTCTATTTATTTGCTTGATGGACCAACTTTTATTTCTGTAAAGAAAACCAATCATTAGACAGATGGCGTTATTTTTCCTGTCTTATAAAGAGCAGAATAAGCACCTTCATTTTACCTTATCCTTATTTTATCAGATAAGCAGCCTTATCTTGGAGCTCTTCGTTGCCGCCGTTTCTGTCTTTAAATGCAGGCTCAGGGCATCAGTGATATTATCTGCTATGTGTTTTAAGTCAATCATCCTTGATAGGCACAGGAACCGGCGGGTATGACGGTTGGGGAGCGGACAACAATGACCCCACGTACACTCCTCCCTGCCCTTCCCCCTTACGCCCTGTTACCGTATACACCAAAGTTAACTTTATAGTTAACTGATTCGGTTAACCGCTCATTGACAACCAGAGCATCCGAAAGTAAATTAATAAATTTGCCCTGTTTATAGACAAAACTTAATCTAAAATTGTTTACGTGATATATAGTCAGATCGATCGATTTTCACTTCCACGAGTACAGTTAACTGCACAGTTAACTTTTGTGAATACCGGGGCTGGGGCGGGTTATAATATCAAAAAACGTTATTGTTCCCGTGGCCTTGACCCCCATTGGATTCAGAGAAAATAATCATCAATATCCATATTCATTTGCTTTGTTCATTAACGTTTTGAAGTCTCTTTTGAACAAAGCTTTTAGAAGTGGATAAAAATTTACCTGTCCTTAAAGGCAGACTTTAGTGCTGTAAGTTTTCAGAATAACTTCAGATATTCCGAAATTCTTACAAGCTATATGTACTCTTTTCTTTATAGATATTCTTCTCTTTTCTCACCACAGTATTCTGTAGATTTAATGTCAGTAGTGGGAAAATACGGGTTTGAGCACGCGGGTGCCCAAACCCGTACGGGTTTGAGCACGCGCGTGCTCAAACCCGTATTTTCAGGTGTTTTGAAACCCGTACGGGTTTGAGCACAGGTGTGTTGAAACCCGTACGGGTTTGAGCACACCTTCTGTAGCATGGGGGGCTGACTGCACGGATTGCTACATGGAAGTAGTATAAAAGCATGAGTGAAACATGTCAACTAGTCAACTAGTAATACATTGTGTGACGAGAAAAGACTTCACAATGTCAGCATTACTTCTTGACAGATGTATGACTATGGACGACGTCTTCAAAGTGAATTATACTAACTATGTGTTTTCAAAGCTTCCTACTTTTGAATGGGATTGGATGCAGCAAGTGAAGAATTTACATCTGCATTGGGAAGCTGTCGGAAAGACTATTCCAAGTGATTTCATCGACTCGTTTCTACGTGACTGTGAAGATCTACATATACTATCAACTTATAACATTGATTTAACATTTATCATATCAACTTATGACATTGATTCAGCATTTATCAACGCGAATACAATTTGGGCAGTTGAGCTCATGTTAGTTGTAGCTGCAAGAATCATTTTACTTTATGATGATGATGTTCCATTGACGACGAATGTATCAGACCTTGTTCGATTCAACCATGGACGAGTTGAAGTGAATTCAAACGTTTGCAAGAAGTTTGAAAAGCTTGACTCAGCAACCAGTTGGGTATAAAAGGGAGTGAACTCAGCAGAGTGAAGTCATTTCTCAGCAGACAGTTGGAGGGAGTGGAGAACAAGACAAGCAACGCAGCGCAGGTATGAGCACAGTTTCCGGAAGTGAATGTAAATTATTTCGTTAAAGCAGTGAGAGACGAAATGACGCATCATTTCGTCATCACATCATTTCGTCACAGCATATAAAAGGGGTAACATAATACATTCATGAAGAGTAAAAAAAAAAAAAACATGGAAGAAGACAGAGCTATGGAAAAAATATTTAAGGATTGGTACGCTACATGGATGTTTTCACGCATTCGAGTAGAAAATCCAGCACTATGGTGGGAAGACATTAACAAAAAATGGTCAAGTGCACATGTTATAGTTTCTTCATATATTCTTTTCAATGGATTTAAGGATGAATGTGAAGAATTGAATCTTCCTTACCAACGGTTTAATATACAGGAAGCTATGCAAAAAACAGAACATGAATGGCTGCCTGAAGTAAAAGAACTCGTTAGAAAGTGGTTCATAGCCTATTGGGGTGAGGAATCAAATATGATTGGTTAAAAATTCTGTAACGTCTTCAAGCAACTCTGATTGGTTAAAAAATTCAATAACGTCTTCAAGCAACTCATAATATAATTGGTTAACGCTTTTATGACGTCATATGGTATATGACATATAAAAGGAATGAACTCTAGTATTACTCAACAGTCACAACCATGAACGCAACCATGAACACATCATTTGAAATCAGTCATAACTTACAAGTCTGTGTAGAAGAAGGAGCATATGGAAGCTTTGCACGTCTTTTACGTGGGTCAAGATGGATTGTTCTCTCAACTCTTATGTGGGATAAAATAAGAGTCAATAGTTACCACATGCGAGATGAAGGATATGAACTCAAACTTTCTGACGATAAACATATTACAGTCATTAAGTTTGCTGAAAAGAGATATGTCAGTTTTCACTGGATTCGAGAAGTGAACAGTAAAGTGTACAACAACTACATCAACCTAAATGATGAGGAATGGAATACATTTTTAGATATTATACCAAAAGTTGCAGAGCTGTTGAAAGGAAAATGTCATGAAACATTGAAAATACAGCTTTTTCATCAACGTATGAAAGAAAGCGAGCTGAAGAAAGAGGATCTGAGAGAAGTGAGAAATTGTAACAAACACGCGTACAACCAACTTGCTTACATTTGTGAGTACTGTGGTGGATCTGAGTTCTTTGGAGACAAGTGTCATTGTCATAAATACAACTGTAAAGACTGTGAACCAGACAATTTCTGTAAGGTGTGTGGTGAACTTAAGGTAGAACCACATGGAATCGTATCGCATAATGGAATTTGAATTTAAAAAACGTTATGCTCATTGGATGTACATTAGTTTACAGCGAGAAAAGTCTTTTGTTTTAACACCTCATTTTTCTTTGAATGAAAAACTTGATTCTGTGTTTATATACTTTAATACATACTGGAAAAAAGCACGGCTTAACTTACCGATTCATCAAGTGTTGGTGGAATTTACACAAAAGTGTAACAGCCTTGGTGTACCACATGAACAATTTATGTTAGGACTAGCATTACAAAAGGCTGATTATGATTGGCTACCAGACATTCGTTTTTTAGTAGCAGAAATGTGTTTAGTTACGCATGCGCCAGTGGACACTTCTACACAATAAAAGGGTACAACACAGTCACTCCTCATCATTTTAAAACGAACCGCTGAGGAGTGAACGTCAACATGAATTCAGGAGAAATAAAAGTTAGTGAGGAACCAGCTACTAGACAAGAAAGTGTAAACAATATACTACAACACTTAAAACAATCCGTTCTTATCCCAACTGCACAAGGTGTGAAAGTGAGTGGTGAACCAGCCTTCACGCAAGAAAGTGCTACACCACAACAACAAAACTTAAAAGTTCTCATCCCAATTGGGAATGAAAAAGGTGTGAAAGTGTGTCGATACAAGCAAAAACTCTATGTAAATATCCGCGACTATATTACCACAAAAGATGGACGTACTTATGCTAGCAAACGAGGTATACTGCTTACACCAGCTGAGTGGAAGCAACTACGGAAGAGTAGTAGGGAAATAGACAGTCTAATAAAAGAACATTTAAAGTAATATGCTTGTTATAGAAACATGAGTTATAGAAAGTGTAATAAAAGAACTTTCAAAGTAAAATGGTTGTTATAGAAACAGTTATACATATAAACATGAGTTATAGTTAAGCTGTAGTTAAGCATAGATATAATGTTTTTAATGCTATTGTAAAATAAATGGTTTTATTGTTACTGAATGTGTTTTTATACCATGGCTAAATGGAAAGATTATTTAAATCAAATTTATTTTGATCCAAGTCATCCTGGTGCTTTTGCTGGGCCTTATAAATTATATCAACTTCTGAAGCAAACAGGAAAAGCAACTTCATATAATAACGTTAAAAATGGATTCGTGATCAAGACGCCTTTACACTCTTACAACCCGTCAAGTACAAATTTAAACGACAGCGTATTATAACACAAGGTATAGATGACTTATGGGATACAGATTTAGCTGACGTTACCAATCTTTCTCCACACAACGAAAGCATTCGTTTTCTGCTAGTCGTCATTGATGTTTTTTCTAAATATTTGTGGATTGAACCATTACCAAATAAAAAACATGACTCTGTGGTACAAGCCTTTAAAACCATTTTCCAGAAAACAGACAGACGACCTAAGTTGTTACGGTCAGATAAAGGGACAGAATTCACCAACCGGTGGGTGAAAGAATTTCTGAAAAAACAAGGTATTCATGTCTACACAACTAAAAATGAAACCAAAGCGAATTATGCTGAACGTGTCATACGTACCGTAAAAGGTTTGATGTACCGTTATTTTCTTCAAAATCAAACATACAAGTACACTGACATCTTACAACAACTTGTAGCTAATTACAACAATAGACCTCATACCTCACTACATGGCTTATCACCTGCTGGTGTAAATAAAACAAACGAAGCCAAAGTATGGAAACGTATGTACATGGACACTATTAAATTTTCTAAAAAAGTTAAACCATATAAATTTAAAATAAAAGCTCAAGTACGTATTTCTCATATGAAATATGTATTTCAACGTGACTATCAACAGAAGTGGACTGAAGAAGTCTTTATCATTACGCATCGGTGTCGAAAACAGGGTATTAACTTGTACAGACTTAAAGACTTTATGGATGAGCCTATAGATGGTCATTTTTATGAAGAAGAATTACAATCCGTTTCAAAAGACGCTGATTCATTATTTAAAGTGGAAAAAGTTTTAAAAACACGTAAAAGAAAAGGACAAACAGAACACTTTGTGAAGTGGATGGGCTGGCCGAAAAAATTCAACAGTTGGATAAAAGACCAAGACATACAGTGGTTTTAACATGCAATTCAAACACCCGTTTACATGTTTATGTTCTGGACCCACTGGAAGTGGAAAAACATCTCTAGTGAAAGCTATTATTGAGCATAAACTCATTTATCCACCACCACAACATATTTTATGGTTATATGGTGCAGACCAACCTTTATACAAGTCTATGCGTCAGGTAATATTTCATAAAGGTATACCAGAAGACATTGAAGACCGATTTGATCCTAAAACAACTAATCTCTTGGTTATTGATGACTTAATGACACAGTGTCATAGCGATGAACGTATGACGCGTTTGTTTAGCGTGGCTAGCAGTCATAATAATTTGAGCATTCTGTTTATTGTGCACAATTTGTTTCATCAAGGAAAAGAAATGCGAAATATTAGTTTGAACTCTAATTATATTATTTTGTTTAAGAATCCAAGAGATAATCAACAAATTACAACATTAGCACGTCAAATGTATCCAGGCAAATCACAATTTTTAATTGAAGCGTTTCAAGACGCTACAACCAAACCTTTTGGTTATTTGCTTATTGACTTAAAACCAAAAACAGAAGAACACCTTCGCATTCGTACTGGTATTTTACCACATGACATACCTTTCGTTTATGTAAATAAGGCTATGTCTATAGCACAGTAGTCATTTCTAGCTTTTACATTGAATGAAGCAACATGTCAAAGCGACTAAAATCAAATCAACCATTCCTTCATTTGCTTGCACGCAGTGGACCACAGCGACGTAAAGTTTTACTTAAACAAGCGACAAAAGAAGAATTGACTAGTTTGTTTGAAATTTGTCTCAACATTTTAAAAGGGCATATACCATTAAATCCGCAAGCTTATAAAAAGCTGAAACGTCATAAACACTTGTTGAGAACACTGAGTAACAAAAAAGTATCTCTTAAACATAAAAAGAAGCTAATTAATCAAAAAGGTGGTTTTATTGGGACTTTCGCAACGTTTGCCCTACCCCTATTAGCACAGCTTATACGACGATGAAACACACAGAGAAAATGGTGTTGATTCCAGAATCTGAATATTTTATGTTGTTAGAACTTAAAAAGTCTCAGTCTAAGGAGAGTGATTTGAAAAGTAAAATAAAACATGTATTGAAAGCTGAAAGGAATCACGAATCTGCTAAAAAGATGTCACAGCTTGTGGGAGAATATATACGCTACAAACAAAAACGTGGTACACCTCCAGATAAGAAAACAAATATAGTACAGTATTTTCCACCTACATATCATCAAAAGGTGACTTTAGTATTAAAAGAATTGAAAGACAATGGAATACAGTGGACTGAACAGAAAGAACTTGTGTTAAGTACGGGTGAAGTCATTTCTAATTCAAATATTGTTGACTTATTGAAAGAAGCACTGGTGGGGTCACGAAAGAAAGAACGTGAAAGTGTACCAGTTGGATGGAAAGAGTTTATTGAGGCTATAGCAAAAAGTAACATTCCCTTAACCATTTTTACAAAACGTACAACCATACAAGATATTAAAAAAGCCCGTCAACATGAGCTGGAATGGGAATTGTATTAAATTACCTTCATTACGTTTTATGAAAACCTTCCAAAAAGTACGGTGCTTAAGTGGGTGTTGTGGAGGTACAGTAGATGAAACTATAAGTGTAGAAATTAATGTTTTACCTAAGCACAAACGGTCATTTTCAATTTAGACGTCATGGAATCAACAAGTTTTCACATTACTTTGCCAAGCAATGCAAGCAAAGATATTTATCCAAATAATACAGCTTCCACTTTTCAAATACGTATGCCAAAAACAATTTATTTAAAAAACAAATTTGAAGTAGCATTAGCAGAAATTCAATACCCTCATACATGGCCTACATTTAAAAAAGATGGAGATTATTCCTTTTGGTATGGTACAGAAGAGTTAATTAAAATTCATATTCCTCGAGGTCATTATAGTACAACGGAAGAATTAGTAGATATGTTGAATAGGCAGTTGCTTATAGAAACCAATACAACAGCGATTACAGCATTGAAAATAAAATTCAAATACAACACCATCACACGACGCATCCGAATAATTGTAAAAAATGGATATCAACTCGGTCTAAGTCAAGGTTTAGCTGACGTGTTAGGATTTCGCGACCTAGGTTTATTTACATCTGACGCGGACAGTGAACAAATGTACCAATCAGACTATACCTCTAATATTACACGTGGATTTTACACTTTGTATGTGTATTGTAGTATTTGTGATCCTCAAGTTGTTGGTGATTATTATGTCCCTTTATTACGTGCAGTAGCTGTTCAAGGAAAAAATGGTGACATAGTCACTAAAACTTATGGGGAACCACATTATGTTTCTGTAAATAGCAACAAGTTCGATACTATTGAAATCAATATCAAGAACGACACAGGGGAAAACGTAGCATTTGAGAGTGGTAAAGTCATTTGTAAACTTCATTTTAGACAAAAAGCGATATGAAGCCTTATATTCACAATCCAAATATTTATCGAAACCATTTTCAATACCAAGTTGGGCGGGCACTACCTGGTTTTCGAGGCACTCGAATGCAATATGGACAATGTATTGGTTCTTTTCTGAGTGCATTGGCTAGAAAGGCTGTACCACTACTTGCATCTGGCGCAAAAATGGTTGCTCCTCATTTGAAAAAAGCATTAAGAGGAATTGCTAAAGATGTTACTGGAAAAGTAGCTCAGGAAGCGACAACACGACTCGTAGGTGCTATACCAAATGGTAAAAGGCGCAAGCACGCACGCAAACCTGTTAGTAAACGAAAAAGAGTGAAAGCGTCAACATCAAAAGATATTTTTTAAAAACATGTCACTTATTCATGATCAGTCCTGTGAATGTAGTACTTCACCTTTAGAATGGTTTCGCATTTTACCAACACAAACAGCAGTTGAAAAAACATCTGATGTAGAATACCAACCCGTTACTGCTCTTAGACCAAGTGCACCAGTAGAGTTCTACATACCAGCAACAACAGAAGAATATCTAGACTTAAAAAATTCAAAACTTCACGTTACCTTTAGAATTGTAAAGAAATTAGGAGCTGGTTGTGGACCGGATGATGAAGTGGCTCCTATTAACGATATATTTAATGCATTATGGAGCAATGTGGAACTGTTTCTGAATGATCGTCTTATTTCACATAGCAACAACACTCATGGATATACAAGCATTATTTCACACCTCATTCATGACTCAGAAGAAAGTCTCAAATCAGAGCGAACGCTACAGCTCATTTACAAAGATACAGCAGGACAAATAGATTCTTTAAATGTGAAGAAGGCTAATCCATTACAGTATATTCCCGGCTTCACCATAGGAGAGAATGGACAACCCATTGCTGATCCACCTGGGAACCATGGCTTACACACACGCTACAAATACACACGTAATAGTCAACCGGTGAGCGTCATGGGCTCATTACGCATTGATATGTTTGAGCAAGAAAGGTACCTTCCAAACGGCATCAATGTAAAACTGCGTTTCCACAGACAAAAGGATAGTTACATGTTGATGACACCGGCAGACAACTATAGAGTTGATTTGATGGAATGTTTCCTCATCGTACGAAAAGTACGAGCAAGCCCAGGTGTGCAATTAGGTCATGCTGATGCACTATTGAAAATGCCAGCTAAATTCTCTATCACACGTAAGGAATGTAAAGTGGTTGCTGTGCCGGCTGGATTTCGCACATTTGTGAAAGACAACATATTTCTAGGACAATTACCGAAGCGAGTTGTCATAAGTATGGTGGAAAGTTCAGCTTTTTCTGGAAGAGGAGATAAGAATCCTTACAATTTTCTACATAACAACATTAACTTTATTCAACTGTATACAGATGGTGAGCCTGTAGCTACCAAAGCTCTCCAACCGAATATGAGTGAAAAAGATTATTTGCAATGCTATGAAACATTGTTTCGAGGATTTGATAGGTTGGATGGAGGTAAGAGCTGTATTATTAAGCGTGAAGACTGGGATAAAGGTTATGCACTCTTTGCCTTTGACTTAACACCAGATTATGATGAAAATGACCACTATGGTATTATAAAACATGGTAATTTAAGGTTGGAAATGAATTTTGCTGAAGGATTGCAGCATCCGACAAATATTATCATTTATGCGGAGTTTGATAATATTGTTGAAATAACGGGAAGTCGAAATATTCAGTTTGACTACACATGAATACGTGGCAGATTGAAGCTATTTTAAAACATGACTGTATGACTAAGGATATTTTTCATGGTGTATTTGCTATTGATCAGTTACCCACATGGCAACCGGGGGCTTATGTTATTAACACGGATGAACAGCATAAGCCCGGACAACATTGGCTGGCGGTGTATAATAAAGAGTATTTTGATTCCTATGGTATAGCACCTACAGATAAACGTATAGTTCAATTTTTAGGAAAAAACTTTGTAATGAATAGTATACCATTACAACAACCATTGTCAAATGCAATGTGGATTTTACTGTGTGTATTATATTTTACAACGGGCTCGAGGTGTGAATGTAGAAAACATTCTAGAGGTACTCAGAAACAGTGACAGTGATTTTATTGTAAAACATATGATTTATGATCGTTATAAACCTTTGTTTTATTAAGTATTTGTTTAGTAAACCTTTGTTTTATTAAGCGATGTTAGTTATGCATTTGTTAAGTATTTGTTAAGTATTGTAAAGTAAACTTTTTTTTTATAAAGTATTTGTTAAGTATTTTGTTAGTTAAGTATTAGTTAAGTATTAGTTAAATATTGTTAAAAATGAATTGTTATTCAAGTGTTTGTTGGTTAAATAAAATTAAAAAAAATTATGGACTTTTATTTCAAACACATAAATAAAACACATTCAAATATACATTCAACTTTATTTACATATATTGTTTAACATATGAATGAATACATTAAATACATTAAACATTAATAAGTGCGATATAGCAAAAAATTACACTTCTGACACATACAAGAAAATTATGTTTGTTCTTTACAGTTTTTATCATAGCTGAGCACTTCATACAAGTTAATTTTCACATTCTGAATAAATCACATCATCTATGAATGGTAGTGTGTTCATAAATGTTGTCCACTCCTCTTCATTCAGATTGATGTATGTGCTATACACGTTATGATTGACTCGATGAATCCTGTGAAAAGTGATAATCTGTCGGTCCACATATCTAGTAGCTTTCACATTCTTCTCATTACTCAGTATGAGTTCACATCCTTCTGTTATAAGGTGTGCATGTTTTCTAATTGTTTCCCACTGCTGAAGCGAATAGGTAATACATTTAGCTCCTCGTTTTAAACATATGAAATAGTGTCCTTCTACATCCTTATCCACTGTTATAGTGATAAGCATTTTGAGTGTATGTGTATGTGTAGTTGCGTAAACAGTAGCTTATATACTTACTGCTTACGTCATCATAACGTCACTCAATTATGTCACAATGTCCATAAGCCAATGTACTTACACCATCATTCAACACATACCTCTTATCATCAAATGGAGACAGTGCTACCTTTACAAGTCGTTCTGCATAAACTTGATGTTCATGACTTCGTAACGTATTGCTTGTTGCTATAGTCTGACATTTCTGAAACAGAGCTCTTTTATAGTCTTCATGCCTCATTTTTCTGATATATGCCCGACTAATACCTTTAGCAGTTTTCTTTTCTACTCCAGAATATGAAAAACTGTACATTTTGGATCGCAGACCTACAAACTCTTCTATAGGAAGACCTGCAGTTTCATCCTTCATTTTTCCAATCACTTTTTTGTTGGTAGTGGAATGAAGGAAATGGGATGTAGGGTAATCACTTGTATCAAAGTAAGACACATCTTCTAACATATCTTGATACAAGTCACTTGTTTCAATACAGTAACACAAACTGTCTGTATCCGTGAACAACAGTTTTGCTGTGGGGTACTTAGCTTTTATGTACAAATAATGAAAGTCATACATTAACGTTTTGCTGAGATCTAAGATGCTGAATCCAACATAAATCGGTTTGTTCAACAATAGTTCAGCCTGTTTCAAGTGAACTGCAGTTAAATGTTCGTTAAAAATTTTGAAACGATGGAATGTTGGTTTTGCTACGAGCTTCCTAAAGCGTTTCTCATTATTCACCAGTTCCAATTGAATACGTTTCCGCACATTTTCCATTGTTTTTCCAAATATAGAATTGTTCATAAGTTTGTAGAAATCCTTCTCAAACGGATTTTTAGCTTCTTTACGCTTTTCTGTATTCAGGGTAATGTATGGTTCTAACCATTTACTCTGAGTGAACATGATGGCTCGATGAATTTTTGTTAAGGTTAAACCTAATGATAAATACTGCTGTAAATTCCGGTAATGTAGAACATATCTTGTTTTGGAATAAAGAGTAGGGACCAGTTTCTCACATGGTTTCCCCTTCAAGTTTAATTCGTTCTTGAGTTCTTTACTGTAAGGAGACAGTTCCTCTTCTTCAACACATAGTCGCTGTACAGCTACTGGGTAGTCACTGTGAAGAGCATGAAGGTTATCTGGATAGTCTAAGTCCACTTCCAATATATACCCTGTGTCTCCGTCTTTCGGTATAGACATGACATTAATAGAATCCAAGTCTTCTACCCATGTAAAATTTCCTTCTGGAAGGGGCTGACTCATTGCCCAACCGTATAAATTATTTGCATCTAGATACATAATGTAGCTGTCTGGTTGGGTGGAATCATAAGTACTTAAATATTTATTATTTGCCTTGGCGTACTTGTGACTTATCATTGATATTCCACCACGAATGCCTTGCTCTATCATTTGATACATATCAATGTCATTGATAACAGATAATGCAACATCTGTATGTCGGAGCATAGCGTCCCATGACAGGCCGGGAGCTGTATAATAATGTGCTGGATCCAATTCGTAAGTGGTTAGACACACTTGTCGAAAATTTTCAAACACGTCAGCTAATAACATGACGTCTGTTTTTAAATACAAATCATGGTAGTCTCCTAATGTATAGCAATTAAATGTCTCCCATACATTCTGCGCATGTTTATAGTCGTCTTCACTGATACCTTCCTCAGTCAATGTACTGTAAAATACGTCCTGTGGAGGAAGGCTGCATACATGAAATTTATCAGCTCCATCCACAAAATCATATGGGTATACTCCCTTTCTCAACAACAAATCTTGTTGATGACTGTTTTCAATGGTTGATGTCATAATATGGAATTTCGTTTTACCTTCGTTTGCTAAGTTGTTCACCAGCTTTTGCAGGGAGGCTCCCATAAATTGAAAAGAGTCAATGAACCGTAAATTATCTAATGAAAAGGATATGTATTTTTCAGTGGTGTTTGGAATAACACGTAGTTTACTTTCCTTAAACTGTCCAATCTTCTCCATAATGAAATGGCTGTCATACCCACGTAAGTTGTGAAATACAACTGGTATGATGAATGAATCCTCCTGACCCTGACTCTTTTTCATTAAACGGTATTGTAAATTACAGTTGCTGTGAGCAGCACCGCGGTAGAGTCCAGTGACATGGTCATGATCTCGCACTCGGTCACATCCTAAGGTAGCATGACAAATAAAACAAGTGGTTGCAGTTTCAAAATCATGAATGTTTTCTGGTGTCATTTCCAAAGGTTTCACATTCATCAAAATATCTATGATCCGATCTTTTTCCTCCATCAATTTCTGTAAGAATACATCAACAACATTGTCTCCTCGATACAGTACTGGTCGTCTTGAATATTGAGCATCAGTACTAACAACAACGTAAGCAAAACTGTTTGCTTTATGATGTTGATACTTGACACCATCCTCCTCTCTTTCTGTAAAGCATTCAAAATCTGCGTATATGATAAATGGTATCTTTTGCTGCTTAGCAATGCCTTTGAATTGAATGACTAAATCTTCTTCCTTCTCAGGAAAGGTCAATCGTTGTGTTTGATTTTTCATGCAGACTGCCTTATGCTTATCCAGCAAATCTTCTCGAGTAAATGCATGGAGGCAGTTGAAACAATAATACATACGTCCTTTATATTTCGTACGTGTATGCATAAGCATATTAAAATCCCGAATCAAACAATAGTGGCTGCGCTCTCCCTTGCTGATGAGTAATAAATTAATTTGTGTCTCGTAATTATATTTACTCAAATAAATTGGTACTACATTGTTTTTGTCATACCCAAACACATTTATAGATAAGCTGTTGTTCTTCTCAAAGGTTGGTACTTCACGTATAGGTGTTGGAAAGGAGATATTGCTCACGTTGAGTTCTTTCTCATAGTTCGTATAATTATACATCCTGTTCGCATTTTTATGTTTCACATGAAGATGTGCCAAGACTGACCATAAAAAACACTTTTGGTCCTTGTTTTTAATGTTTACAATGGCTCGTGTTCTCACCAATGGTTGGGGTAATGGTAAATAAGAAGACCCTACCAGTGGATCATATGTAGCGGTATGCACTTCAATATTGTTCACTTTATCTAAATGCCAACCTGAACCCTCACGCTCAAATTCTTGAAACTTTGTATGTAGTGTTTGAAATACTTCAGGTAATGCATTTTGAATTTCCTCAGGTTGTAGTGCAGTATATGTTTTACTCCCTTGATAAATTTTATAGGTTTTTTCTAACATATTCCCTTCATCGTTTTTCACCATTTTCCTATATACTGCGTGTAGAGTGACATACCATTTTATTCCTCCTCTTATATCTTCCTTTAAATAATGTTCAATGTCAGGTTCCAATTCCTTCAAAGCCATTAAAATATCATGATCATTTTTAGGCTGAAACACCTTTTCTCTCGCATGGTTTTGCATACTTTTTCGATACCCACGACCCACTTGTGAGACGCGTTGCTGTTTGTTCCTCATACTACATACTAATCGATGCTGTCCGAGAAGCTTGCTACTGTTAAACATTTTACCACAATCTGTGCACATTAGAGTAAGGCGTTGGTGATTAGCTTGATGATGTTGTTGTAGCTTCTGACGAGAGCTAAAATGTCGACTGCATATGCAGCAATGATGTTTCATGATACTTCTCTGCCTTGTCTTATGGTCTTGTTTTATTTCATTGTCTGTATTTTCTTGTGTTATATCATTGTCTGTATTTTCTTCCGTCATCTCATCGTCTGTATTTTCTTTGTAATGTAGTAAATGTGCACGCAATTTACCTCCTGGTGCTTGATATATACGTCTTTTAGCACATGGGTCTATGTCTTCAATTGATGAAGTATCAGTTTGTGCAGCACGCTCTTTAAACTTAGTATCAGTAATTGGTAAATGCTCCTCCTGTGCTACATGCTCCATTACATCAAGTTCCTCCTCCACTACCGCACTATCCATAACATTAAGTTCCTGTTCAGTAATGGGTAAGGGAGACCAAACATACTCATCCTCCTCCTCCAGTGATGTATGTACCAATACATCAAGTTCCTGTTCAGTGATGGGTAAGGGAGACCAATCATACTCATCCTCCTCCTCCTCCTCCTCCTCCTGTGCTGCACGCTCCATAACATTAGTTTCCTGTTCATTGATAGATAACGGAATTTCCCTTAACTTGTTGAGAGCATTCTCAATACCGATAAAATCCACCTCTGCTGTTGCACCAATAGCAATCAATCGATTAATTTCAGCTAAATAGTCATCCATTCTAACTGTTCGTACACTTCATCCAGTTCAGCTAAAATTTGTTTTCGTTGTCTGTAACAGTGTAATTCATACACCAATATACATGGAATGATAAAAAGCATTGTCTCTCTCTAGAACTGAAGAATGTGGTCACCCCACTTTAACATTTGCTTTTGATGTAGAACTACACATTTATCTGGTGTTCGACAGTATGCACATCGTTGTACTCCATCACGTAAACATTGTACATTCCATTTATGTGCACACTCTAAGCAACAGTAGTGAAGGCATGCCATTGTATATACTCGGCTCCATCCCATAACACCATTACATATGAAACACTTTTCACTCAAGTATATCTCACACTGCTTAGCCCATTCAGGATATTCGTCTCTTTCTTGTTTACATGGTATTCCCATACCAAGAATGATATGATAAATAAAGGCGTATCGGTACTCTCCTTTCTGTATATGTCTTAGTCTTCTCCCTAATTCTGTCCAGTTACTCATAGACTTTCTAATATATTTAAGTTTTCTATTCTTAAACTTAAGTGTAGTGTAATACGTCCGGATTGGTTGAACTTCACTCTGTCGATTAATGTAAGCTGATATTAATGCATTTTCCTCTGTAGCATTTTCCTCTGTAGCATTATTTTCCTCTGTAGCATTATATTTTTTTTCCTCCGTTAAATCCACTACATTAATGACGTTTTTTGATTCTTTACGTCTCCTAATTTCTTTATTTATTAAGTCATATTCTCCATAATAATATTTTGTAACCACAGTGTTATCCATAATTATCATATGCTTTGTTACATACCTTTATATATGTATGAAAGGTCAAGGTTAAAAAAAAATATGTGACCTTAACAAAATGAGGTCAAGGTTAAAAGTACGCGTTCACTTTAACGAAATTAAAATAAGGTTAAAAGTGCATGTGTACTTTGACGAAGTGTCTTGAGGAAATGAGGTCAAGGTTAAAAGTACATGTGTCCTTGAGGAAATGGGGTTAAGGTTAAAAAGTATATGTGTATTTTGATGAAGTGTCCTTGACGAAATGGGGTCAAGGTTAAAAGTGCATGTGTACTTTAACAAAGTGTCCTTAACGAAATGGGATGAAGGTTAAAAGTATATGTATACTTTAACAAAGTGTCCTTAACGAAATGAGGCTAAGGTTAAAGGTACATGTGTACTTTGACGGAGTGTCCTTAATGAAATGATTTTTAGGTTAAAGGTGCATGTACACTTTATACAAAGTGTCCTTAACGAAATGAGGCTAAGGTTAAAAGTACATGTATACTTTGAGGGAGTGTCCTTAATGAAATGATTTTTAGGTTAAAGGTGCATGTATACTTTAATGAAGTGTCCTTAGCGAAATGAGGTTAAGGTTATAGTTTTCTTAAAGAAATTAGGTTAAAATATATAAAAAAAAATTCTAAGCATATAGACATCATGAATATAACATTCATAAATACTTGGTCTTCCTGAATATTATGTTGAAAAGACGGTTGAAATTGGTTTAATAGTTTTAAAGTTATGTATGATTGAAATATTTAGGTAAATGACGTCATACATAACGTTAAACCTTAAGAGGGTTTGATGAAAATGTTTTTTAAACCACTTCCAGAAAAGTGATTTTTTTTTTCTTTCTTTCTTTTTAAATTTATGTTTATTTATTTATTTTTATTTTATTCATTTTATTTTATTTATTTTTTATTGATTTATTTTTTTTTTAATAAACATTTATTCGTCTTTTACCATAAGCCCTTTCACACACACACAAAAAACCTTTCATTCAATTTCGTAATAAGCGCTCATTTCACATATTAGGGGCCTAAAAAGGGCCATTATGTTATTTTTTCCTATTGTTGCTGCTGCTGGAGCCAGCTTTCGAGGGTTTGAATAGTCAGCTGGTTTCCCTGCTGACTACTCTCCGCTCCAGCTGGCCCCAGATAGGTTACTGTTGGCAAATCTGGAACCTTCATTTTCTTCTCTGGCGGCTCTGCTAACAGTCGATTTAATGTCGGCTGTGCTGGTGTTGATGGTGGCGGTGACAGCGTCGGTGGGTCGGTTTGAGTACCGACCGACACCACCGATTTCTTGGCCATGAGCTGCAGCTTCTGCAGTCTTATACTTATTTTATACAGCTCACACTGGATGTTGAAAAATTCGTGTTCCATGGTTATCCATCACTCCTACTGTTTCGTCTTTTTATACGCTAAGTTCATACGTAAAGGCAAACCATGCTGACATGGGATTGAACACCGTGATGAGGGTTTAGATTTGTGTTTCTCATATTTTATTTTTCACTTATAACTTAAAAGGTTTATAGTTTTTCTTATTTTTAAAAATGGAATGTGAAACAAAAAGATACTATTTATTACTACATTTATTAAAATAACTAAAAAAAAAAGTTTTTCTATATGAAATTTAACGTTATTTCATTAAAAAATTGAAAAAATTAACACTTTAACTGTTTAAATAAGCTTTTTTTTCTATATAATTATTTTTTTTTTATGTTCAGTTTTAATGAAGACTATGTATGAAACTCTAAATAATTATACATAAAAAGACAGAAAAAAAGATGTTTTAAAGGATTTTAATATATGATATTTGTTAATGAATTAAAACAGAAATTCTGGCTTCTACTTAATTTCTTTCTAATACATTTATTCTTTCACTTTTTTAAAAAATAAAAAAAAGGAAAAGATGGCAATAAAACTATAATTATGATGTAGTATGATTAAGGGTCAGTAAATGGTATGTGGTTGCTATAGTTCAACAAAGCAGACGGTTGATCAAAAGAGCGCGAAGTAATTATGTTCGTATGACGAAACAGTTCAGAGAGGTAATGACAGCGTCATAAGTTCCACTCACTTTCACACAACTTTTTTTTTTCTCAAACATTTACAATGACTTTCAAACTGCTTTTAAAACACTTTCACACATTTTTTTTTCTCAAACTGTTTTTAAAACAAAATAGATTTAGCTTATTTGTAAGAGTGGATGGCTCTTATAAGAGCCGGTTGGATTTTTGCTTATTTTTTTTAGAGTGCTATTCTCATTTGCCTGGTCTCAAAAATTTGAAATTTCGTGTTGGTTCGGCACATGGGGCAGGTCATTTGTCCAGTTTCATAACATCTATGGCACCATTGGTGAGTACATTCTATGCAGAGGTCATGATAACATGTTTCTGTGAAGGCTCTGCTTTGTCCCATTTTCTTAAAGCAAATGAAACACCGTGTTGTGTACTTCTCCAGCCATGCGTTGAACCAGTCTGGATATTCTTCCCTTTCTTGTGTGCAAGGCATTTTATATCCTAGCAGGAAATGGAAGTAAAATGCCATTCTGTAGTCTCCTGTTTCTATGGCTTGTAGACGAAGTCTTTTCTGGTGAAAAAACCGCATTCCTATATTCATTTCAATAAGCTCTCCATTCTCATTCAAGTAATATGTTGTCACCCACTGTCTTGATAATGCACGATCTCCCTGACTTCTTATAAAAGAAGCCATAATAGCTCTGTCAGAATCTTCTTCCTCATTGCCTGTTAAATCAATCTGGTCTCCCTCTTGACGAGCCATTTTTCTCAAACACCTCAAACAGGTTTTTTTTTATATATATATTCATATGGTTCCCCCCTCTCAAACCACCCTTTCCAACCTGATTCGTTCTCGTAACTACAAAACTATTGGTTCTCTGAAATAAGTATTATTCATTAGTGACCTCAACCTGTCTTAACCGGCCTTAACCTTTATTGAGCACCCCCACCCTGAAAGCAGCCTCATTTACATACGACCTCAACCCGTTCCGAGCGGCCTTGACCTTGCCTACAGTAAGTCTGAATGTAGCCGCAATTTTATTTGTCCGTGAAATGGCATGACGATTGGTTCTTAATTACGTTACGTCACTGTGCCTCTTGCTCTGTACTTTGAAATGTGCTACAATTTGTGTTAAGCAACGCTGCTCCCTTTTCTATTTTATTTATATATTCTTTCTTTTCTTAAAAAAAAATGTTGTTTTTATACTTACATAACGTTTTAATACTCGTATAACTTTAAAAAAATACTTTTATTCACTCACACATACACATACACACATACATACAATTTTTTAAAGACACATGTTGCTTATTTTGTAATAATAGAAGCCCTTAAAAGGGCTTTAATTTTTCTTCTGGATTGATTAGCAAACCCGCCCAAAGAGCTGGTTTTCTTCAATCCAGTCTTCTATACCGCCTAACGCCATTTCAATAGCGAAAAATATTTTCCATAAGTCATACGCATTCTCATCCGGCCATTTTAAAACACACTGCAAAAACACTGTGTTCCGAACACCGAGTGAAAAAAACTTATGAAACAAACCGACTCTGTCAAGGCGTAAAGACATGATTGTTGCTTCACTTTCTCTTTTTTTTTTCCTTATATATATTTTTTACTTATTTCATTGGTCTGTAAAAGTCTTCCTTGATTGGCTTCACTTAAAGTGTCCTTCACCTTCTATGGTCTTGAATACATGACCTGAAATGTGGGGGTGGAGAGAGAGGGAAGGAATGATTGGTTTCACTTAGTGTCCTTCACCTTCAGCAATATTCAATACAAGACATGAAATGTGAGAGTGGAGAGAGGGGAAAAGTACTTGAACTGGAAGATAAAATTATACATTTTTTTTTTCACACACACACATACACACATCAAAACAGGTTTAGCTTATTTTTAAGAAATAGTGGCTCTGAAAAGAGCCGAGGGTGTTGGTTGTAGTAGTTTTTAGTAGTAGCTCTTTGAACCCTCCAAGAACTTGCATTTACATTGCCACTTGTAGTACT
Organism: Protula sp. h YS-2021; assembly: GCA_949752745.1. Classification (NCBI taxonomy): domain Eukaryota; kingdom Metazoa; phylum Annelida; class Polychaeta; order Sabellida; family Serpulidae; genus Protula; species Protula sp. h YS-2021. The sequence continues at coordinate 84,658,168 of OX457027.1, read as the reverse complement.
GATCCATGGTAAAAGGGCGGCCAACACACTTGAATGGGTGCGAGTTAAAACCACCCAAATTTTTTAGTTTAACTCCACACCAGTAGCAATCCGTGCAGTCAGCCCCCCATGCTACAGATGAGTAACTGTACCATAGGAGACCACCACACTTCCTGCAACAAAACCGGCGTGGAGCATTATGACCCACGGGACAGTTGTGTGGCTCACCCTCATACCGTAGGATAACCCAGCACTTGTAGCACTCAATGCGATTCATTTTGACTAATGCCTCACTTTCACTTTTTTCTTATATACCTCTCTTTTTCTCTCATTTCATTCGTCTATAAAAGTCTTCTATGATAGGCTTAACTTTATTCTTCATATATAGTGACCTTAACCTTTACTGATCTTTAGTTATCTTAACGTTGAGTGTCCTTGACCTTCGTTTTATTTATTTTTTATTTGTTTATATATATTTTTTTGTTTCTTTTATTTGTTTATTTGTTTGTTTCTTACAACTTCTATAAAAAAAAAAAAAAACACCTGTGTTCATACCCGAGCGGGTTTGAAAACAGGTGTGCTCAAACCCGTACGGGTTTCAACACACCTGTGCTCAAACCCGTACGGGTTTCAAAACACCTGAAAATACGGGTTTGAGCACGCGGGTGCTCAAACCCGTATTTTCCCACTACTAATGTCCACTTCTTTTGTTTTCTCCGATGACTTATTTTGAAGAACGAGGCAAACAAAGTCGCACCTCTTTTGTGAGGCAGGGCATTCTCAAAAATAACGACCCGGTACACAGGTCATTCTTTTTGAGAATGCCCTGCAAGGTGTGACTTTGTTTTCATTGTTGTTTGATTTGATCACTGAAAACAAAAGACATAGTCATTGATCACATGGAATTTTAATAGGAATCAAACATCAAGAATCTTCGCCTTGAAAAAAAAAAGATTTATTTAATCTTTGTTTAATCTCTCGATTTCAAATCTCGAGCAGAACGCCAGAATTTTACGACGATTAACATTAACTTAAACAGAAGAAAGTAGAAGCTTTCAAATAAATTACCTTGTAGCTAATGTCGGAATTCATTTCCAAAAATTATGTAAGGTCCATCCGGTCTTAACATGCTTTTGGTATCGATAGATCCGACAGGCTCGTTAACATTATATACTTGAATAAATCCATCAATGTCCAATCCAATATCAAAATTCCCAGACTCCCTCTGCAATTCAGAAGGAGTCTGGGTAAAAAAATCATTTTCTGAATCTTCCTCCATATTAATTTTGCACCAAAAAAAAAAAAAAAGCTCGTGTTGACTCTTGCATTAACTAGGTTGTTCTGAATGATCGTTCAGTTTTTTATACCTTGTCATGATTGTTATTCTTTATTTGTCACCTTAATCGCAGAACAATAGGGGTGACGGGCCGGGGGAGGCGGTGCCAATTCGTCTGGCACATGGACATTAAGTATGAGAATGCCTTCCTTCTCGGTAAACTCTATTTTCATGGCCCTGTCTATTCACACCTCGAGCTGAAGCCCTCGGTATGAATAGACAGGGCCATGAAAATAGAGAATACCTCGAAGTCAGGCATTCTCATATACTTCTTTCTTTTCAATTGAGGAAATCACAATAACACGTAGTGGATACACAACATGTATAGGATACAGTACGAAGAGGGTCCAAGAGTTCAAATAATGGACAGTTCCGAGGCAACGCCGAGGAACTGTCCATTATTTGAACTCTTGGACCCTCTGAGTTCTGTATCTGACTTAGTTTACACAATTCACAACCAATTCCATGGACTGTCCCTAACAAAAGTCTAGTGTGAAATTATGTCGCCCACTTTGTTATGACCCATTTTGTCACGCGCTGTCTGGTTTGAAATCAATAAACAACGTGTGAGAAAAATAATGTACAGTTCCGAGTCTTTCATTCAGTGGGTGGTGTGCGAAGTGTAGACATGGAAAAAGAGTTCTTGGATATCGTTAATGAAAATGCCCAGCTGAATTGCACACTGGATGCAAATTCTTTCGTAAAATTTAGTAAACACACACACACACACACAAATAAACAACGGGGTGAGGGGCGGGGTGAGGGGCGGGATGGAGGAACGGGGGCGGGGGGGGGGGGGTTGGTCAACACATGGAACGGTGGTTTTTTAGCTTGTTATTTCCCCGCCGCCGCGGTACGTGCGAAGCGGGGGACTTAAAAAACACGCGTTGTTCGTCTGTCTGTCTGTCGATCCGTCCATCTGTCCCTCACCAATGCTCCCACTCTTGTACGCGCGATTACTCACTCACGTTTCACCACAGGCTTTTGATTTTTTGTGGGAAGTAACAACATGTGTTGGACGACCTGTGGTTATTTTAGAATTTCACCAAAAATTGACGAAACTGAGAAGCTTCAAACTTGACCAAATTTTTTGTTTGTAGGGGGCGTGATGTGGGGGCACTTTTGTACGCGCAATTTCTCAGTTATTCTGCACGACAGCATTTTGAGTTTTTTTTGGAGCGAAGGAATATATATTACGATTGTGCGACGTGGGATTGGTTTTTGATTTGACCAAAAATTGACGAAACTATTAAACTTCCAACATAGCCAAAATTTTTGTTTGTGGAGGCACGATGCTTTCACTTTTGTTCGCTGACCAAAATTCCGTCCACCACCCTCCTGCTTTTTTACGTACGATCTTTCAGTAAGTTTTTGACCGAAGAAGTGTACATTCAGATATCTTTCGGCTGGGACTATAATCAGTTTCTTACTGATATACTTGTTTAATATTTTTTTAGATACGCCAAATCGTTCTAAACGAAAAAGAAATGGACAGTTGTTTATTTTTCATTTCAAATAGCAGCGAATCCATTGTTTTAAAATAATGGACTCGCAACAGCAAAGAGTCCATTATTTAAAATAATGGACTCCCACCAGTCCATTACATTAAAATAATGGATTGTAAGAACAAAGGGATATCGTCACAGGTGTAAACTAAGCTCAAGCTTAAGAACAACCCCCCCCCCCCCCACCCACCTTCTCGTACGCAAATTCATGACGTCATTTATTCACTATAACATAAGCGTGTGTGCATCCTCCGATCCACCCACCCCCACGCCTATTCCTTCCGTGGGTACGCAACATGGATAAATCCTAAAACATCAAACCCACTGCTACCGCTGTATATTTGGCCGCCATCAGTTGATATTATGCCGGATATGACGTAATTCTCAGTCTGATCACTTCAAGACGTCAAGCGAAGCCACACGACATCAGCACGAAGCTGCTGTAAACCCAAAATCAGAGTTGTTTAAAAATAAAAAGTAAATTTATACAGAAAAGTGTTTGATTGATGAGAAATCTGAGTAGAAGAAACATGTGAATTCTTGCTACTAACCACACTAGAATTATAGCGCCTCGAATCTGATACAGGAGAATGTGTAATTTTAACATTATAAATTTTATACCACACAGTGGCATTTAACTTTAGGTATTTAAAAAGAAACATTGCACAGTTAACCAATAACGAATTAAATACGTCCCAGATGTAGGAAAAAACTCGACAGGAACCCCCGGATAAGACCACCCCTAAATTAAGACCCCCTGTCCCGGAAGTAAGACCATCTTTCTTCCTGCAGCGCCGTTTATTCCCATTATAAAGAACCCCGGAAAGAAGACCACCTTTCACCAGTCCCTGCCGTTGTTGTCTAACATCCAATCTCTATGGCAGTTCGGGCAGTTTTAGATTAGACCTTTTTGTTTCACAGGACAAGTGGGAATTCCACAAAAGTAGCCCACTTTAAAAGACCGGAACTACCCTTTTTTAATCCCTCCCTCCAGAGGTCAGCTGTTTTATAACAATGGTAGTCTCTTATGTGATCTTCCTGGGGTTGTAGTGTATTTGATTTATGAAGAAAATTACTATACTGTTTATCTAATATTTATTATTTATTTATAATATTTAAATAATATTAAAATGCAAAAGGTGGGTTATCAGTGCCGTTTTATGGTAGATTGGTAGATGATTGCAAATATTTAAAAACCTGTCGTTTGACATGCTCAGTCGCTGCTACTGGGATAATGAGTCCGGGTGGAATAACAGGGTGGAATAACAGGGTGACCATGGCGGGGAGTGGGTGTGATAACAGGGTGACCATGCCGGGGAGTCGGAGTGATAACAGGGTGACCATGGCCGGGAGTGGGTGTGATAACAGGGTGACCATGGCGCGGAGTGGCTGTGATAACAGTGTGACCATGGCGGGGAGTGGATGTGATAACAGGGTGACCATGGCGGGGAGTGAGTGTGATAACAGGGTGCCCATGGCGGGGAGTTGGTGTGATAACAGGGTGACCATGGCGGGGAGTCGGAGTGATAACAGGGTGACCATGGCGGGGAGTGAGTGTGATAACAGGGTGCCCATGGCGGGGAGTTGGTGTGATAACAGGGTGCCCATGCCGGGGAGTGGGTGTGATAACAGGGTGACCATGGCGGGGAGTGGGTGTGATAACAGGGTGACCATGCCGGGGAGTCGGAGTGATAACAGGGTGACCATGGCGGGGAGTGGGTGTGATAACAGGGTGACCATGGCGCGGAGTGGATGTCATAACAGGGTGGCCATGCCGGGAAGTGGGTGTGATAACAGGGTGACCATGGCGGGGAGTGGGTGTGATAACAGGATGACCATGGCGGGGAGTTGGTGTGATAACAGGGTGACCATGGCGGGGAGTGGGTGTGATAACAGGGTGACCATGGCGGGGAGTGGGTGTGATAACAGGGTGACCATGCCGGGGAGTCGGAGTGATAACAGGGTGACCATGGCGGGGAGTGGGTGTGATAACAGGGTGACCATGGCGGGGAGTGGGTGTCATAACAGGGTGGCCATGCCGGGAAGTGGGTGTGATAACAGGGTGACCATGGCGGGGAGTGGGTGTGATAACAGGATGACCATGGCGGGGAGTTGGTGTGATAACAGGGTGACCATGGCGGGGAGTGGGTGTCATAACAGGGTGACCATGGCGGGGAGTGGGTGTGATAACAGGGTGTCCATGGCGGGGAGTGGGTGTGATAACAGGGTGACCATGGCGGGGAGTGGGTGTGATAACAGGGTGACCATGGCGGGGAGTGGGTGTGATAACAGGGTGACCATGGCGGGGAGTGGGTGTCATAACAGTGTGACCATGGCGTTGGGCGGGTATAATAACAGAATATCCATGGCGGAGAGTTGGTGTGATGACACGGTGTCCATTGCGGGGGGTGGGTGTTAGGTTGATGTTGGGTGCAGGGCAGATTTTAGAAGATGCCAAGAATTCTACATTAACAAATATCCTATAACAATACTGTACAGCTGAAATAACGGGGCCAAGGTGGTGTATTGCACTGTGTTCGCGAGATTGGGAAGACAGAAAACGGCGGTTTTTCGCATTCCAGTTCAGCATGGATACGGTGCAATACACAACATGACACGCACTTGCATCTGTAACACCATAATTAAAAAAAAAACGCAAATATGCGCCAGTTTTATCACGTTGTCTTGCAATTTGTCAAAAACCAAATTGCCATTTGTCTTACGCTCATAAACAGAAAAGTAGGCCAGCGCAAAGACCTGGCATCGTGATCACACAGAGCTAACTTTTTTTATGGCTGCCAATTTGACGATTCCTGTTGATATGTAAATGAATTTTTGACTGTCTTTCCTTTTTGTTGCTCATAGTCTTCTACACTCTCCTGCTCATGAAGGGTGGATTGCTCTTACCCGTAGCTCGACAATAGTCTGAATGGCAATTTGTAGGGAAAAAGTAAACAAAATCATAATACGGTGGCTCATTACTTGTTGTATCTCCTCCCATTTGATACTGTCTTATAACGCCGATTTCAAACGCCTGTTGTCTGAAATCTGAAAATCATTGCTGAAACCAAACACAGCAAAGTATCAGGCATATATCAGGCATATACCAGGCATATACCAGGCATATATCAGGCATATATCAGGCGCCTATTATTTCAAGCAAGCAATGTTTGATCCAAAGCTCTGCCTGAGCGTTTTCACTGAAAGCATCACGTTTCTGCGTTGTTCAGATCGTCCACTTGACCGTCAGTGTGTTTATTGTTCAGATCGTCCACTGACCGTCAGTGTGTTTTTTGTTCAGATCGTCCACTGGACTGTTAGTGTATTAATGGATCAGATCGTCTACTGGACCGTCAGTGTGTTTATTGTTCAGATCGTCGACTGGACCGTCAGTGGGTTTATTGATTAGATCGTCCACTGGACCGTCAGTGGGTTTTTTGTTGAGATTGTCCACTGGACCGTCAGTGTGTTTATTGTTCAGATCGTCCACTGGACCGTCAGTGTGTTTATTGTTCAGATCGTCCACTGGACTGTTGGTGTGTTTATTGTTCAGATCGTCAACTGGACCGTCAGTGTGTTTATTGTTCAGATCGTCCTCTGACCGTCAGTGTGTTTATTTTTCAGATCGTACACTGGACCGTCAGTGTGTTTATTATTCCGATCGTCCACTGGACAGTCAGTGTGTTTATTGTTCCGATCGTCCACTGGACCGTCAGTGCCTTTATTGTTCAGATCGTCCACTTTACCGCCAGTGTGTTTATTATTCCGATCCTCCACTGTACCGTCAGAGTGTTTATTATTCAGATCGTCCACTGACCGTCAGTGTGTTTATTGATCAGATCGTCCACTGGACCGTCAGTGTGTTTATTGATCAGATCGGCCACTGGACTGTTAGTGTGTTTATTGTTCAGATCGTCCTCTGACCGTCAGGGTGTTTATTGTTCAGATCGTCCACTGGACCGTCAGTGTGTTTGTTATTCCGATCGTCGACTGGACCGTCAGTGTGTGTATTATTCCGATCCTCCACTGGACCGTCAGTGTGTTTATTGTTCAGATCGTCCACTGACCGTCAGTGTGTTTATTGATCAGATCGTACACTGACCGCCAGTGTGTTTATTATTCCGATCCTCCACTGGACCGTCAGTGTGCTTTTGTTCAGATCGTCCACTGGACCGTCAGTGTGTTTGTTGTTCAGATCGTCCTCTGACCGTCAGTGTGTTTATTGTTCAGATCGTCCACTGGACCGTCAGTGTGTTTATTGTTCAGATCGTCGACTGGACTGTTAGTGTTTTTTATTGATCAGATCGTCCACTGGACCGTCTGTGTGTTTATTATTCCGATCCTCCACTGGACCGTCAGTGTGTTTATTGTTCAGATCGTCCACTGGACCGTCAGTGGGTTTATGGTTCAGATCGTCCACTGTACCGTCAGTGGGTTTATGGTTCAGGTCGTCCACTGGACCGCCAGTGTGTTTATTTTCGCCTGGTAGAGCCACTGGTGTTCCTGACTGCTGTGATATCTGAATATGACTGATACTCCAACGGGCCACCAGCGTGTATGCGTCAATGATGTATCGGTGGAATTTATATGTAATAAACAGATGATTAATAAATCATGGCGGGACCACGCAGACTCAAAGAAGGATCGCTAATACAAATGATGTCTGCAGCCCGAACCTGCTAATGGCAATGACCTATTCTAAGACACCACTTCGCGTTGCTCGACTCATGTTGTGTTAGACGAACGAAACATTTTTACAATAGAACAAACTGTGGTACAGCATACAACTTAGGAATTACATCGCACAACATCGGAATTACATCACACAACATGGAATTACATCACACAAATTGAATTACATAACACAACATCGGAATTACATCGCACAGCATTGAATTACACCCCGCCACATCAGAATTACTTCGCACAACATTGAATTACATCACACAACATCGGAATTACATAGCACAATATTGAATTACACCACGCAATGTTGAATCAAATCGCACAGATTTGAAATGTATCGCACAACGTTAAATCACAGAGCACAACACCAATCTGTAGTGTTTTTATTAGATGCTTCACCAACCGGTAAATCTTGAAACAGGATAAATGGAGACCACTTGTATTACTCCAGTGAGTTCTACCTCCGTATCAATGCCCTGCGACATCGTGACCTATGCTGTACACACTTGGAATTTTTAAATATTTGCCTTTAAATGTCATTTTAATTCAATTACCAGACTTTTCGTATGACATAGCAGTTGCTTAGCAACATAACAGTTGCTTAGCAACCCCATGATGCAATAATACATTGACTCATATAAATAATGATCAGTTTCTTGATGCAAAGTTCAAGGACTGGTATTCTACTCCTGGGCGTTTATTTTGGAGGAAATACGCCCGCCCTCGCCAACTCTAAAGTCATGCAGATATGTGTGAACGATTACTCATGGATGGGCTATTAGGAGGAAATTTTCTGGAGGCGAGGGGAGGAGACGAGTGCTTATTCAAATTAACAGATGGGTTAATGGGTTATGTCATTGCTAGAATTCTTTTACTGGTCACAAAATGGAAGGCTTGAGTGGATTGTAATTTCAATTAATTTCCTTCGTGTTTGAAGAGACTTGCCTAAACAGTTTCTTTTTTCAATATGGTGAAAGTGAGTGCGAAGTCCTGAATCTTATTTGCGTGGCAGGAAAGAACGGAACACCGCGTAAATTCGCATTACAGCCGCCGCAAAAGCGGGTAATTGGCAAAGAGAGTCGACTAAATTGAACCAAACATACAATTAACGACGTTTTTATTAAGATGGACTGTGTGCTATCGAATAGCGGATGTCTGGTCCCACACAGACGCAGTTTCGTGTATATCGTTATATTGTCTCTACAGGGTTTTATTTCAATGACGGTCGATGATTTATTGTTTTGTTAAATCTTTTTTTATATATTTTAATTCATTTAAGGAAATGAAACCAGGACGTGACAAGTACAGGAATTGGAGCACATATTCGCGTATGTTCCGCCAGGTGCTAAATGACGTCATGCAATTTCAAGCTGGTGCTATATTTCGCGGAATACCGGTCATTCTAGCTTAGTTTTTTCGCGTACATTTAATATACCTAGCAATAAAACACACCGTAAAGCCTGGTTAATCCGGACAGCAATGGACTGGTAAAATTTGTCCGGATTAGCATGGTGTCCGGATTTGTCATACGGCCGCATGATCTCGGGTTACGGTCACATGTTCTCGTGTTCACGGCTTGTTTTCTCGTATCCACGAGAATTATCCCTCCTCTTGTTGGTCTGTGGCTTGTTTTTTGTTATTTACATCTTTTCCCTGATTAAATTTTGAATGTATATGAAGAAACAAAACCATAAACAACTAAAAGACTCGCCTTCTCTTAATGCGAACAACAGTTGAGAACACACAATAGCCACTGTTATTGCAATATACCGAATTTAATTACATAGCAAAAAACATAGGAAAGATCTGCGTGCTCCTGCTGTCTGCGGCTTTTCGCCCACGCCAAGTAAAAGCTCTCTTTTCTTACGAAGCGCATGTTTCAGAATTTTAATTACACAGCGTCAATATTTTATTTTCACGTAAAACAGTTTAAAAAATGGTGTGCGAAAAAAAAGGAAATTAAGATCTCATAGACAGTCATTTGTTATCATATTTTATTGGAAGCAGTACCAGAACCGTAAGAGGGCATTACATCAAGACACATCTTATTTCACGTCTTTTTTCCTTGAGGACCACACATTTAATTATAAGAGAAGATAAGATATCTGAAAAGATCTTTCCCTGATATTTCTTTTAAAAAAACGCCTTTGTTCAAAGAATAATATACGTTATTGATATTGCGTGCCTGCATGTATCTCATTTGCAGCTTTTAAAAATCGTCTAAATTAAACACAAACTAGATCTTTTTCGCTACCTAGTAACGAAAATTACACTTGGGGGTCACAAAAATTCGATTTTGAACTCTTAACCTCTTACATATGGTCTTTTAGGCAAAAAGGGTCGAAAATGAGCTGAAAGTCGTTCTAACCTCAACCGTGTTCAAGATAATGGCCCACTTGCGCTTTTTGACTTTGACCATGGCCGAAGAGGTCTAAGTCTCCAAGGTACCTCTTACATCGAAAATAAAACGAAAAAAAATATGCCACAACTGCGGCTAAAATTTTCGTACAAATTCAATACACTAGGGGATTTGGGCAAATTCCCAAGTGTAAAAAAAAAAACAAACAAAGAAATGTTTGCATTCGAAATACACATACTGAGATGCCGTTGATCCGGAGAGTGACTTGCACCCTATCTCGGAGATGTCGCCGCCTTTCATCGACAAGAACATAATCATATGGTTATCACATATGGCATATGTTTTAACATATGGTATTCACGTCATGTTATGTCACTATGTTAGCAATGCGGTAAACATAATGTTCATTTAATTCACTGAAATATGTCTTGGCCGCATGTTCTAATTACGAATGCATGTGATTGCCTGATAATCAAACGGTTACCACATGCATACAATTAATTATCATGTAATGAACATATAATTACCCTATACCATTAATGTATTTCATCCCAATTATGACGTCATAGGGTGGTCCAGAACTGTCGTGACAGTTTTAGACCAGATGGTAATTGATAGAGCGCGCGCCCGTGTCAATGACGTCATCATGACGTCATCATGTCGATATAATGGCGTCATCATCATAACGTTATCATGACGTCATCGTGACGTTATCATGACGTCATAATGGCCGTATGACGTCATGACATTATACTAAGACTCTCCTAAGTCACGTGACCTGTCAATTATCGGTCATGTGATCCTAACCCTAACAAGAGTTCCAGACCACTTTTTGACGTCATAATGACATCAGACCCCTAGAAGACGTCCCTTCTACCATCTGTCTATAGTAGGGTAAAAACGAGAGTATTGCGCCACTTTGTGACGTCATACTGACCGACCCCCCCCCCCCCTGGTAGAGAATCATATATCATGGGACCCCCCCCCCCCTGGTAGAGAATCAAATACCATGGGACCCCCCCCTGGTCAAGAATCATATATCATGGGACCCCCCCCCCCCCTGGTAGAGAATCAAATACCATGGGACCCCCCCCCCCCCCTGGTAGAGAATCAAATACCATGGGACCCCCCCCCCCTCGGGACATACTATGGACCGACCCCCCCCCCCCCCCTAGGCGGCAGTCGGGACTGACCCCCCCCCCCCCCCTAGGTTGTGATTCAACACTCCTATAAGAGCACATTGTCTATGCACATATGCATCATTCATGCTCTGACTGCTGTTGGATACACAGGGGGAAAAAAAGTGAAAACAGTTTCTCTTACCTATTGTGTTGTGCTGTTGAAGAACAAGTGAAGGATTGACTGGAATACACATAGGAGACGAATTGGCAAAACAGTCGTGGTAAGTGACTTTTTTTTTTTTTTTTTTTTTTTTATTATTATTATGATAATATTTAATTAGTCATATTTCAATGGTTTCCCATTACAGTAACCACACACACAGCATAAGTACATGTGTACAGAGTGTGAGGGAAAACCGATCGATAATTTCAGAGTGTGGGAACGATCAATAAATTTGAGAAGGAATGGGATTTTCCCTACGTTAAGTCCAATGTTATGTTTTAAGTTATAGTAGTTGGAAAATGACACTTCTAAAACACATTTAACAAATGTAGTTTTTAACACCATATAATATATAAAATAAATTTGAACATTTTAGCATGCTACTTATTTGAATGTTCTAAAGTTATAGTAGTGGGAAAATGGTGGTTCTAGACCAACTTTAACAAATTTAGTTTTTAACACCATATGATATATAAAATAAGTTTGAACATTTTTAGCACGCTACTTATTTGAATATTCTAAAGTCATAGTAGTGGAAAAATGGTGGTTCTAGACCAATTTTAACAAATTTTGTTTTTTGACAAAATATAATGTATAAAATAAGTTTAAACATTATACAATGGTGTAGTAGGGTAAAAATGAGGGTTTTAGACCAACTTTAACAAATTTTGTTTTTTGACAAAATATGATGTATAAAATAAGTTTGAACATTTTACCATGGTGTAGTAGGGTAAAAATGAGGGTTTTAGACCAACTTTAACAAATTTTGTTTTTTGACAAAATATGATGTAGAAAATAAGTTTGAACATTTTACTATGGTGTAGTAGGGTAAAAATCAGGGTTCTAAACCAAAATTTACTTTTCTTTGAAAATATATTATGCTTTTCTTTTCTTAATGCTTTCAGGTATCGTCAGAACACATCGCTCTCCGCTAGATGTCTCTGCAGTACATGCCTAGGCGGTATAAATAGGATGAGTGAGACCTACATTTCATCATATCAGTTTAAGCAATTGACGTGACAACAACAATGGCATCTAATTCAGACACATCAGCCTTCTGTCATGATTGTAATGTGACATTTCCATCTCTGGAATTGTTCGTAGCACATACATGCAAACCAGCTAAGATGAAACGTGCTAATGAAGAGCTTGTTGAAATGATTGAAGCCAAGAGACGAAAGACGGTACAAGATGGTGTTATCAGACCTGATCCGTTCCTCTGCTGTGAATGCATTAAAATATTTCCATCTATGGATACTTATGAGGCACATGCATGCATACCAGCCGAGATGGAAAATGCGTCTCATGAAGAACATGTTTCAAAGAAAGAAAAAACAGGACAAGTAGGGAGAGGTAGAAGGGTTAGTCTGGGAGAAAACGCGCAGGAAAGACGATTTGAGTCTGAGGATGGATCGGATTTACTGCTTGAAATGCGACAACAAGAGAACCGTATCAAGGCACATTTGTTGGAGACCTTAAACTATGGAATGAAATGGTACATTGTCGTTCATGCACGTTTCAAGAAACTGACAGCGAATGCTGAAGGTGTTATGGTAGAACAAGTGGATAATTCATTTATCAGCAGTCCAACATATACAGCATACAACCCAGCAGATATTGAGCAGGACTTGCCAGACGCCTATAAAGAATTGTTTACTAAGTTTGATGAACATGAGCGACAAGGCTCTGGCTGGGTATTGGATAACATACTGTACATTGAAGTACATACAGCTACGTCAGCGCCTCTGGAAGCAAGCAGTTTTATCCCACTGCCGAAGAAAGTAAAGAATACATTAAGTGTGTTAAACATTCAGAATAAAGACAACAAGTGCTTCTTATGGTCTGTATTGGCTCACCTTCACCCTCAAGATCGTCATCAACACCCATATCGCGTGAGTCATTACACACCATTTGAGAACGAATTGAAGGTAGAAGGCATAACATTTCCAACACCGATTACAGATATTCCAAAGTTTGAAAAGGAGAATGATGTGTCCATTAACGTGTTTGGATATGAACATGATGTCGTTGTTCCCATACAACTAAGTCGAAACACCAGCGCCAACAGCGCCAGAGAAATCAACTTGCTTTTGATTAGCAATGACAAGAAAAGGCATTACTGTCTCATCAAGAATTTCAGCAGACTTATGTCTTATCGATCAAAGCATAATGGTGCAGCTTTTTATTGTTTCAACTGTCTACACGGGTTTATGCGACAAGAGCTTTTAGATGAGCATCGTGAAGTGTGTGGCAAGCATGGCGCGCAACGTTTATCATTTCCCAAGGAACCATTCGTTAAGTTTAAGAATGTAGCCAAACAACAGCGAGCACCGTTTGTGATTTATGCAGACTTTGAATGTTTCACGCAAAAGCATGAAGAAGGAGACAAGTATCAACATCATCGTCCAAACAGCTTTGCCTATGTGGTTGTCAGCCAGTATGATACACGTGCACCAGTCGTGTATCGAGGAGACAATGCCGTGAAAGTCTTTTTAGACCATATGGTGAATGAGCGTGATCGTATTGTACGTGGTTTAGAGCGACCAAAGGAAATGGTGATGACTCGCGAAGACAAAGAGAATTTTAAGAACGCCACTGATTGTTACATTTGTCATGAACCTCTAGGAGCAGATCGTGTGAGAGATCATGACCACATCAATGGCAAATATCGTGGAGCAGCGCACAATGAATGCAACTTACAATTCCGACTTAGAAAAGATCAGCAAGGGGATAAAGATTCTTTTATCATTCCCGTATTTTTCCACAATTTGCGAGGCTATGACAGTCATTTGATCATGGAGGAAATTGGAAAATTCAAAAACGAAAGGATTACAGTCATTCCCAACACCATTGAAAAATATATTGCATTCACCATGAGCAATCTGAAATTTACAGACAGCTTTCAGTTCATGAGTACCTCTCTACAGAAGTTGGTATCCAACCTTGCAGCAGAAGGGAAAGATAACTTCTACAACATGACCTCTCACATTCACGATAGTGATCAACAAGATTTGCTGCTTAGAAAGGGAGTGTACCCCTACGATTACGTGGACGAACCATCCAAGTTTGTTGAAACACAGCTACCATCAAAGGATAAGTTTTATAGTCAGCTTAGCGAAGAGGACATTAGCGATGAGGATTATGCGCATGCACAGAAGGTATGGGATACATTCAACTGTACCACATTTGGTGAATACCACGACCTGTACCTGAAATCAGATGTGTTATTACTAGCTGACGTGTTTGAAAACTTTCGTCAAGTATGCCTCAACACGTATGAATTGGATCCTGCTCATTACTATACAGCACCAGGACTGTCGTGGGATGCAATGTTAAAAGCGACAAAGGTGAAGTTGGAATTGATCAATGACATTAACATGTACCAAATGGTTGAGCAAGGCATACGTGGAGGAATATCCGTGATCACACACAAGTATGCGAAAGCGAATAATCCCTACGTAGCAGATTACAATTCTGAGATACCAAACAACTATTTGATGTACCTCGACGCAAACAACTTGTATGGTTGGGCCATGTCACAAAGCATGCCACAAAGAGGATTCATGTGGGTGAGCGAGCCAGAATCCATTGACTTCATGGATGTGGATGAAGATGATGACATTGGATTCATTTTGGAAGTGGATTTAGAATATCCAAATTCAATCCATGATCATCATAATCACTACCCAGTGGCTCCAGAACGGAAATGTGTCAAAGTTGAAGAATTGTCAGAGTACAGTCAGAAGCTGCGGAAAGATCTAAACATGAAAGAGAAATCCAGTGAAAAGCTCATTCCTAACTTGTCTGACAAGAAGAAATATGTACTTCATTACAGGAATTTACAACAGTACGTCTCACTGGGGTTGAAAGTCACTAAAGTTCATCGCGCCATCATGTTTGAACAGAGCAAATGGTTGGCAAAATACATTACCTTGAACACGGAAAAGAGAAAATTGGCCAAGAACCCATTTGAGAAAGACTTCTTCAAACTGATGAACAACTCGGTGTTTGGCAAAACCATGGAAAATGTGAGAAAGCGAATCAATGTTGAACTTGTTCACAAGGAAAAGCGGTTCAAGAAACTTGTAGCCAAACCTTCTTTCCACAAATTCAAAATTTTCAACGAAGATTTGACCGCAGTACATTTACGCAAAGTGGATTTGCTTCTGGATAAACCCATTCAAGTTGGGTTTACCATTCTCGACCTCAGCAAAGTGCTTATGTTCAACTTTCATTACAACTACATCATGGTCAAGTATCCCAATGCCAAGTTGTTGTTCAGCGACACCGACAGTCTATGTTACAACATAGAAACGGAAGATATCTACAAGGATATGCAGCAAGATGCTGACCTGTTCGACACAAGTGACTATCCGCCAGATCACTTCCTACATTCCAACGTGAACAAAAAAGTGCTTGGGAAAATGAAGGATGAGACGGCAGGCGCCCCTATTGAAGAGTTTGTTGGACTCAGACCGAAAATGTACAGTTTATTGTGCGGTGGGAAAGAAAAACATACAGCTAAAGGCATCACTCGAGCTTGTCAAAGACGTATTAAACATGTGCAGTATAGAGACAGTTTGTTTAAGAAAACTCAAACGATGGCTACAGGACACATTATTCGAAGTCATAGTCACCAGCTTTTCTCGGAGAAGTTGAGGAAGGTAGCCCTCTCCCCATATGACGACAAGCGATATGTGCTGAATGATGCCTATTCCATTTTAGCGCATGGACATTACAAGGCTGTGGTATAAAAGGGGGAGGTCCTCCAACGGAAGAGTTATTTGAGGTGTGAACATTGAAGTGTTAACATGGAACGTGAAAGTCGTAAGAGATCTACAACTGATATGGATACTCTTGCAGATGCAGTTAAAGACTTAAAAATGAAAAATCCTACCACTACCATCAAGAAATTGAAAGTGGAGACAGCACCAACACCACAGTCGTGGGATGGAATGCTTTCTCTAGGAAATGGAAAGTATATCAAGATTATGAAACAAAGCAATGAAGGAGTGGTAAACATTCGCAAGTACCTGAGAGATGAGGGGACTGGAAAAAACCGTCCAACGAAAAAGGGAATTTTGCTGACAATACCTGAATGGAAAATGTTGAAGAAGCAGGTGAAAGAAGTGGATAAAAGGCTTCGCAGACAAGAAGACGGCTCATAACAAGGTAAAAACATGAATGCACTCATGCTGAACCGTGGTGCTTACCTTACTGTAAATGATAGGAATGAAGTGATACTAGGTTCTCAGACAAGTTATCATCGGTTTAAACCTGAAGTGTGGAAAGACTTTAAAAACATACCACTTGAACATGGGTTTAAACGTAGACTTGAAAATAAAGTGGAAGTGACGGTGGCTGAATATGATTCTAACATACGTGTAGAAATCTGTAGAAATCTTTTACAGGATTATCCAGAGGATTATAAGGGAGTTGTGCCAGATACACCATATACAGATTTGATTATCTTTGATATCAAGAACTGGCGCGCAGTCTTACGATTCCTAGAAGTGATACAACATCCACTCTTCACCATCTTGCGAGCATAAAAACGTCTTTGCAGACAAGGAGACAGCTCATAGTTCATCTGACTGTTGAACGAGATGGAAGACTTTTTATCGGAATATGAACCTATTTCACATGGATTCTCATATCTGAGAAACGTATATGATGACATCGTGCTAAAACATTTTGGAAAGTATATCATTCTATCAACTGACGAACAATCTGTGTTGAAAGACCATCTAGAGAAGCTGAGGATATCTGGCTTTCTCCTGAAACTCTCAGAGGATTTAGAAGTGCGTGTCACTGAGAACTATTTAGACGTGTTTGTACGATTTCGCCAATATGACGAGCTTACAAAATGCTACGACTACATCACCCTCAACACAGTGGAATGGCACGCTCTGTTACAAGCATTGGATTGGAAAGAACCTGACGCTTGAATTCAAAGAGGAAGGAGTGCAACTCATGCGAGGCACCAAGTCCATTGAACTGACGCATCCCATGTGTGTTATGGTGATGGACATTGACATGAGTGATCATGGATATGAACTGAAACTGTCTGAACACAAAGATGTTAAAATAATAAAGTTTGGTAATGGACAGTGTTATGCTAGTTTTCATAGCATTTACAAACGTGGATGTAATGTCTATGATACATATATTAATTTAGATTGGTATGAATGGCATGTGTTTATCGATGTATTGAATGTATTTGTAAAATAAAAGCTTAATGTGAAATAATTGTTAAAGACTGTATAACACAATAAAAAAGAATGTTGTATAAAACTGTCTTGTTTATTTACAATATTCATAATACAATTCACAATTACCAACAACTTAACTAATACAACTTAACTAATACAACATCAATAAAATAATGGTTTATACTGTCTATATACAAAATCCTTTACAACAAAATCACCATCACTTCTTCTTAATACATCAATGATTTTAAAACGACTATGTCCTCGAGCTCTTTGAATTATATAATATATACAATAAAATCCACATGTAGAGGATATTGGTGTTTGTAATGGAACTGAATTATAAATGAAATTAAACTTTAAAAACTTATTCAAACGACTGTCTATAGGTAAAAGTCCATAAGAGTCAAAATATTCTGCAGGGTCTTCGTCATAATATACTGCCACCCAATGCTCTCCTGGCTCATCATGATCGTCTGTGTTGATGACATAGGCACCGCGTTGTAAAGATGGTAACTGGTCCATGGCAAACACACCTTGAAACAAGTCTTTTGTCGTAGCATCATGGGATAGGATGGCTTCTATCTGCTTCGTGTTCATGACTGGTAGTCGAATTGAATGCTACGATTTGCACTTATTTCAACAATGTTATCAAATTCAGCATACACTATAACATTGACTGTATTTTGCAAGGCACCAGCAAAATTCATTTCTAGTCTCAAATTCCCATGTTTGATAAGGGCATAATGATCAGCACCATCATAATCAGGTGTTAAGTCAAAAGAAAACAACGAATAACCTCTAGGCCAATCTTCCCGTTTTATAATGGAACTTTTCTCGCCATCCAATCTATCAAAAGATTTGTAAAGAGTTTCAAAAGCATCAAGATATTTGCCTTCATTTATATTAAGCTTGAGAGGTTTGGATAGGACTGGTTCACCATCAGAGTAAAGCTGCATAAAGTTAAGATTAAAATGTTCAAAATTGTATGGATTTCTCAATACTGTTCCAGCAAAGGATTCATTATGAACCATTCCAATGACAATACGTTTTGGTAATTGGCCTAAAAAGATGCTATCTTTCACAAAAGATTGAAATCCAGTTGGAATAGCTAAAACTTTACATTCTTTTCTATTAACAATAAACTTAGCAGGACTTTTCATCAATGCATCTGCATGTCCCAATTGAATACCTGGACTAACCCTCACTTTGCGAATGGTTAAAAACGCTTCTCTCACTTCTACTTTAAAACCATTATTTGCAGCCATTAATACATATTCATCTTTTTGTCTATGTAAACGTAATTTCATACTAACACCATTGGGAAGATAACGATCCTGCTCAAACAAATCTACCCTTAAACCACCTGTAAGCATAAACTCACGGCTTAGACGTGTATACAAATAGCGATTATGTAAACCATTATTTCCTGTTTCAGCTATATCACCACCTTCAATATTTACATGAAAACCTGATACATATCTTTCATGATTAGGTCTTTTCACCTCATGAGTATTCATTGACCCGGCAGTATCTTTATAGATGAGACGCATAGAGCGCTCAGAATGGAGACTTTCTTCCGAGTCATGAATGAGATGAGATATGATGCTGGTATAACCATGGGTATTGTTACTATGTGATACCAATCGACCATTTAGAAATAATTCAATATTGGACCATAACCCATTAAACAAATCATTGATACATGACACGTTATCATCTACACCACACGGTGTACCATCAGCCTTTACAATGCGGCATATAATATGGAGTTTACTGTTCTTTAAATCTAGATATTCTTCGGTACTCGCAGGAATGTAGAATTCTATTGGAGCACCCTCTCTAATGGTAGTCATTGGTTGATAGTCTACATTATAACTTTTTTCTACAGCAGTTTGCGTTGGTGGTATGTGAAACCATTCTAATGGAGAAAGACTACATTCACAAGAATGATTATGAATTAAAGACATGATTAAAAAATATCTTTCTTATATTTTGTTGATGTTATCCGTTTAGCTGCCTTTCGCCTTCTGACAGGTTTTGCTGGTTTCGCTCTCTTTTGTCCTTCTAACTCATCACCAAACATACGTTGTGCTACTCGACCTGTAACATCTTTCGCGACATCTTTTGCAGCCTTTTTAAGATGTGGTGCAACGATTTTAGCCCCTGCCTTAAGCAGTGGAATAGCTTTTCGAGCCAATGATCCCAGTATTGAAACCATACCATCTCCATATTGTATTCGCGCTCCTTTAAATCCTGGTAATTCTCCACCCACTTGACGAAGAAAATGGTTGCGATAAATAGATGGATTGTGTGTGTATGCTTTCATAATGCTTTTGGTCGAAAATGAAGTTTACAGATCACCTTTCCAGTTTGAAATGGAACATTATGGCCTGTGTCGTCCTTAATATTCATTTCTATCACGTCAAATTTGGATGTGTTTACAGGAACATAATGCGGTTCTCCATAAGTTTTCATGAGAATGTCTCCATCATGTCCTTGTATTCCAACAGAACGTAGCAAAGGAACATAATAATCACCAACAACTTGTGGCTCACAAATACTACAGTACACATAAAGTGTATAAAATCCCTGTTTCACATCGGCTTTATGTTCAGCTGTGCACGTTTCAGTATACCATTGATCTGGGATAAATCCTAAAATCTCAGCTAATCCAGTGGAGAATGACACTTCAAAGCCGTAATTTAGAAATAGAAAAACACGTCGTCTAATTTTATCATACTTTATCTGAATAGCTTCTTTAAGGTCATCTTTCATAGAATTAGTTGCTTCTTTATTGACTGCCTGACATATCTCTTGTATGGATCTGTAGTAACCATAAGGAATATTGATTGTGTCAAGAACAATATCATTCAGTGGTTGTTGTCGATACTGAATAGAATAGTCCATTCCATGTCTCATGGTTGTCCATGTATGTGGATATTGAATTTCAGCTAAAGCCACTTCATATTTTCCGTTCAGATAGATGGTTCGAGGCATACGAATTTGATAATTCGAAGTCTTGTTGTTGGGATAATAGTTCATACTAGCATTGCTGGGTAAAGTAATGTAAAAACTTGTTGACTCCATGACAGCTAAATCGTTTATGTGATGTAGATAGACTAGATGTGTATATACATTACTTCATGTTTGACACTCTTCATCTTCACTTTCTACATTGTTGTCTACATTGTTGTCTACATTGTCGTCTAAATTGCTATCTACATGATCTACATTGGTATCTACTACTTCTCCCTGACAACAAGCACTAACACACCTAATTTTTACAGGAATAGTATTTTTATTTCCATTTTCTTTACAACAACAACACCATAACTCTTTAATCCATGTTAAAAAGTTTCCCATCCTTCTGGAAACAATCTTTGTTGACGTTGTTGTATCTCTTTTGTAATATCTTCACGAGTTGTCTTTTTACCAAAAACAGTTTTTGGAATATTAGCATCTACAATTTCCTCAACCATGCGGTGGTTCTCGTCGTTCTTTTCTTCTTGTAGCAACCAATGCTTCTTTCAACAAATCAATAATGTTGGAATTTGTAATGACAGTACCCGTTTTTAAAACAAGTTCATTTTTATCTGTCCATCTCGTACCATACTTCTTAAGTTCTGCTAGAAGTTGTGTTAGTTTTACATGATAAATAGGTTGAAAATGGCTTAGAAACTGTTGGGACTTTTCTGATTTTTCTGCTTTGGATGATGTAACAGACTTTTGTCGCTGTTGTTGCGACTGAATTGTTCGTAAATGACGGCCAAGAACTTGAGACATTTCTATTGCCTTTTCACGAGTTCGTTTCCCACGTAAAAGTTTATTCACTTTCGTTTTGATTTCACTATTTTTTCCCTTCTTTTCTAACAACATTTTATATTCATATTCAGGAATGAGGACCATTTTCATAGTATGTTTCATTTTAACAGCAACTGAGCTAACAATGGTAATGCAAATTTAGCAATAGCTCCAATGAATCCTCCTTTCTGATTAACCAACTTCTTTTTTCTTTGAAGTGATATCTTCTTATCTGCCAGTGTGCGTAGGGTATGACGTTCACGCTTGAATACCTTATACCTTTTTGAGCTTAAGGGTAAATGTCCTCGCAATATATTCAAACAAATTTCAAACAAGCTAGCTAATTCTTCCTTAGTAGCTTGTTGTAGCAAGGATTTACGTCGTTTAGGCCCGCTGCGTGCGAGCAAGTGAAGAAATGGTTGATTCGCTTGAATACGTTTAGACATCTTGGTTGCGAATGGTCAAGTGACTTGGTTCTTGTTCATACGCCACCTTATCAACATATACGTAATGTGTATCTTTTGGTAAAATGCCTGTACGAATACGTAGTTGATCATTTGTCTTCGGCTTCAAATCAATGAATAAATAGCCATGAGGTGTGCTCGTAGCATCTTGATAGGCTTCTATGAGAAATTGAGATTTTCCAGGATACATTTGTCGCGCTAATGTACTTATTTGTTGACTGTCTCTAGGATTTTTAAACAGAATGATGTAATGCGTATTCAAACTAATATTTCGCATTTCTCTACCATGATGAAACAAATTATGTACAATAAAAATAATGCTAAGATTTTGATGACTGCTACCAACACTAAAGAGACGTGTCATACGCTCATCACTATGACATTTAGTCATTAAGTCATCAATGATGAGTAAGTTTGGCTTTTTCGGGTTAAAACGCTCTTCAATGTCATCTGGAATGCCTTGGTAAAATTCCACACCTTTCATTCCCTTGTACAAAGGCTGATCTGCTGCATAGAGCCATAAAATGGTTTTTGGAGAGGGTTTAATTAACTTTTGTTCTAGAATTTCTCTAACTAGAGAAGTTTTACCACTGCCTGTAGGTCCAGAGACCAAACATGTGAATGGATGCTTCATTTTCGAATATCTGTTTCTTTCACCCAACTGTTAAACTTCTTTGGCCAACCTAACCACTTCACAAATAATTCTTTAACACCTCGTCTTTTTCGTGTTTTCAAAACCTTTTCAATTCTGTAGACTGATTCAATATCTTTTGTCACTTTCTGTAGTTCTTCTTCATAGAAATGTCCATCAATATCTTCATCCAAAAAGTCTTTCACACGATACAAGTGTACTCCTTGCTTCTTACAACGATGTGTGATAATGAAGACTTCTTGCGTCCACTTTATATGATAATCTCGTTGAAATACATATTTTATGTGAGAAATGCGAACCTGATCACCAATTTTAAATTTGTAGGGTTTTTTCTTCTTCGGTTTTAATTTCAATTTGTCTACATACATATATTTCCACACTTTCGATTCAATGTCTTTACGAATGTCTGCAGGAGCATACTTATTAGGGAGGGAGCCATGTGGTCTATGGTTGTAATTATACACTAAGTCTGGAAGAATGTCCATATATCGATACGTTTGATTATGTAGGAAATATCGATACATCATTCCCTTTAGAGTACGAATGACTCTCTCAGCATAGTTGGCTTTGGTTTCATTCTTTGTCGTATAGGCATGTATTCCCTCCTTCTTCATAAAAGCTTTTACCCATCTGTTTTTAAATTCAGTTCCCTCATCCGACCTTAGAGTTCGTGGTCTTCGTTGTGTTTCACGAAAAATCTTTTGAAATGCTTCTATGACGCTGGTATGTGATTTATTAGGCATTGGTTGCACCCATAAATATTTGGAAAACACATCAATGACAACCAACAAAAAACGGGTGTCATCATTATAGGAAGCTATGTTTCCCATGTCAGCTAAATCAATATCCCACATGTCATCAATTCCACGTGTAATGACACGTTGCCTTTTAAACCTGTATTTTACAGGTTGTAGTAAACTGAAGGCATCTTGATCCTGTAACCATTTCTTCACTTGCGAATGAGTGACTGGTTGATCATGTTTTCTTAATATGTGATAAAGTTTGTATGGACCAGCAAATGCCCCGGGTTGACCAGGTTTAAAATAAATATTGGTTAGGTAGTCTTTCCACGTCGACATGTTAACACTAAATGATTAACACTTGTTAACATATCTTACATTTTATTTTATCAACACATCTTGCATTTTATCAACATATCTTACAAATCAAGTATTGATACAATGGTGTGAATAATTGGAGTCCATTGATCTTCAATGAACATTAACCAACTACTTAATTCATCAAATGTGATAGCATCTACACCATATTTTTCACAACGTTGATTTGCATTATCTAACACTTTATCTAAATGAATGTAATATTTAGCTTCATTCCAATATGTATAGACACATGCAGAATGACAAGTATGTTCTGAACACTCTTCATTTTGACAAGCAGGACATACTAAACATGCAAACTTTTTTACAGCTAATAACATTTCTTCACAATATGTCTTTTGCACAATATATTGTCTCAATGTAATGTCTGTCATTATACTGCAATGTAGATTAACCACTCTCTCACTTCATAAAACAGTCTTGGATCAAATCGAGCGAAGTGATATGCTGCTTCCACATCAAACTCCTCAGCTCCGTCAATGTTTGAAAGCACACACTCTTTGATGAAATCCTCACGTAATTTCGGTACGTTCAGCGTGGAATGAGCAAGTTCCCAATAGATGTCAAAGTGTTCCAGTTGTTGTTGAATAGATCCAAAACGCGCCAGTTCACTTATCATGTAGTCCACATACGTCTCCTTGAAAAACGTTTCTACATCCATCTTTCACATATCCATATGACACGTCTACACACTTTGACGACTGGCAAGCAAATGACTTGTAGTCTTACTCGGCAGATACTGTTAGTGAGCCGCACTTGTTGCAGAAGTTGTCAGGTTCACACAACTTGCAATTGTACTTGTGGCAGTGACAATCATAATCCTCAGCATATCCGTAAGCACCACAATATTCACAGGTAAGTCCAAGTTGATTTTGCACATCCATATTCTCCAATCGAACTTCAGACAGTCTTTTCTTGGAAAGCTTTGACACTTTCATTCGATTGTCCTTTTGCAGCTTAACAGGAGTTTTCTTCCCATGACATTCCGTACATGGCAGTAAGGTTGAGGTTATGCTATGGATTTCCTGAAGCAATGTCCCCCATTCACCATCATTCATGTTGATGTAACGCGTATATTCTTTCCCTTCAAACAGTGATGTTTGCACAAAACTCACATAGCGCATATCCAAGTATGAAATGACTTCAAGCCACTTCGTTTGCGTTAAGTACAGTTTGAAGCCAATGTTGCGTAATCTTGTCAAGTTCTGACACACAATCTTCCACAAGGATGGTGATAAAGCAAGCCATCTCTCTCCACGTTTGATTCGAAGAAATAGCCCAAATTCTCCATGCTCCACAGTAATGGTTAAGTTTGCACTAATTTTAAAGCTGCTTGTCTTCTCCATGGCTGCGCGTTGAATGATGACTTCACTTCACCCTTCTCCTTTTATGCCATTAGAAATTGCAGAGTCAGCTTTTTTATAGTTCTTCAAACATTTTACAAAGCTTTGAATTCACTTCAACTCGTTCATTGTTGAATCGAACAAGTTCTGATGCATTCGTCGTCAATGGAACGCCATCATCATAATGTAAAATAATTCTAGCAGCTACAGCTAGCATGAGTTCAGCTGCCCAAGTTGTATTCGCGCGGATAAATGCTGAATCAATGTCGTAAGTTGATGGTAAAAGTAGTTCTTCACATTCCTGTAGAAATGAGTGGATGAATTCATGTCTTGGAATTATCTTTCCAACAGCTTCCCAATGCTTATGCAAATTCTTCACTTGTAAAATCCAATTAGATTCAAAAGCAGGAAGCTTTGAAAACACATAGTCAACATAGTTCACTTTGAAGACGTCATCCATGGTCTCTACACATCGGTGAAGAAGTAATGTTGACATTGTTAATAATCAGGTGAAAGCGGAGAGCGATGTGTTCTGACGATACCTGAAAGCATTAAGACTTAACGTAGGGAAAATCCAATTCCTTCTCAAATTTATTGATCGTTCCCACACTCTGAAATTATCGATCGGTTTTCCCTCACACTCTGTACGAGTACACTCTGAAATTATCGATCGGTTTTCCCCCCACACTCTGTACGAGTGCACTCTTAAATTTCTCAGTCGGTTTTCCCCCCACACTCTGTACACATGTACTTATGCTGTGTGTGTGTGTGTGGTTACTGTAATGGGAAACCATTGAAATATGACTAATTAAATGTTATCATAATAATAATAATAAAAAAAAAAAAAAAAAAAAAGAAGAAGAAAAAAAAGAGAAAAAAAAAAGAGAAAAAAAAAGAAAAAAAAAATTGGGGGGGGGGGGGGGGTCGGTCCATAGTATGTCCCGGGGGGGGGTCGGTCCATAGTATGTCCCGGGGGGGGTCCCATGATATATGATTCTTGACCAGGGGGGTCCCATGGTATTTGATTCTCTACCAGGGGGGGTCCCATGGTATTTGATTCTCTACCAGGGGGGGTCCCATGATATATGATTCTCTACCAGGGGGGGGTCGGTCAGTATGACGTCATAAAGTGGCGCAATACTCTCGTTTTTACCCTACTGTCTATCATGAGGAAACGAGAGTTCCACGCCACTTTTTCTAGAACATTCTATTGGTCCAGAACCCCCATGGGTTTTCCACGCCACTTGTGACGTCATGATGACGTCAGACCCCTAGGAGACGTCCCTTCTACCATCTGTCTATCATACCTTCATAATACACATTCATAATGCACTCTATGGTTTAGGGTTAGGCTGCCCATACCCGGGCTCGAACCACCAACCTTCCGAGCATTTTGAACATGTTGAACATGTTGAACATGTCAATCAACTTGTTGAACAATTGTTGAACTTGTTAAAAAAAATTATTGAACAATACCATGACGTAATATGTTCAAAAAATAATTCAAACATATGTTTCGAATGGGGCTTGTCATTTGAATACACGTTTGAACGGCGTGCTCTTCTCACTAACTTATTTTATACATCATATGTTGTTTAAAAACAAAATTTGTTAAAGTTGGTTTAGAACCCTGTTTTTACCCTACTACACCATGGTAAAATGTTCAATCTTATTTTATACATCATATGTTGTTAAAAGCTATATTTGTTAAAGTTGGTCTAGAACCACCATTTTCCTACTACTACGACTTTAGAACATTCAAACAAGTAGCATGCTAAAATGCTAAAACTTATTTTATATAACATATGGTGTTAAAAACTAAATTTGTTAAAGTTGGTCTACAGCCACCATTTTCCACTACTATAACTTTAGAACATTCAAATAAGTAGCTTGGTAAAATGCTAAAACCTATTTTATACATCATATGTTATCAAAAACTAAATTAGGTAAAGTTGAGCTAGAACCACCATTTTTACACCACTATAACTTTAGAACATTTGAATAAGTAGCATGGTAAAATGCTAAACCTTATTTTATACATGATATGTTTTCCAAAAACTACATTTGTTAAATGTGCATTAGAAGTACATTTTCCAAGTACTGTAACATAAAACATAACATCAGACTTAACGTAGGGAAAAGCAGATTCCTTCTCAAATTTATTGATCGTTCCCACGCTCTAAACGAGTGCACTCTGAAATTTATCGATCGTTCCCACACTCTGAACGAGTGCACTCTGAAATTTATCGATCGGTTTCCCCCACGCTCTGAACGAGTACAGTCTGAAATTTATCGTGCATTATGCATTATAGCCTTATATGGCATGTTTTCACAACACATTCTGGTTCAGTCCTGAATAACTCAGTTGTTAGAGCGTGGGACTCTTGGTCGGACCCATGCTCGGAAGGTTGGTGGTTCGAGCCCGGGTATGGGCAACCTAACCCTAAACCATAGAGTGCATTATGAATGTGTATTATGAAGGTATGATAGACAGATGGTAGAAGGGACGTCTCCTAGGGGTCTGATGTCATTATGACGTCACAAGTGACGTGGAAAACCCATGGGGGTTCTGGACCAATAGAATGCTCTAGAAAAAGTGGCGTGGAGCTCTCGTTTCCTTATGATAGACAGATGGTAGAAGGGACGTCTCCTGGGGGTCTGATGTCATTATGACGTCAAAAAGTGGTCTGGAACTCTTGTAAGGGTTAGGGTCACATGACCGATAATTGACAGGTCACGTGACTGATGACGTCATGATGATTGACAGGTGACTTAGAGTTATGCTGCTTAGGAGAGTCTTAGTATAATATCATGACGTCATACGGCCATTATGACGTCATGATAACGTCACGATGACGGCATGATAACGTTATGATTATGACGTCATTATATCGTCATGATGACGTCATGATGACGTAATTGACACTGGCGCGCTGTATCAATTACCATCTGGTCCAAAACTGTCATGACAGTTCTGCACCACCCTATCACCTCATTTTGACGTCATTTCCTGGTCTAGAACTGTCGTTTTCCTACTACTGCCTTGTTTGCACAACATAACATTGTTTAGACATTGTGACCTTGTTTACACCTGGTGACCTTGTTTACACATGGTGGCTTTGTTTACATATGGTGACCTTGTTTATACATGGTAACCTTGTTTACCCATGGTAACCTTGTATACACATGGTAAAATTGTTTACATATGGTGACCTTGTTAACAGATTAAAACCTATTTTATACATGGTAACCTTGTTCACAAATATTAACCTTGTTTACGTATTCTAATTTTGTTTACACATGATAACCTTGTTTACCCATGGTAACCTTGTTTACACATGGTAACCTTGTTTACACATGGTGACTTTGTTTACAGAGGTGACCTTGTTTACATATGGTGACTTTGTTTACACATCATAACCTAATTTGCCGATCGTAGCCTTGTTTACACATGATAGCCTTGCTTAAGCACGGAAACTTTGCTTACACATGATAACTTTGTTTTTACACATGGTAACCTTGTTTGCACATGCTGGCCTTGCTTACACATGATAACCTTGTTTACACAGAGTGACGTTGTTTACGCATGATAACCTTGCTTACGTATGGTTACCATCTACTCAAGTATCTTCATGTAATTGACATATGTTTACTGCATTGTCGTTTGGTTTGTAAAAATTCCTGATATAAAATGGAGTTTCCTACTCAAGCTGAAAACTTTGCAACATCTAAAATACTAAGACCAACCAGAGTACAAGCAAACTTTAAAAAGACTCATCAATGCTGATGACAAACTATATTAATTAACAGACTTAAAAATATAAAATTCTCTGATTTTAATCTACTGGCGCCTTGCCACTTTCCTAGCCATATTTTTTATATTTCTTTTTCGAACACCTCGCATAATTTATGAAATGTCTGTGAAGAAGAAAAGAGGATAAAAATACAAAAGAGCCACAGCTCCTGAAGTGACGTTTTTTTTTTTTTTTTTTTTTTTGCGCTTTTCTTTTAACGATTATTGAGCCGCTACAGGAAGCAACAATGCCAGCTGGTGTGAAATTACAACGCACTAGAGTATTCAGAGTATTTCCAAAACAAACATTTTGGGACTGTCTGACCCCTACAAATATCAGGAACAGAAAAAAAAACGACTTATGACAGAGTTATTACCAACCCATAATATATCGGATCCGTCAGTCTGGCAGATGTGTTGGCTTTTACGGCATACGAAGGAATTTGTGTAGTAAAGCTAGACACACTTTCCAACTTCAGGCCAAATATACACATTTTATTAATTTTTTTTACGCTTGTATTTTCAACGTTACAAGCAACTTCATGACCCCGTGGAAGCAGCTTTCCCATTCGCAGTGACTCTAAATTGTTCAGAAATGACGTGTAATCAGTAAGCAAGCGAAACCTCATCTCCGCTAGATTGTGATACAGATGCCTGCCATTGGACAGAAATTATGAATGACAGAGGCTGCATTTATGTCTTAACCGGTTTTAACTCAAGAAGGTCCTTTTCCCAGTGTTCCACTGTTCATACTAAATAGCCGTGACGCAAATCACAGAGATTCATGTTTAAGCCATAAGGTAATCACTCACTCCGTTTACAGTGGAAAAGAAAAGCAAATCTGCCATGTATTTTTGTAAACTGCGGGGGGGGGGGAGGGGGAGGGGGGAGCGGGGAGAGGATATATAGAAAACCCAGCAAACTTTCCAGATCTACCCAAAGTCAATTTGAAGCTGCGACGTCTACCCGACCAAAACGCAACATTGAATCAGGTTGCAATTTGCCATAGACCAACGTCTAATCGCAACCAAAAGCGCGCTTTCTTCGAAGTCTAGTCAACGTCTTTGGTGCAACGGTATAGACACTGAACGATCGAGGTTGTTCGGACGCCGAAGGGACGTTGGGCTCACAGCCGAACAACATCCTCATATTGTTATCGCTCATCGGAAATGGACGTCATGTGAATGAGGTCTACAATGTGAGTATTTTTCCCGCCTACATTTGAAAAATATCCATGAAAATATCCCGCATTACCGCATGACCGAAGGTTTGGGGAGCAATGTTTACTGGCAACGTCACAATGTTTACTAGCAACATCAGAATGTTTACTGGCAACGTCACAATGTTTCTTGCTGGCGTAGTGTTTGGATTTGCCCTAGAGCTTTCACCGGATGGCTACATGAAAACAAAACACAACAAACTGGTATTAGATTCTGTAACAATTATTATTAAGATGTTTGATTCTTCCTCATAATGAAAAAAGACAGAATTCCAGAACTTATCATATTTAATTAACTTGATTAACTCAATATTAAATTAAATGATATTAATTTAAAACAATAAGCCTGGATGTTGTCAAATAACCAGGGAATATCCAAATAAACCTCCCAAATGATGAAGCAAAATATTGGTGAAGTATGCGTTCGTGCAGTGAGTAAACGAACCAAGCAGATGAACAAAAGTTTTTAAATATATTTTCGTTTCTCAGTAACTGAATTTCAAAATATCATAGTATCGAAGCTGTGATTTGCAGGTTTTAACATCTTGGCTTTTTTTTTTTCGATTGTATGGACGGCTTTTGTAGGTGGAAAGGGCTCGACTATGATGAAGATTTTGCCCGGCTCATCAAAATGACTAGGCAGCAGCTTGGTCCGACTGGGCATAATCTTGATCACGACCAGCCGTGTTTAAAAACGGGCTTATTACATGATCATGAGTGAGGCCAAAGAGGTGAAAGCAGGTCAAACGACGTAATCCTTGGTGATGCCAAATACGGCGTTATTTTCTTGGTGACGTTGTTTTACGTACACCCTTTAATCAAATGGGCGAATGTAATATTCTTTAGTAAATAATGTTTTGATATGAATATTATTTATAAAGGCACTTCCTTGGTTGCTTCCAACTGAATTTTTGCTTATTTAAAGTTTCTATATTTTTGAAAATTTTCTTAACATCATTTTGGAATTCGAAAGTAATATCGAAGGGTTGCACTGTTCGTCGAGTGCTTCACAAACGAGATAGAATCAATCGTCAAGTCGTCTTCGTGCATGACAAACCATTGTCACGTGCCTCATCTATTGGGCTTGTGTATATTTTTAAGTTTCAAATCGAACACGTCACGAATTTTTTGCATCTTTAACCCGGCATACGCTTTAGTAATTTTCTCATGTGCTTGAAGTGTTGACCGCAAAGATGGTGCTAAGTAAGTTAATAAAAAGAAAAGACAAACTAAACAATTGCCCAAGCGTCTTGTACCCCAAGTGTTTTTAGAACCCTTTTGTGGTTGATTTCAAGTTTAAAAACAGTTTACATTTTTCAGCGAGTTTGTTGTAAGCCGCGGTGACTTTTGACTATAGTTCGCATGTACTGTCAATAAATGAAGTGCGTTTTCAAATTTTTTTTGCTAGTTTTTTTTTTCTCTCTCTCTGCTATAAAAAAAAAAAAACAAAGTTGACATGTTACTGTAAAAGAGCTCTGTCCGCGTTGTGTTTTTCCATGGAAGAAACTCAACTTGACATTTCTTTCTGAATGTCGCGACAAATTGCACTGCGTGTTTTGGCTGCCGCATAAAGAAAGATCATTCTTCAAAATAAATATATGTTGTTTTTTATTCTTCTTTTCTCACCGGATGCTGTTAAAGACACTAGATGATCTCGTGAAAATGGCTTTTAGCTGGACAGTGAATCTGCATGACTTATGAAAACGTTCAGAAAAGAGTGTTCCTTTTCGGTTTTTTTTTTTTTTTTTTTTGTAAATGAAAGCATTGGCGTAGTTATTATGATAAAACGAATAAATTTCAAGATTGTAGATTTTCTGTCCTAAAAATCAGGTTGCAGCAACGTTACAAAATGGCACTGCTTTGACATCAAAATACGATTAAGACATGATGTCGTAACTATGGTCCTCGTTAAAACGACCTAAAAAGCGGCAATGTTTGGCGACCGTACACGTAGCGCAGTGAAAGCGATGTTGCGATGTGGCAATATATCGCAGGCCGCATTATAATTGGGACCCCATTCAATAATACTTCTGCGGGTAACATCATTGACATGATACCTGTTGTACAAAATGCAATGCCACGCCGTTTCCAAAGTGCAACTTCACAATCAGACAATCAAAAAAAAAAAAAAAAAAAAAAAGACCTAAAGAACTAAAGAACATCGTCACCGCGGAGTCGTATTTTGGGTCACTATCCAACGTCGTTTTGGTGTCGTTCTGCGGACGTAAAAGCGATGAACTTTTGACATCTTACGTCATAAATGGAAGCCACTTTGAATGAGTGAGGACAGACTGAGAAAATTTGAATTTTGGTAGTGCATTGTATTTTATTTTCCCTTTTTTTAACATTTCACCAGGAAAGTGCTAAACCAATGGACTGACCTAATTGTAAGTAATTATTTATGGAGACTATTCATCTGCACGCCATGGTTTTGGAGTCTATACAAGTATCACATATGTGCATCGTATGGTGAATGCTGACCAAATAAATAAGTCAATAAATATGAGCGGTGTACAAAAAAAAAAAACAAAAAAAAAACAGATGAATACATACGTTCATGAGAAAACACAAGTTCAAATATATACTAGGAGTCACAACTTCCAGACACATGTTTCAGTTTTTTTTCTGTGTTTTTTTTTAAAGAAACATAACTATTGGGCCAACTAGGAACCTGAATACAGTGGTTAACTATTCGGAATTAGAACACACATGGTAATGAAAAATGGAATGGATATTTATGGAGGTGGCAGCTGGGGTTTGGGTAGGAGTTGTAAAACTTTGTCAATGAGAAATAAAAATAAATTATTAAAAGTATTAAAAGTTCTTGAAATATAGTTCTGTAGAAGAGGATGCATTTTGTTAATGGCATTACTTGAGTTTTAATAAAATGTTTTACATCTTGAATTTGATGGTACCAGATTGTGCAGTAATGAATGGCATTAGTTACTTCACAATGACCTGTATTTTCTCTTAAGATGTATCAAATAAACGAAAAAATAACACTCACCAAGGCAGAAAACATATAACACAAACAACTTTTTAAAATTTCAAGGCGAAAGCGCTTATCCAACTTTCATTAAATGCACACTCCTGTTGTATCATTAGGCACAATTACAGAGGATATTGAAATGGTAACATGATACCTTTTAAAATATCAAATAGCTAGAAGACCGCATAACTCTTTAAACGTATTTTTGACGTTTTTAAACGTCTTTGTCCACACATTTCTAAATGACTTGGTGATATTCTTAAAGGATTTTGAAAGACACACTAAACAGCTGCTATTTGGAAACGTGTTTTGAAAATGAGCTTAACGTTCGATTGTCAGATGGGAAGCTTGCTTGAAATTTCAGTTGAGAGATGTTTAAGAGATTATGCAAATCACAAAAAAACTATAAATCAGTTTCGCAAGGAAGCTCAGTTTCATCATGCACTGAGTTTCTAAAGCTTTTTCATTTGCATATTGGATAAATTTAATGTGTAATTCGAGACTCGATATTGCATTTAATTTTGAAACTTTATGAAGCACCTGATCATAAATGCTTTCATATGTTTATAAAGGAGTTCTTGATTTATGGATAAACGCCAAATAACTGACAACTATATTATTGATTTTCAATTAGAACTTTTTTCTTAAACCTATGCAGGATTTTTAACAGAACAGATCTAACACAGTATTTATATAAATAAATATAAATATAAATATGTGCGTGAATGTCATCGGGATTGTAATAATGTCTTATATTAATATATACATATACCTTCACCTAAAGTCTGAAGCATGTTCATAGTGCTTTAAAACATGGATATAAATTGATATTACGACTGTGTGCAATATTTTTGGTCATTTGTGGTTGGATTAACGTAGGTGTGCCGAATGCTATGGTCACATGACTTGTAGGCTAAGGCTAAGCACTTGGAGATTTTACCTCTGGTGTCGCATAAATTACCTCGCTAATATTCGAGTGGCAAGTGTGTGGATTTTCCCATAACCTAAAACACGTGACTAAAGGCCGCACGATGATTGGGGCCAACAAACAATGGTGAATCCTGGTTTTTATTTGGTCGCAACGGTTGTTGTACTATTTCAAAACACAGCTCCCGCTCAGCAGAGTTTGATGTAAGTATTGAGTATGTAGTGTGATGCAAGAATGTAACATAGTAAAAATTGTTATCAGTGTCCACCATACATACAAAACCACGTACTATTGGTCGCAATATAGTAACCACATGTTCATGTAAAACACATGTTAACGATATATTTACGACACAGTAATAATGTTGTCTGATTTAACAATATAGGATAATATGTGTCTATTATATGAAATAGTGTCAGGGTAATCACATGGTTACCACAATGTAAAGCTTGTTATCACATTCTGAACAAAGATTAGCCTTATGGTAAAAATATGATAGCTATGGAGCAAAATAATACCATTTTAATATAATATTTTAAACACATTGCCGAGATATGTTATCAATATTTTTTTTTTCATTTTTGTGAAGATTTGTGTAAATGTAACATGATATTGATCAGGACAAACGTCTCACCCCCCCCCCATATCACCCCTCCCCCTCCCACCCCCCATATCACCCCTCCCCCCCTCCCAAAGAAAAACTTGCCCGCTTGCAGACAGCTGTTAATTTTGATGGAGAGACCAGTATGGGCCGCGTCGTAGAATGACTGCTTATCTGCAAACTTTGAACTCCAATCCCTCGGTGTCTTGTCATAAACAGACAGAAGATGCTTCTTAATTCTTTAAGTCATGTTTTTATTTCCATCAGTTTTGACAATATCTCATAGGAAATGACACTTTTTAAAAAATAATGTCAAATAATGCAGTTTTATGTAATTAGATCAATCTCACTTTAAATCACATGTTTTAGAAAAAAATCATGTAGTTGAACAAGATCCACGACAGTTCATCTGACGACATTTCATGTGACGACATTTCATCTGACAACATTTCATCCGACAACTTTCCCCAAAAACTAAGCGGTGAAAGCGGTATTTAATCTTAAATATTTTAGCAGCAAAAATTCAGAGAAAATGAATTCAATAATCTTATAACTCAGTGCAAAACCACTAAAGGCAATATCCATCCAATATTATTTAGCATCCTTTGATTTTTTTTTAAGTTTAAGGGTAAGCCCTTTTTCAGTTCACTCGGAAAATAGAGGTTTTTAAAAGCAAGCAAGCAAATTGTTCACTGTGTGTAAAAACAAACATGGTTGTCATCCTAGCATCAAGTGATTATCTTTTAGGAAACATTTAAAGATTCCATTTTTGTAGTCAGCTCATACAGAGATTTAAAAAATCAAGGCTGTTAGAATGAAGCCGTATACGGTGGCAGGCATCAAAAGACAGTAAACGAATTGATCTTTTGTTTATTTTATGTGACTATACGGAACGTCATTGTACCTACGTCATTGTACTTACGAGTTGTGCTATTTACTAATTTTCTCTTAAAATTTTCCTTAGAATATTTCCGGATTAAGTATTGCCTTGCTTAATACTCTTTTGCACGACATGTCCTGGCATGCAATCTCGCCAGGTGAAGTTTCCCAGAGAAAAGTATCTGATGAAATGTTTACCAGAGAACATATTTCATAAAAGTATATGCACCCGCAGCACATACTTGAATATCGCTTTGCTAAACAAATCCATGCCACCCCCACACCCCTCAAAAAGAAAAAAAAAACAGGTAAGAGAGTTTTAAATTTATATAAAAACCCAACGGCCTTGTACAAACATAACTTGATGGGGAGTACTGAAATATTTAATTAAGCTTATTCATATTCAAATGCATTGATATAGATTTTGGATTTCCTTGCAAATTACATCACTGCATTTTGACTGTGATCTTTCGATGACACCTTCCATCAGTCTCCGCCCCCTCCCCCACCCACAACTCGAGCATATAACTATAATGTTTGGTATGACTTGCAAAGAGTATACTGCAGTTGTACTGGGCCAATGTTTCGAACCTTTTTTCTCTTTCCCGACAAAATTTTAGCGGATATTATACGTGTAAAATACGTGGGCAAAATGGGAAAGTTAGGTGTAATACACGTGTGTATTTTCGCCATTTTGCTCTTCGATAATGCGCATAAAGTACGCATATTTTCCCACGTAAAAATTTGTACGCATTTTATAGTAAAACCCACCGATTATTAAACGCCTTTTACACGTGTTTTTTCCCACGGATGCTAGACGAATTTCACGCATTTTTAAAACTTATTTTATATGTATTTTAGAGTTTACCCACCAATGTAATGACCCAGATAGCAGTCCCACATGTATTATGTACGTGAACTTCAACACTATAGTGCAGTTATAAAATACGCCTTAAAACAATTTTCAGCATAAAAATTTTAGTGAAATTGGTATTCTCATGTCTAACTTTCTATCATACTTAGAAAAAAGGCAGCCCTCCACGAAAATATGCAGGATTTAGCCAAATTTAAATATATTATCGCTCAATGGCGGCTGTTTCCGGTCTGCGATAATAGGCCCACATTGCCAGACTACATATAATATGCGTATATTTTTCCATGCATTTACTACATGGAAATTTCCACGCATTATATACGTGTATTTTACATGGGAAAACCCATATGGGAAATCCCACGTAAAATATTTGCTTAATATGCGTCACATATTGCACGCATCTACGCACATTGTACGCCTATCTGGGGACGCATATTATGCATATATTTTGCATGGTAAAAAAGATGCCCACATTTGAAACGCATATTAACCCATTTCTACTCACGTATATAAGACGCGTATTTAAAAACGTTTAGTACACGCATTTTCACCCATGCATATTGAAAAAAATGCGTATAATATGCGCATTGAAAATGGGCATTTATTATATGCCTGAGGGTCCGCGTATAAAGAAATGATAGAAAAAAAAAAAAAAAAAAAAAAAAAAAAAAACGAGCATGCAGTTTTCATAGGCCAGATTGCATGGTGCCCCCTTATAAGCATATTCATAATGCGATCAGATGTAAACAGTAAACAAAAAAAAAAATAAATAAATAAATAAAAATAAAAAAAACACGTGTTTTCGAAGTTGAAATTGAAGAGAAAGTGGGTCACAATCAACTGCAACCGTCCTCAGAATCGATAACAGAGTCATTACTATGACGATATTTACAGCATTACTATGACGAAATTTACAGCACAGCCTGAAAACGAAACGTCATTTAATTAGAACTGTCATAAAATTATGCCATTTGTGTATTTGTTGCGTTGTTATTTTTGAAATAAGTTACTTCCGTTGAACTAACAAAAATAAGAAGGAACGTTCGAAAGGGAGAAAATACTTGTTTATGAGGCGGGCTTGTGAGGTTAGTTCTTAAACCACATGAGTTTAAGGCACATAAATTAAAATGTACTATCACTGATGACAGAAAGGAAGGCATTTTTGAAGGTAAATATTATTTTAAAGGGTATAAATTGTTGGTAATTTTACACACGCCCTTCGTTTGATTTGTGTGCATTGATTTGAAATTAATAAAGATATAACTGATATAATGCCGCGGCTGGGGGGGGTATTACATCAGAAATAATCGTTACACATAGCAAATAAATACTTAATATTTATTTTCTTAAGTGCAAAAACCGAGTCAAATATCAATGCTCGCTGAGCGCAGTATCGATTACGCGTCACCCCATCTGAGCATAATAGTGCGTGGTAAAATTTTGAAGAACGACATAAAAATAGCAAAAATAGCCATATAATAAAAGTAATACATCATTCTGAGTGCGCACGATATTGTTTTTTTTTTTTTTTTTTTGTTTTTTTGTTTTTTTCGGCCTTCAGCCTACGGGCGTGTACGGACCTCCCCCTTCGGGTTCGATCCGTACGGCCCCACGGCTTCAGACAAAAAAAAAAAAAACAATATCGTACTATACGTATACTGTTTTGTAGGGTTACTACTCTGACATTTTGTTTTTACTACTCCTCTGACCATACACTTATTCACTATTTTTCCATTCATATTCATATAAATTGCAAATTAAAATTGCAATTGACAACTTCAGAAACTGTTAAATTGCAATACCGCACTCACTGGAGTACTTGATTTACCAGTGCCAAATACTGCGGTACAACTGCATCTGATGTTAAAACTGCACCTTGTACGGTAGCACTGGTAGCACGAGCCTGAAAGGTGAGTGCGAACAGTGCGTGAAGCTAAGGGTGAGGTTTAATTTTTATTTGAGTGTTTTTAGTACAAATGTATTCTCTTACAATTTGCATATTTTTTCACTCCTCTGATGCTATCTGTTACGCAGTTATGTTGCTATGGCGATGTCAAGTACACAGTTTCAGTAGTGCGTAGCTTGACGTTTTCGATACCGGAAGAGCGGGTAATACGCCGAGTACCCTAAGGTGTGTATCCACCAGGCAAAATACTTCTGTTTCTTTAATTTGTATTTGTACTGGGAATCATGAAATAAAACATGCATCAAGTTTCGGAACAAAATGCAAGGCTATAGACAAGACATATGGTTCAAGTTAATTGGTGCTAATTTATGACACAATTTATAACAAATATGTGGGAAAAAATCCCAGCATGCACCACACATTCTCTCATAATAACATTACTTAAACATTTTTATTAATGAAAAAAGTATGGCTGGTTGAGAGACCATATTGTAACACAACATCTTTCTGTGCAGTAATTTAAACTGCTGTTTTCTTCTTTTGTGAAATTCAAAATAAAAATAAAAGCGAAGTGGAAGGAAGAGGCTATCGCCTGTCACGCACAGGGCGGCATAACTGACATACCGAGTGACGTGGGCCCTGCTAAGTGTGGGAGTGCTTGGATAATGTCAAAAATAAACAAATAATTTTTACCAGCTTCTATTTTTGTTGGTAAAATTTGTTGATGTATAAAATATCTATTTATAGTAGAATATAAAATGAGATTTTACGGTTTAACTTGGCCATTGATGAAATAAACACAAACTTTAAACCCACAAGTCATTTCCCAAAGTGTGCTTTCGCACAGGCTCTTTATTTTCACTGGCAGCGTTGTTGTTGTTTCGACTGATCCAAGAGTTTCAGTGCTTTTACGAATTTGTTCCTACAATTCTTGAATAACACCTCTTAAGTATTATTGATAAGATAAAATGTATTTTAATTCATATAAACGTATTTCTCGCAGAAGGACCCTATAAAACGCATCTGGTTTACTGGGAAATTCCTTTTAATAACATCAACCAACTGTCTTAGTCGCACGCACCTTAGATGGAATTGAGGAAATTGGGTACTTTAATATAAATAACATAATTCTAAAAATGCGATGGCCCATATAAGTGCAAAAAAACCTGACGAATGTGTGAGAAGTGCTTCACTTTGAACCTACTTATAACCTATTTTGACAACTGTAATAGAATTCAATGTCGTCTTGGCAGTGACCTCGTAACATTGGTAACGTTATAGCCCTGATGCTCCCTCTCCTTTTTAGACACTCATTGTTCTACACACCAACTATTTGCTACTTTTTTTTTTCAAAAAAAATATAATGCCTCTGCTGCTTGCGTAAAAATATCCGCACTTCAATTTTTTTTCAAGATCACTACTTCAATTTGATTTTGAAAAGATTTGTTTGGCTGAAGAAAAGAAGAGATCATCAGAGTAAGTTTGTAAGGTATTGTAGTGATAGTAAGAAAGAGTGAAGGGCATTTGAATAATGCCTTTTAAAAGTCAGTGTTATGTTGTTCATTGTAATGGGGTAATTTCGTGACGATTTCTACAATACTTGTGTCGCGTTAAATTCAACAGAGTATCTAGTGTCAAAATTGTAGTTAAATTACAACAGACCTACAGCGTGTAAGAGTGAAATGCTGTCACAATACCACTGAATTGCACATCCTCCCGCCCTCAACTTGTACATATAAAATAAACACAGCAAAACTAAATATTTCGTTAACACAATAGCAAAAGGTCCAAGGTCAGAAATAACGAACATTGTAAGTTTAATTATTTCATACACATATCTTATTTATATTTTGCTTGAGCCCTCTGTCTGAAAAGGCTAATCATTTCACCGCAGGGGACACTCAGTGATCACATCATGCCAAATGCCAGAGAGCCTGACTAATTGACACCGCTGACATGTCTGGAATGTTTATCAAGGAAAAGGGGGCGGGGGAGGGGGAGGGGAGGGGTAAACAGTAAATTGTTGTAACGGAGCATTGCAAAAAAAAAAAAAGTGTAACAAGAATTGCCAA
Organism: Protula sp. h YS-2021; assembly: GCA_949752745.1. Classification (NCBI taxonomy): domain Eukaryota; kingdom Metazoa; phylum Annelida; class Polychaeta; order Sabellida; family Serpulidae; genus Protula; species Protula sp. h YS-2021. Next base: position 84,618,105 of record OX457027.1, on the reverse strand, counting down.
AACAAAATTACATTACATTACATTTCGAAGCAATATTGTCTATTTTTAAAAACATTCCAGCAAACGATACTGAAATATAGTGAAATGCTTCCAGACAAGACGCTTAGTGAATGCTTTAAATCTGTCATTGCAAAGTATGAGCGTCGAAGCAGACGCAAAAACCTGTATTCGATTTCTTAAGAAGCGGATTTAAGTCAAATTTATCTGTTTATTAATTGCTTGGGTCAAAACGACAACAAATCTTTTCGGGATAGCTAGGGTCAACTTTTTTCCTGTATATACATTTATTGTGTGCAAAAAAGTTTTCGGCGATGTTTTAATTTAGCTGACTCTTTTCAAAATGCTGCTGTTTTTTTGTGTATATCAAATTAATTAGTCGTAAATCAAATTGACCTGAAATTTTGACACTGCTGTTTGTGACAGCAGTATTAACAGAACGAAGGGAGACTAGGACGGAGGAAAAAACGGAAAAACACGAAGTGAGGGGAGAATGAGTTGGAAAACTGGGGGGAGGGGAGTGATAAGAATCATCTGGGGAAAACGATGGAGGCTTAAGGGAATAAAGGAAGTAGGGGATAATCTCAGATTTCACCAGTGACGGGACACTGAAGGTAGGATGATTGGTGGCAAAATGTAGGTAAGGGGAAATAACAGGAAGATGAACGATGGGTGAATGGAGGTAAGGAATAACGAGGGGAGGATGAAGAGGAAAGAATGAAGGTAAGGAGGAACAAAGGGAGGGTGAAGATGAAAGAATGGAAGTAAGGAGGAACAAAGGGAGGGTGAAGATGAAAGGATGGCGGCAAGGAGGAACAAGGGGAAGGTGAAGATTAAAGAATGGAAGTAAGGAGGAACAAAGGGAGGGTGAAGATGAAAGAGTGGCGGCGAGGAGGAACAAGAGGAAGGTGAAGATGAAAGAATGGCGGCAAGGGGGAACAAGTGGAGGGTGAAGATTAAAGAATGGCGACAAGGAGGAACAAGGGGAGGGTGAAGATTAAAGAATGGCGACAAGGAGGAACAAGGGGAGGGTGAAGATGAAAGAGTGGCGGCAAGGAGGAACAAGGGGAGGGTGAAGATGAAAAAATGGCGGCAAGGATTAACAAGGGGAGGGTGAAGATGAAAGAATGGCGGCAAGGAGGAACAAGTGGAGAGTGAAGATGAAAGAGTGGCGGCAAGGAGGAACAAGTGGAGGGTGAAGATGAGAGAATGGCGGCAAGGAGGAACAAGGGGAGGGTGAAGATGAAAGAATGGCGGCAAGGAGGAACAAGTGGGATAAACTTGGAGAGCACGATGGGAGAAGTGAGAAACGAGGAGCATTAAGAGTAAAGCTGAACGGGAGGAGAGGCAAGGAGCAGCAAATGTGACCTATGGCCTAACTCACTTATAATGTGAAATGTGTTTAGCCACACCGAATCTATAAGAAGGGTTTACAATAACTAGAACACTTCATTCAAAACCATCCTAAGTACAGATATGGAATGTTTTTTTAAATGATTATAAAGGAATCTCTCATTGAAAGCTGCGTGAGAAAGAAATAAACTGCTTCTTTCAACAAAAGTTTGACGAGTAGTTACGATGCAGTACCGTACTGTGTTGATGTAGCAGCATGTAAAATGGGCTCAACAACTTTTAAAAAAGCAACAGTAATATTTTGGAGAATTTTTAAACACATTTTTTGGCTTGATATAATAGATGTACTCTTCACGTTAATGCAGTTCATTAAAGTATAAAAAGTACCAAGGTGTTGTTATTCCATGCCATGTGACCGCCAAAGTACCTCAAGAGAAGAACATGGTGGGTTATGATAATTGTTTACATTTACAATAAAGAACTGTGGAAAACTGTGCAATCAAAGATGCCGCGCTGGCGCTAAGATCAGCAACAGCGGCTTATCGGCATGCCGTAAAGTTTGGTTGAAGTCTGTCCTGCTCATTTTAGATGATAATTTAGCTGCACAGCGGTATATCAACACAGCTTTATGAGGCCAAAATCTCAAGATGTGGTTTCTGGACAGTTTGGAGTGGCCAGATCGACATCTTCGAAGAAAATATAGACAGGCTGGATTAACTTGAGATCTTACGAAGGTCAACTAACTGCGCGCAACCATCTTGAGGCAGGGGTGCAGAATACGACTAGTGCACTTACGAGCACTGCACTTCTTGAGCTGCCGCGTGGTGAACTGATGCTACCATTCCTTGTAGCCATAATCCAAGAATCAGCGCCACGGCGCCAGGACGGTTTATGACCTCTACGAGGTTTTGGTATTAGACTTCACCAGCCATACAATTGGACGAAGTTTAAATTATCTACGCACGAGGCTAAGACATCGTTGAGCATTGAGCACTCAGGGAAGACACATGAAAACTGCTACAGGGTCGTATTTGGCGATAAATCCCGCTGTTTATTGTACAGAAATGGGCGATATCATCACACAGATGGATGGATTTGGAGGAGGCAGAACAGTGGTTTGGTTGGAAGTCTCTCCTGCTCACTATAGACTGTTATTTAACAGCGCAGCGATATATCGACACAGCTTTCGAGGCAAGATACTGTTTTTTTTTCAATGCTAACCTCCGCCCAATCTATATGCATGGTAACCACATTTTGCGCATCAGTGTCAGAATCTGGTGTGAAGACATAACGCTAAGGCCTGGACTGGTTACCGTACTCCCCAGACATGACGTCAGTGTCTCCTGGACTGACCACCATACTCTCCAGACATGACGTCAATATCTGATGGACTGACCACCATACTCTTTAGACATATGTGTTATATCCTCAATAAGAAAGCCCAGACACAAACGCCTTCGCCCATAAGCATGCGCAGCATAAGAACGATAACCTGTGCAAATTTGAAATATCTGTGCAAATTTGAAATATCTGTAAAATACTTTTAAATACCACATTTTCATTTTCATTTTGCGTTTTTACCGTCCTTAAGTAATTTTACATTGGTACTTCAGCAGGAACTTTCAAGTTATATTAGCATTTAGTGTAGTGACGATGATGCGACAGACTTTCACTTTCGCTTTCATAATCACAACTGCACACCGTCAGGTCGGTAGAGGCTACAACAAGCTAGAAGACGCAGCACCAAAAATATCCTGATTACAATACAATACAATTCAATCTTTTAACTTGATAAGTACATACTTGTATCTATACTGTTTATTATAAAGTTGACGCGTTATGGCAAGAGCGCAATATGGTGGTTGTGATTTGTGAAAACAAATGGCTTACTCTACGTGCAATCCAAGGCGCCATAAAGCAGTGACCTATTGATATACAATTTATCAAATATTATTCAAGCAGTTTACTTAAGACAGAAATTGTAAAACACAACTTCATCTAACGAGACATTTCACTAAATCATCGACTTCAGTCACAGAATCACCATTTAAACTTAAGATGTTTGAAAATTCTTTTATTATTTCTTAAATCCTGTTAAATCCAATTTAAATTTTGAATTATTCAGCAAATACAAGAATTCCCTGGGGATAATATGACAACTCTGATCACACAAATTTCCACTTGGAATATAGTACTATAAATTCTGAAGTATATTTCTATATTTCACTGGTATTCCAATGGTGTTATTAATTGAATTTTTGATATAAAAATCCTTAGTTAATACCAATTAGCACCCTTTGATATTACACATATCAGCCAAAGTTTGATGTCAGTAATTTGATATCACAAATTCGAAACTGCTGTTTTGCCCTTATGTATGCAGGTTTATTTACTGGTAATTCATTGATATAAAAATAGTTGATGTCATTCGTTAAATTTTTATTTTAAGTCAACTTATAAGTCCTTTCATTGATAACAACAAATGAATGAGCGATATCAAGAACTGAATTAATAACATTAAAATATCTATTTCCGATATTGAATTCTGGATATCAAAAACAATTCAATTAATGATATCATTAAATACAAATAATTGCAAAAAAATTCTATACCCCCTTGATCCGCCAGTGACAAAGAAAGCATTTGGTTAATAAGGGTGTTTACTTACACCGTTTATTAACACACATGCTGTCCAGAAGTATCTTGGCTCTAACGTTGCAAGTGAAGTCAACACCACCCAGATAGCAGTCCCACATGGGGACTATGCATAATATATGTGGGTATTCCCACGTACCCACGCATAAATAATGTGTATTTTGTTGGGGAATTCCCACTTAGTTACGTGGGATTTAGGAGAATTTGAGACTCTTTCCGATGTGTATTATGCACATGCATAACCCATGCATTTTATACGCATATATTTCCATGCATTTTATATGTGGGAATTCCCACGCATATTAAGCATGGAATTTTAAAGGGACGACCCACCCTGAACATACACGATAACTCCATCGAATACACAGACATGTACCTTTATAACTATAGCTCATTTACAAAGTGCTGCTTAAAGGAATTTTAAGCATAACAATTTTAGTGAAATTGGTATTTCCATGTCTAACTTTCTATTATACTTAGAAAAAAGGCAGCCCTCCACCAAAATATGCAGAATGTAGCAAAATTTAAATATATTATCGCTCAATGGCTCCTGTTTCCGGTCTGCCCACATTGCCAGACTGCGCATAATATACGTGTATTTTACATGGGAATGCCCATACGGGAAATCCCACGTAAAATATACGTGTAATATACAAATGACTTCTAATGAAATTTTACGTGGGAATTCAAAAGTATAATATACATATAATATGCGTTAATTACCCATGCATCTTAGAAGTGGGCAATTCTACGTATATTATACAGTGGAATGCCCACGGAGGGCATTACGTGGGAAAAACCATGCAGTTTACGCGTGTATCTACCCGTGCATTTTATACGTGGGAAAGCCTATGTATATTATATGTAGAGTTTACACGGAAATCACACCGTGGGAATGTCCACGTATATTACACATGTTTTCTATGTGGCCCTGCCAACGTCCCACATTCCCACGTAAATCCCACCTAAAAACAACGCGCTTTATACGTGGGACGAAAAATTATGCTAACTTGGCAATACTTAGGGATGTTCTTATCAAGTGACTGCATCAAGGACTGCACATTTTTCAGGTCACATTTCGAGACTGTTTTGAAACGGTTTTACAGGCAATGATATGCGTGATCACACAGAAATGTTTTTTAGACGCCAAACATTAGATCACAGGCATATCCTACCTTGCACAGTGAAAATATATATTGAAGTTGTGCAACGTCGTGTTATTTTTCAAATCAGCCAAAAATTGCCAAAATGGCGACTTGTCAAAAATTGTGATCTCTTCAGATAACTGCAACGTAAGACTTGGGTGCTTTCCACGCGAGATCTCCGAAACATATTAATCCTAGGCACATGCTACCTTGCACACTGAACATTCATATATTGAAGTTGTGCAACGTCGTATTATTTTTCAAATCGGCCAAAAATTGGCAAAATGGCGACTTGTCAAAAATTGTGATGTCTTCAGATAACTGCAACGTAAGACTTGGGTGTTTTTTTCTGTCTTCAACCCCTGCTAATATACTATTTTTGCATAATGTTCATTCTTATTGTCAACCGCTAAATTGAAACTTGAGTTCAGTTGATTAGAAAGTATTTGACCAGAGTATAAAAAAGCACTTGCTCTCCTTAATAGCATAAAAAAATTGTCAGTATGTTTGCGTTGCTATAACTTGTTATGTATTAGTTTTAAAATATATACTGGAATGAAGTGATAATAAAAAAACACTTGGGTGCTTTCCACGCGAGATCTCCAAAACTATTAATCCTAGGCATATGCTACCTTGCACACTGAATATTTATATATTGAAGTTGTGCAATGTCGTACTATTTTTCAAATCGCAAAAAAATTGCCAAAATGGCGACTTGTGTCCGGTTGGGGTCTTCGCCTTCGACGATGGCTTGTCTTAAATACCTTTGACCAAAATTCACTATTAAACTAGACCGAATTTCACTACACGTAGCGACATGGCACCCACTTGCAATGGTACAATCTGTCTGGTCAAAGACATTTTTCAGTGTTTCGACATAATTATCAGCTTCCGAATTATTACCTTGAACGAGGACATCGAAGTATAATGTTATCTCTTTTGGGTAAAAATAATCAAATTCAGTTTTCTAACCGATTCCGAGATAATGTTCAACTTCCGGTTTGTTGACCTTGACCATGACGGGGGAGGTCAAGGTCACCGAGGTACCGCTTATATAACGTCTTTTAAGCCCAAAGGGTCGGAAATAAGCTCAAAATCGCTCTATCTCTAACCGTTTTCGAGATTGGTCAACTTCCGGTTTTTGACCTGGACCATGACGGAGAAGGTCAAGGTCACCGAGATACCTCTTATATAACGTCTTTTAGGCCCAAAGGGTTGAAAATAAGCTCAAAATCGCTCTATCTCTAAGCGTTTTCGAGATAATGAACATTTTTTCTCTCACGGATTTCAATATACAAAGGTCACGTGACCTTGCCCTTGAGTCTGAATGTCGAGATTTCGTCCACGATGTAACTGCCAACTGACACCGTGCACGTGTTGAAGCAGGGATATGAGCGCTATTTCCAGTAATTTTTCGTGATGGTTTTTGAAAAAACATTTTGACCTCAATTTGACATTGATCTTGAAGGTCAAGGTAAAAAAAAATTGCTGATTTCACGACATCTCATCACCCTCTATCTCTGTGCCAAATTTCATCGTCCTACGTCAAATAGCGTAGGAGGAGTTTTCTGGAAACCTCCGTGACGAAAAAAAACAGGAAGGAATAAACAGCCAGAATTCTTAGCAAAGCATACCCATTTGCAAACTATGTTTGCAAGTGGGAATTATAGACAGAAACGTAAATAATTTGTTCCCTAAAAAGACCGTCTGAAATTACTCTGACAATGAATCTCCAAGCTCCCCGGGAATATTTTATGGAATAATTTCCATAAAACAAACCTTTATACTTGAAGATATAAATCATTCAAATTTCCGTCTCTATAAGACACATGCCTGTTGCACAATGTATAAACAAAGTCTTTGAGAATAATTGATGATACCGTTTCCTGTGATATGCGACAGAAGTAAACCCCTCCTTTGAAAGGCCTCACTTGTAAAAAAAATATTGTCTCATGGTTTCAAGTTGTTTCTCTGATATTTCTAGAAATTAGAAAAACAATCGCTCAGATGAATTAATTAATATTTTCATGATGCATCCGTAATGTGTCATAAAGCAGAAGTACTCTCCGATCACGTCATACAATCTCATTTACATAATATAATACAGTAAAATATAAACTTATGCTAATTTGAAATATCGCGCCTACCAGTTGAAGTTATGTTTTTGGTAGTTGGTACTTTCGCGCAGGTGCGCCACGGGATGATAATTTTTCAATGGTAGATTTTAACCTTCACCGTTCCTTGAAACAATTTTTATCTGCCTACCATCTTTTTTGTGTGATATTAACTAAAATCAAATCCCTCCTCTCCCTCTTTTTTTTTTTTCAAAGAAAAAAAATCGTGGGGTTTACTGCATGCCACCAAAATTGGAAAGTGAATAAAATAGCTCACTTTTTAATTGCATATTTTAGTGATATGTAACCAACACTTGGTTAAGGCTGTCTGTCTTGTACGAGGCGACAGGGTCCGCGTAGTTAATTTGTAGCTATGCGTTTCTTCTCGACACCCCCCGTTTCTTCCACCATATTACTTGCGGTGTGTTTGATAACAAGGGTGAAAACAAAGTGACACCCGCAGTGTATAAATCAATGACAAGTGCCGTCGTTAACGACATTCTAATGCAATTGCAGGTCGTTTTAATCTATGGAATATCGTAAAGGGTTTATTTACCCCCCTGGGAATAATTCAGTCTCGTCCTATTAAGCATTTTTTTTTTGGCGGATAAAGAATTTCGGATGTCATTAGATTAAAAGTGTTACACTATAAACTTGAAATGGAATATATGTTAAGTATGCAGACTTAAGAATGCGCCTTAAACTGTTCCATTCTTTTCTACTTAAATATTATGTGGAATAATTTCTGATAAGAAAACTGGATAAAAGTCCGTCAGTCACTTTTACAATAATATACAGAATAATACAGTGGATTACCTTCACTGTGAATCAATTTTTTTAGAATAAAATAAACTTTTGGTTCGAGGTACAGCACTGGATTAACCAGGCGTTACTGTTTACGAGGATTTAGGCCTCGTTGTGTTCGGGCGATGGCGACAGAGCACTTGATTTCTGACACCACCTAAGTTCTATAATCTCCTCTGTTGCACGGCATTTTAGAGACTAATTGCTTCAAGAGAAACGCATCTAGAATTGCAAAGCACGTGTTTTGTCTGGAGTCGCATTTGAAGCATTTTGGGCGATTTTATTGTTATTGCGTAATTTTGCATGCGGTGCAATTGTTTGCATGCACCTACATATTACGTGTGCGTCGACAGCGTAATATGCTGCGCCTGCGTGCCGATTCGCGGGCAGTACGGAGATGCTGCAGTCTTTAACCGCTGTTTTATTCCGCCCTACACCACGTCACACACGCGAGTTGCATCGGAACCTCGCCGTCGCTAAACTCGTCATCTATTTATATATTTTTTTCTGCAGCCAGCGCGCCCTGTCGTCTGTCGTGGCCCTGGGTGCTCACCTCATCTGCAACAAGATCCCCGGATTATCGCCCCAGCAGAGAACAATCTGTCAAAGCCGGCCCGACTCGCTAGTGGCTGCTGGACAGGGGGCAGCCCTCGGTGTGGACGAGTGTCAAGTACAGTTTAGAAACATGCGGTGGAACTGCAGCAGTAGCCGAGCCAAATCCTCGCTATTCGGACACTACCACTTACATGGTAAGTCAACGACATGTGGTAAGTCATCGGCGGCTTTCTATAGGTTTAAACCCACGCCCATGATAGCGCCAATTTACCAGTCTTGTCACTGCGCATCACAGAGCACAGCCCAGATTCTCTTATAACGCTAGAATACACCAGAAACCTCCAGTTCACTCTACCTTCGGGATTCGGCGAAAAGCAGTTCGTAATTCTTCGGGTCTCTTAAGAAAGGAAATGATTTGTATTGGAACTGAAGAAAAAGAGTTATTTCCGAATAGTTTTAACCCTGGCATTCCTCTTTTTTAATGAAAACCTAATAATTATATTAAAAAAATCTGGCATTCTCTTATCTAGTGTTTGATGTATATAAACAAACCCTTTTCAATAATGCAAAAGTTTACAATGAAATAATAGATGTTGATAGCTGCAGCAAATTAACGCCCATACCCTTTAAGAGTCATCTTTCAACGTTCATGCATCTCTGGGCCGTCTGTCTATCCCTGAAGTTATCTCAGTCGCTATAGAATGTCATAGTCACGAAAGCGTCATGAGCGCAGGGGTAGGGAAAGACGCGTGTTGTCCATTTACTGCTTTGGCAATCAGGCCCGGTGGGGGGGGGGGGGGGGTGGGGGGGGTGTGCACTTGGTGTTGCATGTGCTACTATGTATGTGTCTAAAAACTCGGAGAATGGGGAGTAATTCTGAAGCCAGACATGACCAGGGCGGTGTACTAGTTTCGTTAAAAAGGGGGAGGGGAGTAATTTTAATTCAGCACTCGGCGTTTCCCACACAAATTTCGGAAGGGCAGTCCGCGTTTGGTTAAAAAAGGAGGTATTATATCACAATTAGCCCTCCGCGTTTAGCGGCATTTTAAAAATTCCTGGACGCGCATGATGACGGGTTGGTACCTGAGTGCAACCCCCCCCCCCCCCCCCCCGGGTGATCAGGCCGAAGGAGAAAAGTGTGCATTTTTTTCGCTCGCGAGCCGTTAACCAGACTGGTTTATCACTGCATCCATATCAAGTCGGGGGAAAAAGTTGTTGCTGAAGAAAGGGTAAAAGAGCAATAACTGTTCGTGGGTGCCTTGTTGTGCAGGATTGACAACAAAAGGCCAAGGTCATACTTCACGTAGTAAAGTCCAGATATCTACAGGTTTACAGCAATCCGCGTTATAAAGAGCACGTTTAAGCATGATTGTAAGTTTCTTAAAAGATAAATATGTGCTTAAAGCTGCATTTTATATGTAATGTAAAACGATGTCTTGAAATCGAAGCTGAAATTTTATAATCTAAAGGAGAGCCATTTTGCATGTGTTGTTATTGCCATGCCAACAGAATGACAAGCTGTCACACTGCTTGTGTCCTTTCCCCATCCTCCCCCCCCCCCACCACAGGTTCCACGCGTAACGGAAATTCACAGGACCGGTTTCTGTCGTAACCGAATACTCGAATTCATCTCTCAGCACTTACTGATACAACAGGTTTCAATGAAAGAAGCAACCCTTTCAAATATTTTCTACAATAAATTAACAAAAGCAATTATCAAGTGACCGTAAATGTTTTCATGTTATTGTAATTAAAACTACAAAATATATTTTCATCCTCAGTGGTGGGTTTTCACTTTGTTGTGGTTCGAGAATCCTTCAGCCCGCTTACCGCAAACATGGGGGTCGTTCATTTGGTGCACTTCTTTGCTTTAGGTGTGTTTAGTGTTCAGTTCATGAACACAATTCGCAATGTTCATTCAGCAGAGAATTACGAAATGTCTACGCAGAAGAACTCGTGTAGTCTATGCTCTAAATATATAGCTGTGTTTGCATTCTTATTATCATCCATAGACATTTATGTTCAAGTTAATGATATGAAATTAAGCGATGCCAGCCTGTTGCAGGGTGATGGTATTTTATGTAATATATAAGTAAGTGATTTCAATGCACTTACAAAGTACATATGAACTGTCTGGCGGTGCATTTATAGCTCGTAGCCAAAACCTCATCGATATCACCATTCCCTCTCTTTTTCTTGCCTGTCCTATTGAATACTTTCCACTTCTTCTTTCTCAGGTTCAAGTTCCTGTTCCATATTCTTACTCCCTTCCTTTTCTCATACTCATCCTTCCTGACTCATTCTTATCCTTCCCTTCCTCACTCCTCCTTCACTCTTCGCTTCCTCATCTCTTTCATGCCCTTCCTCTGTCACATCATTCCCTTGCTCATCCTCCTCCTTCCGCCCTCATCCCTTTCTCATCCTCCTCCTTCCGCCCTCATCCCTTTCTCATCCTCCTCCCTCCCTTCCTCACTCCTCCCTCACTCTTCGCTTCCTCATCTCCTTCATTCCCTTCCTCATCCCCTTCTTTATCCTTCCCTTCCCACAGTCTCACATTGACCGTCCATCTCATATTCAACCCCAGCCACCGACTTCCTTCTCCTGTCACCCTATACCCCTTGTTATCCTTATCCATCCCCTCCACCCCTCTCTTGACTCCTCTGCTACATCCTCCTGTTCTTTCTTCCTTCTCTTTTTTTCTCCTTCACCCACTCCTCCTTTTATCCAACCCTCCTCTTTCCCCTTATGTATATTCTTTTACTTTCCGCATTCCTTTGCCCCCCTCCCTACCCCCACCCCTCCTCTTGCACCTTTTGCTTTCTGCATTCCTTCCCCACCCACCCCCATCCCTCCACTTGCCTGCATCTCCTCTCAACTTTTCACCTCGTTTAACCCCTCCATAATGTTCTATTCTCGGTTAAAGATCCTGTATGATAAAAGCCATTAAAATCTATTCATGCACTTTCTCTCCTGTTGCAATCAACATTTCATCAAAACACGACATGTTTTTAAAAACTTCAAAAAAAACTGCTTCAACACGACACTGTCTCAAAAGCTCCCAATTTCACTGCCACAAGACTCAGTTCTGATTATTCCACGTCAACATTTCCCCCTTTTCCAATGCATAATTGATCAAATTTAATTTAACAAATTCATGACAGATTACAGATATGTGAATCTAAATACACACAGCTATACTTGCAACGTAAGAAAATGTTTCTTTTTTAGAAAATATGTAATTAACACCCATGGCACAGACGCCTACTGGGTAAGCGATTGGTTAATGACAGGTATCACGTTGCATCGTAGACATAACGCTGAAAGAAAGAAAAAATTATATAAGCCATTAAACATCAACATACCACACGACAATTTTAAAAGGTAATTAGGAATTCCAAACAGTTTCAATCACAGCATTTTCAAGTGGGTATATTAATACTGACATCATACTGGTATATTAATACTGGCACAATACTGGTATGTTAATACTAACACTTTTAAATAATGGCCGTCACTCTCTTGTGTGGAGTCGCTGAATATTTTTATTGCACGGCCACTGATATATTTTCATTTCATTTCGCAAAGAATTTTTTAATTTTGAAATTCCCAAATCGTGACGAAAAATGATAGCAGAAAGTTTGAAGTGTTGTTTTAATAAAAAAGCCCCCCCCCCCCCCAAAAAAAAAAAAGACTTTCATGCTGCACCCGGTAATGACCGGTTTCACAGACGCAGTCTTCTGTAAGACTTGAAAACACAGCATCTATTTCAGTTCAACACAGTCAACTCTTGGGACAAAGGGCCACTGCTTTGAACGGAACGAAAATGATCCGACTTCCGGGCGACTTCTGTTTACTCGGTTCTTCATATTGCAAATGCAATTAATATTTGAAAACTAGTCCATTCTGTAAGGTGGTCTCGTTTAAGGCTAGGTTTTTACCGAAGTTCTCCTGTAATATGATGTTGGCATAAAAGTTACTTCAATAACGCATTTTTTTAACAGTGTTCGCTCATAAATGCTCTCGTGCAACTAACAAAAACACTGCAAGGTCTTCGATTTAGGAGACCACACAAGAACAGGATCACGTTTGACCTGTGGTCCTTTTAGCTGTTTTGTTATTAATCCACTGTTCTTCGATGGCCATAGGCTAGGTCCTGTTTTAGCACATCTTAATATATTTTATTCCCCCTCCTCCTCCTACTCCTCCTCCTCCTCCTCTTCCTCCTCCTCTTAATCATCATCATCATTATCATCATCATGAGCAGGAGGAAAATATTCAAATGCGCTAAAACAAAACCTGATGATGATGATGATGATGATGATGATGATGATGATGATGATGATGATGATGATGATGATGATGGTGATAGCAACATCAAGGTCGACGACGACACAAATATTGACTGATTATTGACTGATTGATTTGTGTTGATTGATCAGAAAGGTCAACATTTGCCCAGTGACTTGGTAAAGATAAAAACAGGCCAAATACCATATCAGATGAAAACGTCACATAGTTACAGATGGCTGAACTGCAATACCAAGTTCTGTGGCTCCTTTGCTTGAGAGCATGCACCATAAGATCAACACGGAATTTTTTCCGCTTCAGATAAAAGAGAACGCTGTGGTTAAGGTGGTCTAGTGTAAGTCATTTTCACGATTTTTGAAGAGGCTACTTCGTCTAATAAATGTCTTATTTTGAATCAACGCAATGAAAGTGTTGACTTTATTAAAAAGTGTTGACTTTATTAAAACTGTAGTTTGCCATCCAGATTCGAAATAACATTTTATCATTCTCGATCTTTTATCAACTTTGCCAATATTGCCAAAATAATTTCCTACCGTCCAGGGAGCACCTTGTGTCGATGAGCACGATATGACATATAGATCTTCCCGCCAAAAATAAGATGTCACCATTTTACAGTACGCAGACGGATACCATATAATTTCGCTTTTGAATGCTGAGGCACTACTTGTTATTATAAACCGTTTGATGATGCTTCAGCCCCCCTCCCCCCTCCTTCAGTGATAAAATATCAATTATGGAGTCAATTCATGACATGTACTGCTACCAAAGAGGCGGTGTATTTCAGTCAGAGATATATGAAAACATACGCGACGTCTTGAATTTCTTTTTATATATGTCTGTCTATTTTTATAGGAAGAAATAAAGCACAATTCTCCCTTAATAAATAATAAATTAAGTATCACAGAGCACAGATTTGGGTCTTTCAAAACTGATTAATTTTTTTAAAACACCCTTTTGCCTAAGTAACCTGCTTAACGATCTTTAACAAAATAGTCCTTCATTTGAGTTAGACGAAAAAGGTCAAGCAAGAAAAGGCTCTAGTTAAAAAGTCACCTATTTGTTTGTTTGTTTGCTTTTATTTTAAGTGTTTAATTTTATTTATGTGTTTTCGTACTTTTCTCCATTTCATAACGGGTTTTTTTTGTTTCCGAATCTCACGTTAATGTTTCATTAACATATTTTTTATGTGGTTTTCATTCACCATTAATATAAGTTTTTCGCATGTAAAAAGATGAAAACGTCACAAATTTGAACCCTTAGGCACTGCTACATTGCACAAGTCAGGACCGAACTCTTAGTTTTTGTAAATATAAAAACAAAAGAATAATAAAACGAAATGGAAATAGAAAAAGAAACGACTGTAGGTTTTTTTCTTACCCTATTCGAGAGGAACTGATCAGTCGGACCTCATCCTTCCAGACCGTACGTCTGTGATCACCCGCATATTGACTGAAAAGCGATACGTAGACGGACCTGTAACTGTTTGATGGGTTCCGCAAATTTGTTAACTATAATTTTTGATTATCACTAGTTAACACAAATATTTCATTACGGAATAAATGGATTACCTCTGGAGCCGGACAGATGGAAGGTGTAGCCCAAAGTTCAGGTTAAAGCGTGTTCGGTTCAGCTTTTCATTTGCAGAAGTTCTGTCTATGGGCTTTCTGTCCATAGACGTTCTGTCCGTGGACGTTCTGTCCGTGGACGTTCCATGCCAGGACGCTCTGTCTGTGATTGTTCCGTACCTGGACGTTCTGTCTTTGAATGTGCTGTGCCTGGACGGTATGCACCTGAACGATTTGCCTGCTTATGTTCTGTGCCTGTTATGGACGTTCTGACCATGGGCGTTCTGTCCGTGGAGGTTCTGTTCCCGGGCGTTTTGCCAGTGGACTTCTGTGCCTGGACGTTCTCGTGAGGTTCTGCCCGTGGACGTTGTGGTGCTGGAGATTCCGTCCGCGGATGTTCCATGCCTGTACCTGGACGTTCTGTCCACAGACCTTGCTTCTGTACACGTTGTGTGCCAGGATGTTACGTACCTAGACGTTGACGTTTTTTCATGGACGTTCTGTCCGAAGCTTTGTCTGCCTGGGCGTTTTGTAGCTGGAACCCCCTTCCACGGACTGTCTCCATCTAAACGTTCTGGACCTGGACGCCCCATCTATGGACTTTTTCTCTCTGGACGTTCTGGACCTGGACGCCCTATTCGTGGACATTTGGGAAGGGGGTCAAATAAGACATAGACCTCATTTCTCCTCTCCTGAATTTGTCTACTGTCGCGGGTGCAGCTACGCCACGGCAGTCTGTCGCGGATGAGGGTACGCCACAGAAGTCTGATATATCTGTTTCTGACTAGACTTTGACTGCTATTTTCTTGTCCTGTGACGTTTTGTGTAATATTTTCTCATGCTTCTTATTTTAGCAAACATCTTTTTAGAACTGTAAAATAAAAAAATTATCTTTTATATAACTATAAAATACCGTTTCGTTAATAATATGTGTTTAGACTCTTTATTGTTGAATTCTATAAATAGATCTTTCAACTTGACTTGTTTGTTTGTCAGCGTGGGAAATCTTTTTCCCGAAAATTTAATTACGCACAGAAGTAGAGTAATAAATACGAAAGACCAGAAAGCTCATTTCCTTCCAGGAAATTTCCACATCACTTTCTTGGAAATTCACGGAATTTCCAAGAAGTTTCCTCTTGAACAAAGCCCAGAAGACTCAATTCTTTCAAGAAATTTCCATGGAAATTCTTGGAACTTCCAAGAAGTTCTCACCTTACTTCGGAAGAACTTCCGATAACTTCCAAGAATTTCCATGGCAATTCCAAGAAGTTCTCAACTTAGCAAATTTATTTTATTTGGTGATTTGCGAAAATTGGACAAATGGCATAGCTTTTAAATTTTTTAGCGAATTTGGAAATTGTTTTTCCCCAGCGATTTTGATCAGATACCTGAAAGGTTGTGTAACTGGGCGATTCGTTAAAATGTGGACAAATGGCGCTAATCTGAAAGAAGTTCTCACCTTAGTAGGGAAGAACTTCCGAGAATTTCCAAGGAAATTCTTAGAACTTCCAAGAAGTTCTCCTTGGAAATTTGTTTCAGAGAACATTTTTGGTAAAACATTCGTTTAAAATTTGAAAGGTGTCTGATCGATATTGAGCGAGCAGAAGCATTATGAAAATTGGCTTAAACTATATTTCAAATATGTACATTTGTACAAATTTTAGCGAATCGCCCAGTTACACAAACTTTCATTAAATCGTCCTTTGCAAAACCGTCCTAGAAAATTTGAAAGGTATGTGATCAAAATCGCCAAATCTGGTCAAAATCGTCAATTTCCAAATTGGTTAAAACAATTGAAAGCTTTGCCATTCGTCCAGTTTTCGCGAATCACAAAATAAAATAAATTATCAACCGTTGAACAGAGGGATATAGTTTTGAACTTTTCGGTCTGTCCGTTTGTCCGTCTGTCACGCTTCAGTCTCACGCGCCTACAGGCCACATTAATGGATGGATTCGTTTCAAATTCTGTACACTGCTTCTCTGGACCCTTCCGCAGTGCATTGACTAAGAATTTTCCGGATTGAAAAAAAAAAGATAAAATGGCGGACTTTTGAAAATCGGCACTGGACTCAGCGCATATAGGACAGTTTCACGCGCCTACAGGCTGCATTGATAGATAGATTCATTTCAAATTCCACACACGGTTTCCTTGGGACCTTCGGCAGTGCAGTGACTAAGAATTTTGAAATTCGACACTGGACTTAGCGTATATACGGTAGACTCACGCGCCCACAGACCACATTATTAGATGGATTCCTTTCAAATTTTGTACACGGCTTCTCTTGACCCTTCCGCAGTGCAGTGATTAAGAATTTTTTGGATCGGAAAAAATGACAAAATGGCGGACTGTTGAAAATTGGCACTGAACTAAGCGTACATACGGCAGTCTCACGCGCCTACTGGTTAATGGATTGATTCATTTAAATGTTAGACACTACGTCTATCTATCCTTCCACTTTTTAATTTTGCGTAGTCAACACGCAACAGCCTTACACACACCATATCGCCCGTGGGGGATAGACGTACTCCTCGAGACGTGGTCACGTTTGCTTAGTTGAGAACTTCTTGGAATTTCCATGGAAATTCTTGAAAGTTCTCGGAAGATCTTCCGAAGTGAGTTGAGAACTTCTTAGAAGTTCCAAGAATTTCCTTGGAAATTCTCGGAAGTTCTTCAGTACTAAGGTGAGAACTTCTTGGAATTTCCATGGAAATTCTTGGAAGTTCTCGGAAGTTCTTCCGACTTGAGGTGAGAACTTCTTGAAAGTTCCAAGAATTTCCTTCGAAGTTCTCGGAAGTTCTTCCGTACTAAGGTGAGAACTTCTTGGAATTTCCATAGAAATTCTTGGACGTTCTCGGTAGTTCTTCCGAAGTGAGGTGAGAACTTCTTGGAAACTCCAAGAAATTTCTTGGAAATTCTTGACTGAGAACAAGTTTCGAAATGGCGCCATTTGTACAATTTTTGACGAGTCACCCAATGAAATAAACACAACCCTTCATTAAAGGATCGTTTGCAAAACCATCATACAAAATTTGAATGGTATCTGCTCAAAATCGCTAGAGAAAAGGAATTTCCAAATTGGCTAACAACAATTTTAAAATCGGTGTCCAGTTTTTCGCGAATCGCCTAATAAAATAAATTTGCTTAAAGAACATTATCTAGAAAATACTCTTTGAAAATGTGAAAGGAATGTGATCAAAATTGTAGGAGAAGAAGCATTTTTAGTATAGTTTACATATGTACATACGCATATTTCAACGACGGATGTACCCCGCTGATTTGACCAACCCAATAAAATCGGCTGGTTTATTAATGTGCCGTATAACGTTCAAAATCGGGCCATCTCAGCGGGACCTTTGTGGGTCCTAATACAGAAAGGTTTCCTGTTCTGGTGACTGAAATTGCCACAGAGGTAAAATGTAAAGTCTAATACTTGTTTAACGTACGGAATTTTACCATCGCAAACGTCTTCTGAGAAGAAAAATTCAAGCACACATATTATTGCCCACAAAATGGTGCAGTTTAATGATTTTATAAAACAGCGTAGTCAGTTGCATATTATCACCAGTACATTCAATACTTTACACACAATTTAGCCCACAAACTACTCTTTTTTTGTCCAAAGTGTTTATTAGAATGCTTTATTTTTCATATACCGCGTGTTTTGCAAGAATCAATTCGAAACGATTGGTTTATTTTCTTTGATTACGGCGCCGTAATGTCTTCACTCCCAGCTCTGCTGTTCTTCCATGATCAAATTCTAGGTTGGCAGTCTAAATCCTTCCAAGAAGTTCTCAGAACTTCTTGGAATTTCTTGGAAATTTTCAGACTGAATCCTATATTTTGACTAATATGTTTTAAGCATTTTTACTTGTATACACATAAATTCACACATTCTTTGCAAACACAACAAAACAGTATTTTATTAGAAGTAAGGAACTGAGATAACACAAAGCATGGGGTATGTTTTAGGTCTTAAATAGACAGAGATAAATTCCTGAAACTTCCTGGAGATTCTCGAAGTTCTGCAGTGGTGTGAGAACTCCTTGGAAGTTCCAAGAATTTCCATGGAAATTTCTTGAAAGAATTGAGTCTTCTGGGCTTTGTTCAACACGGAACTTCTTGGAAATTCCATGAATTTCCAAGGAAGTGATGTGGAAATTTCTTGGAAGGAAATGAGCTTTCTGGTCTTTCGTAAATAAACCCTTATTTAAAAGTGTAGTTCACTTAATATTTCCATGGATATTAATATTTCCATGGATATTAATAAAAATTGAAGGGGATATCAGACCGGGGAATATTTTTAGTGGGAGGGGGCCTAGTTTGTCGAGATGAGAGAAGATAGACTAGTCTAGCTCACCCTCACCCATGTGGGGGGATAAACACTAGCCTATCTTCTCCCGCAGGAGGACGGGAGCTGTGCATGGGGGTGAGGAGCCGGGACAAAATACAGCAGGAAAACGGCTATAAAAAGGCTACGGGGTAAAAAGGAACTTTTAACTTAAGCGTGATACAATCGCTGCACCTCACCAAAAAAGGTGATGTCTGCTGTTGATGTTCAGAAAGAAGTGATATTCGGGAATTATTATGCTGGGTTTTTACGCTGTAGATTTATGGGAATTTCAAAGTGAATGGACTGCTTTTGAATTATGGCTGATAATTTGTTTTATAGACCGATATTTTTTCTATTTCTTCAAGTAAATGTAAATGAAGCATTGGCAAGACAGGAAGTTCTGGGAATTGTTTCAGTAGAATCTGTTCCGTAGTCCGAAATGAAGAAAAATAACATAACGGATATAAATAAATTCTGGGAACGTGATCTTGAGAGACACATGTTTAGGGACGACGTAATGTTCAATCGCCCAGTAAACATAAGGGCGTTTCTCGAAAGTCTGTTTTGCACTACTACCTTTGTGCGTGCAACTAATTCCAGCCTTTGTATAAACATCTGTTTTTCTCCCGGTCGCGACTACTTGGCAATGGATATCCAAGGTCATTCTCCCAACACTGATTAGACTTGAAGTACACATTGGATGGACTTCATTCAATGAACGTTGTGTGGACGACAGATTCGGCAACCAGAATCACCTAATATTTTATGACTGTAGTTGGCAACAGCGTCTTTATCTACAGCAATGATGTCTATGAGCTGTCTAAGATGGCTAAGATATTATATGGACGGCAGAGTCACAATGAAAGAGCAACTGTATCACATTATCGTTCACCGGAAATCGAAGAGGTGATAGTACTCCAGGAAGATGGATTAAACCTAGGAGCCATGATGTGAGAATCTAGGAGCTATGATGAGAATCTAGGAGCTATAATATGAGAATCAAGGAGCTCTGATGTGAGAATCTAGTGCTACGTCTATCAAACATTTAGTTTTAGGTCGTGATATCCATCGAATAATTTACAACCTTTTCCAAAAAGTTACACTGGGTAGCTTGTCATCGCGACAAAATCGCCACGCTCAACGCCTTATTTATTTGTTTATTTTTTCTTTGATTTTTTTTTTGTTTTTTTTTGTTTTTTGTTTTTTTTTTTGTTTTTTGTTTTGTTTTGTTTTGATAGATGTTGAATAGATGTCGGGATATGGCTATATAAGAAAATTATATGCATACAAATCCCAAAGCTGGCCCGACTTCTGGTCTATCCAGCGTCTATGCAACGTTGCCGGTTCACTGGGTGGGCTTAAATGAAACACTACGAACATGCATATGTTCCTATATGTTGTTTTAGCCACATTTTACCAAAGAAAAAGTATTATGCAGCATATGTATCTGAAAACGCTGTTTTCAAAGCTTACAGCCCTTGTATATCCTGTTTCCAATTCCTGTTGCAAAAACAAAATAATAATAAAATAAAACAACAATAAATTGTTGCAGAAAATTTTAGTCATACTTCCAGGACAACTTGCTTTTAGTTTGTTTATTTTATTCATTTATTATTCTTTTTTGCAGATAAATTATTTCAGAAAATAGGGTGATGCCAGGTGTTACATTGTGAAACGCACCCGTATGAAACACTTTGTCTTATTGATGTAAAAAATTGTGTTGATTTTACTATATTTAAACGAAAACTGGTATAAAAAATCGATTTTGTACAGTAAAAATGAAATGCCATTTCTCAAATGTTAACGTGCACGAAGGTCGTAAAATGAACGTTTTTGAAATGATGTGTCAGAAAAAAACCTTTGTTTCTTTTTATAGCCTATTATCCCACTTGTCTGCAAGACTAGTGACAAAACAGATTTGAAACGTCTTAGCTTTACTTCAAAGAAGCATTTCAACTAACATTTATTATATCATATCGAACGTGAAAAACCACACAACACAAGTAATCATTGCGACGTCTATCCAGCGTCTGTTTGAAGTGGCGACACCTATTGAGCAATTTCCAACCTTTCTCAAAAGTCGCAATTGTTTTATTATTATTATTATTATTATTATTATTATTATTATTATTATTATTATTATTATTATTATTATTATTATTATTATATGCGATAAAATCGCAACGCTGGAAAGATTTCCTGATTTCAGATATATAATATTTGTACACGAAACTCGAGAAACCAGTTTCCTTCGCCGATACATAGACATACAGGACACATTAAAACATCATATTATCGTTCACCGAAAATGGCAGCTGTGATAAAACTTTTAGAAAACCAGCCATATTGATAATTTAAACATAAGAATTTTAGGGGCTCTAAAGTTTTTTATCGCTTACTTTTAGATAATAAAAATGAAAAAGTGACTCTGCACATATTCCAACACACGGGAAGATCCTGAGGCGGGGGGGGGGGGGGGGAGGGGGGGAGGGGGGGGTACTTTGGTAGCAGCGCGGCCATGGCGTCTTAGGAACGATATTTCACCATGTCTCTACAAAGTTTCCCGATTCCTCTGCAACATCTGCTCAAAATCGCTCTCCCGATCTCTATGTAACCTTTCTGTTTTGACCTTGAATAGGCTGTTGCATGATTTTGGTGATATGGTGTACTGTTGACCTTGCTTAGTGACGGGCTGTGGCGCAATGTTGACTGCGCTGTTTATTACATAATATTAGTGGTATTGTGTACTGTTGACCGTTCTTGGTGACGGGCTGTAGCGCATTGTTGACTGCGCTGGTTGATGCCACACGGTATATGGTGTAGAAGGCCCACTAGATTGCTCTATTTAATAGAACGTGGTATTTGGATCCTGGTGTACTGTTGACTTTGTAAGTTGAGTTTTGGGGGCGCACATTGTACAGTTGACTACGCGACACCATTTATCTTCAGCCACCGTTTCTGTTTATTTATTTGAAATAAAGTGTGCGTAATTCATGTCAAAATGGTGCCCGATAGGACGTTTATTAAGCAGGAATATAGTAAATTAACCACAAAAAACGGGCCAGGTCTCAGCTTCCTGTCTGTTCGCGAACACGTTAAGAAAACGAAAACAAATTGTACACTGTGAGGAAAGTGTCTTATTTTAATGGGGAACTGACAGCTGAATCGTGAAATATGGGCATATATTTCATGCTTTATGTACAGCCTGCCGGACAGTTATTTTAATAAGTGCCTGGTTTAAATACTTTAGACAGACAGTTGTCAGGAAGCGTGGAAATAACACTGAACTGTTATTCGTAACCCCCACCCCCAGAACCCTAGAAGTATAGGAAATAGACCACCCGTAAGGAAAACACACGCTTTCACCTGGACAGCTTTTTACAGTACAGTACAACTTTGCCGAGCTTTAAATGAACACAGAACATGGGAATATGTCCCAGGGAAGACGCGGCAGTTGGTGGTGTTTTGCGGGTCCCAAAACAGATACGAAAAAAGGGGGGTATTTTAGGACCGGCCGCGGTCATCGCGGAGTGGCCAATTAGGTTTCAAAGAGGGGATTTTCATCCAGCACTGCGCGTTTTCCACACAAACAGATGGAGGCATAATTTAGTGCATCTTACTTTCTTTGATTGCAGCCACATGAGTATGGCATTTCGCGTTTAAGGACTTGTTAAAACGTTATGGGCACGATAGGTAACCAATTTGTAAGTGAGTCCCCTGAGACAGGTTTTTAACCGGATCAAGTTTGTGCTTATGTATGTGATTCTCTAGAGCGTTTGAGATGCTTGGGACCTATCACTGGTAGTACCACTAGCTTATCCAGTTATTGACTCTTGTACCATTGCCAAACTGATGATGTTTTATGGGTACGTCCCCTGGACCTCACATAGCGTTACAGGGCTGAAAACGCTATTCTCTGAGGAAGAAAAAATTCATAAAACTGCAGAGAAAATAGTAACAGATACATTTGGGTATTCTGAGAAACATAAGGAATCAAATTCAATTTCATTTGGTGGAAGTCGTACTTTAATTATGTAAAAATATGTTTGTCAAAACAATTTCTTACTTTTTTCGGCCTATGGTGAAAATGTACCCTTTCATACTGTATGTGCACGTGTTTTTATGAATGAACTCTATTACTCGTACAATTTAAATATGGAATGCCATTTTCACATTTATTGGGGAATTATTGATACCAAGAATGAATTTTTGATATCAAATTGATTTTTTGATATCAAGAATTAATTTTTGATCTAAAAACTCTATATTTTGATATCAAGAATTAAATTTTGCTATCTGTAATTGTATTTTTGGTATCTCTAGATGTATTCTTAATCTAGAAAATAATTTTTGATATCAATAAATATTTAGAGATATCAAGATATCAAAAATGATTTAATGATATCCAAAATTGATTTTTGAGATCAAAAATTCAATTCTTAATAGCAAAAATAAAATATTTCAGAGCTATGGAATGCCATTTTCTATGGAATGCCGTTTTAACATTTAATGCTTATTTTTGATGTCAAAATATATTTAGAGATATCAATAAATCAATGTAGATCTCATTAATTTATATTTTGTTATCAATAATTGAATTTTAGATGGCAAAAATTTATTTTTGAGATCACAAAATTAATTTTACAAACTTAGAAAATCTTGAGGGAGACACACATTTACAAAAAAACATAACGAATCGTCAATTTAAATTTTGGAGATGAAAATTTGAATTATTGAGATCAATAATAACAATATAAATTTTGATCTCAAGAACGGCATTCCATAATTTTCACATTTATTAGGGAATTATTGATATTAAGAATTAATTTTTGATGTCAAAAATTGAATTTTTGCTATCGAGAATTAATTTTTAATAAAAAGTCCATATTTTATTATCAAGAATTAATTAGATCACACGGCGAGATCAGTCGAGTTTACAAATTACAATTTCTCTTGCGATAGATGTGACTTATATCCATTTTGATTCAGTTGAATGGGTAATTTAGTGAATAGCTTCAATACTAACAAGTCCTAAAGAGATCAGCTCCAGTTCATCGACTCCGAGTTCCGGAGTAGGTTTGCAGGGACGTATAAAATGACCCAGATTGCTGTGAAAAACCATCATAGAATGCATCACATCTGCTAAAGGGAATCCAAGATATTGTACGAAGGGCATTTGTACGTAAAGCAAAAAAAATCTAGTTCTAGAATTCAGCTTTTGTAGTTGGAGAGTTGAAATGTTAGATTTGAAATTATCATTATGCATTTTCTTTGAGAACGGGGGGTTTAGGCCGCCGGGGGGGGGGGGGGGGGTTGTATTGAATTGTATTGTATTGTATTTGTATTTTTAAATCTGCAAATAATTTTTTGACCTCAAAAATTGATTTTTAATATCAAAATATCAATCTATTTTTTAAAATAAAAATTCAGAAACACACATCTGTAAATAAATAATGACTGGTCCTTGTATACAGAATCTTTCTACAATTTTTGACTGTACAAAAATGAAAAATTGTGTTGTTATTATTGATCTCAATAATTCACGTTTTCATCTCCTCAATTTACTTGACGATTTTTTGGAGTTTGTAAAATTAATTTTTTGATCTCTAAAATAAATTTTTGCCATCTAAAATTCAATTATCGATAGCAAAATATAAATTATTGACATATACATTGATTTACTGACATCCTTAATTATATTTTGATATTAAAAATAAGCATTAAATGTTAAAACGGCATTCCATACCTTAATATATGTATATATATATTAGAGGATGGTGAGGCCTCGGTGAATCTGCATATTTTTTACCTCAACGTTCAAGGTCAAGGTCAAATCAAGGTTATACTTTCTATAAAATGGTTTCCAGAAAACGCTTAAGTCAGCGGTGCTTTATATTTGATACACTTATACACAACCATCAGATTTAAGTGCAACTGCAAGTATTTTTACCTTGACCCCAAATGTAAAGGTCAAAGTGAAACAAAATATTTTTCAAAGCGCCTATTTATAACAAAAAGTGGCCAAAAAAGTGGTCAAATCCTATTTTGGATATATAAAACGTACTCAGATTTATCCTGAATCTTGATCTTGAGGGTCAAGGTCAAAGGTCACGTGACCTCATGTACCGTTAACATATCGAGAAAATGGTTAGAGACAGCGATTGTGAGCTCATCTTTGACCCTTTGGGCATAAACAATGATACATAAGAGGAACCTCGGTGACCTTGGCCTTCTCAGTCAGATTCAAGGCCAAAAGTGTTGATTATTATCTCGCAAGCTGTTAGAGACACAGCGATTTTGAGCTTATCTTCGACAGTTTGGGCCTCAGAAACGTTTCAGAGGAGATGCCACGATGACCTTGACCTTCTCGGTTGCGTCAAGGTAACAAACCTGATGTTGACTATTATCTCATAAATGGTTAGAGAAAGAGCGATTTTTAAGCTAATTTTATACCCTGTGGGCCTAATCGTCGTTACATAAGAATTACCTGGGTCACGGTCAAGGTAAAAAAGCAGAAGTAGTCTATTATCTCTAAAACAGTTTTTTCAGTCATACTTTTTGTCATAATTTTATTGCAAATATTTTCCTTAATGGAATTCTATTTAGTTTGGTAGTAAGCTGAGAAAAAATTGCTACAATGGAACAGCGTCAAAATAAATTAGAAATATATTGCGCCATCAATTTTAGATGAATTGCACCATGATTTATTTTAATAAATTTTGATAAAGTGAAGCAAGGCCCAGTAAAATCCGTTTTCAGCTGTTTCGTAAAGTATCTTTTTCCATGGACGCATGGAAAACTACACTGATTACTCAGAAACCACAGTGATTACTCAGAAACTACAGTGATTACTTAGAAACTACAGTGGTTACTCAGAAACTACTGTGATTACTCAGAAACTACAGTGATTACTCAGAAACTACAGTGGTTACTCAGAAACTACAGTGGTTACTCAGAAACTACAGTGATTACTCAGAAACTATATTGATTATTCAGAAACCATGAAAAGAGAAATTTCTACTGTTCCACTTTTATGATATCTTCGTTTTAGTATTATGATATCCTGAATTAAGTTTTATGATATCTTTATTTCAGTTTTTGTAATTTAATTACTTTTGTAATTTACTATTTTTAATTATATTAATACGTTCCTTTGCTTTTATATTTAAGTAACTTGACTTCACAAATACATAGAAACCGAAATGTCATAAAATTAGATATCAGGTATCATATACTGATATGCTTATTTGATTATCGATAGAAGGATATTCATCGTGTTACTAATAAAATAAATTATTTTTTTTGCAACTCTTACCCTATAATCTTAATAATAATATAACTAGTGTCCCGTCATTCGGGTCCACGCCATTTTGTGACTCAATATTTTGCATCACGACGTTTGAAATAACAAGATTTTGAACCAATACATTCACCCCTCTCCCCAAATGACAAGTACAACATTATTGCTGCATTTGAATTATAAAATATACTATTAAACTGCATTTTATCCCTACACACAATGTATGGGTTAACATTTCTTAAATGTCTCAACTTTTCATTTATTGCATCTAACGAGGCACGTGATGCCAAACAGACAAGTCTTTGGCTGTTTCCTGCGCTCGTATTTAATAACGTGGCTCAAACCCAAACGCCCAATCTGAGCAAAGTATGACCTTCATTGATTTAGTAAGTAAAACTTAGACTCAGAATGTATATAGAGTAGCAGGTGGCTTAAAATTAAGCGAAGTCAAACAAGATAGCTGGTGAACTTTTACTCACCATAACATTTTTAAAGTACTTTATTTCAGTCATTTTAATTATACACGCCAGCATTTCTCCCGCTCCTATAGTAAGGGTCCTGTTTTAAGCGAAGTTACGAAGCTGAAAAGCTCAAACTCATAGTTTGAGCAAATGCTTTAGTAGGTTTGAAAATCGAAGGGGAGAGGGGGGAGTTTGAGCTAAATTATTGAATGCAGGCGCTGGAACTTTTAAGAACTTTTCTTAACATTTCTTACAATTAAATTTTGTTAGAACATTTAAAGCTCTGTGAATTCTCAAAATGAGGCAATATTTCTTTTTAACTTTGGCTTCACCTGTCTATTTGTGTAACACTATATGCTAGAGAAAGGATTGTTTTATTTAGCTATAACGTTTTCATGCAACAGTAACTGCAGCAATTTGCATGTAATTGTGGCATCTCGTAAGATATTTAGTTAAATTTAAATTTTATTACATAGAAAAACTTAGTAGCGAAATATGCGAAATCTCCAGCGCCCAAACGTTGTTCATATGTCGAGAGCTCATATAATAACTGTTCTTAATAACAGTAAAAAAGTAGTACGTCAACCACAGAAACAAGAAGCGGTAGAATCTAATCTAATCTTTATCTTTCTTTCTTGTCCTACACTGACGCATGTTTGCATTTATAAAATGGCAAAAGTTTCAGAGGCTGCAATTCTAATTTTAGTAAAATTTTTAGTTGGTTAATTTAAAAGCTAAATCTTTGCCCAGGGTTACAAAATAATTTTACCGTATATTAGAAACTCTTTAAAGAAGTGGAATCAATGATTTTTTTTTGTGCGTATCAAATAAAAGAGTACAAGGTTTTTATCTAGTGTATTACGGGAGCAAGGCTACAATTTCCGCTAATGATAAAATAAATGTGATTTGCTTTGCTTCACATGGGGAACATGCCTGGGGAAAACTGGGCCGCACTGACAGGAAAATGCCCGAGTAGTGGAATCCACAGCCTTTCCCGATATTTTATGAGTTTTATGATGTTTAAAAACAGCTACATTTTGCTGGAGTATATCTTATCAAGTAAAGAAGACGGCAGCCAGCTTATAGTGCCTATGCCGCTTTGAAATCAGTCATCAGCAGCAGATATGTATCACAAGTCACAAACAAAGCACCAGTAGAAAGTGTGATTCTATACAATGTGCACTTTGAGCTCTAATACAACGACTAGAAGATAAAATTGTGGTTTTCCAGCGAAGACTTCCTCGTCAAATCATAAACATGGGTTGGAACAACCGAAACTGGTGCTTACGTAATGATTTACCTGGAACAACAAAAGAAAAAAAGAAAAGAAAGCTTTATAGCAAACAAACTGGTACGCTTTTTGGTCACGTATTCAGACTGCCCAAAATACATCCACAAAGAAGGTTACGCCTGTAAACCTGTAAGAATCGAGAGGAGGCAAAAACACCACAGTTCGTAAAACATGGAATACCACACCATAGTACAAGCACAAGACCGAGACAGCTGGAGGAAGCTTTGTCTAAAGTCGTCCAGACGTTACAGGACTAGTTGATGCTGTTACTACTGCTGCATTTATGCTGCATACGGAGTACGTCCTGGACACTATCACGTCACCGCGAAAAAGAGATAGTTTCGGAGAAAGTGGCACGTTGGTTGAGATCGTAAGCAAACACGACCAAAATACGACTAGGTGTCGGAATGTTTGATGGAGGCGGGGCGGACATAAGCAATATTTTAGGGGACCAATAAATCAGCCAAATGAGTAATAAAAACGCAAAATATCTGCTCAGAGTAATATTGGGCAACTTGAACTGCACATAAAGCGATAAGGTACACTGCCATTAATTTCAATTGACACACTGCAACCAGTATTAAGAATTACAGTCACATTAAACCCGTAACCACAGATATGCTAAGAGAACGTGAAATGTGTTGAGGGAACGACATAAGATGTCTAGGGAACTACATACGAAGGCGAGAGAACGGCATAGGATTTCTTCTTCGCGTTGACCAGATAGTCTTGCGTACGTTCTGTCCTTGGTACTGATTTTGTTTTTATAACTTGCAGTTTTCTTATTGAATTGCATAAACAAGCATTATTTCGTGATTTTTTTACATTGTTTTATAAGCCATTTGAAAGAACAGACTTAAATTAAAACAAAAAGACAATTGCTTTAGCACGCGAAATAGGAAAATGTGTCAAAAGCACAGCACAGTGCCAAAGTGATATCTCGTTACGCTATCAGTGATTTGAGCTCAGGACTAATTGTGTTATACATGAAGCTTTCTGCAGCGTGAAATATGTGCTATATTTTGTTTGACTTATACTTAAGAAACTGTAAATCGTACAAGAACATGGAAGGGCCAAACTAAACTAAACTAAACGCACTTGGGAATACAAAATAATCATATGAAAGTTTAGAAATAAAGAATTTTGCTAAAAGTTCTTTCACCATGCGAGCTATATGAACAACTATTTCAAATTAAAAACTTGAAAAGTATTTTAGCTTGACCTTAACTGTCCTCATGCCAAATTTGAAGAATATATAGGAGTAGACATGTTTTGTAGGAAACTAGCTTTCGCTTCACCAAACTGTGGAAAAATACCGAATAAACTAATTACACAACCCCCCAAAAGCAAGCAAACAAACAAACAATAAATAAACACAGACCCACAGATACATGCAAACGAGCGGGCCATATATGAAGATTATGCTACCCCGCTCTAAGAAACACTGTATGAATAGAAGTATATAATTAAATTTAGCAGGCGGACGGCCATAATTGAAAAGTGGTGCCGTATGAAAAGTGGTCACTATGAATAGCCTTTACTGTACCTGATATTAAACACGTCATCTGCCACATATATGTTTCCATGTACCCCTCCTCCTCCCCCTCCCCGGCGCTTAGGCGTGACCATTCAGAAATTCCGGTTAAACCTTAACTCCCAAGTGTAAAACAAATAAAGTACAAGCACGCGCTGATAAAGGTTGTAACATGGTGACCTTTGTTAGCCGTTAGATTTAAGTAAATCGATGTAATATTTTACGTTTGATATGGGACCAGACATGAACATGTGGTGAGGCAAAATGTTCACATATGCCTGTGTTGGCGCTGTGGACATGAGTTTCCATAAATTGTTTTGCGATAAACTTGTTAACTGTCATGTTCTAGATCATAAATAGCCGTACAATCATTAACGCACCATGTGGGGTATAAGGCTCTGTGTAAGAAATCAACGTGATCTCAAGTTACATGAGGCATACTTGTTTTTACAAGTTACATTAGCCTTATATGTTATCACGATATATATGACCCGTGCGTGTCACCAAAAAGTTGTATCAGCCAGGCACGTTTTCACATTGTCTATGAACCGTGCATGTGATTAACGGTACTCGAACTGTGAACTTTATCATAAGCTATATGAGCTTTACGCACTGTCCATGGTATCATAAAATACATGAGATGTCCCTCCCGGAACACGTTATGACATGATACAAGAGAATTAGACGTTCACACATTATACATACGTCGTGCACTATATCAACGACGGTTTGAAATATATGACAGCTGCACTGAGCACTCTACGTGCTGAATGAGCACTGTACTCCCGAACACGCTAAATAGCACGTTACTCTACCGTCGCTAAATGAATACTGTACGCTGTCACATGCTGTATGAGCATTACAAGCTCTGAACTCTATCTCCCACCAAATGAGCACTCTGTCACACTATCTCACGCTGCTCTCCACACACTTTCATTCACTAGATGAGCACTTACGCTTTCACAGACTAAATGATCACTGCAACACTATCACATGCTAATGAATACTGTTATTATGCTTTCACACAATAAACGACTACTTTCTGCTACTACAAGGACATAATCAGCATCAATTTTATGAGTAGCATACAGTTATCACGCTTTGGTTTTGCAGTATACACTATCAAACGGCTCAGTGCTTCATCTACAGTGTATCGAAACATTAAGTTAAGTACTAAAGTACTATAAAAGTCAATGTAACTCATCGAATGAATATATCCCAGGATAACCACTGGATGATAGGCTGTTCAAGATTCGCAGGGCCATAATACGAAAATATGTATCACCAGCGTTATTTCTCTAACATATGAATCATTTGATTTTAACAAGCAATCGTCGAAAGTGAGCGTATCCATTTGCATTCACATACTTGTAGGTGACCCCAGCTATTTTGTTGATGTTTGTTTGCATACCGATAACAATATTGACTGAGTTATATGGTGTTAGTTTTATATTGGTTGTTTATCTAGAAGGAGCGTTCTGAACGCGCTTCAATTTGTATTACAAGTGATTGAGCTAGTGAAGCACGTTCGTTGAGACGAATTCGGAATTTGATTTGAAATTGAGAGTCATCTTCAGGTAGCTGTATGTAGAACGTTTTGAAAGTTCTTTACTGTTTGTGTATAAATGCAATTTTATTAATGGCCATCTCGGTCTTGGTTTTGATCTATTTAAGTCAATTTATAGTCGTCTTCTTGGCTATGGCAATGACACACATTTCTTTTGCGCTGAATTGATCAGCAGTGGAATTAAGCTGTTGATTGTTCCTTGAAGATGTACATCATCTACAAATAAATCGTTGGAAATTACGAGTCAAACGTTAAATGGTTGTGCGTAGGTTGACACACTGAATGGAAGTGCTGAAGTTAAAACAACGAATGGTAGTGCTGAGCTTAAAACACTGAATGGTTGTGCTGAGCTTAAAACACTGAATGGTTGTGCTGAGGTTAAAACACTGAATGGTAGTGCTGAGGTTAAAACACTGAATGGTTGTGCTGAAGTTAAAACACTGAATGGTAGTGCTGATGTTAAAACAAGGGCAACCTTCAAATGTACCACATATGCATGCATGGACAAAAACATTGGTTATGTAATGATACGATAACATGACTTGTAAGTACTTATCTAATACACTTTATTTCTCCTTTTTGCTGTAATGCGGTATTTTATAATTAAGAGTTCAAATAATGCGATGGTCTGGCTTTATTTACGGTAGTTTCTTTATTTTTCTGCTTTCAGAAAAATTCTTTATTTGTTTTTGTTGTTTGTGTTTATAGTCTTAATGGTGTATTAGTTTTTACATGTCAGAACTAACAGGCAGTTACTTATACTAACACATAGAGATAAATTTTAGCAAACTGTTTTTCTGCAAGCTTGAAAGCTACAAGGGCTTCTTTTCAGTATCCACAAACTGTTCTTTGTTCAAGCAGAGACTAATTGGAATGGTTGCATAATTAAAACAGCCAGCATAACCTTTCCAATCCAGTGAAGTTGACAATAGTTATAGATATCACATGCAAAGCTGAGTGGGTGATACTGTAATATGATTTATTGCTGGCGCTGCCTATAGCCGTTTCCTACCCGAATAGCAGATTCTAGCCATAACTGAGTTTGATTTGTAAATGTACAACGTAGTGTAGAGAATACATAAACATTTACCAGTTATAGCTACTAGTCCCATATACAACTTGATTTAAAGCTTGCTTATACCTCTACACTTGGGGCGTGATGGCCGCCAAACAAGGAAAAAAGTTATGCCCCAATTTCGGTTTCTGTAATAACCCTACAGGTATATAATCATAACAAACATTTGCACATAATAATGTTTTCGTCCAGTATAAGGGCAGAATATACGTTTCGCACGTACTTTTGTTGTTATTGGTGATTCAATGACGCCCCTTTTGAAATATTTATAGACCGAAATAGATTCTACACATTACTGTCGGATTAAGCGTCATATTGCAGTGCATGGATATGTTAATTTTAGATGGCCCATCACATGTGATCTCTGACTAAAATGTTTGTTGGACTGTTTACCATGTTTGTTGACTGGGAACTGGAAAAAATCCCAGAGTAAGAACCCATTCACGACTCGCTTTTTGGTTGTTATTTTAGTAACATCATTAGTTGCAACTACTTAATACGTATGTTATTTCATAGAAATCGTAATTCTCCACTTTACAGGACCAAAATTCTGACTAAAATGTGCCTTATTCTATATGAAACGAATAGTAGTATACACGCATATGCGATAAAATTTGCACTCTTTTTTAATGTATCCAATGATTACGAAACAACTAAAAGTTTTACACTGTCACATAATTATATTTTTTCGCAATTTTAAGTGTTTATTATAAGCCCTAAAATGAATATTAAGTAGTGCTTTACATTAGTTAAATGCAATACATTTGCTTTGTTACAAATATATAGAAAATGTGGAACATGTGATATAATGTTGAAATGAAAATTTATTTTGAGCATAGTTGGCAATATAATTTGAATTGTTGAATGCTAGTTCAGGAGTTTGAAATAGAAATGCACATATCTGGCGTGACTAATATAGCATTTATTTAAACTTTTATAATGTTTAACTGTTGAAAAAGTTTCATTTTCTCATCATCAGCTTATCAACTTCATTCATCAACTTATCTTTTACTTTTAAATGATTAAATTATTCATCGCATTTATTCTCCTATTTCTCTTCTTTTCAGAATTTTTGATCTTTTAAAATTGGTGTCATTTATCTAATGCCCGATTCGCTAATAATACCCGGATAAAACTTTTAAAATTATGTTCAAAGACTTTTTACAGTTCAGCTATTTTGAATGTGTTTTATACCAAATTCATGTCGCATTATAGATGATCAAGCGCTTTACTCTCCGTTTATGAAGACGTTATTTAGAAGAATATATGAGACAAAAACAAGATACTAAAAGTGGGAAATAGCGACAGGTTGCTGTGCATTTTGAGAATTTACTTCATTTTTCTCTAAAATAGTTAATAGTGAAGGTCGTTAAAACAAGGATCTTAAAACAACGACTAGACCATCATTAGGAAAGACATACTTAGTACTGCTCCCCATGGTAATATAGGTACTTGGCATACACGTGGTGGTCTATCAAATTATACCAGTAAAACCGCGCTACAAATACGCTGTTCTACATATGTTAATGCCTTATTGGTGATCTATCAAATTATACCAGTAATGCCTTATTACCCTTAATAGGAATTTACATAAACATTTCTTAATTTAAAGTTTTTATTGTTTGGTTAAAATTAGGATAAAACTTAGATCGTTTGTGAAGAATATCAATTTACTGGATAAAAACAATCCTTAATATTTGTTACGGTGACAATTACATTGTGGTTTTATTTTCAATAATGTAGATGGTTTTTATCTTGTATAATTACAGGAAGTAAAGAAGCAGCGTATTCTTCCGCCATTACGTCAGCGGGTATAGCTTATTACGTCACAAAAGCTTGTAGTCAAGGCAACCTCATAGGCTGTGGCTGTGACACGTCAAAACCTGAAGGCACCTATTCAAAACAGGGCTGGAAGTGGGGAGGTTGTAGTGCGGACTGGAAGTACGGGCTACATTTCTGTGCTAGATTCTTAGATTCTGGCGAAATAGAGGAGACCTCGCGGACCTTGATGAATCTTCACAATAACCAAGCCGGTAGAAAGGTCTGTTGGTATTTTTAGTCAACATCATTCCAATATTATGAACCTTGTGGTGTCAGTTTAAGTCCTTCTTGAGATTTTTTAATTAATTTGGTGTGATTATATTTAAGATCAGGGGTAAAAGATTTTTCTTTTCTTTTTTTATTTTCGAATAGTTGGTTATACACCTGGTATGGTGACATTACTTTCAGCCAAAGTTATATAGTTTATTCTTTCACTATAATTATTTTGTGCTCCCAAGTGTAAATTTCGCTACTCGGTAGCGAAATCTGTCTAGTTTATTAATTGCGTTACCAAAACAGCCTATGATTCACTAATTTATTTAAGAAAAAAAAACTAAAATCATTGTCTTTCCTTGACAGAGCTGATGCGCAAATAAACATGTCCTTTAATAAGAATATTTTCAACGCTTTAACGACGAGAAAAACAAGTGTTTATGTTGTCTTGGCCCTGCTTCGAGGATAGTTCACCTTCTCTTGAACTGGTAACCTTTGCCACTCTTCAGAACCATAACCATAGTTACGTGGCATGCGATAAGAATCTAAATTCTGCACTGGGATTTTAGTGAAAAGAGGGTGTTATATTATGCTTGAATATCATATTTCTAAAAAATAAGGTAAATGAAAAATTAGACGCCTGTATGTATATGGTTTCTCTCTTTTTAGGTGCCCTCTTACAGAAAACAGTACATTACACACCTGCAATCTAGTGTTATTTTAAAAACCATTATAATTCTAACGGCAACACTTTTGTAATTTCTATACGTCACCGCTCTATTATCGCTAGTGGCAAAGCTTGTTTAGGCTTCTGTAGCATCTGTTGCGGAGTGCTGGCTATCAAATTAGCTTCGTTTTTGAGTGTTTTTATTTCTTATTGTGAATACCAACTAGGGTAATCAGGGATCAGGCCTTTCACGTACTATATAAAACATGTTTTCGTGTTTATTTTCGGCATTGGATAAATAGGGAAATCGCAAAAGATAAAAAAATGTGACCTCAAGTCCATTCACATTTTGAACAAAAATGGTACTTGCGTCAATTCAAAATATTTTAAAACTTCACAGTAACGCAAGAAGTGATGATGTAGCATCGCCCTCGGACACAGTCGGGTTGCTTCCGAGCGTTTAAAGTAAAGCCAAAGAAGTTTTAGCTAAGACTGATTGCAAGTTAATTTTCTTGAAAAGTCTACGAGTCTTTGGAGAATGTTTTCAATATTCTTGTGGCTTTTATTCTCATCTTTAAATAGCGCTGATGTAAGCAATAATTTCCTTACCAGTCCATGCTTAAAAGAAACAAACAAAAAAGTTAAAAGTCTTTTTAGAAGGGAAGTTCGAAACTCAGTGGCCATGGGCGATTATTTTGAATTCAGAGATGGAAAGAGTTTACGCCTTTGCTGTTCCATCGGCGTTTCACCTGAAATACCTCACTATCCACCGCAGGTCGGATTCGAACCCTCTGCCTTGTGATTCTCAGTCCAGCGCTCTGTTACTTTGCTTATTCGCCCAAGGAGGGCCCATTTGGTATCATATATGTTAGCATGCACGTCCGAAAAAAGAGCGCGGAGAAAGGGGCGCGGGGTTGGGGGGGGGGAGAGGGGGCTGCGGGTAAGTACGAGGCCATTCTCGGTCCGCGCACAATGCCAGTTTCGTCCAAAAGGAGGGTAATTCTTATTCAGTACTCTGCGTGTCCCACTAAAAGGGGATATATTTAAAACTTAGGGGTCATTTCAAAAAGTCATGGACACGCGTGGCAACCTTTGGGTACATGAGTGCCCCCTCCTGGGCCTTGGCCTCTCTTTCAATGTCAAGTTCAATATCATTTGAATGAAGTTGTTCTTTTATACAATCCTTGGGTTTCTTTTGCGAGGTAAGCAGTTATCAGTTGTAACCAGATGCAAACATTAGTCTTTAATACTAAAACAATGTGACAAAAAAGGCAAAAGATATTCAACACAAATTTTAATTTTTGATGTCAACTTATTCCAGATTAACTTTTATACCTTTATATATTTTGGAATATTTTCAGCTCATTACGAGAAATGCGATAGCCTAAGAACACCACACGATGGGTTCACGGCAAACGGATTAAAATTTTAAATTTGTTGAACATATTTAGCAGATTAGAAATGTACAACTTTAACCTTGAAGCTGACGAGAAGCAGCTTCAGATATGTTCAGTTTAACACTCACTGTCATAAAAAAGAGCATCATAAAATGGTTGTAAACTGTTGTGTAAACACCGCAGTACATTCGACAGTTATCCGTGCATGCTAACGCAAACATCGCATTCATAAATACCGGTTCTTCTATAAACACGTGTTTGTGTTTTTGCGGCATGCAAGGGTTATTCTTCGGTTAACTTATTTTAACACTTTAATTACAAATTACTTGCGAGTGAGTTATGACAACATATGCGCTACAGGGCTTAAACCAGTCGCATATTTTCCTTTCCGTTTAACCTGCCTTTTAACCTTCATCTTTTTTCATATCAACAATCTGCCATGAAGATACAGTCTTATTTTTCGTGTTATTATAGCCACAAGTCAACACGCGCGGCTTCTCGGGGCATTACGTTCACAGTTTCTACAGCTAAGGGTTTCTTTTCCGGTCTGGGACAACTCCCCCCTCCCGGAAAATCTTTTTTTTTATAATTATTGCCCAATCAACTATGCTCCGGCATATAATCTCCTGTAATAAAAGATTTAATGATTTAATGGTCTTTTTTTTAAATATTAGTTAAACTGGTATCC
The DNA here is from genome assembly GCA_949752745.1 of Protula sp. h YS-2021. Taxonomy (NCBI): domain Eukaryota; kingdom Metazoa; phylum Annelida; class Polychaeta; order Sabellida; family Serpulidae; genus Protula; species Protula sp. h YS-2021. The sequence goes on along the minus strand of OX457027.1, from coordinate 84,581,264 downwards.
TGTTTCCTCGTATATCCGTTTGGCTTCACTGTAACAAGTGGGGCTTTAGGTGTCAACTATTTGACAGTCATGCATATACCATTTGCTAATCCGCATCTAGTGACGTCACTTCATGTGGGGTTGTATCTCTCGATCGCCAGCCTTTTTTTCTGTGACCATCCAAATATATATTTCGCCAGAGTTTTTATCCAGCATCAAGCAATATATTGGTACATTTTAATATAAATATTATGCGACAGATTACATAAAAAACTGTTGTTGTAGTGGTTCAAAAAAGAGCCAAAATTTGGCGCGAGGGCTTTAGGTATGGCCTGTCTGGCCGCAGGGAAGGAAATCAGCTTTTCTACATTTGATTTTTTCTTGTATTTTGATAGGCAATGAAGGATAAATTGGCAACAACCTGCAAGTGCCACGGGACCTCTGGGGCATGCACGGTAAAGACCTGCTGGATTTCTTTACCTCCTTTCCGTGAAATTGGTTCGCATTTAATGAACAAATATAACAGAGCTAAGCAGGTACTTCCAGTGCACGGCGGAAGGGCACTCAAACCCTCATACCTCAAACTGAAAACGGACCAACCAGAGGACAGGAAACCTCGGCGTAGGGATTTAGTTTATTTAGAAAACTCGCCTAATTACTGTGATTATAATTCAGAACTCGGAAGCCTGGGAACGCAAGGGCGTGAGTGTAATATAACCAGCTCCGATGGTGATAACTGTGATATTCTGTGTTGTGGGCGGGGCTATAACGCACGGCAGTACACACGGACGTGGCAATGTAATTGTAAATTCAAATGGTGCTGTGAGGTCATCTGTCAACAATGCTCGGAGCCTGTCACTGTTTATACTTGTAAATGAGACACCGTGATTGGTTAACGCTCGGATCAGGCAATATGCTGGTCACCTCTGGCGAATCCCACCGACAAGCAACTTGAACGCGCGTCTTGGAAACATTTCACGGAAAAGATGGACAAGATGGAAAACAAAACTTAGGTTCTTAAGATTAGATGTCTTGACTGTCATGTCATGCCATGTCATGTCATATCTTCACTCTCGTCATGTCTTATTTAGCAACCTTACTGAAAGTGGTGCTAAAAAAAATAAGGTTTGCTGAAATTGCTGAGTTAAAACTAAACATGCACTAATTTTGAGTCAATAAATGTTAGAGCCTGGCATATCCACCCCCCCTTCACACACACTTCGCAAGGAAAGGGGGGGTGGGAGTGTTAACAGAAGTGTTATACACATTTAATTTCAAATGTTCAAAGTGCTGTTAGAACGCCGCGGCTTGTGTATGTGCTTTTTTTATCAAAATTTTCTTTTATCAGGAAGCCAGTGATGGGACTAAAGCCTGGGAACTTATATTTTATGGTAAATCAGGCGTCCTTTCTCAAAACAAATGACACTCATAATTAGTTGATGATTTATGTGAATAGGCAGAAGGGCGTTTCAAACGTAAACATATTGTATCATTAAGGCAGCTATTCTGTGACAGAAACAATCGTAACATAAAAGGGAGGATGCAGCACATGTTGAGTGTTGACGTTTACCAGCATTGGTGAGATCAAAAGGTCAGTCGTGGGGATCCCCCCTCCCCCACCGCTCTCACCCCTGCCCCCGCACCCTCCCTCTATCCAGGTCAATTTTTCAACATGGTTTGAAAATTGGCGATTACTTGAAAACGTGAGTTGCCCCCCCCCCTAACCTGAGAAAGGTTGCATACGCACGCACACATAATTGTATCGCCGCAGATTCGTCAATAATTCGTCAGAACAATCAATAGCTTAGTTTGTCATTTGAGGCTGCCCAAAGTATCAAATTTCAATGAATAATTTGTCAGAGATTTGTAACGAACTTATTGATTTATCAAAGACAAAAGAAAGGGACAAATCTGTGTTAAGTTTTTTTAGCATTAAACTCTCTAAAAGCGATGAATTTCAACCCGAAACTAATCACACAACTGGTCCCAAACGTTTCAACAGCTTGTCTCGTGCTTGAGGAATCACATCTAGCGCTTGGGGAATCACATCTAGCGCCTGGGGAATCACATCTAGCGCCTGGGGAATCACATCTAGCGCCTGGGGAATCACATCTAGCGCCTGGGGAATCACATCTCGTCCACATCACTGCTACAGATTGCCACAGTCGGAATTCGGCTGTACAGCTGTGTAGGACAAGTCGAAAAAAGGACAAAAACCCTGTTCCCACTTTCACCCACAACCAAATTCTGACCTCCATCCAACGTTGCTACGTAGATGGATATGCGTTATGATTTGGGTCGCGACGAACGATAGTTGAAAAATGGTCAACAGACGTCGTGACCGTAAATAGACGATTGACGACATTGCAATGTTTACTGGGTTGGGTCAATCAGCATTGATCAGCTATTTAATGATACCCGAAATTCGCTCCTATATTTAAGAAGGGAAATAATTTAATATCATTTATCGGTAAAAATGCTGAAAATATCGTGAAAAGAAGTTTTTTTGCCACTCCTTTATCAATTATTTACTATATTTGATGAAAAAGTTCTCGTTGAAACTTTTTCTTTCCGTGCCTACTCAGTGAAATGACGAACGGTTGAATCGGTCTTTTCAGCTGCATCTCGCTCCCGTTTTGGACAAATCAGAGGCGATGGCCGCATAGATTTCGAAAGAGCTGATAAATTTGAAACTAAGGTGTATATTAAAAACTGAACTGCGCATAAGGTTAAGCCATCCTGGGGTTAAATAAATAAATAAACAAATAAATAAATAAATAAAACCCAGATATTCCCAAGCTTAAATGAAGGTGAAATTATCGCATTTGTTCAAACTAATTGTTGTTCAGCAATTTGTTTTTCAAAAGTGAATTACTATAGAAACAATAGCCACCAAGTTGCCGGATATTCAGATTGTTGGTTTCACAGCAATTGATGTCACGTGTTAAAAAATTAATTTAGATTTAAAATCATACTAATTATCGAGGTGCTATTGTAACGTATGTCGTGTTATTTACGTTCAGTATTCAATCACTTGAAATTCAATGGTGTGTACAGGTGTATATATGTATTATTTGTATCACTCATACTGTACATAAAAGTACTCTGTGTGTATATTTATTTTACACTTTTGTAAGAAAATAATAACGATTTGTAGATGCTTTCTTAAAATGTAATTTAATGACTGTCATCTTGGCAGTGTCCCTTTTATATGAGAAAAGAGCCCAAGCAAGCGAACCGATGCGTGATTCGGCATCCATCTTTTCAGTGGCGTCTCACGGGCATGACGTACCACTGGTATATGCAGAGGGCGGGATTGGCAATACCCCCCCCCCCCCCCGCGCCCACATCCTTGTTCTCTAAATAACCAGAATCCCCTGCAGCTCCGCCCCAGGAAAATCCATGATACTTGCATCCATATACTAAAGTAGCGCCTCCTATCAATGCTAGTCCATGCTCCCAAACCATGTAACTTTCTCCACATAATCTATTAAAATAATCTGAAAGAGAAACAACCGATTACACACCATTTTTTTTTATTCTTATAGCAGTCTAGCGGAGATGTGACGCTAAACATCGAACTGTTTTTTTTTTTTGGTTATCTAATATTCTTTATTGGACAAATAAAAGAAATCTCGACAATGTCATTCACTTTTTTCTGCCATCACATTTCCTTCATATGCCCCACTTTTACGCCCCATTAAATGGGTGTTTGTTTTGTAGTTCAATCAACCCGATGCTTTGAAAAGTGTCATCTTTGTCTTCTGTGCCCGCAACACAGTTGAATTGTAAATTCTAGTTAAGTTCAGAATTAATTTCACCATAGTACAAAACTTTATGATTGTAGCTCGAAGCCGTCATGGGCAATCAAATGTTTACTGGGATTCGACGTTCACTGTTCACCCCGTGCCTCGAACAGTGAGGCCTAAGAAATGGTGAGACTGGCTGTTTTTTTTTTTTGTTTTTTTTTTTTGGTGGGGGGGGGGGGTGGGAGTATTTTGTTGAGATTAAGCTGGTGGTCTGGCATTTCCTGGGGGAAACGCCTTCGGCGCACATCCATTTATGATCAGTATGACAACTGAAATAAATCATCTACAATCAGTTTATTGTTTTATTTCTGTTAGTACGCCTTTCCTCTGGGTGTGTCTTCACACACCTACTCGAAAACTTCATGCCCCTTTTTCAGCATAAGCGAACTCACCGCATATGATCTGTATGTTATGTTCGTCTAGTAACGTTCTACTGATGCTCACAGCACTGTGCAATTTACTAAAATTCGTAAAATCGTCAAATTTCGCTTCTTGTGTCTGCTCCCTCGTGCCCCCCCTTTTTTGCTGTCAAATCGCGTTACTCATGTGTCCCGCCGAGGTGGTCTGTGTACGCCCTCGGTGTTAGTGAGTATCCTAATGCTCTCCTCGTGATCCCGCTATATGAGTCCCTGTAATGTAGTTTTCCGTGACCCCGTGGGGGGGGGGGGGAGGGGGCACATGAGTAACTCGCTGTCTGCACTGCTGCTCAACCGAGTTACTCGAGTGTAAAAAAACTTAACTATTGTAAAAAATAGTTTGAGAGTCTGCTCTGCATTTGACAGCTTGGTTGGGTGGCTCTCCTTCACTCGCTGGGATGGCCCTGTGAATTACTACCTTTGTCACGTCCCCTCGCGAATTGCCCACAGCTCCTTAGCCGCTGTCTCTTGAATACATGTCACTATAATCCATAAGCCGAATGGATGGATTTAGCTTGCACTTCTTGCCTGCGTGTTCCCGCCAGCTAAAAAACCGTTATTTTTTCAGGCAGTTCGTTTTAGGAACCACAGGTGAAGGTTCATCATGCGTGGTTGATGTGTGGCCATTCTGGTTGTCTCAGTGCCCGTGTGTGCCTCTTCGGTGCATCCGTCGCCCACCGTTGAAGCAGTGGGAACACCGGCGACGTGGAAGAGATCAGAGGATAGCGTCCACTCCCCCCCATGAAGTACTTGTGCCTGCCTGGATGCCATGTCTGCTGTCAGTTTAAGTCATCCGGGAAATGGTGCAGTAGTAGGGTTACCTGGTGTTGCAATGTGAGCTTCGATACCTCCCTGACTGTTTGCATCAAGGTGAGCGACCCCATGCTCCCTTCGTTATGACGTCACTTGCCATGGTGGCGATGTGTGTCAGACAAAATACCGCTTTGCCCTGACGTTTTCGTTTTCTCCGTTGCTACTAGCAGCCCAAACAACGTTCGGCCCCCAGTATGGTCTTAACGATGCCTCGAATATTCTGGAGTCCGTCTGGTGACGGAAACATAGTCCTGCGCACTTGTCGAGCAACACTAGCGTCTGATTGGCCACATTTCTCTCCCCAGTCCCGCAGTCAATCAGTGAAACAACAGCATCGGTCGTCGTCGCTCCCACAACTTCGCTGAACACATTGCTTTGCTGAAAACCCAAGGCGCCGGTGCAAAACCAAACCGTAGCGTACTGTACTAATACCTGCCCCCATCCCCCACTTCAAAGCACAGGGTTTTTGTAATGCTCAGGGGGGGGGGGTACATCGGTGTTACTTGCTTTTTTCACTTATTTTTTTTTTGTAGGATTAAGTAATGTGGGGGTACACCGGTGTTACTGGCTTTTTTTGTACGAACAAGGTAGCCGTACCTTTTGCTACCTTAGCCAGTTTCCATCTTTGCTAAAAATGTGTGAATTTGATTCCAAGGAGTGTGTATACAGCCCTTTGACCATGGTATCGGACAACATTACGCCAGAACCTTGATGTTCTCCCACACTGAGCCAGCTCTCGTGGCAAGGACTTGTTCGTTGCCGGCTGTAGTTGTCACCTGTTTCAAGTGATCTGGCTGGCTTTCCGAAAAACAGTGATCCGGTTCTCTTGGCTTTGTGGCACCTTCGTCCTGGGCGGCGTAAACTATGCGAGTCCCTGATAACTCCACCGTTGGCTGCTGCGGCTGTAAGCCTGCTGACGTGGCGTGGCTTCGCTTGTACAACGCACAGTTCTGTAGGGCGTGGATGCGTCGGCCCATTGACCTCTGCCAACAGATCGTTGGGAAACAGGTTCCCTTGCTCTACGTATTCTTCTTTTCTCGTTGGTAGTATCTTCCTACGCTATCTTAGGAAGCAGTTAGAAGGTGGCGTGACTATCAACGCCACGAATTCTCAGACAACTTGCCGCGCTGTTGGAGCCTTCCCACCAAAACTGAAGCTGCTTACTGGAAGGGTCAAATTCGAAGTCGCAGGTGTCTGCACGAACGGTGGTGCGTCATCCGTAAAACCGTCGAACTAGATTTGAGTACTTGTTGAGGCGGCGCCGAGTTACTACAGTCAAAGTCGGTGAAAAATAGTTTAAAATCATAGTGATGCGGTTCAGACTTTTCTGTCGAGTACAAAAGCCTCTGATTCGACTGAAGATTTCCAAAAAGGGTACGCTGGTGGCACAAACAGCTAGGCTACCATGCACAGAGTGTTGAAACCGCAGTTGGGACAATCATAACTGTTACCCAAACGTCATTCCAGGGATCTTCCACAGTGCCCATTCCTGAGTCGGATCTTGGAAAGAGTCCCTAGAATCGATAATTTTTCATTAATGTTACCAGCTCTATTTCTTCACACGCGTTAGGATGAAAGCAAGCATCAGTCGAGTACGGGTAAACATGGAGTTACTCATGATGTGCTTGGAGCAAACCATAAAGTTTTGTACTCAAGTGAAATGAATTCTAAATTTTATCACAAACTACATTTCACCTGTGTTATGGGTACAGGAAAGGTAGGATGCTGCTTTTCAAAGCATACAGTTGATCCAATGGCAGCTGATAAGCATTTGTATTAACAAAAACATATTTTTGAAATGCGAGATATTTTTAAGCGGATAATCAGATAATGTGACCGGTGATAAGAATTCAGCGATTTCGATATTTGTGAATTCGTATTAAGTAAAAGTTATGTAAGGATGTAAGGATGTCTGTCATCGTTTTGACTTTATAGATTTCTGAAAAATGAATAAGTTATACACAAAAATTAGTTTTCTTCCACAGGAATCCTTCGAAATGTGAAAAGAGTTGCAGAAAACAATTTAGTATAGCGCGTATACTTGATAAATGATCGTTGTTTGCGACCGAAGGTAGAAAGAGGCTGATAAATAAATAATTTAAGTGCCGTGATCTAATTAATGATTTATCATTCTACCCGTTTAGTATTATAATGCCTTTACATTGTGATGATTCAATTATTTCAGCAATCAAAAAATGATTGTTTCCCAAATATTATGCGCTGAATACTAAAAGGTCTTGCAACTCTTTTCACGTTGCAAAGGGTTCACTTTGTCGACCCCAGCCCAGAGAAAGTGATAATTTGTGTGTATAAGTTAACCATTTTTCTGAAATTTAAAAAGTCGAAAGGATGGCATGTATGTAACTTTTAGTAAATACGAACCCACAGATATCCAAATTGCTGGTTTGTAATCGCCAGTCATATTTGATTTACCGCTCCATAGCTTTTCACATTTCGAAGGTATGTTCTACTTTCAATTGCTGTTCTTAACAGTAATAAAGAAATAAAGTAAAATGCAAGACAAGATCGATTTAAAAAAAACAAACAAAAACAAAAATAGGCTTGATAATAAAATTCAAATCGAAAGAAGATCTGGGCAGCATAATTACAACTAGACCGAATTTCGCTACACGTAGCAAAATGACACCCACTTGCAATGGTACAATCTATCTGGTCAAAGGCACATTTTTCAGTCTTTCCACATAATTGTCACCTTCCGAATTATTATCATGAACAAGGACATCGAAGTAAATATAATGTAATCTCAAATAATCAAATTCAGTTTTCTAACCATTTTTCAGATAATGAACAACTTCCGGTTTTTGACCTTGACCATGATGGAGGAGGTCAAGGTCACCGAGGTACCTCTTATATAACGTATTTTAGGCCCAAAGGGTCGAAAATAAGCTCAAAATCGCTCTATCTCTAACCGTTTTCGAGATAATGGTCAACTTCCGGTTTTGACCTTGACCTTGACGGAGAAGGTCAATGGTCACCGAGGTACCTCTTATATAACGTCTCTTAGGCTCAAAGGGTCGAAAATAAGCCCAAAATCGCTCTATCTCTAACCGTTTACGGGATAATGGTGAACTTCCGCTTTTTGACCTTAACCATGACGTAGGAGGTCAAGGTCACCGAGGTACCTCTTATATAACGTCTTTTAGGCCCAAAGGGTCGAAAATAAGCTGACAATCGCTCTATCTCTAACCGTTTTCGAGATAATGGTCAACTTCCGGTTTTTGACCTTGACCTTGACGGAGGAGGTCAAGGTCACCGAGGTACCCCTTATATAAGGTCTCTTAGGCCCAAAGGGTCGAAAATAAGCTCAAAATCGCTCTCTCTCTCTAACCGATTTTGATATAATGGTCAACTTCCGATTTTTGACCTTCACCACGAAGGAGGAGGTCAAGGTCACCGAGGTACCTCTTATATAACGTCTTTTAGGCCCAAAGGATCGAAAATAAGCTCAAAATCGCTTTATCTATAACCATTTTCGAGATAATGGTCAACTTACGGTTTTTGACCTTGACCTTGACGGAGCAAGTCAAAGTCACCGAGATACCTCTTATATAACGTCTTTTAGGCCAAAGCTTCGAAGAAAGCCCAAAATCGCTCTATCTCTAACCGTTTACGGGATAATGGTGAACTTCCGCTTTTTGACCTTGACCATGACGGAGGAGGTCAAGGTCACCGAGGTACCTCTTATATAACGTCTTTTAGGCCCAAAGGGTAGAAAATAAGCTTAAAATCGCTCTCTCTGTAACCGTTTTCGAGATAATGGTCAACTTCCGGTTTTTGACCTTGACCATGACGGAGAAGGTCAAGGTCACCGAGGTACCTCTTATATAACGTGTTTTAGGCCCAAAGCGTCGAAAATAAGCTCAAAATCGCTCTATCTCTAACCGTTTTCGAGATAATGGTCAACTTCCGGTTTTTTACCTTGACCTTGACGAAGGAGGTCAAGGTCACCGAGGTACCTGTATATAACGTCTTTTAGGCCCACAGGGTCGAAAATCTCTAACCGTTTTCGAGATAATGGACAATTTTTCTCTAACGGAATTCAATGTACAAAAGTCACATGACCTTGACCTTGACACTGAATGTCGAGATTCCATCATGATGTTACTGCCTACTGACACCGCACACGTGTTGAAACAAGGATTTGAGCGCTATTTCCAGCAATTTTTCGTGATGGAAGAGGTTTTTGAAAAAATATTTTGACCTCAATTTGACCTTGACCTTGAAGGTCAAGGCCAAAAAATTTTGCGGATTTCACGACATCTCATCACCCTCTATCTCTGTGCCAAATTTCATCGTCCTACGTCAAATAGCCTAGGAGGAGTTTTCTGGAAACCTCCGGGACCGTACAAAAAGGAAGGAATAAACGCCGGAATTCTTTGCAAAACTATGTTTGCAAGTGGGAATTATGATATACAGTGGAAAATAGAACTCCAGAAATGGAACTACCACGCGGTCAATTTATGGGTTAAAAACTGGAAGGCACTAAGAACTGGACTGTCGCGCGTCCCCTGTTTGTGCGCTCATTCAACTGGCGCGTGTCATCTCCTGGGATTGCTCTGTTTGTTTATTGCGATGTTCTGCTTCTCTTTCGGCTCGTTTCTCTCACTTCTCTCTCTCTCTCTCTCTCTCTCTCTCTCTCTCTCTCTCTCTCTCTCTCTCTCACTCTCTCACTCTCTCTCTCTCTCTCTCTCTCGTTCTCATTTTTTTCTCTCTCTCTTTCTATCTGTCTATCTCTCAATCGATCTACCGATCTGCTTGTCTTTCTGTCTATCCCTCTGTTCTTTGGTAACAGGAAAGTGGCTCTGACCTACGGAAACCACATGAATACACGTTCGCGTTGTATCACGTACGGAAACCACATGAATACTCGTTGGCGTTGTATCACGTACGGAAACCACATGAATACACGTTCGCGTTGTATCACGTACGGAAACCACATGAATACACGTTCGCGTTGTATCACGTACGGAAACCACATGAATACACGTTCGCGTTGTATCGGCGCCGTCAGAATGTCGCTCATTTAATGCCGTTTTCAGACTGCTGCTTCGGCTTTCACTTGGAGTGTTAATTTAAAGCAGGTGCCAAGTCCTGCATGGACGACAAAATTTTTTTCCGAATTTGTCCGACATTTTTCTTCATTTGCAAAGTTCATGGTCGAGCAGTTTTCGACGAGGCTACTCAATATTCTTACCAGCTTCGGAAACAAATCCAGTGATTAGAAAAAGATAACAAGGCCTGTTTATGCAATACAATGCTGACAACCGCCGTAACCAAGATGACCATAACCATCGAGTATTTTGTCATGATGTGGTCGTACTTGTTAGCAGGACACACATATACCGCCAATCACCCGATATTGATGTGCGCAAGTATTCACCCCATCCCCACTACCGTATTGCGTGTTTTAATGCTTCGGTTCGTGTGGCAGGGGGTGAGGGAGTTAAGGTGGGTGGAAGGGGGTATACTGTTTGAAATGTAATACTGATGATTATTTCCAACTGAAACATCAGATAAACCACAAGTCGTTCTAATCAAAAGAAAGTGTTGTATTTCGTTGAGTTTACCCGAAACTAATCACCAAAAAATCATTCCCTCGAATCTAATGCTCGTACATCAACGGGATGAGGCCTTATCTCTAGGGGAGGAGCTTTCCATTCCAATCTTACCCTAAGGCGTTTCGCTTTGTGAGATAACAAGGGAAAATATAGCTTACATATGAATAAATACAATAAAAACGATTGTTTTTAGCGAAAAAAAAAACAGTTCTGACTAGTCCGCAAAATTGCGTTGATACCAAACAAGGGACTCCGCCTCAAAAGAAATCAAATGATCAGTCCCTCGTTATCATCAGTTACTATAAGTAAAAAGATTCACAAGAAATATGTTTGAATATGATGTATGCTGTGACACGGCTGCACCGAAGGCGGGACTGCCGCACCGCCGACAGACAGCAGTGACGTTGACGTCTCTTGTCTTAAGTTTCTGTCTGGCCACTCACCCAGTTAAAGTCATTTTTGCCATGAAAGTTTTGAAGGGACCTGTACCAGGATAAAGCATAAAAGGAATCTTTTCATGGTATGGATGTGTTATAGTGTGGGATGGCGCAATGCATGATTACTCAGTAGATAGTTATTGCACGTCGGCGTAGCTTTGACGTCACAACTACGTCCGTTGTTCATTTACCAATACCCCCCCCCCCCCCAACACACACGCACACACCACAACCGCCTGTGATCGTATTCACGAAGGTTAACTTTTGTAGTTGACTGTCCAGTTTTAGCTGAACAATATTGGTTGGCTAACAGAGTTGGTTAACTCGTTCTCATGAAACAAGTTAACTAGAAGTTAGCTTACAAATTTTGTTGGGATAACTGGTGCAATAAATTAGAAGTTAACTCATTTTTGCTTTTTTACAATAATTTTCATTAGGTTTTCATTGAAAAAAACTGACGCCACAACTTTTATTCCCATTCGTAAAATCTATTCATTCTCACTCACACGCAAACAGATAACAAGACTCTCAGGCAAACAGATAGCAACATTCTCAGGCAAACAAATAACAACACTCAGGCAAACAGATAACAACAGTCACAGGTAAACAGATCACAACAGTCACAGGCAAACAGATAACAACACTCACAGGCAAACAGATAACAACACTCACAGGCAAACAGATAACAACAGTCACAGGTAAACAGATAACAACAGTCACAGGTAAACAGATAACAACACTCACAGACAAACAGATCACAACAGTCACAGGCAAACAGATAACAACAATCACAGGCAAACAGATCACAACACTCACAGGCAAACAGATCACAACACTGAAAGGCAAACAGATAACAACAATCACAGGCAAACAGATCACAACACTCACAGGCAAACAGATCACAACACTTACAGGCAAACAGAGAACAACACTGAAAGGCAAACATGTAACAACACTCATAGACAAGCAGATAACAACACTCACAGGCAAACAGATAACAACACTCACAGGCAAACAGATAACAACAATCACAGGCAAACAGATCATAACACTCACAGGCAAACAGATCACAACACTTACAGGCAAACAGAGAACAACACTGAAAGGCAAACATGTAACAACACTCATAGACAAGCAGATAACAACACTCACAGGCAAACAGATAACAACACTCACAGGCAAACAGATAACAACAATCACAGGCAAACAGATAACAACACTTACAGGCAAACAGATAACAACACTACATGGTGTCGCAGCACCCAGTTTCTTAATATATTTTTTGTCACAACATAAATAATTATGCATAAAATTTTCATTCTAAATAATATTTCGACAGAGGCTTGAACAGAACTCCTCTGGCGGGAGAATGATGGTCAGGAACGTCATCAGCCGCCTGCAAACCACGATCCCCTACTGCTATCCCCGAAGATATCATCGTTATATCGTAACCAGCAAGGATAAGGACAAGTACAACGGTTTACACAAAGACGTAGCGTACCTTTATTCAAATTCAAAACAAATAAACAAACAAAAACAAACAAACAAACAAAAAACGCCTATTTTACTGACGCGTGGTTTTCCAACAAATAAGGGGCTGGCCTCAAAATATTTTACAATTTATTACCTCACTCAATGCTTTCACATATTCTAGTCTGTATGAGCGCATACTGTTCACATTCTCCAATAGACTTGTTCGGCACCATGCCATTTTAATGTAAATCTTTCTTCAGTTAACGTCTTTATCTACTAATATTCTCTTTCATATTTTTGTAAAGCAACAAAGAGTGAAAATTGCTTATTATAGCCTCTTACGGGACAAATATATTGCTTGATTATTACATCATATAAGGAGCTTGACTGTCTACTGCGAATACGAAATTTTCTGTGTTTATATATTCCACAAATATTATGAGATGGGTCAATATGATTTAAAATCTCTTTCAACCACTTTAACGTTAGAGACATTTTTGGCCTTCGGTAGTATGTGACAGACAACTATTTTGTAGATCTGATCCACAGTCAGCCATTTATGCACCTGAGAAGGGGCTTCCGAAATTACTGATATAAATTCCCTCTAAATATCTGCCTTTTGCTTTAGAACTTTCAGTTTGTGAACCACTAGCAAATCTAAAAAAATGATCTTTCAATTTGTGGTCTTGTGTCTGACAGGGCTTCCGAAAGTAACAGTTTGGATTTATAGCATTTAGAATAGCACAAATCACGCCCAAGTAGTTACAAAAATGTTGTTATGTCGTATTTCATTGTAAATTCACTAAAAACCAATGGCGTACAGTTTCCATCTGCAAAGTCTTGAATATAAGTAACACATTCTGGTGTTCAGCTAGAATATTTTTGTTATTCAATACAATATATTCAGAGTTATACAAAAAATTATTTTCACTGCAAAATTCAATATTCTTTTTAATAAAACAGAGATATAACATAAGGTTTTCACTGCTATGGATACCAGCCAATAATAATTTTAGTCCATTCTTTGCAGAAAATTGCTCCACTCCAAAATCGTTATAACCTATACCGGAGATAGTACGCTCTATCTAGACCATAGCCATGGTCTAAGCCTGAAATCAGTACACCGTAATCCACCTTGGTAGCAGTCTGCAATTATCAACACTTGACAAACCTTTGACTTGGTCAAGGCTTATATGAATATGTGCGGACAGCCGTGGGTGCTTTTTTTCTTGACAGTAAAAATTTTATTGTTTCAGCTTCTTCTCTGACACTACAGGCCCTAGGACCACAAAACTTTATACTTATGTAAAACTTGATCTGAGGGTGTGCACCCCGCCTTTTTTCGTCTACGATTTCGTTTTCATGTTCAAATATTTGCCTTTTCACTGTGTTCTTTGGCCACCGGCAGCATATTTGCTTATTCAGCCCAAATTAAAAATCACATTCGTGACACCCTCTGATAAAAAGTTGTAAACAACGAGTCCCTCACTCAGCCCACAACATCCATACACCAGACGCTATAAAAATATTATTTGTCTGACAGCTTAAAAAAAGAAATGTTATATTTTTATTTTGCCACATAATATTCTCAAACCGATTTTTTAAGCTTTCTGTGGAATTAAAAATAACATTGGTCTAACTGAGTTTCGAATGTAAAACTTTTTACACTTCATTAATAAATTCTCACGTAATTGCATCAGTTACTTTCTCCTGTGACCACTTTGTGTGGAAATCCACACGAACCGAGTTAACTTTATTTAAATGCACCAGTTAACTTAAAATCGGTTTGCTAACTCATAACTTGTTTCATGAATACCAGTTAAACAAGTCCGTTAGCTAACCAAAGTTATAATAGTTAACTGTACCGTTTATTGGACCAGGTAACTACAAAAGTGGATATGGTGACTAAGAGGCAGTTACAAAGACCTATTGTGTGCTCTTCGGGACCGCATATTCATTCAAAAGGCCGTTCGTGCCGTGAACGGGGACATCATGGGAACCCGTCATTGATTGCCCTGATACAGCACAGCATAGCAAGGCATGTTGAACCCTAGGATTCAGCCCTGAATCTAATGCTTATGGTAATAAAATATTACATTTGCACAATGCGAGGTTACAACAAATTTGTGTCGCCCTTCGTCATCATGAATGAAATATATAAAAGAATACATGTTGATAAGCAATCGCTTTCTGTGAAAAATTTCAATAAAAAATGGGAACATTATGCATCACTATGCCATAAAAGTGAACGTTTGATTCAGCAGTATTTTTGAGAGATGTTATAGGTGCTGGTGAGAGCCTGAAAACATAAAGGGGCAGGGGATAGGGTTGTCTATTCATTTCGGTGTTTTCTTTTTACTATTCATTTAAAAAAAACTTGCTAAATGGACAAAATCAGCGGTAATCTAAACTTGGTGTTATGATATGCTTGTACGTAATTAATATATGCAAGTTTGATTATGTATTGTATATTGTATATTAATAAAGAGAATAAAGGGGGAAAAACAAAAAAAAATGTTGGACCCTGGGGAAATTTATCACCACAACACAGAGGCTCCGGATGGCTAGCAAGAAATCATCAGGTATCCGAAGAATACCTGCCCACAAGGGGTTCCATAATACTGTAGACACTGGACGACTGCTGGTTACAAACTCAGCTGGATAGATGTTGAGTCTAACGGTACTGTATCTTACGCTCAAATCGGCATCATGATATTGCTAACACAAGAAAAAATAAAAAAAATCCGCTACTACAAGATACGGTAGAAATAGCTGAAGTAAGGCAGGTAGAAAGTCAAAGACAATTAGAAAAAATGTAGTAAAAATTTCTCTTTCATTCTTTGATTGAAAGAGAATTTTTTCTTTCATTTTTTGATGAGGCTTTTAGGAGATTGTGATTGACCAGTATTCATATGCCCTTTTCTATTTGTGATAAAACTGAAGTTGAAAAAAGATATTAAAATGGAAACTGGGCCGTTTTCCTACCGAGTAGCGAAAATTACATTTTGGGCTAAAAATCTTTGCTAGAGTTCCAGTTATATCGAAATAACTCTGTGCAACACAGCTTTTACATGTTATATCCCAGTAAACATTCTGATGTCGAAAAACGTCTATCTGAGGTTGCGTCAGTGACCAGGCCAAATCGCAACATTGAATCGTGTTTTAATTTTTTATTTTGGTTTTGGTCGCGACCATAAATCAACGTCTTTGGCACACCGTTAAATAGGCATTGGATAACCAACAATGTATGGACGTTGACTGTGCTTGCAAAAACCACTTCAGAAGGATTCAGAAGGTTGTAATTTGGTTGTGAAAAAAATGTGCAGCCATAGATCAACGCCTACCTAACATCTTTAACATCCCTAGAACATACGTCGTATAAAAAAGCCCTTTACATGTGACATTTATTTTCTAGCCAAAAACACAATTCAAATAACGTTTGTGACGGAATATCGAAGATTTATGTAGACAAGGTGTGGATTCGTGGATATCCATGTGGGTATCAGCAAGCTTTTCGCAAAGCTGTTTTGGAACCGTACATATTGGTACTCATTTATAAGAGGAAACAGTGTCAAGAATTAACACAATAGGTCACCAATGACACAAACTACCCAAAAGTGCCCTCACTCTGAGAAAAATCGCGGCAGCCCAAGTGTTTCTAACATCTTTCAATGTTTGTTTGTTTGTTTGTTTTTACTAACCAAATCCAGTTTTTAAGATTTTCATTTGTTGATTTGTACAAGCTTGATTTGGGGCAGTTTTAACGCCTTGATTTGCCGATTTGTCCAACTTTCCCTACAATTTGTAACGAAATAGAACCATTAAGGTAGATAGAAACGCACAAGTGTACCCAAATGTAGTCGTATTTCTGTGTCTAAAACTTACTAACCCCAAACAGCAGAAACTGTCAATTGTCAATGATTCGAACCACACTTCCAATGTAATTACAGCTGTTTCACGTAATGCCAACATAAAGGTAAATCATCAAATACTAGTCCTTGTGCAGAATCTGAGTGCTTTATAGAATAAAATCTAAAACCACTTGCAGAGCTGACTCAGCGGCGTTGACAATTTTGCCACACACTTCCTACGTGAAACGAAAAATCTATTTGTGAAAAGCTTTTCCTTGAATTTCAAGGTAATTTTCAATGTTTGTCGTTAAATTTTCAATATTCTTTGAACTTTTTTCCGGAAGATAGTATTGTGTTTAATAGAGCAAACTACTGAAAGAATCGCCCTGCCCCGTCCTCACCTCACAATAACACAGTCCGGTTGAGTGTGATGATGATGTCATTTTCAGTCTATTAGAAACCCCTATAAGCTTAGTGGCTCGAATATCAATGAGTATTAAAAATTAAGTGAAAAATTAAGATGTCAAAAATTGGTCTAAAGGATAGGTTTATTTTCTTGAAGGGGGTAGCCTGTTATACTAGAAAGCAATGATACAACTGGTACTAAACCTTTTTTCGCTAATGGTGTAATATTCTGATGATTCTGTAAGATATAACGAGTGAGACCTCGCCCGTGCAATATCGGTCAAAGGAGCCATGCATTGTCAGGTTTGCTGAGTCGGGTGCAATCTCTGCTTCTTGCTTCCACTTTGGGTAAAGAGAGGGTAAAAAGCAAGCTCATGATTTATTTGGGAAATTAAAGGGGGAAATTTTTTACAGGAACCACAACACTATATAACATACATAACATATTTCCGCTGGTTGCCAGAAGCCGATAGAGGCGACGCGAGGCAGGCTTCCAGTTTAAAGTATCACTTTTCCCGCCAATAAACATTACAGCATCAGCAGATATTTTACCCACTAGAAATGAAACATAGACATCAGTGTAGAATATTTTCAGAAACAGTCCACACAATATTGAAAATTTAATGAGAAATCTGCCAAAATACCTTGGAATTGCACGAAAAGCTTCTCACAAATACAGTTTGCCTTCTGCTTGATTTCATCAATTAAAACGAAGCTTCTGGTTTGAAGAACTTTTTTAAAGGGATGGCCGGAAGACTCATTTGTGCTAATTTTGAATTGCGTGGTGGTGAATAATCCTGTGCAGTCGTTTAGCTGAGGAAATCGAGCGAAGGTCAATCCCCCGCTTTCCACTCCTGGCAAGATCTGAACCAGAGACCATAGGATTACAAGACCAACGCTATACCGACAGAGCTAACCGTCACCACCTGGTCTGAAGAACTTCCAACATTTCAGTATATGCTGTGTATATCACCAACGGCATACCATTTGTGCTCTTCAGCACAGATACAAAAAAAAATTAAGGTACCCCTGGTACATAATCTTTGTTGAAAAATAAGTCAAATCAAATCAAATCAACCTGTTTATTTCTGCCTTTCAAATAACATTTACCTATAATGTGCTTAAAACAATCACAAAAAGCTTGAAATATCTGGGTGATATTCAAGCGCGAAGTTGAAAACTAGCAGAATAACTTCCGATTTTTTATTTTGACTTCTACAATCTCTTTTATTCGTTATTTTTTACGTTTTGGACAAATGAAACGAAGAGGCATGACATGTATAAACCTAAACATGCTTAATCATAGATCCTTACTGGAAGTCAAGCTGACTGCTTACAATACAGGAGGCAGTAACCGTACTGCACTATACACGATTTCTTTATCAGTATGAAGCCATTATGTACGAGGCCATAAAAATCTTTTACTGCGTAAAAGGTTCCAATTATATCAATTTAGATGGGTTTTCCTTCCGGAAAACACTTTTCACGTGATAAAAACAAATTTTTTAGTAGCAGTTAGAACAGTCCCCTTCATCCAAACAACCAATCAGAGTGAGGGAATCCTTTGGTATTGTGTCACTGATGACATAGGATATTTCCTTAAAGCATGAGGCTTACAAGTAATTTTACATTCAAATTTTGATTTAAAATATATTCATCTTCCTGGTTTTTATAAGGAAAAGCTTGTGTTCTTTACTGAATTAGACAATCAAAATAAGTATGGCGTCGTTTTGGGGAACAATAAAGACATAGTAACAAATAATAAATCTCTATATATTAAGCAATGGCATGCGAAAGGAATATTATACATTAAGATTTATTAGATAGAGAGAAAAAGGTTTTCTCTTTATCGGATTTCGAGAAGAAGTACGATCTGAAGTTAGATATTCTGCTCTATAACGGTCTAAGAAATTCAAATGGGCAAATGACATAAGAATACAAATAACAATAGATTTTTAACAGAAGACTATACAGTCGACTGTGGTGGTCCCTTGTTTAAGATACAGGATTTTATACTATATTAAGGAGAGCTAAATCTAGAGATAATTATCATATATTGATAAAGAAAATTGCAGAGGCTCCGGTAAGTCTTGCCTTTCGGGTACAGGAAGGACTGAATGAGGAGGTTCGGCAAAGTATGCCTTCTTGTAAAAAATAACAAAAGAAACACAATTATTGGCCCTGCGGTTTAAATTAATCCACAACAATTTTAGCTACAAACAAGAGGAAAAAAGATTGGAATATTGTGAGATTAGATACGTGTCAATTCTGTAGTAGTCAGGATACTTGACCTCACTTTTTCTGGGACGGTAATGCCACTAGGGAAATAATTAATAGATGCCTAAGCGTGTTGAAGCTTCACTCATTCGTCTCTAATAAGTGTGATTTTTTTCTGCTTGGCAAGAATAGCTTACCAGAATTTAACCTCTCGCTTTTCATAAAATATCACATTATTCAGTTTTGAATTCACAAGGAACAGTTTCAGATTTTTCCCTAATCAGATCCTTCTTGGACTGTCTTGGACAGACAGCCCGCGGGTCGTACGTGCACTCCAAGGCTAATGGGCATTACTTGTACCGGATTGCCCGTAACGGGAAGTGACGGATAATCACGCCTAAAAGCTTCCCTTTCGCCTAGAATTGTCTAAACTGCTTAAAAGCAATTTAAGGTGTTTTTAGCGCACTTGGTCACTGGAAAACGTTGAAGTGGCGTCTTAAGTGTTTTAATGTGATTTTAACTGTGTGTTTACCAATAACACTTACAATTATTTCATGGCCTCTTTTCTGCTTGCTTTTCAGACTCATGGAAGGCTATCGAACCAGATCGTGCCAAGAACGACCGTCGAACAGACAGGCGCAAGGCTCTATCCTCCTCTTCACTGTTTACAAAGGAATTTGTGGAGGATATTATGACAAAATGCGAGCCCAGTCATGTTGGATCAGGTATCGACGCCGGTCTGACTGAATAAGGAACCGATTCTGATCCCGTGATGTCCTAGAAAAATCTAAGAAAGCTAACCTAAGGGCTTTCTCGGAGAATATTCTTGAACTTGATAACCAGGAAGGGGAGCAGCGCTCGGTCCTTATCAGCATGAGCTACTTGTCAGTGGTACTCAAACAGATCCTTACCGAATCAGACAGCAAGCTTCAGTCCCTAAATAAACGGGTAACGGTCATTCATACGTCAGGATCAAGTTTCTCTACAACAGTAGGACTTCCCTTCCACCCCGTGCCTTAGAGGTTGAAACTGAAACAGATGCTCTCCGGAAGAGTGGGAAAGTCATTGTCAAATGTGTAGAACCAAATACCTTCACATTAACTGGCTAGAGTTCCAATGGTCTGGATACTCTATACAGGCTAGTCAAACAGCTCAGAGACTGGGATGTTTTAGTACTGCTAGACAACTTCACAGCAGTTGCGTACCTGAACAGGTAGGGAGAGAGAAGATCACCCTAATTGTAGGCCCTAACTTTCAAAATTCTGCCATTTGCTCGCCAATACCGGATTGTTATCACGGCCCGTCATCAGGCAATGTGTTGGCCGACTTGGACCCCAAAACAGGCCATGTCATATCTAAGAAGGGCATCCACGCTGAGTGGTGTCTAACCCAATCGTTCTTTCAGTGGATAATGCGTTTCCTCTCTGCTAAAAATGCCACAAAGAGATTCACCTCCTTCTATTCTTCACTTCAGTCAAGCGGATATGTGAGATTCGTGCCCTGGGAATTGAGGTAAAGAAGGAAAACGGGGAATGGAACAAGGTTTTTCTTAACCCTAGTGCTGGTTTTATGGGAACGGCCCATACGGCCACTCAGAGGATGGGTACTTTTAAACACATAGGTCTGCCAGCCCAACAAGAGCCCCACAAGTCTGCTTATTTACGACCAAAACATTTCGCCAGTATCCTAGAATGTTAGAAGCATATAGGTGAGAAAGCTCTCCTCAGTTTCTGTACGCCTAAATGTAACAAGGACCTTTCGAAACAGTACATCACTAATTATTGAAAAGGGATCATCCTTGCAACTTATTAGAAGGCACAGACGACACAGCACTGCAGACCTCAAGTCCATCATGTTTGTCAAATTGCCAACTCTCTCAGTGCTCTCTGTAAAGTGCCACTGTTTGAGATACTTATAACTCTCTTGTCAAGCAATTCCTTGAAGACTTCTCTCAAAACGAACTCACTACGGTGTTGGACCCTTGTGGAGCCTTAGAGCTAAAAAGGGAAGTATTTCCATACTATTGCGCTACCAGCTGCTCTAGCAGGGCCGTGCCAGCTTCGTTAGTCACAAGTCATAAGTATTCGGCCGTCGTGACCGTGTCAGCTGAAGCTGTGTTTCCATAAATACCTATATCACTAGAAAATGACATTTTGAGTGAAAGTATTAGGTTGAGTCTAGTTTTATTTTTAGGAGTTTCAGGGAAAAGCCTTGGTTTAAGTTATGTCTTTTTCAGGAGATGTGAAGCTTAGTACTAGTATTTCAGCCTGGGTTAACTCTCATAGCTTGATCTGAACTGCTTTTGTGAACACTTCAAAGACAGTCCTCTGCAGTTGTCAGTGTTTTATTTCGCGTAAACCTTTCAATTTGCGATATTTTGTCAAATAATTAATAAAAGGATTACTATTGATTTTCTCGATAACCTGAGATCAATCCAGTAGAAGGTAGGAGGGGATGGTTGACGACACTTACTCAGTCAATCAGTCAGTCTGTTAGCTTGTTTTGCAGCAGACCTCTTAACTCTCTTGTTAAGTTGTTAAGCAAGTCTTTTACTTGTTATTCCTTGGTTCCTTGTACTTGGTTTCGGTTCGGGAATGTTTCCCCTAATCCAATTTATTGGAAGTATTTCATTTCACGTCAACAAGAGTTCCTTCTATTGTCCTATTTTACCTGTTATGATTTTTGCGCGCAGTTTAGATTGGCAGGCTACCCTGCTTCGGACTGTAGCCCCATCTAAAGGTAGAGATAAGCGAATTCAAAGCTTTTTCGAGGTTAAACTGTGGTTTATTTCTTATAATGAGCTACGAGTGATTGCGTAATTCGAGTTCTCCACTTTAGTGTATTCTTCCACCCATTCATCCCACAACAAGCCTGGGTGAATTTGTAAGCACCTTGGTGGGAGTAAAGTGAATGCCTTATGTCATCCATGAGGGTTCTCACTTTCTAATTGGTTGTTGGATGGAAAACGGGATAGGACTGTTTGAACTGCTGCAAAAAGTGGAGAATGTGAATTACGCAATAAAACGATAGTAATGATATTAACTTGTCGCATGTGTTCATTTAAACAGTTTTGTGTGTAATTCAAATTTCACCTGGTCTCAAGTGTTTCCTTGTTTAGTAACATTTGTTCAATGAATTTGTCAGCCTTATTTATGACGAGTACTTAGCAACAACCAATCAGGACGCGGTATTTGGTGTTTCTTGTAGTTATTTGCGCAGAGAGTCTAGACAACGTTTCATTTTTTGTCTGCGTTCTTGAAGAAAGGGGTTATGAAATCGAGGCCTGGTGATACAGAACAAATGAATGATGGCCAACCAGGTAAATAAATAAATGTGGTCGTTAAAATATCGATACTTCTAGCAATGGGGCACGGTGCTACATACCGTGAAAAAAGGGCGGAGGGTGGGACGCTTTATAAATCCGAGTAACTCTAAATCCTGATTTTTAACCCGTTAGCCTTCTAACCAACAACTATATACATGCAGCAATTCAGATTATAACATTTTAACTATCTCCGTCTTAACACTGACGCGCTACACGAAAAGTGAGTTCTCATTCAGGAGAAAGCCTGCAGATCCACACAATGCGCCATTCACCGTATTTATAAGCCAATCGACGTTCCCGAATTACAAACAAGGACTGCCCCTTGCTGTAATTAGGGGATTTTATTTACCAACAAAATCCTTATAATTACCTCAAGGGTATTGAAAGCTGGGAACCATTAAATAAACTTTGTCTTGATTTTGGCTGGTTTTTATTCCCAACGCTTTTCCGCATTAATATATACAATACAAAGAGACATGATTTAACACTGATGCCCCTAATTAAAATACAAAACTCCGCCAAACACCAGCCAAAAAAAAAGAGCAAACTTAAAATAATAGAATAGTCACCAGATGGACAGTAATACCCTAAACCATCTATAAAAAGAATTCAATGGGAAATATCCCGTCCATCATGCTGATTTCAAGACCCTGTCTTTAAGCGCAAAGCTCACTTTTTTTCTAACCGCAATAGAACGATCAAACTAGCAATTAATAGCATAGCGTCTGATTTCCACAAACCGTGAGTCATTAAATCAGGCGTTAGTATGTTAGAATATTTGGTCCCTTCCTGTAAACCCCCTGACCTGAAACTATGACCAGAAAACCGGGAGATGTCATATCCACACTGTTGCAAGAATCTACGCAGAAAACTTACAAATGAAAAATGAGTCAGAGTTAACACTCGTCCTTTAAATGGAACAACAAAGGCTGGAGAATTATCTGGAGCAGGTATTAACTGAAACATATTTTTCAAGGCCGTAGCTGCGCAAAGGGGTGACTGAGGTATTTAGAGTGAGGAATTTGGTGAGTTGCCTGATGAAATTGATCAGTCTTGGACAATTTAATGCTAACTAAGTATCCAAATGACGTTTTAGCAAAGGAACCACGAGACAGATGTTTATCTAAACAAAACGCTTGAGCACTCGGTGGTACCACATTTGATTTTCTAAAAAACCCGAAAAATGCCACTAAAATGATGCCCATAGAGTGACATGTAGTTTACTGGTAAGATCTAATCAAGAGTAAATATGCCGAAGTATTTTGATAGTAATTGGTAATTTATGACTCTCACACGCTGACAATTTTATTCTTAACCCTCTTAACAACAGTTGCACTTGAAAGTCCTGGGAGACGCTAAATTGATATCCTAGTTGGCAGTGGTAAAAACGAACTCCATCTGTGTCAGAGAGAAGGATTGTTCTATAAGTGAAAAGAATGTAGAATTTAATTGTCTAATGTTTTTCGTTGCAAAGATGTTTGATTCATGAATGGATGACGTTTTTGCGTGGTATCGTGGGGTGATCCATCCGTTTTAACGATCTCGTCACTCGGTGCGGACCGCTTCTGGTCTAAAAATCACGCCCTTTGTCAGCGGTTTTTTTTTTGGGATATGCATGGTAACCCAGTAAACATTCTAAAGTCGATACAACGTCAATTTGAATTTGCGCCGTCGATTCGACAAAACCTTAACATTAACTCTGGTTTTAATTTGCACTCCCACAGATCAATCTCCAACCAACCTTTCATTCAATGTTGAACAAAAACTAGGAAAGCAACGTTGATTTTGGTTGCAACAAAACGCAACTTTCTCCAAGCCCAATGAGTGCAACATTGGAAAGACGTCGAAAAGTTGGCGTTGTATAGATGTCGGGTGCGCAGCTAAAAAGATAACCTTTCCATGCAATCGCTCATCGGAAATGGTAGCAGGTAATGACAAGTGACTTTGGAAATAGACCGAAATAAGGAAACCGAAACAAGGAAGTAAAATATAAGAATTTCGGGAACACGCAAGTTTTATCCACTTGCTTTTGGAAAATATTCATGAAAATCGACTTCATAATATCCTGTGGTACCGGCTGACCCAAGGGTGGGGCACTGTGATTTGGTTTTCGCTGTAGATATGCCGACTCTAGGTTAATATTCTCCGAGGTCTACACATAAGTCTACACAGCTTGGCCTTCTTGACCTATGCAATCGGGAGATTTTTTTGTTTTTTGACTTCCATTTGCAACTTTAGCATGACATTAATTGGCAATGCACATCGGAAGGTAAATGCTGTTTTGACTCCCACAAACAGCCAATACTCCCTTGTGGCGTCTATTCAACGTTGATCGAACGAAGCAGTGTTTACGGGAAAGATATATGCTACCATGTGCTACCATTAGCTGGGGGGGGGGGGGGGGCGTAGAACAATTTTCAAATCAAAACTTCTTTGCCAGGATATTTTATTTTAACGTTTCTATCTCAGTTAAAAATAACTTCAACCTTCTAACTAGAACCTCATTTTGCTAGCGAAATGTTAAACACTTGACAAAAATTAAAACGCAAAAATTCTTCCTCCAATGGGTTATTTCTTGAATAATATATTGCAAACAACATAGCTTTAATACGTCTTATAAGCCGAGTAGTGTTTGGTTTTTGTTGACATAAGGTTTTATTAACTGATCAGGCATACGCCGTGTTATCTATTTACGCAGTGAGAGCTCACATAAAGCTGAGCAACTGTGCATTCTGTACTGTGCATTAAATGCCCGGCATTTACTTGCAAAAAAATACACTCTTTTCACATGGCGTTTTAAACAAGAAAACGAAATCGAAGGCGAAAATCAAAAATGTCATGCACACGTTCATATCAAGTTCTACCTAAGTCCCAAGTTTCGTAGCCCTAGGACCTGTAGTGCCAGTGGAGGAGATGACACATGAACTGTCAAGAAAACAACTAGAACGGTATTTCGCTAGCAAAATGTTAAACACTTGACAAAAATTAAAACGCAAAAATACTTATTTCAATGGATTGTTTCTCGAATAATATAAAGTATTTTACAACATGCATACAGTGTGTTATACAACTATGTACAGAGCTTATGGCACAGCATGTATGCGGCTTATAATATTCTGAAAAATCGGACCACTGTCGAGAAAAAAACTCCATAGGTTGATAACTTAATACATGCTAAATATATTAGCAAACAAAACATCTTGAATACGCCTTATAAGCCGAGTAGTGTTTACTTTTTGTTGACTTAAGGTTTGATTGACTGATCAGGCATACGCTGTTATCTGTTTACGCAGTGAGAGCTCGCACAAAGCTTAGCAACTGTTTGATGTTCTGTGCTGTACATTAAATGCTTCGGATTTACTTGCAAAAATACACACTTTTCACATGGCGTTTTAACAAAGAAAACGAAGTCGAAGACGAAAAGTAACAAGTGACATGCACATGTTCAGATCAAGCTCTCCATAAGTCCCAGGTTTCATGGTCCTAGGGCCCATAGTGTCAGGGAAGAAGAAGAAGACACAAAAAATCGGGAAAACTGTCAAGAAGAAAAAAAGGACGAACGGCTGCTCGCGCAAATTCATATAACTCTTGCAAGCCAAAGGCTTGTCAAGTGTTAAAGATACCAACGGCTGCTCGCACAAATTCATATAGCCCTTGCAAGCCAAAGACTTGTCAAGTGCTAAACTATTCAGCGTGTTTTCTAAAATAGAAAATGTCGATAACTCTTCAGCATGCAGTATCAAGCTTCTTATGACTACGAGCTAAGCGTTAGTAGAGTATTGAGTTGTTATTATTTAAAGGCCTAACTAAAAACGCTGCTTTTACCCATGGCACCGAGTCCGCCCCTTTTCTCGCTTTCTTGGAGAAAGCCATCAATCAAATTTATATAGATTTTGCAACCTTAATATGAACGTCTTTGTGCGATGTGCGAAAGGACCAACTAAAGATAACAGTTAATTTATGCAGCAAATTTGTATCCACTGTGAGTCTAGCTTAAACAAAGGACTTGAAAAATGTATGAAATCGATTTTGCTTTAAGAGGCTCCCTATAACATGCTGTTCAATGAGCTTCAATGGGTCAGGGTTTTCAAACGTCAATCAAGCAACAATTAGGTCGCGTAAAACACGTGAAATTTACAATGAGGTTTTATTTTAACAAAATCCGTCAAATTGAGTAAAAACTCAAAATAAGTACGCGAGGAACTGATATTGCCTCGTTGAGCTCCAGAATCTCAAAGAAAATGGGAGGGTCTAAGGGCTGCTTTTATAGTCCTCATTTGGCCTTTAAATACAAAAATTATATATTATATTGAATAAACACACAAAAAATGTGCCTGAAATTTTCTGTTTATCAGAAGTGCTCTGTTGCCTTTCATTTACAAATTTGTGCATGGAACTGTGAAACACTGCAAAGCAATTTTACTTAGTGTTGGGGGGGGCACTCTAATAGATATAGGAGTGGTAAACTAGCAGCCCCCCCCCCCATTTTTATTCGAGTTCGGCATCTATTCATATTTGGCCAGAAGTGAACTATCTGCTTCAGAATCTTGACATTATTTAACACAGTATGACTTCCCACACCACATCATCTCCCCTTCCTCAACTCCCATTCGGCTCCCATATGCCTCCAGTATTTCATTAAACGAACCCTTAATGAGGCTGAATTTTGTGAAGGATAAACATAGGTACATATTTCAGACATTTTGACCCCATCCAAATTTGTGACATTACGTATTGATAATAAGATAGTATGCTCAGCTCCAATGCCCAACATCTCCGCGTAAAGTACATACTTTATGGATGACCTTACCTTGAAACCTCGACTGAAGTTGAGATCGCGAAGTTTCCTCTTTGGAAACCATACAGTGGGGGTGAAGTCGGAAGATGAGGTCAAAATAAAATAGCTCTTTCTCTAACGGTTTTCGAAATATACACATATACAATAACACACAGAGAACCGTTGAATGTATTTTCTTTATAGGTCATATTGCATCTCTCTCCCTCCCCCTCCCCCTCTCCCTCCATCTCTCTCTCTCTCTCTCTCTCTTTCTCTCTCTCTCTCTCTCTCTCTCTCTCTCTCCTCTCTCTCTCCCTCTAAACACCCAGTTGAAAGTTTATTATTTCTCTTGCATTAAAAACTGAACGATGATAAATAATGATAACTAAAATCTCCAATTAAATGACTGGAAATCTTTTAAGTACAGTGACACACGAATGCACGGGTGATGATGTCTAGGAAAACATTGATAATTGTGAAATTTAAATAAAACTTCACTTCTGCTAGGTGGTTCATGTAATACTCTTGTTAGGGCCCAACGATGAAAGTAATTCAAAACAAGTAGTCTAAAAAGTCCGCAATGGCTGCTGTAGTGGTTTTCTTACGGTAAGATTATATGCCTAGCCTTTGTAAAGAAACTGTTTTCTTTGCCTATATTTACGCCAATTGTTTTTCGAAACGCCAAAAATGTAATAACCAGGTGAACATATATGCCACTACACGAAGGAGGTTTTTTCGCCAATATTTCGGCTAGTTTTTGGCGAACTACGATAAAACGTAAATAGACAGGGAGGTACCAATGCCCACCAACTTCAACCAAATTTTCAGATACTTAGAGCCAATTGTGTTTTCAATAATGTTGTTAGCGAATAACCAAAAATATAGCCAGATAAGTACTTTTGTCCTCTTCCTAATTTAAAATTTTAAGAAGGTAAGATTATATCCCTTTGCGTTGGTTACGATTTTAGGAAGAAACTCGTTTCCGCCAATATTGATCCAATTATTCCAAATTTCGAAAGACAGTTAATCGCCAAGTTATTACCAATGACGGTTATCTTTATGTGGAATTTGAAGCATATTTTGCTGGGGTGAGTCAAGAATTTACTGAAAAGATTTTGGCTTTTCGCCAAAACTTCCGCCATTTTTTTTCAGTCACCAAAAAAAGTAATGATCAGGTACATAGTAATACCTGCTAGTAAGGATATTTTTCTAGAGTTAGTTAAGGTTTTGCGACAAAAAATTTTTTTTCGCCAATATTTCAACCAATTTTTGGCGAGTCGCCAAAAAGGTAATAGCTAGGTAAACACTTATCTCCCTACCTTCCACCAAAATTTTAGAACGTTTCCATTAAAACCATTGGAGGAGGTGCATTTTGAACAAAATTAAATTTTGGCCAACGTTTTCATCAATGTGTGGCGAATAAAAAAAGTAATAGCAAGGTGGGTAGAAATGTGTTCTGATATTTCTTAAAATTACAAGGTAATGATGCTATTTTCATGGAGGTAGTTGAGATTTCCGATTTTTTGCGAACCAAATAAATAATAGTCAGATGGACAATTATGCTCCCTAAAATTTATGCTCCCTAAAATTTAAGAATATATCCGGAGGATAAGATGCGTTTTACAAAAATTAGTTTTAGGCCTATTTTTTTTAGCAAATTGTCAAAAAAGTAATAGTGGGTTCTTATGTCGCTATGCAAATTTTCAGACATTTGGCTAAAAAAATTTAGTTTTTAAAAATGACTTTTGATGCATATTCGAAGTGAAAATTACCAAAGAATGAAGGATATGTTCTAGTCATTAGCATACAGTATTGATCGGTCTGCCATACCTAGAGGATCAATTTCAAGTTTGTTTACACGAGAGGGCAGTGCATTTCAGTATGTTTTTTCCAAACATAGTAAATAGTCTCGTTGTGCCTTCACAAAGGGGAAATCGAGGTGGCCAAAGCCTGCGACGCCCCATACCTGTTATACACGGAAGTAGATCAGTAACTGAAACTAAAACATCAATTGTGAACAAGAGAAGTATTAAACAATTAGTGAACAATAAAAACAAGGTATCGTTAACAAGAGCTAAGCTTGGCACATTAAATGCCCGATCGGTGTGCAATAAACAGAATCTAATACAAAACTTAATCATCGAAGAAGATATTGATATCCTTACCCTAACGGAGACATGGTTAGATGCCTCATCTGATTTCGAGGCTGCCGATCTTGTACCAAATGGATACTCCCTTATACGACATCACCGAGACATTCGTGGTGGAGGAATTGCCCTTGTTTGCCATGGCAGTTTAAAACCAAAAGATCTGAAAGTCCCGAAATTTCATTCATTTGAGTGTTGCATGGTCGAGCTGCCATCTACCCCAAGTATCCTCAGAGTGTTGGTTATTTACCGACCTCCAAATGTATCTAGTGTCCTGTTTTACGACGAGCTGGCCTCCCTATTAGAGGTAACGTGCTTGTGAGGTTCTCCTATTATAATTACCGGTGACATAAATATTCACTATGACGATAAAACCGCCAAAAAAATATGTTAGTAATTTAAACGCTTTCAACCTTATCCAGCATGTGCACGAATGGACTCACGTAAAAGGAAACATTTTGGACCATATCATCAGTAGACAATCAGACAACGTTTCTCTGACCAATGTCCAGATTAGTGACCGCCTGTCAGATCACAATTTGGTGACAGCAAACGTAAGCATTCAAAAACCAAGGCATGATAGGACAGAAATCACATACCGAAATATAAAGAACTTATGTCCGAAGAGTTTTGAAACTGACATTCTTGGATAAAATTGGGAAAAACCCTATAAAATTATGGACCTTCCAACATTGGTTCATGCATACGATAAACAACTCCGCGAGACTAACATGTCCCACTACAGAAAAAGCTAGTTTCGATTGAAAACAAACCACCCTGGCGCAACGAAACTGTACGCCGGGAATTAACTCTGTGTCACAAATATAAGCGTTTGTGCAGGAAGCATATGAGAAAAGAATAAATTAAAAAAGCAACAAGATGCGTATAAGCATTCCCTTCAAAGAAAAAAAGAAAAGCACTTTTCTCACATTGTTTCACGGAACTTGTTCCTGTCTTTACCAGAATTGCAAACCTTTCTCTGAGGAATCATACTATACTAGAGTTTGCGTCAGAAGCCCCGGAGCTTCTATTCGGAGTTAAAATAAAGACCTGAAAAAATCGTTTCCTAATAAAAGCCCCCTCCTTCCCTTTTTAGATCTCGTATTTACTCGCAATGCACACACGGTGCACTTAATCATTTGATATGAGGCAGCTCCTAGACGTGTTCTGCGTCGTTGATTAATCCTGTGCTATGCACAGGGCGAACAGACACTCCCTCCCCACTGCCACCTTTACTCCCGAGTATTAATGGAAATATAACGGGCCGAGTACTGAAACGGGCGGCGTGATGTTGCCACTCCTTCCCTGCAAGTCTTTTTAGAACTCGTGTTTACTCGCAATGCAGACACAGTGCACTTAATCCTTTGATGTGAGGCAAACCCCTAGACACGTTCTTAATCCTGTGCTTCGCACAAGGCAGCCCCCCCACTTTACCAGACTTGTTTTAGTTACTGTTGTTTTTGTGTGTTTTGTTATTTTTTGTGCGGATATCCGCAGCATGTAGCGCTTTGATAAGAAACTGATGGAAATTTTTCTTTTTTTCCAACAAAAACTTATCGACAACCCCCATCCCCAAAAAAGAAGCCCCGGGGCTCTAATAAGGAAACCCCGGGGGTTCTATTTGGTTTCTAAATGTGCGCCTGAAATTGGCCATTTTCCAAAAAGAAGCTCTGAGCTTTTTTCGGAAACCCCCGGTATCTTGGATACACAATTCCTCTTGGTTCTCTCCTTCAGAGTCTAGAACTGCATTTCCATTTCTATGCAGATGATTCACAACTTTGGAAATCAGTAAACCCGAGATCTATCAACAACCAGTGATTCTGTGTCAGACACCTTCAACATTCCATCAACACTGTGGCGACATGGGTGTTTAACAATAAGTTGCAGCTCAACAAACAGAGAACCGAATTCATTGTCATCACAAGCGCAAAAAATCAAGGCTTAATTAGTGTTGATCATCTCGACTTAGACGGTGACATTGTTAACGCGGTCTCAAGTGCTCGAAACCTGGGTGTTATGATAGACAATTGTATGTCCATGATAGACCATGTCAATTACGTGTGCAAGACTGGATTCTACTATCTAAACTGGATTTGGAAAGTCCGAAGCTGTCTCACAACCGAGGCAGCGAAAGCTATCACCCATGCTCTGGTCATTAGCAAGATTGATTACTGCAATTCCCTTTTAGTTAATCTCCCTGAATACACTATCCAGCGGCTCCAACGATTGATGAATGCAGCAGCTAGACTGGTCACACGTAAACCTCGCCACCATCATATCATACCCGTACTGAAACAACTACATTGGCTTCTTGTGCCTCAACGGGTCGAGTTTAAAGTTATCACACTCACTTACAAAGCGCTCCATAATGAAGCACCACAATATCTACGTGAGCTGCTGGTTGAGTAAAAACCAGCACGTAGTCTGCGTTCAATAGACTACCACACGCTCAAGATACCTCGCACAAGACAGTGATATGGAGAACGATGTTTCAGTTGTGCTGCTCCCACACTCTGGAATGCACTCCCCAATTATATCAAAACCATACCAACAACTGCGGAATTCAAGAAAAAGTTAAAGACCTATATTTTCAAAAATTACTATGGATAAATCAAAATATTTAAATAAGTGACTTTTTACAAGACAGTGGCTGTATACACACGTGATTTTTTATCTTAGAAAATAGCAGTATAAAATTTTAAACAGTATTATAATCAACTGCGCTTAGTGGCTTCGCCTAAATAAGCGCTATACATATGCTCATAGATAGATAGATAAAAATATAGAGGAGATAATATTTTTTTAACTTAAAGGGATACATACGCATTACTTTCAACGACTGTTAGTGCCCCTGCTTCTGTAAAAAGGGATTTCTTATGATGCCAAAATTTCATTTTCACTACACTGTCAATGTGTGGACACAGGGCAAATATGAGCAATATCTGCTAAAAACCACCGATTCCAATAAATTTGGGAGGAGGGCCACGTCTATCCCTTATTTGCCCCCTTTTCAAATCTTTTGAAAAATTAACAACTATACCTTCACCTAGAAACCCTGCCATATTTCCAAATGTACCTATAGACGTAATAACATGATGACACGAGGCAAGAATAGCCATATCAACTGCTCCATCCCTTTCGTTGCTTATAATGATATTCTTATCTAGTGGCAGGATATGTTCATTTACCCATGCTTTGTCAAGACTGCAGACTACAAAAACAAGGTTGTTGTCAATTTCTTTCCGGAAGTAATCCATTGCATTCTTGAAATAAGTAGCATTAGGAATTACAAGGCCATGAGCCAGGCGTTCAGGCGTCATGTAGTCTCCCCTACGTACATGAATTCCTATCCATGTACTGTTCAACATAATTTTCGGAAACTTTTCTTCTAGTCTTTTAAAGAAGTTTACCGCTTTATCTCGTATATTCTTGGAAAAAACAAATTCGTGTCGAATTATGTCTTCATATGGTTTTGAATACATCCCACACAGTAAAACGGCATCTACCAAAATATTTGAATGAGGATATAGCTTTGACAGATTGTAGGCACGCCTATTGCAGTATTCCTTTTGTGTATATACTGTCCAGTTATCCTTAGGAATATCACTTTTATTGTAGAGATTTTCCTGCAATTGAAATCTTTCAGTAAATGGACTTAAGCGTGGATAAACAGGGAACATGTGATTGGCCAAAGCTACGCCAATTATAGCAGACAACTGGATCATATTATTTCCTAGTCTTCCATGGTATCTTTTGAGTTTTGCATAATAAACCGTCCCCGAAAAGTTGAACTTGCTCATATCAATTGGTTTACTATGTCTGGTCAGTTTACCCTCAATAATGCTCGAAATAGATGTGCTAAATCCTGGAGTCAATGCAAGGAAATTTTTCATGTCTTTTCCGAATTTATTGTCTGATATACTGCGACGTGTAGTTGAGATGAGCCCGCCTTTCCGTCTGCTCAAGCTCTGATTTTTCGAACCGGTGCAGTTGGCAAAACAAAGTGTTTGATAAGGAGGAGGGGCGATATTCCTGAATGACGACTTAGATAGAAAACCGAAAAGCAGGAATACAGTAATGCATAAAAAAGCTACTGCTTTTGCAGTGTCACTGCCCATAGTTAGCGCTCCTGCTCGATGTGGCACTCAAAAATCACTTCAGTCGTATTATTTTTTTTGCTTTTCAGCTTAAACTGGTACACGCATTTAAAGCTACAAATGTTGTTACAGCTTTTGTAGTTTTGATGTATGAGAATAAAGACTATGACTATATGAATTTAAAATTTTTGACTTACTAATAAACTACCGTAAAATTACCAGTCTAAAACAAAGCATTAAATAGAATTACTCAAGTAAAGTTAATACTATCCGTTGGCTATTTTATATTACAATTTTGAAGTAGTATACTATCATGTCTATCCTTAGTCTAATGTCCGTAAACACATATAAAAGCTACGTCACTCTTTTATGTGTTCAAAAAAGTTACAAACACTGAAGCGGGGCATAAAATGTGTAAAGTGGAAGCCAAATGTCGTGCAGCGGATTATGAGAGTACATTGGGAATAAAATAGCTTTAGTTTGCAGACTACAGTAGGCACAAGCTCTTAAGACCCCGATATCACGATAGATACGGAAAATAAAAAACAAAGTAAAATTTCATTTAATTAATTAGGTTGATATAGTAGGAGAGTACATTGAGAATAAAACAGCTTAAGTGTGCAGACTACAGTAGGCACAAGCCTTTACTTCCCCGATATCACGATAGATACAAAAATTAAACACAACTTTCTGGCGGCAAATACTGTGACGATATTAAACCATGGGATAGTAAGTCCCGTCAAAGAAGCAGGAGGCAGAAGCGCAACAAGCGTCACAGGCATCTATTTATAAAAAGCAACCTGTTCTGTGTGAACGCGAAAAGCTGAAAACTGAGGTGGCTGACGCTGAACTTAACTTAATCGTGAAAGAAATTTTCTTGGGCTCGAGTCTAAAATTCTGGCAGCCACAGCCAAAGAAAATGTTTATGCTGAATTGGACAGGACCCAAAGATGGAGATACAGAAAACACTTGCAGCACTATATTTCAAACTATTCTATTGCATGTGGTAAAGTTAAAGTTTTCTTAGTGAACATTTATCATTATGTTTATCACCCTCTCTGAAAAAACTTTTCTCTTGTTAGAAGGAATGCACAGACGCCGAAATGCAGATTCAGTAAGAAGTTTCAAGACTTACCTTGGCTCCTAACCGGAGCAGATGGATAGGCCGGTAAACCCTCTCTCTTTTTATCTGTCTGTCTCTCTCTGGAGCAGAAAAGCCCTGGCCTCGAGCAGTTAAACAGTGGAGCTTATATTCAGTTACAGGAACCTAGCGTTGATTTTATCAGACGGATAAAAACTTTATCTTTCAACTATGAATCATTATGTAAATTTTTCTTCACTAATTTGAAAATCACTAGATAGCGGAACTTGACCTTCAAAGACAAGGCTAAGGTCAACCTATATAACGTCTTTAAACACTAATGGTCTAAAATGAGATCAAAATCTCATATCGTTTTCAGGCACTTCCGGTTCGTAACCTTAACAAAACTAGAGGTCACACTTACAGAGGCAACCCTTTTTAACAGTGATTGTGGTGGTTGGCGGTGGTTGTTGTGGTGGTAGGATGGTGATGGTTGATGGTGGTGATGGCCAATGTATTCGACACTTCTGGTACAATGTTCAACAGACTTCGCAAACTCGATAAAATGAACCAAATAATAATACAATCATGATATCACTAA
This sequence comes from Protula sp. h YS-2021, assembly GCA_949752745.1. Lineage (NCBI taxonomy): Eukaryota > Metazoa > Annelida > Polychaeta > Sabellida > Serpulidae > Protula > Protula sp. h YS-2021. The sequence goes on along the minus strand of OX457027.1, from coordinate 84,546,257 downwards.
ACGGAATTAACGCATCTGGAGCCACGACTGTCAATCAAACTGCATCATTTTTTGAATTAATGGCCTCATCTGTTAGATATTTCGTTCCAAAGTGTAAATGCTGATCAGGAAGATACAAACCACAGGTTTTTTTGTCATTGTCATTGTGATAAAGCAAATGAACCCTATGCCATCCTTTCATTGGCTGGACATTTTTAGGTCAAATGGATGCAATCCACTCAAACGACTGTTCCACATCTGATGTGAATTTTCAGCAAATTGATTGATTGAAGCTTTTATAGAGAACCGACTTTGCTGATTCGATTTGGTGACGCGTTTTTAGTAATGTGTATTTAAGATAAACAGGCTTTGAGAATAATGAAATGCTTGTTAGGATGAAGGATGAAAAACATCGTTGCACATCCTTAAAAACTCCCTTTCAGAATTTACAAATAACCGAAGTGCATCAGAAACCAGCTATCGCTAGTTAAAGTGCAAACTGCATAAAGATGCCAGCCTTCACCGGGCTTACACAGTCATATATCAAGAGTATGTCGACAAGGTGCACGCCAAAGCAACAGATAGTGGTCTTGTTTGGTACCTACCGCATTATCAGGTTCGTAATCTGACAGGTATAAAATTGCTAAAGGGCCCGGACCTGCTGAATACCTAGTTGGGGTACTGCATGCGCTTTCGCGAAAACCTCATCGTGCTTGCACAGAAATACAATCCATGTATCACCATTTGCAGGGGACTGAAAATGACAAAAATGTCTTGAAATTCTTAAATTGTCAGAGTGGAAATGTCTTTTGCTTTAAGCGAATTGCGAATGATAATAGAGGTAACTTTACTTCAGATTGTATTCAAACAGCAAACAAAAATTTAATGTTGATGATGTCGCCTGCACAAAACGGATCAACTGAGAAGTCACATAGAAAGAGGTGGACTTCGTCTGACAACGTGGCTCCTAAATGCCAAATTCCTTTGTCAATGCCAGAAAGTGAAAGGCCGTCTCCCATGGTAAATCTTGATAATGATGACAACCTTTCCCCGTTAGAATACAGAGACAAATTCTTTCAGTTTCAGCGTAACGAGTCCTACAAAACCTGTAATTAGACGAGATATTTTGTCTTTCATGAGCTCTCTGTGTGACCTGTTGGGGTTTGTAGCTCTATCTATATTAGTAGCTCAGCTACTAATCTAAGATCGTTGTAACCCTACGGAAAAGCATTATATCAAGTTAATAATATGCCATAATATAATATCAAGAAATGCTCATGTAGAAATTCAACATGTGTTCTCTTTAGTATGAAGCAGCTACTGAATGATAAAACACAGAGCTGATGTTTGAAGAGTGAATAGCAAATATTTCAAAACAAAAAAGCAAGCCCCAGAATAAGAAACTCTACGAATAGATGATGGTTCCATTACCAAAAGAGCGTGTTACATTAAATAAACCTCCTTTCAGCTTCGTAAAAATTGATGTTTGGCCTAATGTTTCTCAAAAAATTGACGAGGGCAAGCCAAAAGGTTTGATTGCCTTTACACCCATCTTACTATAAGAGTTATCCACATAGAAACTACCCATAGTCCTTTAAAGCAGTCTTGCTTTATTAGCAGAACAAGTAAACCCTTTAAAATATTCAGCGATAATCTCTCAAATTTGACAACTGGAGAAGAATAACAACAATGGAACTAAACACAAATTGCGCGACACTCAAAATAAGCTCGCTTTAAGACAGTCAGCGATTGTAGCTCAAATTTGACAAGTGAAGAAAAATAACAACAATGGAACGAAACATAAATTAACAACATATTTGACTCGAAATAAGATCGAATTAACATGGAATTTCATACTCCTATAGCTAGACATATGGGAGGCATTTACAAGCGAATAGGGAAAGCCATTAAACCTACTCTAAAAGTTCTTGCTAAGAGCCAGTTGTTGACGAATGGGGGCCTGCTCGCATTTATTGCGGAAATGGAGAGGATTCTAAATAATCTATCTCTACCGCCATGTATTGCATTTTTTGCATAAATAATATTCAATCCGTCGTTAGTTGCATTTGTGTAGAAATGATATGCTGAAACCGAGTATAAATAGAAACAACTGTTAGGCTTGGATAAGAGGTGAACAAATGGTACAAATGTGATATTAGCGGAACGTAATGTTATTAAACTTAGTTATTTTTAAACACTTGACGCTTCTGGCAATAAACGAATCAGGCGATATTGGGCGGGTGTAAGAAGTGGGAAGAAATTAAATCAAAGTATATTCTTATGTTGTATTTAAAAATTTTGGTTAAATAATTGTATTAAAAAATGGTAGAAGAAAACACATTGATTTTAATGCTAACGCAGTGTTCATATATGTTTACTGATTTCGATACGTGTTTACGTAGGGAATGTTATTTATGACGTTTAATATTAATATCTAATATTTTGAGTGCAGCGTATCTGCACTAATTGATTTATGACTACGGCGCTGTGCGCGTGAGAGAGAGAGAGAGAGAGAGAGAGAGAGAGAGAGAGAGAGAGAGAGACAGACAGACAGACAGAGACAGAGACAGAGAAGAGAGATAAAAGCAGAGGCAGTACGATATAGTCAGAGAGGACAGACAGGGGACAAATGAGAAAGTGAGTCAGAGATAACACACAGAAGTCTTCATGTGGGAGAGAGAGAGGAGGGAGAGAGGATGAAAGACAGGAATTTTGAAAAGAGAAGAGAAAAGAGGTTAGGGGAACTGCCGCATAAATTTAATTCCCTTATAGCTTACCGACATTGTTGCTAGTGCCATGAAAAGCACTGGCTTTTCTTTATCTATCAACAAATACATCAGTTTTATATGGGTTGATGTATATTTTTCAACAGTGAACATGCTACATGTCTTGCTGCCATAATTAAGGCTTAATCATAGATGTACTTTTGAAATGTCAGATAATATCCACGCTGCATCAGTGACTTGCGTCATTTTTCATGTTTGAATGAGACACGAAAAGTGAAAGTGCCCGCTAAGATACTAAAGATTTAAATGTAAACACCTCACAGGCCTGCGCTAAATTATCAAGAACATCTCAAATGAGATCATCCCGAAAATCAAGCCACTTTATGATTCAAGCTGAGAACGCCCTATTCGCGCAAAACATATTTTAGCAATGTATTTTAAATTAATTTGAAAAAATATAAGGGTCTCCTTCTATTCTCACACGTTACTTTAATTTTCCAAAGAAGTACAATATACACGTTTTATCACTCCGATACATCAACAGTGATAAAAAAGTAGTAGAGACACATTTTTTCAAGGAACATTTATAGAACAGACAAACGACTCGTGAAACTTTTGCTCATTTTTTTAGGACATTTTCTTAAAAAATAAAAATAAATCATTAGAATTGCTACTGGAGTGTTATTTAATCGATTAGAGCGCTCCTGTTATTAATACCTTTAATACAAACTTGAAATTATATGAACTTTAGGTTCAATTATATCTGACACATTGCTAAATACAACTTTCTGATTTCAAAAATTCCAAAAGTTAAGTACAAATTCACTCGTCGAATCATATTTTTATTTAAATGGGCCCTAAATGGGAGCTGAAATGACATAAGTCACTCCCCTACTGTTTGTAAAAATTGGTGCTCCAATTTGTGCAGTCGACTTAAAACAGTAGTACCTATCGGGCGAGAAAAATAACGCTTTTTGACATATGTAAAATCGTAGCTTTTTACTGAAATTTTGCCAAAATAGTTCAAGCAATTAACCCATTTACAAAGTACTAATAAAGTACTAATATGGCACTAATGCATATCACCAACCGCACATATGTGCGTTGTGACAGCATATGTGCCCTATGTTTTGCCATACAAAATTAGTTATACTGACGCAGCAACTTACTTGTTTAAGATCATAAAAACCTGAAAATGTGATGAAAGACAAAAGATCTTAAGCAGCATTATTTAACCCTTATGAAGGTGACCACTGTGACCGAACTATTGTTATTATGTAGACTCAAAAGTTGCAATGTATCAGCTATTGAGGGTGCGGATTCTGCACGACCACATATAACAACGACAGTAATGGTGGCTATGCCTGATGAGATATACTCATAACAAGTGTTGTGTCTGACAACAAAAGCTGTCACATTTTTCAGTGTACCGAACGCACTGCATTTGCAATGGATGCAAAGGTAAATCCACTGCTGACCCCGACCCCGACTTGATTTGAACCCGGGACTTGAATTACTAAATCAGAAAGCCCTTTGTTGAACGTGTGTGCATTTTGTATTTAGTGTTATCAATTTAGCTGTAATAAAATATTTATCGTTTATTCTGCGACTTCCGACATGACTAATTCTATTATGATTAACCATGCATAAGCTAGTTTATTCTTGAAATCATAATATTTGTTTGATATATTCTAAGCGAGGGATCAGTTAAATTATTACACAATGCAATCGCAATCTGACTGTGCATGTTTGGAATCAAAGTCAATTTTTAATGGAATTGCCATATACTTTTGCAGTTTTGTAAATGAATAGAAAAAGAGAAAATACCCTTATCATTTACCAAACTAATAAAATGCTGCGATTTTTATACCACGAGTTATTCAACAGTAAAGAAAGAGCAAAGAAGGAAAAAAGTGCACTTGATACGAAAATATGTGACGAAAAAACAGCAATATAGGAAACGTCAAACAATAATAAGATCTTACATTAATGTATGCGAACAAGTAACAAAAGAATTCCTATTTTTTCAACCAATCTGTTCTGGCTGACCAAAGAAAATGAGTGAATCGATGCTGAATAATGTTTTTCATCCGATAACAACAGAAAAACTCAATAAAATACATGACATCAAATCACATGCTTCTGTTATTAAATTAATCCAACTGAATGAGTCACCCGATAAGTGAGAATATTCTGCACTATTCAAACGTCAACAAGTGCACCGTCTGTGCACCGATACTACCTCTTCTCAGTTCATGCTCTGACGCAGCACCCTCAATACATCCTTAGAGTGACAAATTTGCTCCAAGGTAAAATTTTATGAAGGCTAAAACATAAGTTCAGAATGCACCCAGCGTTATAATAATCAAAATAGCACAATACGTAGAAATATTGCTTGTGCAGCATTTATCCTTTAGACCTGCATATCATTAAACACCAGTTTTGGCTTTAGTAGCCTTATAAGTGTTAGATAAATTCACTCGTCAATTGGTGGTGCCATAATGTTAGACTTAAAATAATAGCAACCATCGCATTTTCATTTTTCAAAGCATCTTCGAACGTGGCATTTTGGCTCCACTACACATGGATTTCATGTGTCATCAGATAATACTTCTAGAAATAGCTTAACGGTATGAAGAGCTAATAGTCTATTTCTGCAACACACAGCACTAATGTATGTCACTACTCGTCACTACACAGACCTTTTCATGACTTCACTTGCAAAGAGAAATCATGCCGATCAGACTATGAGCTTTACATTTGTGATTCAATGAATTGAAAACGCATATTACAATACAACCAGTCATGCAAAACGCTTTGCAACAGTTAAACATGACATGACACTGCCTCGATAAGTAAAGGATTCTGATGTTACAAAGACATTCCATAATCCAGTTGAAGATGCATCCGCTCTAAGAACGAATTCTTTGGCAGGTTCTGGAACCTTTAACACATGCTTATTCAACAACATTTGTTTCAGCTGAGTGAAAGCATTCCAAGGGCAAGAATTCAAAATCAAGGTATTTGGCCTATTCATTTGAGTCATATCCATCAGCGGAGTAGCAACGGAGGTATAATCCGGATAAAATTCTTTAGTGGAGCCGGCTAGAATAGCAAGAGCTGGTAAGGGCGAAATTGTTTCTATGTGGATGACAACATTGCATTCAATACCTTTTGCCCAATTGATCTGCCAAAAAAAACCAACCTCGTGAATACCAAAGTTAAATCTCTATGGTTTGGCCGTGAGTCCAGCTCTGTTAATCTTGTCAATGACCTTTTCTAAAACCGACTATATCAGACAGCACATCATCTACAAGACCATCCACACAGTCTAATGCGTACAAAGTTCTTATCATTTGATTGCGTCCACTTCCTGCATTGATGCATGAACGGCATGAAACGGCAGTGAAATACCTATTATCCAAGTATCGAATGTGTTTTTTTTTTCGAAGACGTGTCAATGAGATTTGACAGAAGCTTTTGAAATTTCCATTTTGGACAAGAATCTACTCAGTAGCTTTGCATAAATCTTATCTGTTTATGGCATGGGACCCGCATTTAACTAATTCATTCAGAGCCCTAAACGTCAGCATATAATTTCGGCTTTTTTCTTTCTTCTTAGTCAAAAGAAATCGAGCTCTCTATAAAAATCTAAAAGTTCTATAACTGAAATAACTGTCTTGCACCTCTCTAGCTTATTAATTAATGTGGTGTTTGCTACTGCTTCTTAGCCATTATTCGTTTGTCTGTGTTTAACACGATATCGGAAGTAGAATATCAGGCCTCCTTGTTTTAAACGAAATATTGCTTTGGAGCCTCTTGGTCAAATCTAACAATTGATTCTCTTGACCTACTGACAACTCTGGTTAACCTTAGAATTCTTCCTCATTAATGCCTAATCGCCTAAGGGGTTATATTTAGCGTCTCACCGACACCCTCAGGTATCGGAACTACGAAATCTGCGGCAATCACATTTTCGCCCTCAGTGCTCTCAAAGAATTTTTTTAGAACATCGATGTAAACAACTTCTCGTTTTCTTCTTTATCAATGACATAATCTTTATGATCCATCCTAGCTTTGACAACATGAGAAGAGTTTCTTGCGCTTGGTAGGCAACAGCGAAATCTTATCACAAATGTCAAGCCTTCTGGATTTTATTGATGTATCAGAATGTTTCTTATAACCATCCTGGTATTTTTCAACTCAGCTTGCGCGGTTTTATACAAGTGTCCTCAAAACTGTTAAAACAAGGACATATTTCAGAACCACAGTTTTCACTAATCCACAATTCACGCAAAAGAACCCCTGATACTTATACTGTAACTCGAGCGGAGAGAATCTACTTTGGCCTTGAGGAGTTGAACAGCGATGGTTCAATGTACCGACACAACTTTTTAGGTTTTTCGGCGCACATTCTTTTTAACTCTTGCTCAAAGTTCCGTCATGTTTCTCACACAATCCATTTGCTTGACTATGATTGGATGTGATAAATAAGTTGTTGACCCATAAAACCGAGATAACTGAGCCATCAATTTAGGGAGAAAGCTTGAAGTATTGTGATTAATTATCGCATATGTTATGCTGGTAAACATACCAACCAAGGGCTCCGCTGCCTGCACAGTGCCTGTGTATGGAAAGGCTATCTCTTCGGGATATCGCGTTGCATAGTCACAAGATAAAATATATCAATTCCCTTTCTCACTAACGAGTGAAATTGGATCAATAATATCTACTATCACTCTTTCATATGGCACTCGAATCAAAGGAATTCTCTCTTGAGGACCTTTTTGAACTGTTTGATATAGTATCAGGAAAATTGAGCAGGATGGAGAAAGCCTTACAACATCGCCTTGAACACCAGTTCAAAACAAATTTTTAACAATTTTCAATCTCGTCTTTTTTCTTACTCATGTGACAAGAAAAAACCGCATTATGCGATAGCTTCAAAACTGACGTTCTTTAGAACCAAGAGCTAATGACACAGTTTTCATTAGCACGCTGGAATTTAAAAAAGCTCTTTCTATTTTCAAACCAATGTTCACTTTGTTAACAAGTAAAAATTTGAGCACTTTTTGCATTGACCCCTTTTTGCATGCATTTGATAAAGACTCTGGCCCTTTTACTGTTCTTTGAAATCTTCAGGTGATACTCTTAAAAGGAAGTACTTTAAACTACTCAGAACTACGCTCGATAATAAGGATGGCTTTGAATGCTAGTATGCAACAGATCTAGGGTAAAACCAGGGAGGTAAAAACTGCTGGAAAAAAACCGCCTAAAATTTGTTTCATATATTTGTAACTCTGTTATCATCATAATTATTATAACTGTAATTGTCAAAAATTAAGTTGTAAGTACGGCCAAAGGTGGAGCAAAAATTGATTGGAAAGTGGTTAATTGCATCTTCTGGAGAGAAACAGTAATTAGTTGGATAATATAGCTCTTCAGCCTTACGTAGTTTATTTTAGTCTAAAATAATCTTAGCAGCAATATACTGTGTTAGTTTAAATGCCAAATTGTAATGACAGAGTCACATGAAAGTTGTGATTAATATTTCCCTTGATGTGGTTAATTCAGTAATGATTTGATATTGTGATCATTGTAACTTGTAATAGATTTATAGAATTATGGTGTTTAAGGTTTATTTCTGTCTTTCTGTTTCTGTATCAAAGCATTGGAAATCGAAATCCGAAAAGCTCTCTGGGCGGACTTTACCCTAGAATTTTGACCTAGGGCGGCTTTTTTCCAAACGGATATATCCAGGGCTTTTGCCCGAGGTTTTTTTCAAGCGGATTTTGTTCTGGTACCGTATGCAACAGAACCTAGTCAATCTACATTGTTTTGATCATGAACCTATTGCTTTGAAAGCGTTGCGTTACCTTACTGTTGCCTCCAATTTTGCGACCAAAGAATGGCACACGTGTACTGTTTATATGCTGGTGTAGTGCGGCAAACATTTGTACATCAATGCACAATATTGGTAGAACCAAGGACTGTTTATTATTAAGATATGACACTCAGCCATTTTGCGTATCAAGCTAGCAGTGGCGTCGCCTGGTACAAGAGTTGCAAATTGAGCTGTCAAAACATTGAGATCACCTGGAAAGTGCACGTGTTTTTTAACTTTTCATTACTTTTTCGGTCTTAAAGTTTATAAAACATTTTGTCGCCTGGGTAATGATTAGTAAAGAATAAGAGTATGGCTACTACAAGAAGAGGACGACCTTGTGCAGCATCTGGGTGCGATAATGACTACTACAACTGCAATATTTCCTTCTTTCGATTTCCAACGGACAAAGAAAGGTGACTTTTTAAAAAAAATATGCTAGAATTTTTTAAGATAAATAAGCTGTGATATATGTATTAGAGAGTTTTTTTCCGAATCAGTTCCAGATTCGGATTCGTATATTTTTGAAAGAAAAAAGTTCAGCAAAGAAGGTGCATTATTTATACCATCCAAAAAAATTGGGTTATTCGTGAAAGATCTGGAATTTGTTTTCGTCACTGTTTTTTCAATGGTGCAGCACATGACAAAACTTCACACAAGACTCGTTTACAATGCCAGGTATGTGGAAAAATGTAATTGAATCTACAAATACCGTGTGTGTTAAAAAGATAAAAGCGCTGCAAGATTATTTATGAAGATGCGAATTCATTTCGCTTTAAAAATGGCAAATTTTTCTTCAGTGAGATCCTCGAGTGGCAGCAGAAACAGAAAAGTTTTAAAGCTTAATCAAGTGTAAATGTGAGAGCAGTATTTACCTTTTTCTATTATGATCTTTGAAGGGAGGGGGTCTGATCGTTATCTGATCAGATTTGTTAAATAAAAGCTGGCAGAGCTAATAAAATGGCAATTTTTTTATCTTTCTTACTTCTATTGTTCAGCTCCTGTTCAAATAAATTAATTTAAATCCCCTAAAGTCTATTCAAATATTGAGCTTAACACCAATACTGTAAAGTGTTTTGACAGCTTTTTTCTCAGTTTGCAACTCTTCCATCAGGGACGCTGCAATCAGCTGGATAGTATAGGCTGTATAGGGAGTGTCATATCTTAGTAGTTTATAGTCTTTGGTAGAACTAAGCAATTATAAATAACAATCTAAGCCTATAAAGACGCTTCAAGCTGTTGATTAAACTTTACCTTATCCCTGTATTCATTATTTCCATTATCTGGAAAACTATTTTTTGCCAACTTCTGTTATTATAACCATCATGACAGTAATACGAACTATTTGAATTTTGACTCTACATCTGATTGCCTCCGTTATATTGTGAAAATGTATTAGGCTTCCACCGATTATTCTTTGACCTAATTTCTCTGGGTACGTTCGAATGATTTTCCGTAAGTTCATCTTGTCACTTTATGCTCCCTAAAAAATGCAACTAAGTTGTGATCCGAATTATGAACACATTTTTCACTAATAATGAAAGCCTTCAATGTCACGTTACCTATTGCCAGCTTCAGAATGCCTTTAAAGCACAATATATGCAGCCATTGTGTCCCTGTTCGAATTGTATTTTGGCAAAAAAACTCCTTAACTCTCATTACCAGACACATAACTTGTCTTACATATACTAGATTCGCTTCAGATACACACAGACTTCGTAGCTTACTGTCTCTCAGTTTGATTTCTTCCATCTTAAATCATGTTCAGCGCTAAGTTTATTTGCATCCTAGCTCTGTCCTGTCGTCTCGAAAACCTTTCAAAAGATCAGCTCTTTTATCTAAGAAAATTATCCTTTCCAAGGGCAATTTTAATTATCTGAAAGACTCCTGATCTCCATCAGCAAACCTGATCACAACCGCAATTTAACATCAATATCAATAACCTCAATGACGAAGTATAAACTTCCAAGTGCTCCGTGAAGAAAATTAAAATAATTTCTTGTAGATTAATTTGCTGAAAACAAAGTATGACTTTATAACCAAGTCAACTCATCATATTTTGAACAGGACTTACGAGAATGACACATGTACACGTTTTCCTGTGCCTATGAAATGCGACAGACTTTAACCTCTAAAGGCTCAATATTACTTGAAATAAGCAACCATAAATACCACTCCAAACATAAAAAACATATCAACCTCTTGAGATTAAACTCTCTAAGGAATAGAGTCCGAAGTCGATGTTAATGATGACCTAGAAAGTCCTACAAAGATACTGCACACTGATTCAATGAAAGACAAAAAATAGACCCATTTGAGTTACAGATAACAGACGTTAATAAAACACGTGAAGTAAACGTATATAATTTCTGTCCAGTCATTGACCGATACCCTGAAGTAAACTGTTTGAGCAAACTCTGTTATAAGGTCCGCCATATCGATTTTTAAATATAAGAGTGCTCAGAACTTACACATCTAAAGATAAAGACATAAAAAGTTGAAGCTCAGAGAAGCAAACGTTGTCTTAGAGGATATTAATTCACCGAAAGGGTAGTTATATTCGAAACAACTACTGTTAAAGGATACAATTGTATTATAAAGGTAAATTTTTGCTTTGTGTATTTACATGGGATAACCGTTTAAATATAAAGTGTTGAAAAGAGCTTTATGGACAGCAGCGCGTGATCTTGTATTGATGAGGTCATTCATTTGATGATTTCTTTAATTTATGCCTTCACATTGTTTTTATAGCATGAATTTAACACTTAATCTTTGGCTACCCAATTTATAATTACCTACTGACCGCACAGTAGGTACTTATAAATTGCGTATTTTACTCCACCCCTACACAGCATTCGTATTTAGTTCAAACACCACCCACCGCGTATTTTATGGCCTTCGATGCAATGTAGAATCTAGATAACAATGACGTTATATTCCTTTATAATGACAATATTTCGGCCAAAACCCATAGCGACAAAATTCCTTTCACGTAGAGAAGCAAACATCTATCTGACTTCACCTAAACAAAATGTCACATTTTGCCCAGTATCAATGATTTGCATGTGTAAAATATCAGAGTTCCTTTTCACTTACCGAATTTTACAACTACAGTCTTTACTCAGAAAAATTAACTGCGTGTCTGTGACACAACAGCTTATTCTTTAAGTAACATAACATACAACCCAACCATGAAACTCGGACTGACACCATGAAAAACTCGGATTATGCAATGGGACTAGTTTCAATCACATTGATGAAATGATCAAATTTTTGTTTACAATTTTTTCCTGTTGTGTCATGAAGATATGGCGTTACTTGATCTCAAGCATTATAAAAATCTGCATCGTTTTCATGAAATCTGATGAAATCTGTCGATTTCAATGCAGAAGGCAAGACCAGCTCAAAAGAAAACCTAGCAGTTTTAATCACCTTGAATCGTTCTTTTTAATTTGCTGTCCAGTAATAATCCATATTTTTGACAGAATGTATACTTGTATTAGTCCGACTTAGTATTGAAAATACCAAATTTGGATGGATTGCTTCGAAGTGCCTCGAACCTATTTTTTCCATCCCTTTTTATATATATTTTTCTTCTTCCACCGAATAGGTTTCCAGACATCTCCCCCAAGACCGGTAAACTAGACCAACCAAACTTGGCACATGTAAGAGGGTCATCTGAAGTGGTGCACCTGATAAAAATTTTTGACCTTGACCTAACTGGTCAATCGGTTTTGAGACATCTACAGCAAGGCCGTTGAAGCTAGAAAAGCCAAACTTGGCACATATATAAAGGATGACGTGATCTAAGGCATCCGATAAACGTTTTCGACTTGAATGTCAAGGTCAAATCGCGAAAAACGTGATTTAAGAAAAACGATGATTTATCTCGAAAACGGTAAGAGATTTTGACTTCATTTTCGACCTCCACTATCAATACGACGATACGTAAAATGTAACTTCCGATATCCTTGACCTCCAGGTCATTTTCGAGCCCCAAATCTAAAGTTGGTTCTTATCTCGAAAACGGCAAGAGATATAGCAATTTTGACCTCATTTTCGATCTTCACCCAATAGACGACGATGAGTAAGGTATAACTTCCGGTATCATTGACCTCCAGATCACTTTCGAGCCCCACACCGAAAGTTGGCCTTTATCTTGAAGACGGTAAGAGATAGATCAACTTTGACATTCTCGACCTCAACCCCCTATACGACGATACGTAAAGTATAGATTCCGGTGTCCGTGACCTCCAGGTCACTTTCGAGCCCAAAACCGGAAGTTGGCCTTTATCTCGAAAACGGTAAGAGATCGATCAACTTTGACCTTATTCTCGACCTCCACCCCCTATACGACGATACGTAAGATATAACTTCCGGTATAATTGACCTCCATTTCACTTTCGAGTACCAAACTGGAAGTTGGCCTTTATCTCGAAAACGGTAAGAGAAAGAGCAACTTTGAACTCATTTTCGACCTCCACCCCTATACGACGATAGGAAAGGTATGACTTCCGGTGTCTTTGACCTCCAGGTCACTTTCGAGCCCCAAACCGTAAGTTGGCCCTTATCGAAAAAAAGGTAAGAAATAGAACAATAAATTTGTTACCTCATTTTCGACTTTTACCCCCTATACCACGTTACGTAAGGTATAACTTAAGGTCACCGTGACCTCCAGGTCGTTTTCGAGCCCCAAACCGGAAATTGGCCCTTATCTCGAAAATGGTAATCAATTTTGACCTCATTTTCGACTCCCCCTTTCCATTGCGACGATCACTTTCGAGCCCCCTACCGAAAGTTTGCCTTTCTCCCGAAAACAGTAAGAAATAGAGCAGTTTTGACCTTATTTTCGACCTCCACCCGCTATAGGACGATACGTAGGGTATAACGTCCGGTGTCCTTGACCTCCAGGTCACTTTCGAGCCCGAAACCGGAAGTTGAGCTTTATCTCGAAAACGGTAAGGGATAGAGCAATTTTTCTCCAGACATCTCCTCCATGACCGCTGAAGCTAGACCAACCAAACTTGGAACATGAATAGAGGTCATCTGAAGTGGTACACCTGTTAAAAAATTTTGACCTTGACCTTACCTTTATAGTTGGTAGTATTTAGGAGGATATTCTTCATTCAGACATGTGAAAATTGTTAGCAAATAGCAATATCATATACCTTCCGTTTTAAGTTATCATTCCAAGTGGGGTCTAATTCGATGTGCGAATTTCGGTCTAGTTTTTCTCTTCGAATTGTTTATGTTTTTTTTCGTACAGAACTGAGTTGTATTTTATCAAATACAAACTGAAAATATTATTGCCCGACAAATTGCCTTGTCATATCCGTCGTCTTGGCTATATTTTTATGATGGGAGGCATATTAAAAATACTGATATGAGGAAATACAGAAAGAAGCCTATCACATGTTCTCTAATTGATATAAGAGTTCGGGTGCTATGTAGTTAGCCAGTCCTAAACGTCATAACTCCATGAACATTATATACTCTGTTAATCAAGCCAGCAGGGATTCTAACATATGACGATTTATCATACAATTTTGTCTTAGCACGCTAACCTTTTTGAGAGGCCCTTGTAGCCTAGCGGACGATCAGTATTGAAAGGATTATTTCGTTTAAGCAGTTACTGGTTATGTGTGATTCGCGACTGTAACGGTGGACATTCTTGCTTAAATGGTATAAGCTATCGTTGGGCTTTTGCTTTGAAGTGGAATAAGTGACCTTGTAATGCCTTTTATACTGCAACAGGTAGGAAGTCAACTCTTGGAGATTAGAGAAAAGCTTTTCTCACCTTCCTTTTAATAACTGGTGCTATGAAAATTGCAGCATTCCCATATTTTGGCAAATGGTAGGCCAATTATCAGACAATATCTTCGAAAACTTGGACTTTGATTTCAAACAAGATGAGTTAGAATGAATCTTTGGCAGATTGGTCGTAATCGCCTTTGATGTACAATCGTATTTGCAGTTTGCATAAGCACATTCAATGTACACCTTACATGGTAAGTGTAGGAACAACTAAATACACTGTGTGTTAAGCGAGAATTACACATTCAACACTTGAGTTCTTCGCTTAACAGCAAAGAATAAATCAAAATGTACGGATATTCAACAAAGAGGCAGCGGTTTGCCCAGATGGTTAGAGCCTTACTTAAGTAATCCGAGGGACCTCGGTTCCAATCAAGCCAGGGGTGATAAGCAGGGAAGTGACCTCAGCTAGGAGAATGCAATGACCAGATTACCAAACAAGGAATTCTGGGACATTCCCTAAATTGTCAACAGTTGTCACTAGTCACAGCACTTGCTATGAAGATATCTCACTGGGCATAGCCACAATTCCTGACGATGTTATATGCGCTCGTGCAAAATCTGCATCCATAATAACATGAATATTGCAATTTTTGATCCTATCAGCTATAACAAAATAATTAAGCAATCCGATTTTCACTTATCCTACATCTTTTCTCTTAACTGCATTCTAAATATAGACTGAACTGAACACCGAAACATCAGACTTGTAGAAACAATTTTATTATACTGATTTTGTAAAAGTTAAAATGTTAATTGCTAGTATATGATAATATGATTTAATTCATTTTCTTTATTTTAAAGCTAACCATGTTCAGTGATATTGCCAAACCTTTAGCATTTTTCTGCATTACTGCATTCCTACTTCTTGGTTTTCTTTTTAATTCGTATCAGAGGAAGGCCACACTTCCCCCTTATGAAGCGCATTGTTTTGCCAACTGCACTGAGCTGAAATGTCACAGCTTGACCAGACCAAAAGATATTGGTAGTATAAGTGGTAGTCACACAATGTTATGTCATGAATTCGGACAAGACTTGGGAAGTCACCTTGCACTGACTACGGGGTATAGCCAAGCCATTTCTAATGTCATTGAGAGTAAGCTGACTAGACATGGCAAACCAATTGATGTGAGTAAGTTCAACTTTTCGGGAAGGGTTTATTATGCAAAACTCAAATGATATCACGGAAGACTAGGAAATAATATGATCCAGTTGTCTGCTATAATTGGCGTAGCTTTGGCCAATCATATGTTCCCTGTTTATCCACGCCTAATTTCATTTACTGAAGAATTTCAATTGCAGAAAAATCTGTAGAATGAAAATGACATTCCAAAAGGCAACTGGACAGTATATAAGCAAAAGGAAAACTGCAATAGGCGTGCTTACAATCTGTCACAGCTATATCCTCGCTCAAATATATTGGTAGATGAAGTATTACTCTGTAAGATGTATTCAAAACCACATGAAAATATTATTCGACACCAATTTGTTTTTTTCCAAGAATATACGAAATAAAGCGGCAACTTCTTTCAAACACAAATAGAAACGTTTCCAAAAATTGCGTTGAACAGTACGTGGATAGGAGTTTATGTGCGAAAGGGTGATTACATGACGCCTGAACGTTTTGCTCGTGGCCTTGTAATTCCTAATGCGACTTACTTCAAGAATGCAATGGATTATTTCAGGAAACAAATCCGCAACAACCTTGTTTTTATAGTCTGCAGTCTGGACAAAGAATGGGTAACTGAAAATATTCTACCACTAGATGAGAATGTCATTATAAGCAACGAAACGGGTGGAGCAGTTGATATGGCGATTCTTGCCTCTTGTCATCATGTTATAGCATCTATAGGTGCATTTGGATACATGGCAGGATTTCTCGGGGAAGGCATCGATGCTACTTATCCAAAAAATTGAAAAGAGGGCAAATAAGGGAGGTACCTGGCCCTCCCCCAAAATTTATTGGAATCGGTGGTTTTTAGTACAAATAGTTCATATTGTTGTTGTATCGACACATTGAAACTATGATGAAAACTGATGACTTTATAAGAAAGCCTGATGTCAGTTAGCGTTAACGTGAAACCTTTTGCGCATGCATGTTGGAATCTCTTCTTGTTTCGAAAAGTTCCTTATTTTCATGACAAAACACTTTTACATTGGACCCAGTTAGCATTCACACAGGAAAGTTATTCTTACAAAGAGTTCAAGGCAAAAATGTTTTAAAAAGTTTTATTATCTGGCAGGCAATGGCTCAGGCTGTCATGTTATTGGCTTCCAACAAAGCATTAAGTAAAGACATAAAAGGTCAGAAACTGGCAGTTATCCCAAATGACATCTAAGACCTGAAATTGCGATATTTGATTGTAAACTTCCTGTTGTAAAAGCATGGCATAAGCATAGTACGAAAATTTTGGCAAACAGAATTCAAGGGTTTCTGAATGCGAAATGTTTATATTGTAGTTTAATGACACATGTTTATGTTATGTTTTAATGGAACACCTTTACATTGGAAACACGTTTATATCTTGTTCTATGGCACATGCTTATATGGTGTTTTAATTCCATGTGTTTATGTCTTGTTTTCATTGCACACGTTTATATCGTGTTTCATAGCACATGTATGTGTCGTGCTTTAATGACATATGTTTACATCATGCTTAAATGACATGCGTTTATATCGTGCTTTAATGGCATATGTTTATATCGTGTTTTAATAGCACATGTATATATCGTGTTTCATGGCATATTTTGTGTTGTGTAAATGGCAAGTGTTTATTTCGTAGTTTTATGGCATATCGATGTATCGTAAAAGCAAACAAATACTTATGTATGTTGTTAGTGTATTGTCTTACTAGGCATTGTCTTATAAGTGACTAAATTACTGTAGTTTTTTGCTTATATTATTTTTATCATTGTTTTAATTTATTTTAATTAGATTTTTACAACAGATGATCCTCACTTAAACCATCTAGAAAGGGTTTCAATGTTGCAAAATTAAAAATAGAAGGCTAGTTTTTGTTGTGAGAATTTTTAAACTACGAAAAGCATAAAACTGTTACAGGCATAAACGAGATCATTGTACGCAAACCAAACAAGAACTATAAAGGTACATTATACTGTATGATTATTAATATTCATCCTGATAAAAATAATATAGCCGGTTAAACTTCGTATATACACAAAAGTAGTAGGCATTCCATTAACATTAAGCCCTGAAGTCTGAAGATAAAGTAGCAGGCGTTTCATTAACGGAGTTGTTTTCAATGACTTCTTGTTATTGACTGTCTGTTAGTTATGCGAACCTCTAGAATGTCTTTATTTTACACGACGTGGCATGATGAATAAGTGTTAGTAAATGCTCACAATCGCGGCATCTAAATGTATTAATAATTCTTTAATCTCTCACTCTCTCTCTCTCTGTATGTGTGTGTGTGTAATACAGCAAGAATGCTTGACGTGACTTCAGCGCGCTTTGTACCACTATTGACAGTGATGAAAAGCCTTGCTTTCAGTGCCCTGAAAATATGTTATCTCTGTGTCAGAATGTTCTGCCATGCTTATTAATTAAAAGTCAAACGCGAAGAGCTTGTAGGAGGCTTATTTAACAGTGTGAGAAATACTTTCATATATTAAAATAATGATAAAAAATAGAATTGTGCCTCAGAGAAAAGTCTATGGAATATTGAAATTGTTACAATAAATATTAAAAATTCAACAATCAAGCAAAAAATGTTAACAACACATTATTTGAATAAAAACTGATAAATTAATACAAACCGTTAAACTGAAAAGTTGACGATTTTACTCACTTAAAGCAAACTGAAATTTCAAGACACTCTAAACTACCTAATGTGAACCTAACTATGGAAGCAATTTTGAACATTTATATTAAGCTGGATAAAAATAATTAATTTTGCTGTTATATTTACATGTTAAAAACATTGAATGATGGCCGCAAAGCCTCTGTGTTATAAAACAGTGTATTTCAGTTTAACTGCAATTGTGTTGGTTTTATGTGTCCTTTTTGTAATTCATATTGTTTCGGACACAGAACCCATACAAAAAGTATTTTTATCTCCCGGTAAGCCTATACTGAAAGTTATGAACAGGAGTCCAGAACGTAGTGGAACATTTGTTTACACCAGCAGTCACATCAATCACATGGCCTACATAGCCACAAATCCTTCCTTTGTCATTGAGCTTTTAGTCAGTATAAAATCCGTATTGATGTTTACTGCAACACCAGTACATTTTCATGTTTATGTAGTAAATCCAGCAACACGAGACGCCATCGAGCAACAAAAACACTTCATATTGTCGTGCACGGTTAACATATTTAATTATACTATTTACACAATTAACATTAACCAGGCATTTCGTTTTATAAAACACGAGGATAAGTTTCGTTCAGTTTTGATGTCTTTTAAGATAGTCACTTTCTTCATGTTTGAGAAATTGTATTTCGCTGATACGATAATGTATTCTGATACTGATATGTTGTTTTGTACTGACATAAACACGTGGTTCAACAGTATCTCATCATTCACCGATACACAAACAACTGCGATGGGTTTATTAGGTTTATGTGGATATCGCAACACAACTAAGCAACATCGTCATACTTGGCCAAACAACGGTGGATTAATTGTAGCAGACTTAGTACAATGGAGAAATAAGCATCTGTTTGCTCGGTTGGGTGGCACATTTGATATCCACACTGAAAACAAAAGTGTACTTCGCAATGATCAAAATGTGTTAAACAAATATTTTGATGTGTACCCAGAGCAGTTGTACCAGCTTCCCTGTGCATATAATTTCCATGTTGGTCTGGATGCGTGCACTTGTATGCGAAATGTAGTTCCAGCATTTTATTCAATCCGAAAAGAAAAATGCCCTGAGTTGTATAATAGAGGATTTTATGCACTCCATGGTTCGGCAGAATCCTTTGAAAAACGTCACCTGAAAATTAAAGATAGGTTCTATGGAAGCTCCTTGTTATTCGACGCGTTCAAGTCATTTGACATGCGTGTTGGAAACTTATTGTTGTATTGGCAAAACGTATTTGAGTTATATATCACTGACAGATTGAAACGAGCAACGCAAAAACCCGGATGTGATATGCCAGGTAATGCAACGGATCTTTTAAAAACACTTAGAGTAAGCGTTAGTAAAAATGTGGGCAGGTGGAGAAACCTGTGTTACTGAACCCACAGCTACCAATCTTAGTTTATTAACTTCAAACAATTATCAATATATGGTCGGAAATGTAATTCGACAGAAATCGGAAAATACTTCAAACAACTGTATTCTAATTCGAATGAGATGGAAGAATATAGTGTTTGAATCAAACGTAATTTGAATGTATTATTACAGTAAGAGCTGTGGTTCAATATCAGAGACCACTTAATTATGTATGTCATTCTATTTTCATGCTGAACATGAATATAAACAGTTATTCCGAGTGCGGACTCTCTGTAATCGAACACTTATTCAGTGGAACATCGGTAATGAGAATGTTAGTGCAACTGCAGAAAGTAAACAAGACTATTGAGAAACGTCTTATTTGTTAAGAGGTCTTATTTGCGAATTAGTACTGTCCAGTGTTTTCCTGCATTTTCTTTGTAATGTATTAAAATGTATTTACCTACCAATAACACAAAATAAAATTGCCACATAGCTGCATCGCAAAGCTATTAAGCATATTTTAAAAGCTTCACTCTGTTCAAACTGATATGAGAATTATACAAATCGAACAGGCAATGAGTTCAATAAAACATTACTTTGTATAATCATTTTGATGTTGCTATAATGACTCAGATTTGCAATATATGAACTCAGGAACACTCACATTAACTTGCTTTATTTAATAAACATGACTTGAGAATTATTTCTTGGCCGGCATACACCAAAAAAAATATTTTCTGCGTTTACTGTTATGCTAAAATTTCTGGTGCAGATGCAGTAACTTATATCTTGTATTTACCACAAAGATCAATTTTATCATGAAGCCTATTCATATATGACAATAATTCATGTTTTATGTGTATTTTTCACTTAGCTGTAAGGTAGTAGTTTTGCTAGGTTAAGTGTTCAAGGAGTTGCATATAATATATCAATCTTCCTTTGCTCCCTTGGTGTCGTTGTAATTTAAGCTGTACATATATATATATATGTGTGAAAACGTTACATCATTCATTTAAGTATTAGCGTGTGGAATAAGGCAATTGTCATAAACGTCATATTTTTTATTATTTTTTATAACTTTTAAATAGTGTTTTCCGTTTCCTATTTTAATTTGATTTTTATAACGTACGATTCGCACATAAACTAGAAAAGGTTTCACTATAGCAAAATTAAAAATAGAAGTATACAGTTTTTGTTGTGATAAGTTTTAAACTACAAAAAGCATAAACTGTTACAGGCATAAACGAGACCATTGTAGGCAAACTAAAGGAAAAACTATAAAACCTTAATGGGTACATTATCCTGTATGATTATAAATATTCATACTAAGAAAAACCTGTTGACCAAAACATCTATCTTCCACTGGAAATGTGAAAATTACTCACATTTTACTCACAATACTCACATTTGGCTGCTGTTAAATTCAGCTCGAAAACTGCATATCATCCCTTATAAAACGGTGATAAGTGGTCTTTGAACCGATTTTCCTGAAGGTCAGCTAGTTCTAATTGCAAGAAGTATTTGACATAAAATAGTAGAGCTGGGGACATTTGCTGGACTTTCAGCTCAGGTTTCACCAAATCTATGTTCATCAAGATAAAATGGTTTATATCTAGATAATTTTAAAATGAAATATAAGCACCCATATTCTGACACAAATCAAAGTTGGAGGCAGTCTAGAAGTGCTTGACATCCTCAAGTGAGCCTTTTGGATCTGTCGAGAGGACGATCTGGTTCGATGCCTGGACAAGGATATTCTTAAGGGGTCAATGTTGTTCCTCCGTACTGTATTCCCCACTCCTCGGTCAGTCTGAAATGCCAGTTGTTTGTGTGATCACTTTTGTACAATTTCTAACATAAACGCGAAAACACAAACTTTTTACATCTTAATATTTGCGCATTTCCTAAAGAGATTTGAAATTGCTTTCGTTTCTTGTGAGCATAGTATAATCACGCTGCTATTTGTTCTGTTCTGTTGTCTTTCTGATGTCTGACGTCTTCGTTTTGAAGTCTGTGTAACGTTATCAAAACGATTATGGATAAACTGTGACAACTAACTGTACCTTTTTGGAAAAGTCTGGGTTGGTACGATTGACATCGGGAGATGAAATGCACCAAAATATTAGCTCAGCTGCTTAAACATGCAATGAAATAGGAACATTCATGTAGCTGAATTATAATTTTAAAAATCTTTGGAATGCGTCAAAAGTTGAAAAGACAAAACCTTCTACGAGTTGGTTTAACTCATTATCAAACAACAGTGTCTAGAAAAGTGCTTATTCTTTATCATTGTTCCACCCAACTGGTCGAGAATAAATGTCTATGGACAGTCACGAATATGTCAGATTGGACATGCAACAAACAATAGATGAGAACAGGAAGAAAAATCCTCTTGTTTATCATGAAATTGATCTGCCAACCGAGAAACAATTTTTTCTGTAAAAATGAACACAAATTCTTGTTTTTGTTACTTCATTTTTATAACCGATTTTAGTCACCCACCGAGAATGAGAAACAAGGTTAATACTTTTCCTGGCTCTAAATCTAAACAATGTTGTTTGTTTCACATCCATTTGATGTTGCGCCAAAGTTGCTGCATAGAAAGTTGTCGCTGCCATAAGAACAGTACCAAAACAACACTATTTATTCCATGTGTTTTTGCCACATCCACAACACAAAAAAACTTGCGATAATATTGAGAGTTTGCTAGTCCGACGGTCGTGACCATTAATTGAGATGAGTCGCATAAAAGACATCTTCACATAGCTATTGAAAAGACATGCGCAGGGAGGCAAAGCATCGATATCAGGGCTCAAATGGAATTTCAGAACTATATCAGATTAAATTAGCATATTTAAGAAAAGCTCTATACGGCAAATATAGTACTCACAGACTCGTTCACAGAAGATAATGTGACCTCTTAGTGTCTCTTGCTGGACTTCTTGTATCTTGGGCAGCAAGTTTAACCTGCTCTGTTATAGTTTTATTTGCTATTTAAAAATCAAAGACGTAACTCTAAGGTAAAAATTAAAACTACTGTGATATATACCAAAAAAGTGACGTCAGTATCATTATGTTTGTAGCTAAAGATGTTGTTCAGACCAATTAAAAAAATGAATTGAAAGATTACAAGTGCCCTATATTGCAAATAAGGTTTATGGACGCCTTTATGAGCTATGCAATACTACGCGCCAGATACAACAGTTCTGTTACACGCAACGAGAATAGGATGGTCACTGCGAATCACCTAAACAGGCTCGGCGTCCACGGTTGCCCTACTTAAGGATCTTGAAAATGGAAAGAACACAGCAACAGACTACTGAAAAGGAATGCCATTTGTTAGATGGCGCAATTTGTTGGATAACTTTTTCCGGGTTTCAACTGCAAAACGCTATTATCTTTAACTGCAATCGTTAACTAAATGTATATGTAAAGTATAACGGTATCATATTTTCCCACAAAAACACCTCAAGTATTTTATAACTGCGTGTAATCATAACGCATGCGAAAGCACACAACCAACATACCCCTTTGTATAAGGTAGGGAAGGATACATAATTCGTATAAGTAAGTCGCTTATTTAGAAATTAGAAACAACACCCAATGAAACATATATTCATAAACTTTGTTGCTTCGATTAATTTGATAATTTTAGTCCTTTAGTCTTAAAATAAATAAAATACAGTCATAACTAGACCGTTTGCGCTACAGATCGCAAAAATTACACTTTGGATTACAAAAAATACGATTCTAAACTCTTGACCCATTACATATTGTCTTTTAGGCCCAAAGGGTTGAAAATAAGCTCAAAATCGCTCTATGTCCAACCGTTTTCGACATAATGACCCACTTCCGGTTTTTGACTTTGACCATGTCCTAGGAGGTCAAGGTTCCCAAGATACTTCTTAAATATCGTCTTTTAAATTCCTCTATCTCTAGCCGCTTTTTGAGATAATGATCAATTTCTGTTTTTTACTTTGACCATGTCCGAGGAGGTCAGGGCCACCGAGGTACCTCTTACCTATCGTCTTTTAGGCCCAAATCTCTAACCGTTTTCGAGATAGTGGCCCATCCATGGCCGAGGATGACAATCGTTCTCTAAGGTTATGCTAAAAAATGTGGCTTTTATGGCGTATAATCACTCTCTATCAGTGAGCCAAATTTCGTCATTCTTTAACAATTGGGAAAAAAACCAAACGCTGCGGCCAGCTTAAACTTGCACACGCATGCTGTGATGGCTTTCATTGAGAGTTTGGCGATCAATACACCGAGGCTGATATCATGCCAGTTTAAACTACTGCTCTCAACTTCTTGCCGCCTGTTTCGCAAATGTGTTTTTTATTTGAAGAATTAAGCGAATTGAAAAAAAACAGGAGGATGAACTAGACATGCTGAAGTTTATCATATCCAAATTTCATCTTTCTAGCCCTAACGGCCTCTGGTTAGTTCCACGAACAAACTCAAAAAAGGAAAAACAGGCTAAAATTTGCGTACAAATTCAATACACTGGGGGATTTTGGCAAATCCCCAAGTGTAATAATCACAATGTAAAAAAATGAATCATGAATGCAATGAAACGGCATTAGCAATAGATTACATTGCATGGTTGCTAATTGCAAAGTGTGCTTGGTGTGCAAATAAAATGTATAAAGCATTGTGGCCAATATTATTATTATTATTATTATCATTATGGCTGGATTCTACGCGTAGCTAATGAAGTATGGCAAAATGCCAGTTTGAACAGGTAGATTGGATTGTAATAATTCAGTAAAGCAGTTTCAAACTCTTCGTAGCCGGATAGCGCATTTGAGTATGACCAGTGGAACATCCATTAGATAAAGGAAGGAAGAGCGGAGTGTGCTCGGTTGTTGCTTGATAACTAGCATTTCCCGCAGATGATCTGGTCCATTTCCACGTGAATACTTATAGGTCAAGAGTGCTTATTTTATACGTGCTCCCACTCTACACCGAGAACCAATGCAGGACCTCTAACATTGGTGTCACGTGTTTTGATGCTTTTAGACGCCTACTCTAACGTGCAGCAGCGTTATGATTTCTTGCAACTCATCCAAAAGTTAACCTGAAGCTTCACACAATAAATTATATTGACTGTCGTTTCATGTATTTCAAATGAAAGCTATTTAACAAATTGGCTTCCTGAATCCAACAAACTGTGTCACGTCGAGAGATTACTTGGTGTGTCTGCACAGTTCTGATATGGTTCAGATCAGTTTATATATGGCACTTGAAAATAGAGGATTAGGCCCGATTAGGATAATTTATTAGATAATTTTAACAACATATTAAGGCCAGAACATGTCGATTATTGATGATGAGGATTCCATACGGGAGGCATATTACAGCGTCAGAAGCGGTGATCATGTCTGGTGAGATAAGTGAATAAAAACTGATGTGAACCCATGTTTGCATATATGGGCAATTTCTGTTTACTTTTATGTAACATGGCTGTAATTTAATATAGTACACACACAGAAGCTTTATAGACAAACATGCATAAATGAAGTTACTGCATTAATGTGATTTACAGCGACATTTTACTGGCTACGGGGTTTCCCCTGTATTACCTGACAGTAGGCTTTTACTCTGCCCTGTATCATCGGACTACTGGACTTTTTATCTGTATTACCTTATTGCGGGGATTTCATTTTTCCAGTGTATTACTGACGGCTGGGCTCCCCGTATTACATCACAGGGGTTCTCTCTCTCTCTTCCGTGTATTACTGACTGTGGGGATTTCTGCCCCCGCATTACCTGACGGGGGTATTTCTCTGTCCCCTGTATTACTGACTCCGGGACTTTCTCTCTTCCTTGTATTACCTGGCAGGGGTCTCTCTCTCCTCTGTTTAACTGACAGGGGCTTTTCTTCCTTCTCTGTAACCCGACAGAGGGGCTTTCTCTCTCTCCTGCATTACCTGACTGTGGGGATTCTCCTCTCCCCTGTATTATCTGACTGATGGTTTTTTTGCTCTTCTCTTTAAATACAGGGCTGAACGTCAGGTTAGAAATTGGCAGACGTGTTGTCCTAAGTTCCAATACCGGCATGCTTGATAGCAAAGCGGGTGATTTGTTTTACATCGGGATGGGTGTGGAAAGCTGGCTAAGCGTGCTGTTAATTAAAACGTTAGGCGGTGGTTTTTTAAAGTCTTTTTCACTCGATTTCACAGTAGCTTACACCTGCATACATATAATAATATGTAATATACAAATTATGCTTCTCAACTGTGGAGAAAGTTTCCGTTTACTTTTGGCATTTTCTGATCGATCTATGCTTTTGGCTCAAAAGATCTCTCAGGTAACAAGTACTTTTCGAATACTTTTTTTCGGTCTCAGTCTATCTTGCCCTTCCCATTGAGCTCCACCTCCCTCCACTCAACTTTCACGCCCATCCCTGTCCAGTTCAACCCAGGCTTGTTCTCCGTTGTCGTATTCATTGTAGTTTTCCACCACGGAACATTGACTAGCACATTTTTTAACTAATAGGTTTTCAGTGAATTGCCAATTGTCATGTAAAAGAAATCAAGAATAAACAGCTCATGTGTAACATTTTTTAAAGATGCGACAATTGCTAAGGTCATATTTAATCCTTGCTCATCAAAGCACTCAAACGCAATGGCTTTCCAGTTGTGCTTACCATCTCTCCAATTACAGCCCGCACTTCTCCCTTAATCCCGAGCCATATTGGACCAACATGAAAAGATACTTAGCATGTATAACACATCTTGCGCAAAGCATTCTGGTTTTGCTTGACATCAAACAATGAATGATTACAGACATCATAACAGCTTTGTGCAAACTAAAATGGAATAAAAACAATCGAAATACATGACCATTTTGGTTTGAGGCTAGATGTCGTTTATCGGTACAGTTTTGGGCTCGATTGCGAACCCTGACATATCTGTTATAGATATAAACAATAAACATACAGTGGACCCTCAATAAACCAAGGCACCGACGGATCTGAGATAGCTTCTGATTTTGCCAGGTGTCAAGTATATTAGAGAAATTCGCTTTACCGATTTTAAAGCAATATCACCACGATATTTTGACTGTAGACAGAACTGACATTTTTTTTAATCACCGAGGTCTTTGGATTATGGCTTTATGTTCTCTAAATAAAACTTATTTTACACAGAGGCTTATGACTTTCCTCAGATGTTCTTTCAATTTCATTATTTTATATAAGCATAAAACATAGGCTATTTAAGTAATCAGCTGATTCCAGTGAAAACCGATGAATTGCATTCATCCAGAATTGCCTAGAGATCACTCAATGCACTCTGGGTTGAAGGTTGTTAAAGGTTGAATAGGCTATTCAATTGCACATGTTTACACATATGTTCAATATGTGTACACCAAGATCATTCCCCCAACTAAAATATCCTAATATGTTTGAGGTAAAGATAATGTGGGAGCGAAAGATTATTGACTATGTCATTCAGTTTATCATTCAATTGGATGGACAATAGTTGAGACTCACATCATCCCACGTGATGATGAAACAGTTAGCCAACAATGTTTGTTGCCGCATCTTACTGAGACTTTTTGGAACAATAATCAAATTCAGCTCAAAGTGTTTACCTTTTCAAAGAATTAGACGGATCACTTGTACAATTCAACGTTATATTCTCATTCCAAAGCCAATCGGACATTGAGCCTATTACCCATTAAACCACAGACATATTTGTACACTAGAACTCGGAGATAAAACTAACCTGGAAATGAGACGAACCCGGCAAAAAGACTCACTTTTCTTGAGTTCCGTTCAATTCGCTCCCAGAGTATGGGGGAAGAAATTGATAGTTGGTCAGACCCCGATCCAAGACTTTCCGACATATTTAGCGAGTATGAACAATGCTCAGTTGCTATGCTTTCCATTCACCATATACACGTCAGCTTTATTCCGATCTTTTTTCTCACCCCGAAGCCTTGGTAGATAGAGCTAGGCCATGTTGTGCTAATTAGAACAACAACAGCGATATCGTATGCAAACACTTTCCAATCGGAAAACAGAGAAAACGTTTTATCTAACCTTATACATTACTAATAATCGTTTATTACCGGATTATTTTCTTGGAAATAGCAATTATTGTGTCAATGCCCAGAATGATATAATGTTTGTCCTTATGCGTGTGACGTGGTTATCAAAATGGATAGTTCAGTTACAGTTGCATAGGAGTAGTTAACAATTACAGGAAATGTTTAAAATTTAGCCAACTTGTAACTGAACCAATCAGAGAAAAATCAACATCTTATTTCTTTTTCTTTATACAAAGGGCAGCGTTTACATATGATGGAAGAAAGATTATACACAGTGACTCAGGCACTGAATACGAAGAGTTTCTCAAAAAATGTGAAGGTAAGTATTTCCGTGTTAAATAAATGCCACTGTTTTGATCATTATACTTTTAGTTAACAGCACCAATATTGGTCGAAAGTAATTCAAGCTGTAGTTAAAATTGAAAAAAATATATAGATAAGTACATGTGTTACTCTTGATTTTTTAATTCTGGTTGTGTGAAAAGGGATCTTCTTTGAAAGAAACGAATCCTTTTTCTAAATGTGAAAAACTTATTATGTAACTTGAAATTAACCAGAAATCATGCGAAATGAGAAGCATTACACAGACGAAGCATAATCAGCATTGCCGGTTGTTTGGCATTTTACTTGATTCAGGAAGCCAAGGTCATGGTCAGACTAACAAAGTGGCCTTTATATTACGTTGACTGTATTTTAATCATGATGTCAAAATAATTTCTGACATGCATAGATCAAAGGATATGAGGGTATTTTTTCGTCCAATACGTCAACGGGTTGAATAAAACTCAACATAGTAGCCAGAAAAGTTGAACGTTCAATTAGTCTATAGATTGATTCGTAAATTGTGTTGCTCATAGAGGTAAAATCTCTACTTACTCACAACCTTCCAAATCACTGTGTTATGTATTCTGCCTTTGAATTAATAGTATATCTTTGTAATTCGACAGAAAAATATGCACAAATAGATTAGTTACAAAATAGGATGAGACAAATATGGATAGACAACTAGCACACCGTTAAATGTTCATATTTCATTGAGCGACAATGTCAAGCGGTCGGTGTTGATAATACAATGCCGGGCCAATGTATTGTCATGTAATATGAGAAAAACATGATTGGGTTGTTATGATTTACAGTATATAATGTGATATATCGACTCTCATGGACACTCAAGTGTTGCGTTTGACTGTGAGGCGTGCTATAAATATTAGTGATCAGCAGCAAGAATTATAGAATTATTATACCTACATTGAGAGCTATTGAAAAATTTGGATTTCTTGTTTTACTTACAGTCCAGCGTACATAATGCAATGTCACGCTTCGCTGGTTTTCATATTATGTTCCACTCAATGAGAAGCCGAACAGAAGTCTTCAATAATGCTACGGATTTGTGAATTTGAGAATTTGTCTTTGTTAAATGAACCATGCTTTATTTATTAAGACTGTGCCAGGCTCTAACAGTAAAACAATTTGCAAAACAACAAGAAATGAGCCCATTTGATTGACAAACCGTCGAAAAATATTTTTCGTACAAAACATTCAGGTGAAAACAAGTGTTTTACCGAAATTCACAATCTAAACGTCTGGGTATAGGTCTGCTATCCTAATCAAGGAATATAATGAGATGCCTGCAACTTCTATACATAGCACATGAAAACTCGTGGTCATTAATGGAGTGTGCTATGTCACTGAAAAGCTGCCTCTTAAAGTATTACATTTCAGGGAATGAGAGCGCTCCCATGCTTTAACACTGACATTTCCTTGTGATTGCTTCACATTTTATTGCAGAAACATGGTTTACTCCAGCCTTTGCAATCCACATACAGGGAGAATCACAGTTCTGAAACTGCACTCGATGATATGTTAAGATATTCAGATAATGGGAATGTAGTATTTCTTGCACTTTTAGATCTGAACGCATCAGGATAGATGTTGCTTCTCTGAACTGGTTTAGGTCGTATTTAAAAGACGGTTGTGTCAAATTTTGCTGCTGTGCTGCTACCCTGGCTGTAGATTGTTCTGTATCTCAGGGCCCAGTTCTGAAATCCCACGAATACCACATCTGCATCCTACCGCTTGGTTTGTTACCACGAAAGCTGACTCTGGTGTCTCATTTCTTTCTAGATAATTCCCAAATGCGGAAGCCAGTGAAACCTCGTTCAGCAGTTAAACGTTTTTAAGAAAATCGCTTTTAGCATTGACTTTGTTGTAAAGTGGCTGTTTAATAAGAAACTCCAACTGAACAGGAGTAAAATCGAGCTTATTATTATTTTCGGTCCCTGAAATTAAACACCACATTTACGTTGACCGTTTATTTCTGGATAGTGAGTTGTTCAAGCCTCTGATTTCACATGTTAATCATATCAAATCGGATTTTATTACTTGAATTGGATACAGAAGGTTCATCCATTTTTTGCCGAGGAAACAGCTGAAGCAAGATTTCAATGGGCAATACAGACTATAGCAATGGCATCTTGGTAGACCTTCCTGACTGTATTTTCAACCAATACAGTGTCTTAGGATTGCATAATAATGGCTATTGGCTCTACCACATTACCCTGGTCTTGAAGGAGTTACAATGGTCTCAAGTTAGGTAGCACGTCAATTTCAAAATTCTGATGTGATGGATAGATAACTGGATACATGGATGCATGGATGGATAGATAGAGAGAGAGAGAGAGAGATAGATAGATAGATAGATAGATAGATAGATAGATAGATAGATAAATGAATAGATAGATAGATAGATAGATAGATAGATAGATAGATAGATAGATAGATAGATAGATAGATAGATAAATAGATCACTTTTATCTTTATTATGTTCTCAAATTTAAGATGAGGAGCGCGTGTACGGTTATGCCCGATTTGAAATCAGCGATGAGACAGCGACCTACCAGAAGTTTATATTTATAACTTGGGTAGGCCCAGGTGTTAGGCCACTAAAGAAAGCGAAAGTCAGCACAGACAAGGCTTTCCTTAAGGCAATTCTAAAGGTAAAATCGAGTTTAACTTAAACCCTTTTGAGCTTCATGATACCTGTATCTTTAGCATGAGTGTAGTACTTGAAAGTAAACGACAGAAATCTTGATGCTGATAATGGCGCTGCTATCAGTTGTTTATTTGTGTCTAAATGCATCATATTGCATTTATGAAAAATTAACATTCATCTAGTTCAATGTGGGTTGTGTCAGTTTATATGTTTATTTTATTTTTCTTAATATTCCAACACCCTTTCTCTTTTAATTTCTAAACATCAGCTCAAAATTAAAAACATGTTAGGCTATTCAATTTTTTGGCATTTGGCCTGAAATCAATATCTTTGCCGATTTAGGCAAGACTTGAAATTTGAAGAAAAACTATGCTTGTAGATTTAAGCAGAATCACAGAACACAGATACATTCATAAATATCTTGAGTTTTAGTTTATTGATCTTTCATCTCAATGTCGGCCTCAAAAAATCTCAATTGCAATTGCAAGGTACCACAGTAATCTAGGCTATTTATATGGCATATAATCTTGTAAATATTAAAAAAACTGAAACATTCACTTACCTGCTGTAGCCTTTAATTTACCTTACACACTGTCCGAGTCGAATAAAACATTCAAAAATAACAGTCACGCTAATTGGGCAGAATTTCATACCACAAAGTATTATTGTTCATAACTGAAATTATACTACTTAAACAATGTTGGAAACATCATCTTCATTCGTTTTTCTCTTGAATTTTTCTAGTATTTACATTCTTTAATATGTGAACCATGCTCTTAAATAACTTGTATAGAAGATACCCAGGGATTGCAAATATCGTAAGTACAAATACAAGTATATTAGATATAAAATTTATAAGACCCTCTTTTATGCCATGTAATGTTATTCTAGACAAGAATTCGGGGACAGACATTGTAACGTTTTTTATTTTCGTTACCAAAGTAAATACATTTGGTAGAAACCATGACAAAATAAATCTCAGTAATAATCTTAACATTTCTAGTGCTTTCTTCTTTAATGTAACCAATATCTCAGAAAACTTAGGAATAAGTGTCCTTTGTATAGCATTTAACAGTTTCCTCCAGTGTTCATGTACAAAAGGTAATAGGACGGATGCCACGAATAACCCTGTATGTTTCCATACATCCATCATTTCTGAAAGAAATCGGTTGATAAATGCCTTTGCTATATTCAAACACATGACTATATTTGGAGCAATAACCTGCTGTATCACATTTCTTATTTCTAGTGCTAAGTGATACAATCGAGGAAATAGAACCTGCTTAACATATCTCATTGAAATGACCCAAGCAGAAACTACTTTTGGGAGAAGCACCTGGTCCAGGAAAGGCACTAATCCATTTAATAGTTTTGCGATCCATGGATTAATAACAGTTGAAATGAAAGTATAAATATAGTTGCAAACTTGAATAATTTTAGGTATAAGGGTGGTTACGATAGCTTCTATAGCATACTCATACGCTTTGCTAAGGTTTAGAATAACAAAAGAAATAAACCGACACATGTTTGTCCATAAAATTGTAGAAAGGATAGTTAAAAAGTTTACTACGTGTTTCAATACAGAAATTATTACAATTTCTAAATAAAGCCATGTAGAAGCGATGACTATCTTCATCTGCGTCCATATTGTAAGAATAGAACTTATAATGTGTCTCCACATGAAAATGATAAAAATCTTTAATCTGACCCATGCTTTAATTATTTTCGGTATCAAAACTGTGGTTGTCAGATGTTTCGCTACCTTCCATATTTGAGGTATACGTTCGTAAACAGCAAAAGTACAACTGATTAAAACGGCTTGGATTTTCTTTACAGTAATCATTAGCCAGTACATACACCAATCTATTACTTGGCCAATAGCTGTTAAGAAAATATAACTCGTTAATTCCTTCAGTCGTGGTAGTATTTTTGCTGATAAAACAATTCTTATGTTTGTCCACATATTCCAAAGTCGTGGAAATAGAAACAAGTCTACGAATAATTTTGTGCGTACCCATAAATCATGTACGATTGGAAGAATTGTCCGGCCTGTAAATAACATTATGTTCCTCACTATTCCATTAACGATATCCACTAACCACGGCATCATTAAATTCACCTTATCGCATAGAATATTGATGACGACATTGGCCTTTTCATTACATTTTAGAAATATAGTAAATACAATTGATGTTAAAAGTTTAATATTTAACCATACTCTTTCAATGGGAATATGTCCAACAAGGAATTTGGTACTTGTCCAAAGCTCACTCATCATATTTACCGCACATTCTATAATGAAAACTGACGTTTGTTTCCAGTAGTTTAAAACTGCAGGAAACAAAACAAAGCTGCTGAACTGAGTCGCCCGTTTACACAATTCCCACAATTCGGTCATGTATTGAAGTGCAGTTTGTTTCAATAAGTCGCTGCTAATTCTCCAAATCTTTTCGATCCTTGGTAAAATTATTAGTCTAACAAATTCTGTAATGGCGTTCCACATTTCTGGCCAAAGTAATAGCACGTGATTTATAAACTCTGAAATAGCTCTTGTGACGTTATCCAACATAGGGTAGAGCACTACGGATAAAAAGGCCGCTGTGTTTATCCTAACCGTAGAAATCAATCGAAATACAGTTGAACGAAAAATATCTGCCATGATTACGTCAAGAAAACTTTTCGCTCTGATATCGTTTTGCTATTTTACAAACATGCTATGCAGTAGTATCTGCTACGTTGGTAAATTCTACCGTATTATATGTTTACATTTATTATTTAATAATTGTTTCACTTTTCTATTCCTCATATACTGGATTGCTTCAGTACGCACGCTGCTTTTAGCTTACTGATAAAGCAGACTTACAGATACATAGAGTAAACAAAGCGCTTGACTATTATCGTGCGTGGAGTGCAATAGTGACACATGATTTATTATTGTACTTGAAAAGCTTTACTTTCCCAGTGTTACTAAGTTCGTATTAGAAAGCGAAATTTCTATTTTTTCTTCAAAGTGTTTCTGTGCAACTAGTCAAAAACTCGAATACCTAAAAAAAAGGACCATTTATATGAGTGTTGGGGGATATCCATCCAAGTGCTGTGTAAAATTTAGAAGCTAAAGATGCCTTAGATGTTTTTGGTATTGATAACAATTTTATAACAAAAATAAAGCACCAATGACCTTCTGGCTGTAACAAGTTGCACGTAAACAGTTAGCTGTTGTATAATCAGGCAGTACTTTGTTCTGTGGCGCTCTGCGTGCGGTAAAAAAATCAATACGAGCTATTTGGGCTATTTGGTAGTAAGGCAGGAATATATAAAAAGGACAGCTTCTCACGATTATGTGTTTTAATTATTTTCAAGGTAGGATTGTGGGAAAAATATACAACTGGTTGCTTAATTTCTAAAAGCGTTACACTTTTGAAACCTCACTATAGTCCTCATCGCCCACGTCTGAATTTCCGAATTTTTTCACCAATTCCCACCCTTCTTTCTCTTTCTCTCTCTCTCTCTCTCTCTCTCTCTCTCTCTCTCTCTCTCTCTCTCTGTCTCTCTTTCTCTCTCTCTCTTCCATCTCAATATTTCTTCCCATCTCCCTATCCTATCTCTCCCTCTCCCTCTCTCAGTCCCCTCTCTCTCTCTCTCTCTCTCTCTCTCTCTCTCTCTCTCTCTCTCTCTCTCTCTCTCTCTCTTCTTTCTCTCTCTCTCTCTCTCTCTCTCTCTTTCTCTATCCATCTGTCTATCTCTCTCAATGCCAAATCTCTCAAAGATTTGTTTTATGCAAATGTTAACAATGTAGAAGCTCTAGTTTCTTCAGTTATTCTCCTTTTCAATGACTGAATCAATATATAATTATCTTTCATTTACATGAAACCTTATAACACTTACCAGATAGCCCTTGATTACGCAATGTACTTAAGTATAATAACTACGGATTTACAGATAGTAAATTATTTGCATTTTATTTCAAGTACGTGCTAGATCAAGATCAAAACTAGACCGTTTTCGCTACCGAGTAGTGAAAATTACACTTGGGACCACAAAACACATTGTCTTTTAGGTCGAAAGGGCCGAAAATAAGTTTTCGCTTTCCCCAATCGTATCCGAGATAATGGTCAACTTCCGGCCGCCGAGGCACTTCTTGCATATGGCCTTTTAGGCCCAAAGGGTAAAATAAGCTCAAATTCGTTCTATCTCTAACCTTTTTCAAGATATTGGTCAACTTTCGATTTTTGATATTGACAATGACCCGAGGATGTCAATCATTCTCTAAGGTTATGGTTAAAAATGTAGCTGTGACGGTGTCTAATCACCCTCTATCAGTGAACCAAATTTTGTCACTCTTATATTGGGAAAAACCCAAACGCTGAAGCCAACTTAAAACTTGCACACGCATGCTGTGATGGCTTTCATTGAGAGTTGGGCGATCAATACACCGAGGCTGATATCATGCAAGTTTAAACTACTGCTCTCAGCTTCTTGCGCCGGTTTCGTAAATTTTTGTGTCGTTTTTTAATTGAAAAATTAAGCGAATTCAAAAAAAATACAGGAGGATCAACAAGACATACTGAAGTTTATTATATCCAAAGTTCAACTTCCTAATCCTGATGGACTAGTTTCACAGACAAACTAAAAAACGAAAAAAACATGCCATAACTGCGGCTAAAATTTTTGTACAAATTCAATACAATAATGAATACCTTTTTTTACAAAGCATGTAAATCGGCGATCTTTTCAATGCTTTTATATATTTTTTCATTTTCTCCTGTAGAAACAGAGCTTGAATAA
Organism: Protula sp. h YS-2021; assembly: GCA_949752745.1. Classification (NCBI taxonomy): domain Eukaryota; kingdom Metazoa; phylum Annelida; class Polychaeta; order Sabellida; family Serpulidae; genus Protula; species Protula sp. h YS-2021. The sequence continues at coordinate 84,510,835 of OX457027.1, read as the reverse complement.
TATGACAATTTGCTAGAATTCCAGGTATATCTATTGACTATGAATCTTATCGAAGATACTTCAGTTCTCCTCTACCTCTCTAATTCTCTCTTTCTCTCTCTGTCTCTCTGTCTCAGTCTCTCTCTCTCTCTCACACACACACTCTGTAGTTCTCTGTCTCTCATTTCCATATCTCTCTGTCTCTCTGTCTCTCTCTCTCTTTGTCTCTCTCCCTCGCTCTCTCTCTCTCTCTCTCTCTCTCTCACTCACTCTCTTGCTCTCCATCTCTCTCTTTCTCCCTCTCTCCATATCTCTCCGTCTCTCAGACGCTCTCTCCCTCTCTCTCTCTCTCTCTCTCTCTCTCTCTCTCTCTCTCTCTCTCTCTCTCTCTCTCTCTTTCTCTCTCTCTCTCTCTCTGTCACTTGAAAATTATGGCATTTTTGTCTAAAAAGTCTAACTTTGATAAGGACTCTTTATTGTCTATTGTCCACACATGTTGTTTAAGTATTAAACGTATTGCATGTAAATGGACCAAGGATTCTCTAAATGAGATGCTAAACTGTGCACATGTTCCAGAAAACTGCAATGTCAGAAAGTGATAAATAAACCCCACGAACCTCGTTTTACGAAATTATGAAAACTTTGAAAATAGTTTTTATTCAATGCATTGTATATCGTATGGATACACTTACCTGCAAGTAAAATTTCATATTTTTTTGCTCTCGCACAGCCGAGGAATTGCGTGAAAAAGAGCAGAATATGCTTTTTCGTGACTGATAAATACAGGTCTATGCGCACTGAATGTGAATATTCCAATGTGTGTCGAGAAGATGAAATTTTAATGTGTTCAAATTCTCGCACTGCATAATAGAAGGCGTGATCGTATCATTACGAATGTTATGGCACATAACGTTTAAAAAAGTCTTTAGGAAAATTTTAAATTTATAAGTCTTCAAGGTTCCAAGTTTAATTTTCGCTAGTCGGCAATGAAAACGGTCTAGTTACAAATATTTTGGTACTTTTTCAAATTCATACTCCATTTTAACTGAGATATTCTTATCCTAGAGGGCCGAAATTTGACTTCTATGTACATATTTGGCAATGTAGTAATGCTATTTCGACTCGATTAAACCAATATTTGTCTTAAGCCACTTTTTCCAAAATCGACCTTGTCATTACGAACATGGAAAGGTACAGGTAAATATGTAACATAAGGACAAAAGTTCTGTCTATGTGAAGGGATTGGGATCTGTGGCGGTGGAAAAAATTCTTTGGAACTTAAAATGTTAAAAATAATAAAGCGTGACCATTTCGCTTCATTTTAGACCAAAAATCAATTTTCTAACTGAACAGGTAATCGCACAGTCGGAATAGGGTCATCCTCGCTAAAAAAAAGTGTACACTTTTTATTGAGTGTATGATTTATTCGTTTAACTGTAAACGCTGTGTAAAACGTAAACGTAAGAAAATGTTACATACACTTGACTACGCCTTATTCTAATGGGCATTTCTTATGACTTAATAGTGGGTCACACTATTCCACGAGGAATTGCGTGAAAAACAGCAGAATATGCTTTTTCGTGACTGATAAATACAGGTCTATGCGCACTGAATGTGAATATTCCAATGCGTGTCGAGAAGTTGAAAAGCGAGGCCGTGTCGAGGACCAATATATATATATATATCCACTAGGGATATCGATGTGCTTATATAGTCTTCTGCCTTTATACTTAGGAATATTGTAATATTGTAAAGTCCTCAGATAGGGACTATAAGAAACACTGTATGAGCACGTCGAATTAATAGCAATCCTGGGTTAAAATAAATATGACTGTGATGTATGTTTGAAACTTGATGTAAAGCGGTTTGAGCAGTTGCTTCAACCGGAAGGTCGCTATATAAAAACCCACCATTATTATTATCGATAAACAAATGTTTGCAACCCATTCGAAACCAATTTGCAACCCATTCGAAGCGTTGGTTATACGACGAATAATCGACATCTACCCAATGTCGCCAGCTAGACATTATTTTGATTTCTGTAATCAACAAAACCCAACAGTGCGACGTCTTTAAAACGTTGATAGATTGAACATCACGTTTACCGGGATGAATCAATTATTGTAACGTCATAAGAGTTAATGTGAATCCATAGTCCCTTTTACAGATCGAGCGCCATTTGAAAATGACGGGGACAAGGCGGTCTAGAAAAGGTTATAAAACAAACCACAGGTTGACAAAAGTATCTTAGTTTCTTCCCTCTATAAAATGGCGCCCGATCTGTAAAAATGATAACAACAATAAAAAGGTCCCTCTTTGTTATTCAAACGTTCAATTTTCTACTCCGTTGTGTTGGGGAGCCAAGTGAAGACGAGGAAATGGAAAAATAAAGAAAACAGAAGAAAATGGTAGAGAACTTCGGAAAAATCTTTGCTGTAGCGTTGAATAAGCTCCAAAAATCGATGCATAAGTATCCCAAAAACACATCTGGGGAACTCTTGTTGATGTGCGATGTTTTGACTTGCATTTGCAAACCATTCGAAAGGTTGATTATTCTTTGGATAGTTTATGTCGACATCTGCCAGTTTTCGTCAGCCAGCGTTAATGAAACAATGTTTACTGGGAAGGATAAATCATTGCAAAGTCGTAAGAGTTGATATGACGCCATTTAAAAATGGAAGGGTCCCTCTTCATTATTCAAAAGATCAATTTTCTAGCTAATTGTTCTAAGGAGTCAAGTGGAAACACGAAAATGGCAAAATGAAAAAAGTAGAAGAAAAGAAGTAGAGAACTTCGAATTTCGAAATAAATCATAAATCTCTTTCAAACATAACAGTTGAAATATTCCCAAAAAATAATACGAAGGATATAGTTGGTAAGCGGATATAGATGATAAACCAAATGCTAACTTGCAGTCAAACAAATTATAAAAACAACCTAATAACATTTATGCATGTGAAATTAACTATTTTGTATTCTTGTTCTGTACTTTGGCCACTGATTATTTGCGTAAAGTTGAAGTTGCATTTTTTCAGTTTCAGGAGTTCTATGCACTCCTCTCACTAAGTTACCTCGCAGTGTGTGGTGTAGAGTTTGGCATAGTGATAAACTTGCCTTTACTGTTCTCTTGTGAAACCATTCCGGTTGATAAATCACACATTTCATGTGCATCCATGACACAAATGTGGCCACATTTGCAGGCTATTGCCAAAACACCCATGCTTGTAGCACACTTAGACGTTTCTCTGTTGATTGGCTACATTTGTTCTCAGGCTGCCATGCCTCGCGAGGTCGTTGCTTGTTCTGAGCCCTCGGATCCATTTGATCAACCTACGGACTTGGCCGGGAAATTATTGGTATTACTGACTAATCGTACCTTCCCATTCAGGCATATGGCTATCGAATTATGACCTTGTCGTATCTCACTGAAAAGAATGTGACCTTTGCAGTTGATTATTTTCACCAAGAGACATACTTAGAGCCGGATTTCTTCCTCAGGGTCAGGGACTTTCGATCTATGATAGAACATTTCTCGATAAAATGAGTCGCAACATCGTGCAGCCAACGGATGGCTTTTATCAAATTCCGATACCATTCAAGTTGTTGCACCTGCTCTCGCTAACAGCCTTACTCAAGCATACCGGCGCATCAGATGTCCGAAGAACCGAATGATGATAGACGACCTCTACGCTTCAGAATACGTGAAGTTTGTAGAGGACATCATTGATCAGGGGTACTGTGAACCAGTTCCTGAGTTGGAATTTAATGCTCTGAACGCCCGGTTTTTTTAAACCACGGTGTTGTCAACACTACGAAGAAAAAACCTCGAGTAGTGTTTCACTGTTCTGCTCGTCACCAAGGTGTTTCGTTTAACAGCTGCTTATTGTCAGGGCCAGACCCAACCAATCGTTTATTTTTATTTGGAGTGTTATGTCGTTTTAACAAAGAGCCCGTGGCGCTTACTTGCGACATAGCCTAAATATTCAATCATTTCAAGGGCCTACCATAGTATCAGGATTTTCGACGGTTTCTGTAGTTTCTTGAAGGGGGTCTCGAGTTAGAAATCATTCAGTTGCACATGACTGTACACCTGTTTGGTGCTTCTAGCTCACCTAGCTGCACAAACTATGGAATCAAAGCTATCGCCTCTCATTATTCACCGTACTTCAGCGATGACAAGAAGGACTTTACTCACAACGACTTCTTTGTCGGTGATGGCTTAAAGTCCCTGTGGTCGGTTGATGAAGCAGTTAGTCTGATCACAAGGACAGTTGCTCTGTGCAAGAAAGGTAACCTTAACTTTGTATAAGGTCGTCTAATACTCGCAGAAAGGTTTGAGATCAGTAGATTCTACAGGCCATTCTCACGGTTTACCGATTGAGAGGGCTATCGATATTGAATGCAACATACAGGACGAATGTGTTCTTCTTTAAGACCGATATCAAGGACAAGGCTTTCACTCATCGACTGTTGTCTGTTGTAATGTCAATGTGCGACCCACTCCCCAGCAAAAATTTATTTCTATATCTCGTCTAATACTAGTCTAATACTCGTCATTACGAGTTTTAGATGAGTTTCAGGATGTAAAACTGGTCGGAATCTCGTATTTATTTTCTTGCCCAGTTTCATACGAGATATCAAATTTTGTCATAAACGAGTTTTGGACGACTTTCTGATTTTATGTCTTTCACACACATTTCGTTTTGTGCAAAAGTCAATATAGAAATATGTTTATTGTTTTTTTTTTTATTTCGTCAAATTCTTTCTGCAGTTAACAAGAAAAGCTTGTTATCCTTTAAAAAATAATATTAATCATTGGTTTCTATATCTCGTCTAATACTCGTCATTACTAGTTGTAGATGAGTTTCAGGATGTAAAACTGGTCGGAATCTCGTATTTATTTTCTCGCCCAGTTTCAGACGAGATATCAAATGTTTTGTACTGGAGCATTATGAAAAATCAGTATTGTTGGGTGTCGTGTATTGGAGCGTCATGGGAAACCATGTGTTCTGAATACCATTTTCAAATAAATTGGCAAATTTTAGATACTAATAAAGATTTAAATATATAATTTTAAAATCTAATATTGACTTTTAGGTATCATTCATTTGATTTAAGTTTTAGTTTCAGGGGTGGGGGCGGGGGGAGGTCAATTTACGCTCTTTCTGTAGTTCTAGCTAAGAATATTATTTGCCTCGATCAACTAATCCCAACCATATAACCACTATGAAAGCAAAATGCGCGTTTTTTTATAAAACAAATAATTTTAAAAGCACCACTAAACAAAAACAGGAAAATGTGAAAAGTAAACTGTTCGGGATCACGTAGAAACAACATATTGGTAGCCGAATAGGTCGTAGTTAATCGGATGCGTGGTGGCGTAGAGGTAAGGTCGACGCGTAGGATGCCAAAGGTCCCGAGTTCAATCCCAGCTAGGTACAAATGTAAGTTGTGTGTTGTAGTGTTGTCTGAATGATTTCGTACATGCGCTTTCATATATAACGAAAATAAAACTTTTTTTGAAGGTTTTTTAAGGTTTCGAAAATAAATAAAGGTAACTAATCCGATCTTTTGCATTAAAAATACTCGTCTGGAACTAATCTATATCCCGTTTCCTCGTCTGAAAAGTAATCTGAAACTCGTCTAAAACACATGACCAGAAATAGACGTGTTTCAGACATTTCAAAATAGACTAGATGTAGACGAGAAAAACACGTCTATAACTCGTGCGCAAACACATTTGAATCTCGTCTAAAACTCGTAAATATGTTTGCTGGGTCGGTTTGCGGCTCCTATTGCCTTATCGGGTAAACGCATTTTACAGCAGCTGTGTGTTTTCGGTGGAACGAGCCCATTTCAACAGAATTAGAGCATCAGTAGAAAGCACGGCTAGAGGATCTTAAACAATTTTCTCGCCTTCGAATACCGCGATGCATTACACCAACAATCACCTTCGTTTCGATCGAGTTTCATCATTTTTGTAATGTCCGAGTTGTAGGACAGAAAAGTTTAGTTCACGTGATGCTCGTAATGGCAAAGGCTCGGGTAGCACCTGTAAAGCATACTACTGTTCCCAGATTAGATCTATGAGCAGCTGAATTGGCTGTTAAAGTTTCTTTGCAACTGGAAAATGAGTACAATTATCCACAGGCGTGTTCTGGTGTGACAGTAAAGCCGTTCTCAGTCATATCGCCAATTCGTCAAGGCAGTTTCACAGTTTGGTGGCCAATCGAATCTTCTTTATTCCAACACACACGAATTCCAGTCAATGGAATTACGTGCCTTCGTAAAAAATATAGCCTCTCAGCTTCTCTCATCTAGATGGCTTCAAGGGCTGGAATTTCTGTGACAAACCTCCATTACTCCGTCTGATAACTCAATACACAATCTTCAGCAGGCCGACCCAGAAATCTGTTACGCTAAGTCTTTTGCAACACAGACTTCGGATACAGCTCATCGACCTTCATTTATTAAAGGGTTCTAATCGCTGAAATTCTTAATACGCGTGGTTGTTTGAGACATCAGTATTAGAGTCAAGGGTCAGCATGAATATCTAAGGTCTGCGGAATTGCAACGCGCCGAAAATGTTCTAGTGCGCTATATGCAAGGTAGAGAATTTCCCAATAAACTACGTACTTTATCTAGGGCTAATCCATTGTCTAAGAAACACTCACTGAACACACTGCAGCCGTTTGTTGACTTGGAAGGTATAATATGCGTTGGTGGGAGATTAGGCAAATCGAATATGCCAGACAGTTTAACCCCCCCTCCATATTACTTCCAAAGGCACACCACTTTACTCGAATTGTGTTTCTGCACTACCACGAAAGAGTGTACCATTCTTGCACAGGAATGACTCGAGACACTTACTTTGTGAGGGCCAACAACGCGTTGATAAGAGTTTGGTCGGAGCTTCGCGATTAAAAGGTAAAAACATTTTTACTCAATAATGGAGCAGTGGGAGTGCTTTATTCAGTCAGTGGTTTCAATGTTTAATAACCCCCTGTGTCAGACTACCCATATACTAGACGAAGAATTGCTTTGGACCAGAAATTATGGCCATACTTAATGACAGGCCGTTGTCGCTTGAAAACGTCAGTGACCCAACAGCACAGAACTCCAAATCACTTACTATGCTTCAAATTTCGTGCCATTGTTGCTTTCCTGGTTAATTCATTGAAGCCTAACTGTACTCGGTGAAACATTGGCGCAGGATACAGCATCTGTGCATTTGGTCTCGCTTTCGTCATGCGTACGTACATGCGTACATTTTGCAAGTTCGGAATAAATGTACTCATTTTCAAATCTCGAAAATGTACGAAAAGATACCTAGAAATAAATGGGGCCTTTCCCGCGTTTCGGACGACGTTTTGGTTAGACGTGTTGAAATTATATTTGGTGATCGTGGTCTTGCTAAACACGGAAAACGCGCCCATATGCAGTCGGTTCTGTAGCGTCCTGTCGCAAAGCTGATTCGGTTGGTTTGTGCTTGATTCTATCCGGGGACATCCCCGTCGGGAAACCTCGGTTATTTGTGTATAAGGTGTTTCACGTGCTAAGATGCTATACGTGTACGAGATGTTTTACCTGCTGACCTTTGAAAAAAATAATCTTAATTTTTGGGAAGTCATGTGACAGATACCGATAATTGTTTTTCTTTATTTACCTTTGAAACACCCTGTATTTTAGATGACTATGTTCAAGGTACATTTAATCCGTTTAGTTGGCAATATTTGTGAGAATAAAGTCAAAGACAACAAAATAATGACTCCGGAACGTAGAATCGAGGAGTTAGAGCAGTACGTTAGAACGGATGATATTATCATCCAAGGTCTCTACACGAAACACAAAAGTTACGCTAGAGCCGCCTTATCCGGACATATGGATAATGGAGAAAGCAACGCTCCTCCAACGAACTGATGCAACTAAAGGATAAATTTGTGAACTTTTTGTCAGCCAAAGGAAAAAACCTGGACAAGTGGGAGATATACGCCTGTCATTCACTAGCCTGAAAGAAAAAATGCGACAAGCCCAAAATCGTGCTCCAATTTGTCAATCGCAAGTCCAAAATTAAAGTGCTGAGATCTGCAAAAAATCTATGTGGTACTAATGTATATGTAAACAAACATTAAACAAAAAGAAACCAAAAGAATGCATACAAGGTCCTGAACTACAAAAACCTGGACATATACAGGCAACGTGGATAAGAAATTGCCATGTGTATATTAAGACAAACGGCACTGAAGACTCAACATGAACATACACTATAAATGATGAACAGGACTATGAGAAGCATGATATTGGAGCAGTTGTGTAATTGCAAACCTGTTGTGTGTAATTATCGACCTTTCTTGTATATAGCCGCTTGGAGTTTAGGAATAGAAATCTGTAAGGTTTTTGCGAAGGTAAATCTTTTATGTGTTGTCTGTAGACATAGAAGTAGGAAATGTGTGTGCTTTATTTTGCCATTATACCTGAAACCAATGGTTTCTTCTAAATGCCCAGTTTGTTCTCAAGACATTCTTGGTACATACGTAGTATGTGAAATATGTAAAACATTCCTGCATTGTAAATGTACTGGTATGAAAAGAAATATTCTGCAGACTCAATTAAAAAACAAAGAATACTTTAATTGTTCATCATGCCTAGAAAATGTCCCTTTCCGAAACATCTGTGATGATGAGTTTAACTTTTGCACTCCAGTATAGATGGTACATAGATGGTACAATACGTTTATTTGATCTAAGGGAAACTGCAATAGACTTCACTATTTTGAATACGCTGACTATAAATAGTATGACGTTCAAGGTGAATTAGATCCAGATAATAACTTTTATACCGCCACTATCCAAGACTGTAGATACTAAACTGGTAATGATTTCTCTTATAAGATCAAAAGCATAGAATTATTCATTTGAACACCAGAAGCTCACGAACTAATTTTGATCAATTGTTAGGTTTTATTGATCAATTGTTAGGTCTTAAACGAAAGTTTCATATTATAGCGAACTCGGAAATATGGTTGACCGATCATGATAATTTAAATGAATACAATATAAGTGGTTATGAATGTGTCACCATAAATCGTACCAACAAAAAAAGGTGGTGGTGTGTCTTTATATGTAGAAAATATAATTAAATTTCATAAGCTTAATAAATTTTTCATGCCATTGCAAGACTTACTTGAGTATATAACAATAGAAATTATTGTACCTCAAGCATATTGTTGTAAGCTGCTTACATAGATATCCCGGACCTATATAGAAAAGTGTATTGAATTCGTAGACAAATTGCTCAGTGATGTCCAACATAAATCAGTTTTTTGTGGTGATTTTAATATTAACTTGTTGAATTGTGAAACCCACTTTTATACAAAGGATTTTCTTGATATATTTTATAGTTACCGTCTGTTTCCACCCATAAATAAGCCAACTAGAATCACAAGTGACTCTGTAATCCTAATAGATAATATCTTTACTAAAGCTATCAACAACAACGTAACAAATAACCTATTCATAAGCGATGTAAGCGACCATTTAGTGTATGCAACTGTTCAGGCTTAAGAACCCCTAAACAGAATAAAAGTACATTGTAAATGAACATACATTATCTTTACTAAACCGTGATCTAGAAGCATGTAACTTGGAAAACGTATTAGCTGAATCCGACGCAAATGTAGCGTATGACAAATTTATAAACATATTTAAAACCTTTCATAATAAGCGCTGTCCTCGGAAAGCTGTTAGTAGTAAATCAAAAAAGTTGCGCAAACCATGTATGACAAATGGTTTAGTAAATGCTTGTCATAAAATTCATAAACTATATAAAACCTTCGTTAACTATAGAACCGTAGGCAATGAATTAAAATTTCAAGGGTATAGAAACAAATTAAATAGCAATAGCAATACGACAATATTAAAATTACATGGAAAATTTTAAATAATGTTCTAAAACGTACTCAGACAGTATCCAGTCTACCAAATACATTAAGTGACTCTCAGGGTAAAACTGTCTCAGGTGAAAAGTGCATTGCAAATGGGTTTACCAATTTTTTTGTTAATGTAGGGCATAATTTGGCAAGAACAATAGACAATCTAAATGGCGATGTCTTCAAATATCTAAACGATAGAAATTTAAATACTATGCTTTTAAGGAATGTGGATGAAAACGAAATAATTAAAATCGTTAAAGAGTACAATGCAACAATGCAACTTCAGAAAATAAACCTCGAAATAAAAAAATCAATATTCAGTTGCTTTGAGTTATTCCCTCTTCACTTGATATGTTTATTTAATTTCTGTAATCCTTTGACGCAACGTTTTTTAACAAATTAGTAAGTTGGCTAAAATGGATCTTGATATTTCAAATTTATTGGTAATTTGTTGACATTGATATCGCAATATTTCTTTTTCTTCACTCTGCACCCTAGAGGATAACATAGGGCTGTTGTCCGTAAGGCTTGAAAGCTATTTTACCTGGCATATTATATTATATTATTTAATATTTTATGCATTTAATGCTTTATATTATGAATGTGTATGTCGCAAAGGGGTAATTGTTTTCAAATGTAACATTTCTGTAAACCGCAGTGATGAATATTATTGCAAAGTTTTTATTTCATAATTACTAATAATCGTCTTTTGTTTTCGTTTTTTTTTTCAGTTTAACGTTGTCGTTGTCATTTTTATTCTGAATAAAGGCGTAAACGATTGTTTCATGTTTTCCTCGACCTCTGCGGTCACAATGGCAGTAAATAGAAACCAAACTAAAAAAGTTGCTCATACTGCACTTGAAATATGTGCCATTCGGGATGACCTTCCACATCATAAAAACTCTTATACGTACCAGTTTAAATACAACTGACGTTTGTACTCGTACTTGGAAACAAACAGGCAAAAACAAAAACAAACATGGAAGACATAGGCGAGATATCTGCATTTTACTTGAGGCCGTCAAACTACAAAAACAATTGAGTTTTAGAAATGTTTTCAGCACATTGCGCCCTGCCAAATGCACTATAATAATAAAGTCTAATCTACTCCAATTAATAAATAGACGGGATATTTGAATAATCCTGCAGTTTTTTTGTTTTTTTTTTTGGGGGGGGGGGTTAACGCTGCATAGACGTCACAACAAGATAGGATCAGCGTAAAACTTTCGGTTGATTTTTGAAGGCAAGAAAACATTTGTCGAAACTGGATGGACGTCGATTATCCAACGCCTACTCAAGATTACGAGAAGGTTACAAATGGCAGTCGAAAGAACGTGATATTACTGGCGTGAGGAAAATATTAATCTAGAATCGTCATCTAAGCAGTAAAAATCATACTGTATTGTAGTCTACCCCCTTTTCCGTCAAAGTACCCCAACCATTGAATCATTCGGTACAGTGGAGATGTAAGAACTTAATTTTTATGAAAGAAAAGCTTGGGTTCTCCGATATTTCCGGTCCTCATTTTCGTATATTGTCATGAGCGTTAACATGATGAGGTTCTTGTTTTGTTATCTATACAAAGTCAATTTATTTTTCGACCTCTATTCAATGTTGTGGCAAAGACGTTAATTACACGTCGGAAAATTTGGGTTTTCGTTACGACCAAAAGCAACTCCTAAGCAACGCTACAAATCCCGAGTCCATTAAAAGACATGTCAAAGGTGCTGATTACATATTGATCTGCCAGATTTGACGTTGCGTATGGGTCTGATCGGCGTTGTAACCTCAAATCGACGTTCTATCAGAATATTTACTGTGAACACAATATGCTAATTCTAAGCTCATTATTTAACTTTGCGTCATGCTGTCTAAATGTTACTTACTTAAACCTTCATTTTTCATAACTTTAGTGAAAATCATAAAAAAATAATGACTTAATTTTCCTCACTTCTTCATAAACTTCAATAAAATCACCTTCTTCCACAAAACTGGCGAACAAAAAAAACACATTTTCAATCTCCGATCACGTCATAACACATATATGCTGCTTGCGAACAACGATCATTGCCCTTTGCCCGCAATATACAAAATGGTCTTATGCCTCTTTTCATAGTGTTAACTTTGTCGAAACCATCCAAAGAAAGATACATTTTTGTGTATAAGCTATTCATTTTTCTGAGATTATAAAAAGAAAACAATCACAAACAGACATATGTAACTATTACTTAATCCGAGTCCACACTGATCTAAATCGTTGATGTCTAGTCGCCGTGACAATTAATTTTTTCCTGCGAAAGCCTTACACATTTCGAAAGTATGTCCCAGTGTGTATATGTGTTTGTGTATATGTTTATATCTTGTATTTTATACTTCCATTTTGCACGGCGTTCAAGTGTACATCTCAGCAGAATGTTGATAAAACCTTTATACTGTTCAGTTCTTCACGGCAGAAACAATGGATCGTAATACGGCCCATCTATGGAATAAATTATGTTATTGTATGCTGCTGTAAAACACGTACACACTTCATAACATTAAAACCTGTAATACCTTCATTACATTAACAACTATGAATACCTATTTCTGTGTTTTAGGAATTCAGTAAAGAAATTCTGGCTGATGACAAAGATGAACTGAAGTATGAAAGACTGCTGAACTTACTTGGCTAATTTCCTGAAGTAGTCTGTCATACCCTAGAGGGTTTAGAATAGACTCAAACGATTATTCATCATGCGCTATTATGCTGCTGCATCCCGGAAATGTCTGCCTCCCTAAAGTCTCCCTCCCCCTGAAAGTCTTCCCTACCATTTTTGCATGTGTTTCTGACAACGCCAGTCAAACTCATGTTATATAATGAGCAACTTCTAAGTAAGAATTTTTATACTGTTTTTGCACAAAAAAAACGAATTGTGGCGGATAAAAATACAACAATTTGGCGTATCTTTATTTGTTTCGAATATCGCTTTGCTATTAGTTTAAATAGATCCAATTTTAGTAATTCAAGACATACTATATTTTCCCTGAAATGCCACACCACTGTCCATGATCACTGCAATTTACCCTCGTTCTGCGCCCTTTATAGATTACTTTGAAAGAGCCCATTAAAACACAATGCTTAAAGCTTACGTCATTGTGCTTGGCATTACCCACATGTGCTTAGCATTACCAACATGTGCTTGCTGAATACAACCAATCAAATGTGCACAAATTTCGCAGTTGAGATAAGCGTTTTAATAAAGTGCGACATTTTTAAATAAAGCTACTGAATAGAGAAAAGTCGCTTAATAGTAGTTGAAATTAACAGTGTGAAATGAATAAAAATTTGAGTAGTGCCTTAGAGCTTGCTTTTTTACTTTTATTGTGTTTAAAACCCACCAATAAAATAACGGTGATATCGGCTAAACCATGCTGAAGCAATAGCAGTTCTAGATTTACATCACCGTGTCATACATAATCTTAAATTTATTCTTCGCTCTTTTCATATATATGAGTAGATTTTCAAGATTTGAACCACGCAAATTGAGTATGTAAAGAAGGAGATTTTTGACTATGATTTCTGGATAACCCCTCACCCCAAGGCGGGAAATCGAAATTTTGGCATAGTTTTACGTTTCAGGCAACTCTGCATATGTTTCATTTCAGGAAACCCCCCTTAAGGGGAGAAACTGAGATTTTGGCATAGTTTTACATTTCGGGCAATTCGGAACATTTTTCATTTTTTACTTCTTGATCTCTCCATCTACCCCAAAGGTGGGAAAATCAAATTTTGCATACTTATACCTTTTATTTTTGTAACCCCTCCTCCTTACATCCGCCGTCAAGTCAGAAAATTGAGATTTTAGCATAATTTTACATGTCAGACAATTCTGAAATGTTTTCATTTTTCGACACTTGGACCCCCCTCCCATCCAATGATTGAGATTATAATATAGTTTTATATTTCAGACAATGTTAAACATTTTTAATTTTTGACTGCCCCCGTCCCGTCCCTTCAAGCCTATATAGCATATAAGACAGATAAGTTTAACAGTCCATAATTTCAAAACTACTGGACCGATTTCAATAATTTTCACCATAGTGTTGAGCCCAACCTCCGGAAAGAGAATGTATTGGAGGAATAAGAGGACTATCTTAACCGATATGGAGAATGACTTCAACATCAGATGAACCTTAACTGTGATGGTTGAAGATTGAAAGTTTGGGCAATTCTTCAGAACCATACGAAATAATAAATGAGCTGTATTATTTGCTTCTCTCCCGAACAATGTGAAAAATTACTTAGAGAAGCTACGAAACACCGACTACAAGCTATACGTAGATAAAGATAATACGTACTACTTCAATGATGACGAATGGGTGAGGTTGCTGGAGGTTGCTGGAGGTAATGCCACCATAAACAGTATGTTATTTGACGAGCCAGCATCAATATCTTCCAGTCTTCTCAGTCATGAAATAAATAAGAAATGTCATGATATCAAAACACCAATTCAGCTGACTAAGAAAAAACGAATGAGTAAATATCCAATTAGGGAATGTTTTTAGCGAAGAGTGACATTGTAAAAAAAACTCTTAAATAAGGTACATAATCATATATTCTGCAGAGACTAAGCACTAAGACGTGGTTTTGAAAATAACTGTTTTGTGTTTTGAACATAGATGTCACTTTCAAACGGTTTTGTGATTGAGGAATTGGCTCACTTTGGATTTGAGAAAGAACAGCTTTGATACTTAGATGCTTTTTGGACTTTGCTCAGTACAATCGTAACAGAATTGAATTACACAGCAAGTTTACTGAACAGTGTTATAAAACTGGAATAGAAGACGCAGAGGACTTTGGTTTGGATTCTGCATTTGACAATGTTCGTACTGATGTAGGGGTGTACTATCGCGTGGTGGATTATTTAACGGATTGTTTTATAGAAGGACAGTGAACCATGTCAGCATCTCAACTCCTTCTTCGCAAACGCATAGAGACATTAAATGATGTCTTCAAAGTGAACTATATTGACTTTGTGTTTTCAAAGCTTCTTTATTTTGAATCCGACTGGGTACTGGAAATAAACACTGGGAAGCTGTTGGAAGGACAATTCAAAGAAATCTTTATATCCAATCTTTTCTGAGTGAATGTGAAGAACTGAATTTGTCAGGGAATACCTATGACATTGTTTCAGATTTTATCAACCCCAGTACGATTTGGGAAGCTGATCTCATGCTAACTATGACTGCTGGAGTTATTTTACATTGTGAAGATGATGTTTCACTGTCAACGGATATATCAGAGCTTGTCGCATTCAATATTGGACGAGTTGAAGTGAATATTGACATTTACAAAATATTTGAAGAACATTTCAGTTTATGTATATGAATTATACTACACAGCATACTCTTTTAACTGTTTTTCTCTGAATTGTTAAAATATTAGGTTATTCGTAATTGCATGCCAATAAAAGTTTTCTTGTATGAATGACTGATTTCATTTCAAGTTAAAAGGCAACGTTGAAAGACTACTTAACCAATACTTACTTTAAACCTAGAATTCCTGAAGCATTTGCAGAACCTAATAAATTACGCAAACTACTGAAAGAAAGCAAACAACCTGTAACATATTCCAAAGTGAAAAATTGGTTTCAAGACCAAGATGCATTTAATTTACTTCAACCAGTGAAATATAAATTTAAACGACAAACGACAATGTATCATTACCAGTTGCATTGATGATATGTGGGATGTGGACTTGGCAGATGTGACCAACATTGCAGAACACAATGAAGGAAAACACTTTCTACTAGTTGTCATTGATGTCTTTTCCAAACACTTGTGGGTATAACCTATTCCAAACAAAAGTCATAATAGTGTCATTCAAGCCTTCCAAAAGATTTTATACGAAACAAGAAGACCCAAAACACTGAGGGCAGATAATGGAGCAAAATTTAAGAATAGATGGGTAAAGCAATTTCTAAAGAAAGAAGGCATTCATGCATATACTACTAAGAATAAGACAAAAGCAAACTTTGCTGAAAGAGTCATACGTACGCTTAAAGGAATGATGTATCGCTATTATTCTACATCACCAAACGTATCGGAGTACAGGTATTTTGCAATGGATCCTTACCAAAATTGAATCTAAAGTGTTGAAACATATGTATATTGATGATTGAAATTGAAAGCAACGAAAAAGCAAAAACGCTACAAATTTAACATTGGTCAACTTTTTTCCATTTCACACATGAAATATGTATTTCAAAGGGACTATCAAAATGGACACAAGAAGTATTCATTGTTACACATCGTTGTAAGAAGCAACAAATACACTTATCTCGTGAAAAAGGATTCTTAGACGAAGATATTGATGGTCATTGCTTTGAAGAGAAATTACAAGCTGTTACAAACGACATTCAATCCGTATACAAAATTGAAAAAAAAATTGAAGACACGAAAAAGACGAGGTGTGACAGAATTATTTGTCAAGTGGTTAGGTTGGCCAAATAAATTTAATAGTTGGGTCAATATTCAAGCGTTATGAAGCATCCGCTTACATGGCTGGTTTCTGGTCCATCAGGTATCAAGATATCCCATAGGATATTGAAAAGCGTTTCAGTTCAAAACAGAATAACTTATTATTGGTGATCTCATGACAAAAGCCCATAGTGACGAAAACATAACCAGACTGTTTAGTGTTGAAAGTAGTCATAAAATCTAAGCATTATTTTCATCGTACACAATCTGTTTCCCCATGGAATGGAAATACGTAATATTAGTTTAAATACACATTACATTATTCTCTTTAAAATCCAAAGGATAGTGAACAAATCAGTACATTAGCTTGGCAAATGTATCCAGAAAAATCTCAGTCTTTCAATTGAGGTATATCAAGATGCTATAAGCAAGTGTCACGGTTATTTGTTTTTTGATTTAAAACTTAAGACAGAAGGTAAGTTACGTATTACCACAGGAATTCTACCAAGTAATACAGATACATATTACGTTTATGTGCATAAAATAGTATATGGAGAAGAATTACAACAGTTTGGTACTTACCGTCAAAATGTCTAAACGAATTCAAACGAAGCAACCATTTCTTCATTTATTAGCAAGTAGCAGTGCTAAATGATGTAAATCCTTATTGAAGCAAGCTACAGACGATTAATTGGCCAGTTTGTTTGAAATAGGTTTGAATGCATTGCATGGACACTTACCACTGAAGTCACATATGTATAAAAAATTAAAGCCTGAACAATAAAGTATTCGACAACTGGCTGATAAGAAAATTTTCTTTAAGCGTAAAAAGAAGTTGATTAATCAAAAAGGCGGATTTATTGGAACAATTGCAGGAACTGTACTTCCATTATTAGCTCAATTGTCATTAAAATGAAGCACGCATTGAAAATGGTCCTTATTCCTGAATCAGAATATAGAAAATTAAGTCAACCTTCAAATGATGGTATTAAAGCTAAAGTGAATAAAGTTAAAAAAAAGAAACGAAATCGTGAAACTCCTACATCTTCTTGGTCGTCATTTACAAACAATTTAGTCACAACAACAAAAGTCTGCTGTAACAGCTCCCACAGAAAAGTCACAACAGTTAACATTTCTAAATCATTTTCAATCTACATATCATGTGAAAGTAACACATCTTCTAGTACAACTTAAGAAGTATGGTACGAGATGGACATATAAGAATGAACTTGTGTTGAAAACTATAAATATAATTGAAAATTCCAACACTATTGGTTTACTAAAAGTAGCATTGGTTGCTACAAGAAGAAAAGAACGACAAGTACCATCTCTAGGTTGGAAGCATTTTGTTCAGGAAATTGTAGATGCTAATATTCAAAAACCTGTGTTTGGCAGAAAGACAACTCGTGAAGATATTACAAAAGAAATGAAATAGCGTCAACAAAGACAGTTTCCAGAAGGAAAATTTTTAACATGGTTTTAAGAGTTGTGTTGTTGCCAAGAAAATGAAACTACAACTCAGATTCCAGTAAAAATAAGATGTGCAAGTGAAATCACCAAGTTTTTACATTATTTTGCCTAGTAGTGCTAGCATGAACTATTATCCTACTAATAAAGCCTCTTATTATCAAATTGATTTACCTTGTACGTTATATTTCAAAGGAAAATATAAAGTGGTCTTAGCTGAACAACATCAAAAGATATATTTGTGGAATAAGAAATAAGTTATGGTGTGGACTATCAGCTACTTACTGCCCTTAAAGATGATGCTCCAATAGAATTTCATATTCCTGCTAGTACAGAAGAATATTTAGACTTATAGAATAGCAGACTTCATGTGGTATGCGCCATTGTCAAGAAAGATGGTGGGGCTTGTAATGTAGATGATAGCGTAACATCTATCAAAGATTTATTTAATGGTTTATGGTCCAACATTGAATTATTTCTGAATGATCGATTGATTTCACATAGTAACAATTCCCATGGCTATACGAGCATAATTTCTTGTATCATCCATGATTCGGAAGAAAATCTAAATTCTGAATCCTCCATGCGTCTCATCTATAAGGATACTGCTGGATCGTAAAATTCTCATGCGGTGAAGTTAGGCAATTATGAAAAGAACATACAGGTTTTCAGGTACATGATGAGGTGGTGAAATACTTGAAGCAGGAAATAATAGTCTACATAATCATTATTTCCATAGGCGTCTGAGCCTTGAGTTTATGTGCCTTAAGAGTGGATGTGTTTGAGCAGGATCGTTATCTTCCCAATGTAACGAGTATCAAATTGCGTTTGCATAGGCACAAAGATGAATATTTATTTATGGCTGTAAATGATACCTTTAAGGTAGAAGTGAGAGATGCGTTTTTAACCAGTCGCAAAGTTAGGGCTATTCCAGGTATTCTGCTAGGACAAATTGATGCAGTGATGAAAATTCCTGCTACGTTTCCTATTACCAGAAAAGAATATAAAATTTTAGCCATTCCGGCTGGATATCAATCGTTTGTGAATGATAACATTTCTTTGGGTCAATTACCAAAATCTGTTGTAATTGGAATGGAATGGTTCATAATGAAGCCTATTCTAGAACAGTGTTAAGAAATCCATACAATTTTGAACACTTTGATATTAATTACATGCAACTTTACACTGATGATGAACCAGTCCTATCCAAACCTCTCTGAACATAGTTCAAGCAAAATATCTTGACGCTTTTTAAACCCTTTACAAATCTTTTGATCAATTGAATAGTGAGAAAAGTTCCATTATAAAACGGGAATATTGGCCTAGAGGGCTTTATTTTTTCGACTTAAAATCTTATTATGGTGGTGATGGCCATTAAGCCCTGATCAAGCACGGAAACCTGCGGCTAGAGATGAATTTGGCAAAACGCTTTGCAAAATACAGTCATTGTCATAGTCTATGCTGAATTTGACAACATCTTTGAAATATGTGCAAATCGCAGTATTCAGTTTGATTATCAATATGAATACGAAGCAGATAGATGCCATATTGACGCATGTTGTCATGGCAAAAGACTTATTCCACGGAATGTTCCCTATGGATCAGCTGCCAGCATTACAACAAGGGGCCTATGTCATCAACACAATAATGATGAACCTGGTGAACATTGGGTTGGCGTGTACTTTGACAAAGTGGGATATTTTGACAAAGTGGAATATTTTGACTTTTATGGACTTGCACCTATAGATGTCGCTTAGAAAAGTTTTTAAATAATGAGTAGGTATATAATTCCATACCACTGCAACAGATCATTTCCAATACTTGTGGTTTTTATTGTGTGGATTATATATTACAGCTAGAGATCATAGCACGTTTAACATTATAGATATATTAAAAGACGTGATGGATATTTTATAGTAAACGGCTTTGTTTATAGACATTATAAACCACTGTTATATTAAACTTGTTTAATTTTTAACATGTGAAGATAAGTTCTTTAGTAATACATTTATCTGAATGTATATTTTGTGAATGATCAATAATTTCAAACTGGTGAATTATCGTTCTAACAAGTCACTGGAGTCACTGGCGTGGTGTTAATTCACCCGTAAATCCCTTTTCCATTCAAATGGAGGGTCCATGGCGATGAGTTAATTCACTCGTAAGTCCCTTGTTCATTCTTAAGAGGGGGGTCCCTGGCGAGTTGTTAACTCACCAATAAACCACATATCATATATCATGCATTTTGTTATGTATTAAAATTTTGAGAGAGAAAAGATAATAAGTTAAAAAGGATAATGTGCTTGTTTTAGTTAATATAACAAATCATATATATTTACAATTGATTCAACAACAGTTTAGCAAATCACAAATATTTACAATTATTGAAAAACAAAACAAGTTACAATTAAGAAACAAATATTTCAAATACATATTATGCTAATACATGTAACATATTAGTCCACTCACAACAACTTAAATTAATACAAGTATCATAAATGTTATCTCCCCGTTTGTAAATGCTATGAAAACTAATATAACATTGATCCAACGCAATCACTTTCACACCAATATGGTTTGATAGTATAAATTCATTTAAACCTTTCATAATCTTTATTATGGTCCACATATTAGGCGTAAAGTCAATACCTTTTGAACCACGCATTAATTGTGCATGTCCATTTGGTTCAAAACTAAGTTTCAAGTTCTTGCCAAGCATCATAAACTTGGCTCCAATGTTCCACACTGAGCGTGATGAAATCATAGCGTCCGGTAAGCTCGTCATACTATTGAAACTGTATACCGCGTTCACCGTCACGCTCAGTGACTTACTTTAATATCTTCTGAGACTTGTAGATGAAATCCTGGCATCGGTAAGTTTTCAAAATAATCCTTCACCACGGCTTGATCTTCAGTAGATAGGATAATGAAAGTTCCACAGTAATAGATCGCCAGTTCACCCAAGTAATCTAGAGATAGTTGCACGTTTGAGTTCATGATAATAAATGAGTTCTACTGAATAATATTCTGAATGTCACAGCATCAATCTGCTGAAGCACGTTATCCATTGACGTCATTTGCTTCCTCCGCATTTTTCATTCTTTCAGTGACAACAAAATTCCCTTCTTGGCAGGATATAACCTCCCAGAAGCATGATCCGTGATATATTCACGAATGTTAATCATCACTTCCTGCTAATATTTTACCAGTTTAATATATTTTTCCCATTAATGGGTATCATGAAGGTAAATCATCTACACCTATCTTATTCATAGACTTTTCAGTGCCAACAGCTTTACGCTCAGGTCTTGGCTTGGTTTTAGGCTCTACCTGAAGCTCCATTTGTTTTGCTTTTTACACATTGGAACGGTAGCTGTGGGTGGACACTCAACTCTTTTCATCTTTCCAAACTGTGGCCGCCTTTGAAGCTGTTGCAGTGGTAGTGGCTTCAACTCAGGCTTTGCCATGGGCATTATCTTAGACTTTGGTGTAGGTATTGCCTCAGACTTTGCTGTAGGTATTGTCGTAGATGTCAGTCGTCGTTCATTCACTGCAGAAATGTTCACTCTTCAATAGTTTGATACAAAATGATTGCGGGCGTCTTTTAACTCATGCTCTATAAGCTGCACTATGAACTGTTTAATGCCCATAAGCTAACGTGGTGTAACCATCATCCAACGCGTATCGCTTGTCATCAAATGGTGATAGGAACCTTCACAATCTTCTCGGAAAAAATTTGATGTTTGTTACTTCTAATGATGTTTACCGCAACATATGATTGCTCTTCCCTAAATAAGCTATTCTTGCATTGAGCATGTGCCATTCACCTCTGGCAGGCATGCGTAATGCCCTTAACAGTATGTTTCTCTTTCCACCATACAGCAAACTGTACATCTTCGGTCAAAGTCCCACAAGCTCCTCATTGGGTACTCCAGCAATTTCATCTTTCCTTTTCCCCAACACTTTCTTATTCACAGAGGAATGTAGAAAATGATCCTTTGCATAATCACTTGTATAAAAAAAGATGACTATTCTGTTGCATATCTTTGTAAATGTCTCTGGTGGTGTGTCATAACACAAACTGTCTGTGTCGCTGAACAGCAATTTTGATTCTGGATACTTATTCTTCGTTTAATTGTAGTGATAACCACACATGAGGGTTTTGCAAAGATCTAGTCGTCAAATCCTCATTGAAAATGTAGAATTGGTGAAATGTAGGCTTAGCAACTACCTTTTTGAAAGGGTTCACATTGTGAACCAATTCTGCATTGGTTCGTTTCCTCACATTTTCCATGGATTTGTCAAATAAGGCATTTTTCAAACGTTTTTCATCACTATTCTCTTCTTTGTGCTGACATCTATGTATTTAGCTAGCCATTTATTCCGCTGGAACATAATGGCTCGAGACATCTTTGTCACTTTCAATTTAACAGATATGTATTGCTGCAAATTTCGATAATGTACCACATACTTTTCCTTGTCACTGAGATTGGGAATCAACTTTTCCGTAGGTTTACATTTCAATCCTAGCTGCTTTCTCAGGTTTCGACTGTATTCGGAAAATTTGAACAGTTTTCTTCTCAGAAGCCAGCTAAAACGAGGATGTACCGTTTCATTCCGTTGTCTAATCTATCTATCAAATGTCGTGTGATGCGATTTTCTTGCTGCCGCATTTCCAGTATCAAGTCGAATTCATTTTCTGGTTCAGACTTGATGTGCATGTCCACCAAGGTTTATTCTTCTACCTTTACCTACTTTCATTTCCTTTTTTGTTTGTTTCTTCGTTTGTTTCTTAGTTTGTGTCTCAGCTTTTGTCTTCTTCTTTTTTGCAGGAGGTTGATCTGACTCATTGGCTAATCTTTTTATACATACGTGTTGCATTGGTGTTGCATGAGTATCAGCATATACATGGTACGCATATTGTTCACCATTGTTGAAGACATGGAAGCAAACGCGACAAGTAATAGATCCTCTTTCTTTACGAAAGGCAACCAGTTTTTCACATAAGTGTCTCTCAAATTCATCTAAGTTTGGCAGTAATGCATGACGCCATCCACATTTCACCTCTTAATTTGGGATATTCATATTATCACGCCATGGTCTTCATGGTAAATGATGGAAATTGCAGTAGTTTTGAAGTTATACTCTTTTGAAAGTTTCATAAATGACGTTATCAATAAACATATCATTAATAATAATAACTTTAACTTATACTGGACATTATGCTGAAAGAATGGGTGAAATCGGTCCAGTAGTTGTGAAGTCATGTGCTGTTGAAGATCGTATGCAAAAATCTTAATTGCCCGCCTTAGGGCGGGAGGAGGGGGGTGGGGTCCGAAAATGAAAGATGATCAGGATTGTCCGAAACGTAAAGCAATACCATAATCTCAGTTTGCCGCCTTAGGATGGTGGGGGAGGGGGGGGGGTCATCATCCAGAAGTCCCAAGATATTTCTAGATAGACCATTTAGAAATTACTCAACAGGTTCAATCACCCCCAACGTGGTTTAGCTGAAGATATTCTATCGTGGGAATGTTGGCCACATGAATGGTGGGAATGTCGGAAGATTGACAGTGCTATGGAGCCCTACATAAGTGCAACGTTCAATGCATCTTAACTAAAAATCTCAATTTCCCGCCTTGATATGGGGGGGAGTATCCAGAAATCTTTTTAAAGTATCTCCCCTACCTACTACTTTGTATGAAAAAAATTAAGCCGTTTTGAATTACAAACATTTTTTAAAAGTGTTATAATGCAGATCATGGATGTTTCAAAAGTAAATTGTTGTAAATGTAAACTAACATGCATACACTTGGTAAATATTGATCTATTACAATTAGTCTTTATTTTGATGTTCATTTGTTAGAAGTTTCCAATTTGTGCCTAGACTGATTTCAATTTGTTTTAAAGCTGTCTGCGAACACGTGGAATTGACAAGAACCGGCACCATCCAGGTTTATGTGGTATCTTCTTCTTCTTCTTCTTCTTCTTCTTCTTCTTCTTCTTCTTCTCTCTCTCTCTCTCTCTCTCTCTCTCTCTCTCTCTCTCTCTCTCTCTCTCTCTCTCTCTCTCTCTCTCTCTCTCTTTTCTTGTTGTAAATCGACTTTATTGCATTTCTTCTTTCGAAAACAAAATATGAATTTCCAAATCTGTGCAATGTCATTTATAACATAAAGCCTTAGATATCTAACGATTTACTCAGCGTTTCCAGGGTGGTTTAGAAAACAATACTCACCGGATAGGCTGCACTTCTTCCCATTTCTCCCCACAAGCAATGCTCAGCTTCAACAGATTCCAACAGCACGTTGTATATGTTATTTTTCCCCTTTTTAAAATATTTTTTATCAAACAAGAAACGTGTAGCAATAGCTAACTTGTGTTATGCTCAGGTGGTATATAAATGTTTTAGAAGTACCTGTGGAGTGCGAAATGCAACGATAGTAGATACAATGGTCCCCCCTGCCCCATTTCCATGTTGAAAGTTGTAACCCACAAAACATCTCGACCACGTAATTGAAACATAGGCACGGTCCCCCACCCCCATGGTTCATGTATTCATGTATTTCAGAAATACATTGATGGTATAGTCGGTGTAGTAAGTCTCAAATTTCGCACACAAAAAGTGCCTTGTGAGCGATCTTTTGGTCACCACGGAATTCCGTTCGCGACCGTGTAGGAAGCACCAGTGGCTTACATGTTATCCTTTTTTTTCACTTTCAGATCGACGATCGCAGCTATATATGTGCTTAAGATGTCGATGTCACAGAGTAACCCGGGCGTACATATATATGACAACATACAATATATAAATAAGACATCATAATTTTGCCGAAAGTTTCGGTTTGACAATCCTTTACCCTCGGTGTAGCAGTCTGTCGTGAAACGCTATACGGCCCCCTCTACACACACAACTCCCCA
The DNA here is from genome assembly GCA_949752745.1 of Protula sp. h YS-2021. Lineage (NCBI taxonomy): Eukaryota > Metazoa > Annelida > Polychaeta > Sabellida > Serpulidae > Protula > Protula sp. h YS-2021. Next base: position 84,486,081 of record OX457027.1, on the reverse strand, counting down.
GCTCCCCTTATGGTGCTGTGTAATATTTAGCATCGTACCGGTGTAACAGAATATCTTGCCCCCTCCCCCTGTATAGCTCCCTTGCCCGGGGGGGGGGGAGCTATACTACGCCAAGTTCCCTCCCCCTCTGGTATATCTCCCCCTATAAGATCTTTTATTGGCTAATAGATGTGATATTAGTCGTCCTAAAGTCGATCAAAGATTATAACACTGCTTATACGACTTTATTAGCGCAATTCAACAATAAATAAAAGAAAATTACACAAAAATTAAATCTTAAATCTGATAAACTGGAGTGCTCGTGCATGTAGATCAGGAAAAAACGGAGAATACCACATCGAGACTTATGTTTTACTACTTAATAACTACTTATTTTACTACGTTTACTACTTTAACTGCAATTTACTACTTTTACTATTTTTACAACATTTACATTTACTCTTACTAATTTATTTTACTACTTGACTACTTTAACTAAAATTTACTACTTTTACTACTTTAACTACAATTTGCTACTTTTAGTTTTTTTACTTTATGTAAATTTACTTTAACTAATTTAGTTTACTAATTTTACTACTATTCTGATCCCTCGCTGCAATACATAATTTAAAAAATTTGACGAAGAGATGTGGATTTGCTTCATTTCCAAATAACGGCAAGGTAATTGCAATTTAATAAATTTCCCGAGATCTGTTTTCAAATGCTTTAATCCCACGTTGCAAAGAGGCACAAATAACAATTCTAACCAGGGGTGTGTGGATTCGTTTCATTTCCAAACAGCCTTGTTTATTGCAATTAATAAATACTATAAATGACTATAAACAATGAGAGTAAACCAAAAGTAAATGGAGAGAGATGGGGGGGGGGGGGGAGCTAGCCAGGGTGGGGTAGCTGGACAGGGTGCAAATTATCCCAGCTGGGGGGGGGGGGCTATACTAGACCATCTTCTCCCCGGGGGAAGCTACATGGGGGGGGGGGCATGTATCACACTGGGCCTGTAGGTCCGGAGGGAACTATAGGTTTGGGTTTTGCCTGTCTGTCTGTCCCTCTGTCCGTCCGTCGATCGCCGGCTGTTACTCCCGCCTTGATAATCCGTTTCCTACGATATTTGGCATATAGTTGACAATAAGGGGTTGACAGCAATGGTAGTAGGTAGGTGCACGTGATTTTTGTTTTGGCCTTGAGCCAGTTTCAAGGTCACAATAGTCGCCATCTTGGATTTTAAATTTCCGTTTAGGGCTGTGTTCTGTGCGATGACTTGTTATCTTAGTCTTCTATCGCAGAACATGAATTTTCCCTTTTCATTTAGATGTTCTGGGGGAAAAAAACCCATCCAGTCATTTTATGTAAGCGAAGTTCCTCTTATTTGTATGCCTTTTTTTGGCAAATTGCCGATTATAATCATCCCGTATAAGAACAAAACATCTAATGAACAGAAAAAATTCAAAGGTGCCTAACTCGTGATCGTAAGATCGTGTTCACTCCGGGCTGATCAGGGCGCACGAACTTCACCATTGTGGTTTCAATCTTCCCAGTTTCAGTCACCACCTCCCTATCAACATGGGCTGATCTATTAGTCAGACCATTAGCTCAGTATGCACATGGTGGGGATACAAATAGTGACTATGGTAGCCGTTTTAACTGTGGAAACAAACTGAGAAAATGGAAACTTTTGGTATTTTTACCAATTTGTCGAAGAACGAACAAGGATGTTCACTATTTAACGAAAAATGTTAAGTGAACTTTTGAAGATTTGTTGAAAAAAAACAAGGCTTTGAATAATTTAATTTTTATAAACAATTATAGTGACCGTTGTGGATCAGTCAGTTACAGTGTTACCTGTTTTGAAAGGACAATGTTTCAGTTAAAAGGACGAGAAAAAGATCATTGTTTCTCGTCCCGTGGACGGGTCGCTAAAGTGAAAGGGATAGCGAACAGGTTTATAGAAATGCTAAGTACAAAGGATTTACTCAGAAAATGACCTTTCAGAGGAGGAATTTATTTTAATCTCCATACACGAAACACCTTAAACGCTTCAAAGTAGCAACTTATCAATCGTTCTTGTAAAAGTTCCTCCCCCCTCCCCCCCCCCCCCCCCCACCCAGAAAAAACAATACCAGTTCAATAAAAGTTTGAAAAATAAACAAAAGTTCAGCCTCGGTCGGGTCAATTTTTGGACCCGGCTGGTCGGGTTGAGAAACAGTCCAGGAGAGATCGGTCACGTGATAAATTTTCGGATCTGGGCTCGAAGTCTTTGAGCGGGGCCCTATTGGCTGGAGCTCGATTGCGAATCCTGGTACAAGGACATACAGATATAAACAATAAATGTAACATGCAATGCATATAATGACAGTAGCACTTCGCTGTGTTGAGTGCTTCGGTATCCGTGTGAAAAAGAAAAAAAATGGTTTATTTTTAGGTTGGTCGCCCTAAAATCCCCCACCAAAATAAACTACACTAAAAGCGAACAAAATACGGAAGGAGCAGATTCCAGTTTCCTCTCTGATAATTTGGATGTACAAAAAAATAGGCACTTATAAAGCTCAGTTTGGGGCTTCATGCGCCTTTTGGGATTAAACAGGCGATCAACAGAAGCAATCATATTCGTTGCAGTGCACAAAATTTAAACCTTATGTTAGATTCCAAACCAGCAGATATTGAAAGAGACCGATAGATTTTACAGGTTTTAAATTATCGCAAAACTCGGAGATAATGCCACCTTCAAACTAATACAAACCAGGACATCCGCCAGACCCATTCAAATTCTCTCCCATTATATAGAACCCTAGAAATACAACCTACCCCTGACTAGGGCTGATTTTAGCAGTCCAAGGAGTGGTCTTATTTCGCGGCGTTCGGGTGCATGGTAGAACTGACATCTGTCAACGAAACAACTCTCGCTTTGGCATTGGTTGCACTAAGCATTACTTAAATGAACAAGTGATCCTGGGGGGAGGGGGAGGAGCACATGGTATACAATGTGTTACCATGCGTGCCCCCCCCCCCCCAAAAAAAAACGCTGAGAAAAAGAGGCAATTTTGAGGCCAGATGCGATCCTCGAAGTGCCAGTTTCGTTAAAATAAAGGAGGGGTGGCGTGATTTTCATTGAGTACTCCGCGCGACCCCCCCCCCCCCCCCCCCGAAATGGAGCATATAATAGCTAATCATTAAGGTGTTTCATTCGTAGATACCTAAACGGGGTGAATTTGACAAAAAGAAACAATGAAGCCAATATAACATCTAGAAAAGCTGTAATTCACTCCTAAAATCTCCGCCATTTTTTATATAAAACTAGAAGACTGCAGTGATTTACAGCAAGAAGTTTTAGCATAGATGAATGTGTCAGTAATGTTGCCCACGGAAGTAGAATCTATGCTCACAGCCGTTACTCTTCCAAAACCATTCCGATGTGAATTTTATCTTTGCCTTCACAGTATTTCTTTACAAATGTGACAGGTAAATAATCACGAATAAGTTATTCTTAAGCCCAGATGAGGAAAATATAGAAAGAGAAAGGCTGGTGTTGTGTATGACAATATAAGCCCATCCCAGCAAATACTTTCAGGTCGTATGAATCGTGCCGACATTACTTGTAACAAATCTGAGACATCGATGAGTCATCATTTTGTCCACGTATAGCCTTGATCTGTCAGACATGGATTGTCCACGTATAGCCTTGATCTGTCAGACATGGATTGTCTACGTATAGCCTTGATCTGTCAGACATGGATTGTCTACGTATAGCCTTGATCTGTCAGACATGGATTGTCCACGTATAGCCTTGATCTGTCAGACATGGATTGTCCACGCATAGCCTTGATCTGTCAGACATGGATTGTCAACGCATAGCCTTGATTTGTCAGACATGGATTGTCAACAAATGAACTACGTCATTAGGTAACCCCTATTTCATTGAGTGATAGTGCATTAAGATCGCTTTTTATAATACAGTGCTCGAGTCAGGGTAGCGTTAGTATGTGTTGGTTACTGAATGGGTCACGAGTACTGCATGGAATATGCTGTGGCCGAGTGCGAAGCACGAGGGTACACCATATTTCATACAGTCGAGTGGGCCATTCAATAACTAACTTGCTGCATTGTCTCTTTTATTTTTGAGATCGACCATGTTTGACACCTTTAAAGAAATTTAGAAAGGGTGAAAGAAGGGGGTTTCACGCATTGTCTGCATTGTCTAAATTAGTGCCTCGCGTGTTTTGAAAAATCTCATTCACTCTGGTGAAGTCGGGTTTTGAATTTAAACCCATGTTCAATAATAAGCTAAAAACGGGGATATGGAAGCCAATTTTAATAGTCTAATTTCCGACGAGGATTTGCTACTTATAGCAACTCAAACATTATTTGATCCATCTAAATTGGAATCCGACAGCAGCTGTGTCCCACGGCAGAATAAGAGATATAGCATTATTACGGAAAGTGAACAGGAAGAAAACCTTAAAAATCGGATACCGAAAAATACCCGGCAGAATATATCATGGGGATTTACGACGTACGTGGACTTGCCCAACAGCAATATTGAAATAGTGTTCCGTTCACTATTTATACATTAAAGGTATATATTAAAGCTTATACATACATTAAAGTCCATACATTCATGCATTTCATACATTTTCACAGCTACACAAAAACACGTCTTACTTCGTCAGGATTCCGGCTTCAACTGGTTCTGCCTAAAACTCCGACAGCTCTTTCAATACCCGGACCCGTTTTACCGGCCACCGTTACACTGCTCCCCATTTTTTCTTTTCTTCTTTTGCGGCTTCGGTCGCCAGTCCGCCTGAACTTGTATGAGGAACAACTTCTAAGATACAACCGAGTCAGTATCTTGGAAGATACTGCTACCTGTTCTTCGGTCTAGATGTCTCGCTTGATTTGGATTTCCGGTTGACCAGACTCCATTTACAGTCTGAATGGATGTTATTCAGCATCCATGTTGGGTGCTGCTTAAATGCCAAGCTCTACATAGAGTCTGGACCAGTCGTCTCCAGCATCAAAGAGAGATGCTGTTTATGCTGTGCGTTTATTGAAAACGTCACGGTCTATACAACGTCTGGAACTTTGCCGTTGTCTGTTCCCGAACGTATTGAATCGAACGTCTCCATCGCGTTGCCCGATGCTCCGCTATATGGTAGATGGAATGAGGTGTGTTCACAAGCTTGAAGCCCAGATGCGGAGAGTCCGACTCCAAGATGATATCCTCACAGTAAGGACCATATATCGCCTCTTCCGTGTCCTTCGACAACTCTCCTTTGGTGAGCAAGTTTGTCACACCAATGGCTACATGTTGGAAACCCATGTGCTGAAGTCTTTGCAGGACCTTAACAGATCCTGTGAAGCAATGCAGATGTATTCTCGCTTCGCGTGGTATCCTCTCGGCAATCTTAAGGAAATCCTCGAAAACGGTGTGTGGATCACGGTGGCTCCCTCTGAGGTGGAAAACCAACACCTGATCGGGTCTCCTCCGCATGTCGAGGACCATTTTTAATATTGCCTGCTGTTCAGCGCGCGAGCTCCGGACGGAGGTGTAATCAAGGCCGATTTCACCGAGCCCACAGGTCCATGCCTTATCCAGGAACTGTTGTAGTTTCTAAAACGTTGTTGCATTGAAGAGGTGAGCCTTCTTCGGATGACTCCCGAAGGTGAACATCACTCTAGGATCCGTCCGGAGTCTTTCCAGTTCATCCCTGGTAGGGTACGTTTCCGGATCGCAAAAGGACGTCACAACGTACCGCAACGTTCCAGGCGATGGGTCCTTGTCGATCACTTCCCGTGTGTCCGTATGCCACATCCAATTGGGAACCATCCGTAGCATGCGGTCATAATGAAAGTGACTATCCACCATCATCTTCTGGTTGACATCAGTCTGCGGCTGCACTGGGACGCTAGAATCCCGACTTACTTTGCTCGCGGGTTTGATCGTTCCAACCTCTTCTTTGCGGCGCGGTATTACTCGAGGTCGAGCGACTGGCTGTGGGTTAACTTCGCCGAAGTAAGACGTGTTTTTGTGTAGCTGTGAAAATGTATGAAATGCATGAATGTATGGACTTTAATGTATGTATAAGCTTTAATATATACCTTTAATGTATAAATAGTGAACGGAACACTATTTCATTGGTGTCAGAAGCTGCTGCTTTTGGCAATATTTGTCGGAAGTAGAACCCACACCATGTGAGTTACGTAATAGTTACGAGTATCCCAGCTCCACGTGGACCTTCACTTCGACATTTTCATATATATTATAGAATGTGAATATCATTTTTGAATGTATCTTGAATATTAACCAACAAACTCTTCTGCTTGGATATTGGAAAAAATTAAAGTCGTAAAAAGTTGAGGAACGACATTTGGATATTCATATGTGTTAAACATACGATAAAAACTTATTTTGAAACATTTTTCGTAGAAACGAAATGTGTCTTCTACTACAATTTTATATTTGAACAGGGAGTAAAAGGAGTAAACTCTAATAATTTGCAAATATTGCTTTGCGATTGATTTTAAAGTAAGCGAAGCAGTTCTTACCGTGCAACATTTATTTATTTATCTGACTTTCATATACCTTTGTGGAATCTTATCTAAGAATCTTTTAGGTTCTTATTTTACTAACAGAAGCATACTTTTAACAGAACTCAAGAATTTTAAAAGATCCTTTAGTAAACCCGTCAACCAATTAACTCGTGGTAGCTTAGTTATAATTTAGTTATTACAAGTTTTGATAACAAATCTTATTGTTTCATTGTGTGCGCAACAACTCAAAAGAATCTCTTTGATTCTTTTGAGTATTTTTAGCATTAAACCAATCAAAGTACAACTAATCCAACTAAAAAAGAATAACCCTATTCTTAGTAGTTAGTTGTATTTTAGTGTCAACGAATTTATCACAAGGAAATCACAGAAAGAATCTCTTCAGATTCTTATATAGACAAAATCGGAATTTTACAGCCAACGGATTTTATCACAAAGAAATTACAGAAAGAATCTCTTTAGATTCTTATATCAACAAACTCGGAACTAGAAAATATACTACAAGCTGTAGTCGAACATGGCTTCGAACAAAACATCTCCGCGAAAAACAGAAGAGCTGGTGAATGTCTACACGGGAACAAAAACTAGTCTTCTTGGTGTTAGGATGGTAGGCTTAGCTACCGTGGATTTCATCATGAGGGCTAGAAGCAAGGGTAGACTGATTAGCCCATCTGATTTGAGAAAGGTTAGTCCACAGGCACTTCGGCGTCTCGATTTTACAGTGCCTGATGGCTATTTTGAAGACAAAGCAAACAAAAACCCAGTCGGAATTCCGAAAGAGCAACCAAGACATGCATCCACAAATTTCGAGGATCTTGACTTGACAAGTACTCTACCACCGGAAGCTTTTGAACCTCGCAACACAAGAGTGGAACTTTCCAACTTGGACTACAGCAAAAGGAGAACAACTACAACTCCTATTTCTCCTATTTTGGCGCCAGTATCTATCAGAGATACTGTGGTCACAGATCTTCCGTTGTATACTGGTCCATTTTTGTCAACATCTCAAAGGCAGTGAGATGTTGACAATCCCATTACTTCTTTGCGCAATACTTGGTTGAACGCCAATGTGTTTTCAACAGTCGGCCAACCAATGACAAGCAGGGACAATATTGAAGAATCTTCAGCTCCTCAACCACCTATGGCGTTAGGCAGAGAATTTACTAATCAGCCACCTCCGGTACAACGTGTTGATGTTGGCTTTCCAATACCAGTGCCTCCAATGATAGAAAGGGAAAGAATGAATATGGGGCAGGAAATTCCATACAACAGAAGCTCACCGACTGTACTGGAAGCTGCTGGTCAGCACATGACACCAGCATTACAACAGTACTCTATTTCCGAAGATTCGCCGAAAGGGAATGAAAATGCATCAGCACCTTCAGCAGAACGAGGGAGTGAGCACGAGGACTTGATAGAAAGCTTCGAAAGGCATCTAATACCAGTTCTCGTGGATCGTATGCAACAGATGGTGAAAGAGGAAATAGCAGGAAACATGCAACAATTGATCGGGGGTATCACAAGAGACTCTTCGCTAGGTGTCGAAATAGAGTCTGCGGTTCAACGGGAATGCAGAAAGTTGGACATCGCAGGACAAATAAAGAACCACATGTTGCATGAAAATGTCTCTGCAATTACTAAGACAAAGGAGAAGCTGACCAACATAGATATCGAAATGGATTGCATGAAGCGTGACATGCAATTCTTATACGAACGATGTGACTCCCTGAAGTTGAAAGATGAATCCACTGAACGAAGGATTCATGAAACTACACAGAGAATGACACAGTTGGAAGCGAATTGTATGTCCATGACTCAATTCCGGCAACTTCAAGATCAACTGAATGTCATAGAAGAGGCTTTAAATCACCGCGTACAGAAGACATTCGTGAGCCAAGGTATGCAAACTGACGTCCAACTATCGGCGAATGGGGTACATGGTCATGGCAACCAAAACAAGGGGATCGGAATGGCTTGTGGTTCATCCATTTATACAACGCCAGCCACAAGTACTATCCCCTATGCCTCAACACCAGCACTTCCTGTCGCCGTTGGACAGTATGTGTATCCACCACCAAGGATGCCATTCTCAGCTGTAGCGGGAACTCATCAACAACAAGACCAAGTCCAACATCAAACTACAAGTATGACTACAAGTCCTATTCGTCCAACTCAACATCTCGATGTGAGAGCAAGTACAAGAGTTGGTGGACTTTCTCAAGACCCGCTGTCTGATGAGTACAGTGAGGATGGAGCACTTGAATGGTACAAGCAAAGAAGGGAAAGGAGACGACCGACGTCTCGGAGCCAATTGGAAACACGCGATCGGAAAAGTTCCCTGCCGAAGCCCAATAAGTACGATGGGTCAACAAACTTTGACTCATACGAGGTGCAGTTCAACATCTAGTTAACTATTTTAAGGTAAATTTGCACCTGTCTTTTTTTTATTTAAATAACGGGGTGGGGGTGTTAGGATTGGGGTAGGGATGGTGATGGTGAGGGATGAGCAGATGAGCAGAGTATGGGCGACTAAAGAACTTATAATGTCAGGCCTTTTTTTAATGTCTCGTCGAGTAAGCCTAAGGTCTACTTTGTTGCAGCGCTGTATTTTTCATACACCCTCATGCAAGCCAATATCGAACAAGCCTGTATGTCTGTATTGACGTTGAGAGAAGTAAAGCGAAACATTCATACTGGAAGCTTTTGGGTGATATCTGGAAATAATCCTACTTGGGTTCTTACACACCATTTTCGCCGTAGATAGTTTGATATATATTGTGAAATTTTGTGTCCTGGACACGGAAAGGTTGTCTGTGATTGTGTGCCCTGATGGAACTATTTTTCATATTGATCAACAGGCTTAACTGATAGAATTATTTCAGCTTTCCAACTGTATTGGGGATTATTAAAAATTAATTAAATCGATGATTTTACGTGTAATTGTTTTACATTTTAGTTTTGAAGCTTTATGCGACTGAGATGATGAGCGAATGAGCGGTTATGCCGGATTTGAAAATAGGGTTGAGACACGACTAGTAAGGGGTCATATTAAAAACTCGGATGGCTTCAACTGCTAGCACGGACAAGACTTTCCTTAAGGCAAAGTCAAGTATAATTTAAACCAGTTTGTGCTTCATGATATTGGCTGCTTATCTTTAGTGTAGAGTATTGCTTCACAGAAAACGGTATATTAATGCTGGTCAAAGTGTTTCTGTTAGTTGTTTATTTGTCCCTAAATATAGTACGTTGCAGTATTTAAAAATAATATTATTTTAGTTAAATATAGGTTGTATTATTTTATGTTATTTTACTTTTTAAAATTTTCCAACACCTTTTCTGTTTTAATTCCTAAACATAAGCTCACACTAAACAACATGTTAGACTTTTCGATTTCCCTTTTTGTGAATTTGGATGGTAATTTATTTCTTTGCAGAATTAAGCAAGACTTGAATTTGACCTATAATTATAATGTTCGTGAAATTAGGCAGATTTGCTGAGCTAAAATACATTCAAAAATACCTTGATTTTTAGTTTATTGATTTTTCAGCTCAATGTCATGCCTTCCATTATTTTCTCCAAAAATATAAAATACTATTATTTAGTACCAAAGTAATCCTGCCCATAACATTGCATATAACCTTCTGAATGTTGCAGAAATTCTGCAATATTAAGCATAGATTACCTGCTATAACTATTAATTTATACACTATTCCAGTTGGATAAAACATCGAGAAATAGCAATCACGCTTATTGAATTCATTTTCATGTGACGAAGTATTAATGTTTACAAACTTTTAATAACATTTATACTAAAATCACACCAACTAAAATGTTCAAAACATTATCTTCATTGTTTTTTTTCACTTACATGATTCTAGTTTTTACATTCTTCAACAAGTAAACCATTTTCTTAAATGACTTGTATAGAAAGTACCCAGGCACTGCAAATATCATAAGTATAAATACAAGTAAGTTAGATATACAATTCATAAGACCTTCTTTGATGTCATTTAATGTTATTTTAGACAAGAATACAGGTATAGACATCATAAAAATGTTTATTTTCGTTACCAAAGTATAAACATTTGGGATAAACCAAGACAGAATAAATCTCAGCAACAGTCGAAACCTTTCTAGTATTATGCCCTTTAAAGTTAATATTATCCCAGATAATTTAGGAATTAGTATCCTTTGTATAACATTTAGTAGTTTCCTTATCTGTTTAACTATCCATGGTAATAGAACAGATACAGTGAAAAAATTTATGCGTTTCAATGCCCCGATCATTTCTGCAATACATCGGTTGATAAATGTTGTTGCTATATTCAAACACTTAACCACTTTTGGACAAATAACCTGTTGTATCATTTTTCTAATTCCTAGTGCTAATTTATAACAGCGTTGAAATACAACCTCTTTAAGAAATGTTATAGATCTGATCCAAATAGAAACTACTTTTGGGAGAAACATCTTGTATATAAAAGACAATAATCTATTAAACAGTTTTAAGATCCATGGATAAATCACAGTAAAAATGAGAGTATAAATATACTTCCAAATCTGAATAATTTTAGGTATGAGATTGGTTACGATAGTCTCTTTAACAAAATCACACGCTTTGTTAAGGTTAAGAATCGAAAAAGAAATAAACTGGGCCATGTTTTTCCATAAAAATGCTATTTTGGGAAACACAGTCAAAATCATGAATTTTACTAAGCTTTTCCATACTGAAAGTATCCGACTTCCCAAATAAGACCACGTAGAAGCTACGACCCTTTTCACATGCGTCCATATTGTATAAATACCAGTTTTAATACGTCTCCACATGAAAATTATACAAATGTTTAATCTGGCCCATGCTACAATTATCTTCGGTGTCAAAACTGTTGTTGTGAAACGTTTTGCTACCTTCCAGACTTGATATATTTGCTCTAAAACAACATAAGTATAACTAATTAGAATAGTTTGAATTTTCTGTACAGTGATGATTAACCAATACATGCACAAATCCACAACAGAAATTACGTGGCAAACAGCTGCTGAGATAATGTAGCTCATTATTTCCTTCAGTCGTGGTAATATTGTCACCGATAAAACTATTCTTATGCTTATCCATATTTTCCAAAGTCGTGGCAATAGAAACACTGTCACAAATAAATTTGTGCGCACCCATAAGTAATGCACAATGGGGAGAATTGTCCTGCCTGCAAATGACATAATGCTACTTAGCGCTCCGTCAAAGATATCCAATAACCATCTCATAATTAAATTTACCTTATCAAATAGAATATTTAGGGCGATGTTAGCCTTTTCATTAAATTTCAGAAATAGACTAAATGCAACAGATGCCAAAAGTTTTATATTTAACCATACTCTTTCCATGATAATATGCTCAACAAAGAGTTTTGTACTTAACCAAAGTCTACTCATCATATCTACCGCACATTCAATAATGAAAACTGATGTTTGTTTTGAGTAGTTTAAAACTGCAGGTAGCAAAACAAAGCTACTGAACTGAACTATCCGTTTACACAATTCCCATATATCAGTCAGGTATTGTACAGTTTGTTTCAAAAAGTTGCTTCCATTTCTCCAAATCGCTTCAGTTCTTGGTAAAATTATCACTCTTACAAATTCTGTAATCGCGTTCCACATTTCTGCCCAAAGTAATAGCACGTAATTAATAAACTCTAAAACAGTTCTCCTGACGTTATCCAGTATAGGATAGAGTATCACTGTCAAAAAATAAACTGTATTTATCCGAACTGTAGAAATCCCTGGGACTATAGTTGAACGTAAAATGTTCGCCATAATTACGTTATGGAGAGTTTATCTATATCACTTTCACTCTGCTATCTTTTCCTATTTTGCATATATGCTATATAGCTTTTGCTACTTTTGAAAGTTCTGTTAGATTTTACATTTGTTATTTAATAACTGTTTCACTTTCCATTCCTTATCCAGTTGATCGTTTTACCACGTATACAACTTCGAGATTAGCCACGAAACAAACTTACAGATACGTGGAGAAAACCAAGCACATGATTATTACTGTGCGTGGAGTGCAATAATGGCACGTGATTGTATTGATTTACTTACTTATTCTTTCCAATGAACGCCAGTAAATATGAGCATATTTCATTCACAAAATACCTGACCTTCAGTATGTCCTGTTGGCAGGTATAAAATGAGAGGATCTATAGGTTTGTAGAGTATCTGTGTGAGACTACTTCGTTTCGTGCATGTGCTAGCCTAAAAGGAAAACCAATACTTCTTTCACAAAGCATATATCCCATAAAGATCCACATATATGCATACATATGTTTACAAAACAACTCTTAAATCAATTCTATAGTACATATTTTCCCACCTTTTATATGCCCTAAAAAGGAATGAAATATTGAATGAATTAAGCTCTTTTTCCATCCCGCAGTTACAAAAAAAGAAATAAAAAACAAGTAACTTGTCGCCAACGGTGACTATTTTCAGTTCTCCAATCATTCAAAGCCCTGCCCTATTTTCTGGCCTACTTAGAATCCTAGTGCATAAAGATCCACACACACACACACACACACACACACACACACATACACACACACACACACACACACATCTTCCACCTCGCAGTCACAAAAAATGAAAATAAAGACAAAACTAGCAACTTGACACTAACGATTATTATTTTCAGTTCATAGCTGATCTCCAATCATTCAAAGCCCTGTCCTATTTTCTGACCTACTTAGATCCCTATCTAAAGTCGGCCCCGACAGTTATCATTTTAAAAATAATTTTAAGACGATCTAAGTTCTATTCTTCAACCGCATAAATATTAAACAGGGATTTTCCGGTGTGGCAAACTCTTTGTCGAGCGTTTTCTTTGCTGTTGCTCAAGTGTAAGAAAGAGTGGATTTTCTCATGGATAATTTTTCTGAGAAATTTCTTTGGATTTTTCAACTGCTTGAATGAGCAACCAAATTTCACCCATTTTAAGTATCTTCTTGTTTTTTGTCGTCTTCAAAAATTCTATTCGATGTCTAAGCCACGTTGCTTATCCATCATCAATTCAGCGTTGTGTCAAAGATAGTGGTTAGACGTTATCACAACCAAATTACAACAGGACAAACAGGCGTTATATCAATGTCGGCATGTTTATTGGAATATAACATGCCAAAAGCTGTGTTAAAGTTTTAACGAATTTTAATTTTTCAGTCTTCAGGATCGTAATTTTTGTGGCCATCAAGTGTTATTTTGTTATTTGGTAGCCAATGTAACCATCTTATCTTTTCATTCATTCTAAATACAAACGGAAATAGTCAGCGTGATTATTTTGTGTTTCGGTTATTGTCAGCCGCATTGATAATATAATTCTTATTTACGTTTTATAGGCATATCGTATATCAACTGACCAGTTTTACATTGGCTTTCGTGGTTAAACACAATAACCCCGAGTATGTGCATATCTGACATCTTGGGTAAACTACTCAATCAATTACATACCTCAGCATAAAAACAGGGAGCAAGACCTGTTTTCTTTATGTTATTGTCTGCTGATCCAAAACACGCACGCACTTCATCACACTGACAACTGTGAATACGTATTTCAGAAACCAAATTCTGGCTGACGTCAGAGAAAAACTGAAGCATGACAAATTTGTGAACATACTCGACTAATCGTCGCTAGTAACTTCTGTTCCATCGTAGAGAGCGTAGAATAGACCCAAACGATCATCCATCACGCACCATAATACTGCAGAATCCCGGAAACTACTGTCTTAAGTCTCCCTCCGCCGGAAATCGTCTCTGCCGTCTTTTCATGTGCTTCTCATAACGCGAATCAATCTCATAGTTACGATTTGAGGGAGATAACAAGTTTGTCCAAGGACAAAGTCCCAGCTTACGAAAAGCAATAAGACCAATTCCAGCGTGCATGAGCAAGGGAATTTTCCTGAAAAATTGGGCTTCAAAAGATGAGACGGTAAAGAGCTAGCCCAATAATTAATTTAGCACCGGACCAGAACATAGACCGATAAATGCATACAAAGATTTCTTTCCCAGAAAAATGGGAAATTTTTTGTATCTCTGGTAGACTGGATAGTCTGCCATAGATACCTTCAAACAACGCTCGCATTTCGGACCAGTGCGCATATTTATGTAACTTGCCTTGATGCGCGGTTCTTATTCAGACAAGTGCGCATGTTTATTTAATTTTGCGTAGATGCGCGGCTCTCATTTTGGAACAGTGCACATGTTTATTTAACTTGCGTTGATGTGCGGTTCGCATTTCTGACGAGCGCCCATGTTTTTTTACCTTTTGTGAATGTGCGGTTCTTATTTCGGCTCAGTGCGCACGTTTATTTACCTTGTGTTGATGTGCGGTTCTTATTTCGGATCAATGCGCATCTTTATTTACATTGTGTTGATGGGCGGTTCGTATTTCGGATCAGTCCGCATGTTTATTTACCTTGTGTTGATGTGCGGTTCTTATTTCGGATCACTGCGCATGTTTATTTACCTTGCGTCGATGCGCGATTCTTATTCCAGACCAATACGCATGTTTATTATACTTGCGTTGATGAGCGGTACTTATTTTGGACAAGTGCACAAGTTTCCATAGGTTGCCTTGATGCGCGGTTCGCATTTCGGACCAGTTTGCATGTTTATTTAACTTGCGTTGATGCACGGGTTGATGCACGGTGCTTATTTTGGACGTGTGCCTATGTTTGTTTAACTTAAGTTGGTGCACGGTTTGCATTTTGGACCAGTGTGCATGTTTATTTAACTTGCGCTGATGAGCAGTTCGAATTTCGGATCATTACGCATGTTTATTTAACTTGAATTAATGCGCGGTTCGAATTTCGGACCAGTGCGCATGTTTATTTAACCTGCGTTGATGCGCAATGCTTATTTTAGACCAGTGCAAATGTTTATTTAACTTGCGTTGGAGCGTGGTTCGCATTTCGAACCACTGTGCACGTTTATTTAACTTGCGTTGATGCGCGGTTCGAATTTTGGAAAAGTGCGCATATTTATTTAACTTGCGTTGATGCGCGGTGCTTATTTTAGACCAGTGCAAATGTTTATTTAGCTTACGTTGGCACGTGGTTCGCATTTCGAAATACTGCGTATGTTTATTTAACGTGCGTCGATGCGCGGTTCTTATTTCAGGCCAATGCGCATATTTCTTTAACTTGAGTTGATGCGCGGTTCTTATTCTGGACCAGTGCGCATGTTTATTTAAGTTGCGTTGATGCGCAGTTCTTATTTTGAATAGTGCGCATGTTATTTAAGTTGCGTTAATGGGCAGTTCGCATTTCGGACCAGCGCGCATGTTTTTGTTTAACTTGTGTTGATGCGTGGTTCGCATTTTGGACCATTGCGCACATTTATTTAACTTGTGTTGATGATCGGTACTTATTTTGGACCGGTGCAAATGTTTATTTAACTTACGCTTGTGTGCGGTTCGCAGTTCGGACCACTGTGCATGTTTATTTAATTTGCTTTGATATTCGGTTCGCATTTCGGACCAGTATACGTGTTTCTTTAGGTTGCGTTGATGCGCAGTTCGCATTTTGGGACAAGTGAGCAGGTTCACTTAACTTGCGTTGACGCGCGATTTGCGTTTCGGACCAGAACGCATGTTTATTTAAGTCCCGTCGATGCCCGACTCTTATGTCTATTCAACTTGCGTCGATTCATGGTTCTTTCTTCGGACCACTGCGCATGTTTATTTAACTTGCGTTGATGCGCGGTTCTCATTTCAGACCACTGCGCATGTCTATTCAACTTGCGTCGATGCGTGGTCCTTTTTTTCGGACAAGTGCGCATGTTTGTTTAACTTGCGTTGATGTGCGGTGCTTATTTTGGACCGGATCGCATGTTTATTTAACTTCCGTCGATGCGCGGTTCGCATTTCAGGCCAGTGCCCATGTTTATTTAACTTTTGTTGATGCGTGGTTCTCATTTCAGACCAGTGCGCATATTTATTTAGCTTGCGTTGATGCGCGGTTCGCATTTCGGACCACTGCGCATGTTTCTTTAGGCTGCGTTGATGCGCGGAGCGCATTTCAGACCACTGCGCATGTCTATTCAACTTACGTCGAAGCGTAGTTCTTTTTTTCGGACCAGTGCGCATGTTTATTTAACCTGCGTTGATGCGCGGTGCTTATTTTGGACCAGTTCGCATCTTTATTTATCCTCCGTCGATGCGCAGTTCACATTTCGGACCAATGCGCATGTTTATTTAACTTGCATCGATGCGGAGTACTTAATTTGGACTACCGCGAATGTTTATTTAACTTGCGTCGATGTGCGGTGTTTAAATCTGACTACTGTGCAGGTTCATTTAACTTGCGTTTATACGCTGTAGGAGGAGATTCATTTAATTTTTTTTTGAAAAATTCCAATTCACTCAAAAAGCACAAGCCGTATGCATGACCCCCTAGAGACGGCTCATATCGAAAATAAATGAAATCTGATAAAAACTGTAGGAGGAAATGCATTTTGAATTTTTTTCTTCAAAAATTCTCTCATCGACTGAAAAAGACAGGCCATATTCACGACACCCTAAGCATGCCTCAGCCACAAATTAAATGATGTTTGATCAAAACTGCAGGAGAAAATGCATTTTGAGGTATTTTCATCAAAAATTCCCCCCGAAATCAAAAATTTCCAAGTCTAGTCAAATAGCACAAGCCGTATGCGAGACCTACCTAAGGATGCCTCATAGCAAAAATAAATGAAATCGGATAAAAACTGTAGGAGAAAATGCATTTTGAAGTTTTTCTTCAAAAATTCCAAAAAAATACAGAAATTGTCGGATCGACTAAAAAGCGCAAGTCGTATTCTCAACCCCTTAGGGATGCCTCAAACCAAAAAAAAAAAAAAAAAAAATTGCCCGATCGACTAAAAAGTACAAGCCGTATGCACTCACACCAAGAATAAATGACATCGAATCAAAAGTGTAGGGGTAGATGCATTTTGAATTATTTTCGGAATTTTTGCTTAAAAAATTCCCCAATAATACAAACTAAAAAAACACAAGCCGTATGCACGACCCTTTAGGGAGGCCTCATACCAAAAATAAATGACATCGGGTCAAAAATGTAAGAGGAGATACATTTTAAAATTTTTTTAAAAAACCCCATAAATTCAAAAATCACCCGATCGACTAAAAAAGCAGAAGCCGTATGCACGACCGCTTAGGAAATCCTCACACCAAAACTAAATGACATCGAATCAAAATTGTAGGAGTAGATGCATTTTTTTCAAAATTTTTACTTAAAAAAATCCCCAAAAATACAAGAATTGTCCGATCGACTAAAAAAGCACAAGCCGTATGCACGACCCTTTAGGGGTGCCTCATACCAAAAATAAATGACATCGGGTCAGAAATGTAGGAGGAGATACATTTTTAATTTTTTTCTTTAAAAATTCGCCAAAAATTCAAAAATCACCCGATCGACTAGAAAAGCCCAAGCCGAATGCACGACCCCTTAGGGATGCCTCGCACCAAAAATAAATGACATCGGATCAAAATTGTAGGAGCAGATGCATTTTGAAACAAAGTTTACAGCGAACTAACTAACTAACTAACTAACTAACGGACGCCACGGCAAACCGATAGGAATACCACAGCTTACGTGTACCGTAAGCTGGGCTAAAAAAAAGATTAATTCTGTGTATCTTTATCTATTTCGAATATTGCTGTGCTATTTATTGAAGTAGGTCAAATTGTAGCAATTCAAGAAACGCCGTTTTCCCTGAAATGTTAACCATACCACTTCCAACGTTCACTGAACTGTAGCCAAATTCTACACCCTTTATGGGTAACTTAAAGCTGACGAAAGTATTCCAACATCACCCATATGTGCTTGCAGAATCCAACCAATCAAATCTGCATGGATACCACGCAGCTTAGATAAGCGTTTCAAAAAAGTGTATTAAATAAAGCTATTGAATTAAGAATATAATGCTTTTTGAGCCGTCTAAAAGAAGTAGTTTAACTTAATGGTGTTAAAAAATTTAACTTTGATAGTTTCTTGAGGTTTGCTGTTTATTTAGTTTTATTGAATGTACACCAATAGAAAAAAAAACAATGTCCGGTAAACAATACTGAAGTCATAATTCATATTCAATTTTTTATATCAGCATATCATATAAAACGTTAAATTTATCAATCGTCTTTTTTCATATATATGTATAAATTCCTATAGAATTATTACTCGTCAGTTCATAACATTTTGAAACTGCTGACAAGCAAACTGCGATTGCAGCCTAGAAAATCGATTGTGTGCCTTCAGAGATTATTTTTCACGGCCGCACAAGTTTTTAAATTATGCAGCTTCAAACTGGAGCAAGAAAGGTTATACATGTATTTATTCACGTATATATATAGTAGTGTAAAAGTGGGGGTTTAAAAACAGGAAGTGACGTCATAATGACGTCACGTGGTGTTTTGAAAGCCCCATGGGGTTTTTAAAACAGTGACGTCATATTGACGTCATATTAACGTCATATTGACGTCATATGGTTACCATATGGTTATCATATGGTTACCATATGGTTACATATGGTTATCATATGGACGTCATAATGACGTCACGTGATGTTTTGATAGCCCCATGGGGTTTTTAAAACAGTGACGTCATTTTGACGTGATCTAGACGTGTTATGGAGGTGATATGGAGGTGATATGGAGGTCATATGAACGTCATATGAACGTCATATGAACGTCATAATGACGTAATAGGGATAGTGGGCGGCCATTCAAACGGGCAGCCATTCAAACGACCATTCAAACGGGCGGCCATTCAAACGGGCAGCCGGGTGTTCTGGAACAGGAAGTGACGTCATAATGACGTCACGAGGTGTTTTAGAAGCCCCATGGGGTTTCTAAAACAGTGACGTCATTGTTTTAGAATCCCCATGAATGTTCTGGAACAGGTAATTGCTAAAGCGCGCGCCCGTGTCAATGACGTCATCATGACGTCATTAGTCACGTGACCTGTCAATCATGTGTCACATGACCTGTCAATCATGTATATGAGGAATATTTTCCCGCTCATAAACCTTCTGGCCTGAATGGCTCAGTTGGTGGAGCAGAGGACCCGTAAGCGGACCCATGATCTGAAGGTCACATGTAACTTTGTGGCCAATTGTAAGATTTCGAACAAATGTTGCATTTATACATCCTTTCGGTTCAACCTACACTATTCAAATGATGAGAAAGTCTTTAAACATAGCTTTATATACAACTTGTTGAACATGTTGAACAACATGTTGAACAACATGTTGAACAACATGTTGAACAACATGTTGAACATGTTGAACTTGTTGAACATGTTGGACATGTTGAACTTGTTGAACATGTTGAACAACAACATGTTGAACATGTTGAACATGTTGAACAATTTGTTGAACAATACCACGACGTAATATCTTCCAAAAATTATTCGAACATGTGTTTTGAATGGGCTTGCCATTCGAACACGTCTTTAAAATGGGCTTGCCATTCGAGCACGTCTTTTGAATGGGCGCAGTTTTCCTACATAACTATCCACATTTTCACTTCCCATTTTCCAACAATCAACCAACCAACCAAGTGGTAGAATCGTCTGAAACGTGTAAAAACTAAATTTGTTAAAGTTGGTTTAGAACCCTGATTTTTACCCTACTACACCATGGTAAAATGTTCAAACTTATTTTATACATCATATTTTGTCAAAAAACAATATTTGTTCAAATGGTCTAGAACCCTTATTTTTACCCTACTACACCATGGTAAAATGTTCAAACTTATTTTATACATCATATTTTGTCAAAAAACATTATTTGCTCAAGTTGGTCTAGAACCCTTATTTTTACCCTACTACACCATGGTAAAATGTTCAGACTTATTTTATACATCATATTTTGTCAAAAAACAAAATTTGTTAAAGTTGGTCTAGAACCACCATTTTTCCACTACTATAACTTTAGAACATTCAAATAAGTAGCATGCTAAAATGTTCAAACTTATTTTATATATTATATGTTATCAAAAAACTACATTTGTTAAATGTTCTTTAGAAGTGTCATTTTCTAACTACTATAACATAAAACATAGAGTTGGGGAAAATCCCATTCCTTCTCAAATTTATTGATCGTTCCCACGCTCTGAATTAGTGCACTCTGAAATTTATTGATCGTTCCCACGGTCTAGGCCTTTGATCTTTTCAAATTCATCGATCGTTCCCACGGTCTAGGCCTTTGATGTTTTCAAATTTATCGATCGTTCCCACGGTCTGAACGAGTGCACTCTGAAATTTTATCGATCGGTTTTCTCCACACTCTGAACGAGCGCACTCTAAAATTTATTGATCGGTTTCCCCACACTCTGTACACATGTACTTATTCCTATGCTGTGTGGTTAGAACCATTGAAATGTGACTAATTAAATATTATCATAATAATAGTGAAAATAGACATAGAAATATAGCTATTATGTTAAAAAAAAAAAAAAAAAAAAAAAAAAAAAAACAGTCACAGTCACATAATGTCACAGAGTCACATGATGTCACAGTCACATGTTGTCACATAATGTCACAGAGTCATAACAGTGAACAAAAAACCAAAAAAAAGTTTGCCCCGATGTGGCATCGATCCCGGGACTCTCAGGTTGCTAGCCGTTTGCTCTGCCAAGTGAGTTATCGCGGCTTGACTGTTGAACGATCTGATAACGACATACATACGTTAGACTAATTATGTTCACATAGCAATTACATAGTCATATAGCTATATGACTATGTCCGATACATGTCATGTCTTGGTCCTGGGGGGGGGGGTCCGATTCATGTCATGTCTTGATCCTGGGGGGGGGGGGGGTCCGATTCATGTCATGTCTTGATCCTGGGGGGGGGGGGGGTTCGATTCATGTCATGTCTTATTTCTGGGGGGGGGGGAGGGGGGTCTTCTAAGATTGAGGACCCGGGGGGGGTGTTCTAAGATTGAGGACCATGATATGAAAGTGATGCCCGAAGGCGGGTTCGATCCACCGACCTTCAGATCATGGGTCCGCTTACGGGTCCTCTGCTCTAACAACTGAGCCATTCAGGCCAGAAGGTTTATGAGCGGGAAAATATTCCTCATATACATGATTGACAGGTCATGTGACACATGATTGACAGGTCACGTGACTAATGACGTCATGATGACGTCATTGACACGGGCGCGCGCTTTAACAATTACCTGTTCCAGAACATTCATGGGGATTCTAAAACAATGATGTCACTGTTTTAGAAACCCCATGGGGCTTCTAAAACACCTCGTGACGTCATTATGACGTCACTTCCTGTTCCAGAACACCCGGCTGCCCGTTTGAATGGCCGCCCGTTTGAATGGTCGTTTGAATGGCTGCCCGTTTGAATGGCCGCCCACTATCCCTATTACGTCATTATGACGTTCATATGACGTTCATATGACGTTCATATGACGTTCATATGACCTCCATATCACCTCCATATCACCTCCATAACACGTCTAGATCACGTCAAAATGGCGTCACTGTTTTAAAAACCCCATGGGGCTATCAAAACATCACGTGATATCATTATGACGTCCATATGATAACCATATGGTAACCATATGGTAACCATATGATAACCATATGGTAACCATATGACGTCAATATGACGTTAATATGACGTCAATATGACGTCACTGTTTTAAAAACCCCATGGGGCTTTCAAAACACCACGTGACGTCATTATGACGTCACTTCCTGTTTTTAAACCCCCACTTTTACACTACTATATATATATATATAACGTATTATTTATGTGTATATGTAATTAGTATTGATTTAATTTTTTCTCAAACTATAAAAATGATTCTAATTTCTTAACAGCTGACTAATTTTTTCAAGAAATCTGCGAAAAGGAAACTAAAAGTATAGATTTTTTAATTGTAGCAGTGTGAGAAAACAAATCATTTTAGTTTTATATGTTTTACTTAATTTTTTGACAATCTTGAACACTATATTATAAGGCATGTGTCTACTAATTGGTCGATACCACCGCCGAGACAAATTCAGAAACTTTTCAACAAATTTGGCAATCTGAACTACATTTATTGTGCGATTCACTTCCAGGAAAATAACTGAACTGCAGAGTCAACTTCCATCATTAACATCTTAAAGTTGCCTCTTGAAAATTTTCAACTAAGGAAGATATTCCGGTTTCTCACTCAAATTATAAAGAAAATTGCAGGCTTTCAACGATTTTGATCAACTAACGTTTAGAGGTTATCCAACAAAAAACGAGACTTTTCATTGGCTTTTTCACGACTCAGAGGTCTTCGAGATAAATACACGAATGCCCGGGAACATTGTGACCAGCCGAGATCTAGATAATCAAGTAATAAAAAGGCTATGTTGGCTCGCCAATAAGTGATAGAAGCATTTTTAAACCGGATATTGGAAATTTTCCGGTTTACATCTGCCCATTTTCAAAACTGCAGGTCAAGAAGCATCTGAAGTTAACATACGTATATATATATATGAACACAGACGACGGATGTCCCCAACAACAGTGACAAGATCAGCCTGATGACGTCAGCTAGCCTAACCAGGGGTATATATGGATGGTATATGTCACAGAATATGTTAATGCGGGTTTATCAAATCAGCGGCTTTCTTTGGATCTGTAAAACTTTAAGTTTCAACATTATAAAAAGAGAATGAATTGATATGCAGATGGCCTCATCTCCCAGCTGTAATTTTTTTTTCGCAATGTTTATCAATGATTATCACTTTTTTCAGAATATTTATGAAAAAAACAGTTGTGCTGACTTCATTTTTTCTTAAAAGCAGGATGACCACTTGTTTCACTCGACTTCGGCATGAATTTGCAATAATTTGATAGGTTGGCACTTTGCCATATAGTGGTTTCACTTTCTTTCAGTGTACAGCAACCACGGGCTCACAAACGCGCCTTAAAATAGTCTAAAGCTTATAAAGTATCAGATTTGACAGATCCGCTGACATATTTTAGCGACTTTGCTAAGCCGCTGATTCGACAGATCCATTGTAACATATATACGGGTGCTTTTACTTTTATACAAATAAAAAATTTTCTCTTTTATGAACATATAAAAACAAACCCTACATACAGAATTGTAGGTTCACCTTAATTAACCACCCCCTCCCCCAAACAATTAACTGCTGCAATATATTATTTTGTATCCAGAAACCTTTTTTTACCAATAATAAAATTTGAAAATACAAAATGTTTCGCCCATCGCTATCTTCTTTTATGCTTCGTCCATTGCACTAAAGTCTCCGGGGATCTGTATAAAAATAAAAGTTTTGAGAAAAGCAGCTCTTCGAGTTCAAGGTCACGAGTTTCGCGTACCATGTAGATCTCGAGACAGAGGCGAAGGACGCGGTCAACAACCGGAAGTTCAATGTGCATGATGCGCTGTGATATGCCGGTCAGGAAGATACGCACGAACTGACCGACGACGAGAACCAGTGACACGTACATTCCCAACACGCTGTAAAAACAAAAATACAAACACACACAAATAAGCCGTTATTCTATTTTTAGAAATGTGTTCCTTTTCTAAGCTAGGAAGGCGAAAGTATAAGCCAAACCAAAATGTCACGCAATAAAAAAGTGGCTTTCAGACGTGGGTCCAAGTTTGCATGTTTGTTTACATCCCACTGTCTTTAACAGGTTAAATTCTTAAACTGTTCCATTCTTAAACTTCAGTATTTAACGGGTATATTTTCTATATTTCTATAATTTTATGCGCATGACAATGAAAACCTTACATATTTACATTCCGCTTTTCATACAGATTCTTTTCAAGTTTCTTTTTGAGGCGTTAAATAAGAACAAAGCATTACAAGTAAAATCAAATATGCAAACGTTTATGTTTATTGAGTCATGCATATAAAAGTGCGAATAAATAAGAAATTGAGAATAAAATATTAGAACCAGTCAAAACGTGAAAGGTAGCACTTACTCTTATACCGGAACCACAGTGTCACACCTGCCAGAAACTGCTCCCACAATTTCACGCGTGCAAGTAGCTTTCTTCCGCAGTGTCGCGCATACCGGAAGCTTTCTCCTAGTGTCACCCACGCTGAAAGCTTTCTCCCACAGTGTTACACGTAATGGAAACATTCAACTAGTGTCACGCGTGCCGGAAGTTTCTCCCACAGTGTCACACGTGCTGGAAGCTTTCTCTCAGTTTCGCATGCTCTATAAGCTTTCTCGCATGATGTCACACGTGTCGGAAGCCCTCGCCCAGTGTGACGCGAGCAAGCTTTCTCCAAGTGTGACCCGTGTCAGAAACTTTCTCCCAGTGTCAGAATCTTTACTCCCCTGTAAAATGGGTGGAAAGTTTCTCACAGTTTCACACGTGCCGACAGCTTACTGCCAGTTTCACAGTCCCCTCATCACACGTGATGGCAAAACGTGTGCTTGAAAATAAACGACCACCACCTCACACTATGTGTACGTTTTCAACAACAATGTCAAGAGTATAAAGAATGCGTTGTTGCTCCGGGGCATGCCTCTGTCAGGCAGGGAACCTCCATCGGGAAGGTCGTGACACCTTTCACTGACATCAAATTTGGGGCTGCCTCCTTCCCTACTCACTAATTTTTCTATACTTTGAATCTGATGGAGAGTGTCTTGAGTATATGTGACTCCCCTCCCAAGGCGTGTCGCTAAGGCAAGGAAAAGCAGGTTTTTGCCACGGGTCCTAGATTTTGATTTTCGTACTTGGGGTAAGTCAGAGAATCTGTCGCTCGCGATTCCTAGGAATTCACACCAGGCATGAACTCTATGGAGCTTAGGAAAAAGGTGTGCGATTGCGCAAATGCAGAATATCTCCACCTTTCACGTCACAAACATTGTGCAAATTAAAACATCAAATTTAACTAGAAAGTACTTTTATTCTTTAATGACTTTTTAATATAAAACAAACTGACCGCACTCTATATATACATACAGCGAGGACTAGAATCAAGATTTTCTGGTGACACTTTTTTTAACGTACAATGATTAATGAATAAAGACATAACGTTCCCGACAAAGTGTCAACAATGTGAATCTACATTTGCACAGCAGTCCATCTCCAAATAAACAAGTATACATCAAACAACTCCATTTCAGTCAATTTGTTTGCAGAGTTTAATATAAATACTTTTTTGGAAATTTTAATTGTACATAAACGTAGAATGTAGACCAGATCGAGACCTCTCTCTACTTAAAAATTTAAAATCGTCAGTTTACAGGTCAGTCAAAGCTTCTTACAAGACTCCAGACACAATTCTACACAATAACAAATGGGCCAACTGACGACACCTCTCTACGTATTGACGACACCTCCCTCGGTACTGATGCCACCTCTCTTAGTGTTGTTGGTGCCTCCCTAAGTACTGATGACACCCCCCTAAGTATTATGACACCTCTCTAAGTATTGATGATATCTCTAAGTATTGGACATCCAAATGAAACAAAAAGTAACTAAAGCTTACCGAACAGAATACCACTTTGGCTGTTTTACTGCGAGAATATCACTTCCTTAATTTACTAATTAAAACACGTCCCTATATACAATGACTATCACTTACAGTTAATGACAACGAAGCGACTGCGATGTATAAAATGCATAAACCCAACAATTGCCTAAGCTGTCAATTTCATTTCTCCCACAAGCATATCGTCGGCTACAGCAGCAAGGAATCACCATCCAGTAATTGATTCAAATCGATTGGCCTTGAGATACTTTGTAAATATACACACACTATCTGATCCACATTCATGTGTAACATGTCATGTGTAGACATGTCATGTGTAACACGTCACGAATAACATGTTATGTGTAACATGTTATGCGTAAGATATCATGTGCAGACATGTCATGTGTAACATGTCATGTGTAACATGTTATGCGCAACATGTCATGTGCAGACATGAGAAGAGTCGGGGTCTAAAAAAGCGGAAATTCTTCTCAAGCGTCGCAGACGCAACAAACCATTACAGGGGGGGGGGGGGTCCGGGTGGGGGGTTTTCCCCGGGAAAATTCGGTATTTTGCGAATTAAATGAAAGTATTTACAGCTACTTTGGCATTATGCAAGCAACAATTATATCATGAGTTTGTTTAATTCTATTAATTCTAAATTGTCAAAATACTGCTCAGGTTAGCCTCAGTATAAGCCCATCGACCCCCCCCCCCTCCCCTCAGCATAAAGTGCATTTTGAGATCTCAACGAATTTGCATCGATCTCGGAGACCGCAAATTTAAAGCCCACAAAAGCGGTAACAGCTGAAAAAGCGGACAGTTCTTATCATGCCTGCATGTGTAACGTAACATGCACGTGACATGTACATTCAGTGCACCAGTTGTCACACACCCATAAATGGCAAATACTTAGCCAACCACCTGTAAGCACGAGAGGTCACGTGTGTCTACGTGCGGTCACGTGTGTCCACGAGCGGTCACGTGTGTCCACGAGCGGTCACGTGTGTCCACGTGCTATCACCTGTCACGCATTTTCAACTGGGAACTGAACTTCGATGAATTATTAAATCAGTAATTTCTTATGATGCCTCTAACTTACAGAAGAAGTCAGTTAATCTTATAAAGTCTGAAAAACTCTTATCGTTCTTGTGTATTTGAAATGTATCGATAAATCATAAATCAGTTAAAGGCAAGTATCTTCTTTGTGCCCTTTCATCTGTTTTTATTCTTCCTGAAGAAAAATGAAGTCAACGCAAATCGGAGCTTTAAGGTAATGGCGGAGAAATGATCAGACAGAAATTTCTAGTGGATTCTTTGATAGCGGAAATTTTACTCTCTCAGGAAACAAGATCATCATACACGTCAACGATGACAGATCAAAAGTACAGGCCGATAACGCGAGCTTAACAGACGACAGCTAAAACAGCGACTGTATTTACAGTAAATAATATGACGCATTCACTGAGGACATTATGACTCTGTCACTGGGAGAGAGTCTGTAAACGACAATGGCAAAGCAAAAACGTTCAAGTTACTCGAAAATAATAATAACAATTATTATTATTATTATTATTTCATTTACGTGTATCAAAACTCCCTTGATGAAGTCTGCCACAAAACACTGTATTTTGCAACAAAAAGATACACTGTAAACTAGAGCAGTGTGCATAGCCCACATATTCCCCACAGGGCCCCCACCCCATCAGTTAAACACGGCCATCAATAGTCAAAAGCTGAAATTTTCTAAGTCCAGCTGGTCCATTTTCCTTGGACGAACATGGCCCATTCACAATACCGATCTGTGTTTGCTCCCATAGAAGCTACATACCAAGTTTCATTAAAATCCTTGCAGCAGTTTTTAAGTTATCGTGTTAACAAGCCCTTGATGACAGACCGACAGACCGACCGACAGACCTACCGACCGACAGACCGACACGCGGTCATATATTCCGCCTTTGGGGAATAAATAAAAGCAAGAGCTCATCGGTGTAAGTTTTTCACCCATGACACCAAGCAATGTGGTTGGCGGAGGGGATGGGTGGGGGAAGGGAGGTACAGCTCTTGTAACAACACGAGGAGGGGATGGGCGGAGGGGTGGGGGAAGGGGGGGGTAGAGCTC
The DNA here is from genome assembly GCA_949752745.1 of Protula sp. h YS-2021. Lineage (NCBI taxonomy): Eukaryota > Metazoa > Annelida > Polychaeta > Sabellida > Serpulidae > Protula > Protula sp. h YS-2021. The sequence goes on along the minus strand of OX457027.1, from coordinate 84,457,906 downwards.
TGGTAACAGCCTCCTAAATCAGCACAGGAAAAACCCATAGAATTCACAAAAGCTATTAAAATCTTGGCATGTAATTTCATTATGTTGACTATACACGAAGGGATGCGATGCACACCTTGATATGACGTCACGACTATGATTGACACATCGTTATTGCTCTCGTGAGTCTCTATTTCTATCTTCTATCTCCGTTGTGGCCGCTCATGTCGTGATTACAGTTACGTACAGGCGTGAAGGGACTCTCTGATCCGTGATTAGTCATAACAACACGATAGCAGGCAACACTAATCTACAAGTACCTCAGGTACTCTCACATTGAGTATTTCATACGGTTAAAATGTACATAATACATAGAAAAAATATTCTTTTTTGTAATTGCTTAGATACATTGTGATCAACGACAGAATTGTACGCAGTACTTTGTTTTAAGCGACATGATTTTCATAACCCAAATTCAATATTTAATATTCACGAAACCGCCCCCTCCCCCTTTACGACACTTTCGTCATAACGCCACAAATCGGTTCGATCACGCACATGTCGTTAAAACAAGACAGCACTGAAGAAGTCTATGTCGTTCTGCAAGCAAACAATGGCGTAACACCACAAATTAAATTTTACGAAATCAGTCAGATTTACACACCACTTGATTGAATTAATTTTAAATTTAATAAATAATATTTACTTCTAATTAAACACCTAACAAGCCAACAAAAGTAAAAATTTAAAATAGAATAAAAAAAAACATTATTTTTTACTCAACCCACCAATGCTTAAAACAACGATTTACCTGTTTTGATATTTCTTTTTAGTAACCTGGTGTGTTTCGTATTGTGACGTTTATGTGGCACTTTTGGGCTTTCCCACATGTCGCTACATACACAACACCACAACAACACGCTGTACACGTTGAAGAAAGATATCAAAAATCTGTGATATCTAGTAATTAACATAATGATAAGCACCACAGTAGATAAGACGTAAGATAACTCACGGATCGGTCCCGGCGAGGAATTGTTTTTTCTTTTATTATTCATTTCATATATTTCTTTATTATTTATGGTATTATTTTGTATGGGGGAGGGATTGGGGTGAGGGGGAGGGGTGACGAGAGCGTCATTTCATTTTACTGAAAAGAATCACGTAGTACATATAACAGATCATGATATGCACCACCTATTGTCTCCAACCCATCCCACCACCCCCTCCTCACACCCCTCGCCGTTACAACCCGCACCACAACATATAAGACGCTAAGGTTAGTGAATAAGTAATCTGTAGGCATTCCATTGCTTTTTTTTTTCTTTGCCAAAAATCGTTTGACTAGAGTTTCACAAATGTGCGCGCCGAGCTCAGCAGCTCCGCGCCGACGTACATCACCCATGGCAACATCCTGGTACGCTAACCTATCACAAGCCGAGCATTCATGTCACTGTGACGTCACAAGTTGTATGTGGGCGGGGGAGTAAGAATTGAAGGGGGGGCAGGTTCAAGCTTTCAGATGGTTCACCCATGTTGTCCTATGCCTTTTCCTCCCGTCACTGAAGCTGGCATAACCATACCACACAGTGACGTCACAATGGCTCAGTAAGTTGCGGGCATCACGACACCATGGCAACAGCATGCCGGTGATCAGTCCTCCTTCTCTTTGATCTCTGGCCGGCGCGTCTCTTTGATGAGCGTCTCGGGCGAGCGGTAGAGGAAGACGAGGCGGGCGAAGAGCTCCTCTTCCAGCCTCAGCTCCTTCGCCTCGCGCACCAGGTACAGGTCCTTGCACAGCTTGAGTACGCGGTCCACGTACGGCAGGTGCGTGAACATGATGTTCTGCGCCAGGCCGCTCGTCATGAGCCGAATGAACCGGCCGATGACGAGGATAAAGGACAGATACAGTCCGATAATGCTGTCATGCCCAAGAGAGACAGAGGGAGAGAAAAAAAAACACAGATAAAATTATGTGAGAAACAAAAGTGCATTTATTGAAAGATAAACTGTGTATACATTTACAGTGAGTAATAGACTTTTATAAAATACAAATACTGCCATGCCCTTACGTGTCTGTAAATAAAATTTTGTCTATACTGTTTTTTTTTTTGTTATGCAGTTCCATAAAATTACAGTTCCATCAACTAAGACTTCAGCTATGTCGTTGTGATTCTGAGGCACATTTTAGAAACAAGTTCAACATTTTGCAAATAATTTGACCGACAAGTTAAAAGAAAGTTTTGAAACGGATCAATAAATCAAAGTGAAAATGATCTAATGTATCTTTTTCAGCGAAGAGAGAATGCAGGGAAGGCATCCACTTAGAAGCAACACTGTGTGTTATAGGTCTGAAGTTCCGCTTTAATGGGCCACAAAACCGCAGAGGTCTCATTGTATTAACCAGTACAAGTATGGCAGATTGTAAAAATTTAAACAATTCTAAAGTCCGTCAAAGACAAAAAGCACCGCTCAAAATACCAAGTAACCAACCGAAAAAAAAAAAAGCAGCAAATCCCCCCCGACTAAAACATGCACAAAAACTTTCCATATGCATAAAACTCGTGTAACAAATGTAGAATAAAAGGAAGAAAGGAAGGAAATAGAAAAGGCAAGCTTCACGTCCAAATTCAGGAGCAAGAGGGAATACGCAAGACTTGAATTCCCCGAAATCCATAGCACCGTTTTTGTTTTTTGTTTTTTTTTTGTTTTTTTTTTAAAGACTCTTGGAAAATACTTTTAAAACTGCATGTTTTCTTTCGCATTTTGCACAAGGTAAGGCTCAGACAATGAGGGTACTGTCCCACATCAGGCACACCAATAACCAAGCAAGCTCGTTTCTTAATTTGCTTACAAATCCCATACCTAATTTGGGGATATAGTTGCAAAAAGAATCTCAAAACTCCCAAACTTATCGGTGCATCACCCAAACAGACCCTCTAAACTACCCCCAAACTCACCGGCGCATCACCCAACCAGAGCCTCAAAACTCTCCCAAACTCACCGGTGCATCACCCAAACAGAGCCTCAAAGCTACCCCCAAACTCACCGTGGCATCACCCAACCAGAGCCTCAAAACTCCCCCAACTCACCGGCGCATCACCCAAACAGAGCCTCAAAACTACCCCCAAACTCACCCGTAGCTTGTGAAGAAAGAGAACGCGGTGGGAGCGACGCGATCGTTAAACGCTATGACGGTCAGCTGGTTCATGGTTATCACGACCGAAGTGGTGTCGAAAGGGTCGGAGTAGGTCGATTCCTTGAGCTCCCACCACTGTTTCTGCGACATGTCGTCAAGCTTCTGCAGGTCGCACGTCACATTCACCATGGTCTCGTCTGTAGAAAAGCAGTGACGTCATTGGAATGGACTTGAATATTTGTTTACGAAAGCATAGCACAACCGACATTTTATTTCTTGCATTTTCTATTGCTGAGAAAAAGAATAACAATCAATCAGAATATAGTCCTCATCAATCAGTACATCCACGGGGCAGGGTGGAGGGGGGTAGGGGGAGGGGGTGGGGAATAGGCGAGGGGGAGGGGGGAGGGGTGAAGGGGGAGGGTGACGGGAAGTACTTCCACGGGGCAGGGTGGGGGAAGGGGAGGGGCTGGGGAATTGGCGAGGGGGGAGCAGTAAAGGAGGAGGGTGGCGGGTTTACGTTTAAGTCATGGTGATGAGCAACGTCACTACTTGGGCGTACGGGGGTGCCGGGGAGTTAAAAATGTCTGCCAATTTTACGCACTTCACGGGGTTTTTTCTGTTTTCAGCACTAAAAAAGTCATATATGCAACTCGTCATTCTTTCTTATTTCCCACTGAAATGGGGTCAATTTGAAATAAAAGACAGAACAGGAAGAAAAAACTCACTGAAATGTTCGACTTTCTCCACTTTGCCGCTTCCAGGCACGCGTAAATACCGCGGGAAGACGTCAGGTATCATTCTACAAACAAAAGCATTTTTCTCTCCCCAGATAAACAATGATCACAATGCTGACATTGTTTATCTAAGCTTTTGTCTAAGAAGAAGACTCAAATAAATCCGAAATGAAATGAATTGTAATTAAGAATGTACAGCAATACAACGCCGCATCATTTTGCACTATAGACGACGTATAACATACATTTTCTTTACATCGTTATTTCTGTCCGTATCCCCCTCCCCCTCCCCCCCCACCTCCCTTTGCTGCAAGCATTTTTTACTCTGTAATTCTCTTTTCACGGCCTTGACATAAGCTAACGCGCATGGGGATCACGTGACTTACACAGGTGAGCTGGAGTTGCCATTGATCATATTGGCGATATCCAGGCGAATCTTGCTGTCGTGCTCCTTCGTCAAGCTCTTGATGAATTCATTAGACACGGTTTCGGAAGCTTTCGATTCCTGCGTTAGCTCCCTATTGACACAGACGAAACAAAGAACCGAAAATGCTTCATTTTGCTACAGTTATTATAATTTGGCTTCTCTGTCTCTCTCTTTTCTTTTCTATTCTTACATTCAACTTTTTTAACCTATTTTCTTCTCGTTATAATCGTTCAAAATTTACTCCTGTGTTTTGCGATATAATGGCTTTCTTTGCTGACCAGAATGGGGCTCACCTGGCTCTCACACGTCTCGTTCTCGCTCGTGCTCTCCCCTGCGATTCTCATGTCCCCCGCCCCCCCCCCCCGCACCCGCACCGCCCCGCGGGACTGGGCGGGCTGATCCCCCACACGGACGTGCTCTCTCCCACCCCCCACCCCCACCCCCAAAATCCCTGCCCCGCGGGACTCACCTCGTGAACGTCACAGTAACGACTAGATTGATGGTATCATTGCCCCACAAGGCTGGCATAGAGCTCGTTCTCACTGGGAGGGCTGATCCCCCACACGGACGTGCTCTCTCCCACCCCCCACCCCCACCCCCAAAATCCCTGCCCCGCGGGACTCACCTCGTGAACGTCACAGTAACGACTAGATTGATGGTATCGTTGCCCCACAAGGCTGGCATAGAGCTCGTTCTCACTGGGAGGGCTGATCCCCCACACGGACGTGCTCTCTCCCACCCCCCACCCCCACCCCCAAAATCCCTGCCCCGCGGGACTCACCTCGTGAACGTCACAGTAACGACTAGATTGATGGTATCGTTGCCCACAAGGCTGGCATAGAGCTCGTTCTCACTGGGAGGGCTGATCCCCCACACGGACGTGCTCTCTCCCACCCCCCACCCCCACCCCCAAAATCCCTGCCCCGCGGGACTCACCTCGTGAACGTCACAGTAACGACTAGATTGATGGTATCGTTGCCCACAAGGCTGGCATAGAGCTCGTTCTCGCTGGGCGGGCTGATCCCCCACACGGACATGCTCTCCCCCCTCCCCCCCCCCCCCCCCCCACCGAAATCCCCGCCCCGCGGGACTCACCTCGTGAACGTCACAGTAACGACTAGATTGATGGTATCATTGCCCACAAGGCTGGCATAGAGCTCGTTCTCGCTGGGCGGGCTGATCCCCCACACGGACGTGCTCTCTCCCACCCCCCACCCCCACCCCCAAAATCCCTGCCCCGCGGGACTCACCTCGTGAACGTCACAGTAACGACTAGATTGATGGTATCATTGCCCCACAAGGCTGGCATAGAGCTCGTTCTCACTGGGAGGGCTGATCCCCCACACGGACGTGCTCTCTCCCACCCCCCACCCCCACCCCCAAAATCCCTGCCCCGCGGGACTCACCTCGTGAACGTCACAGTAACGACTAGATTGATGGTATCGTTGCCCACAAGGCTGGCATAGAGCTCGTTCTCGCTGGGCGGGCTGATCCCCCACACGGACGTGCTCTCTCCCACCCCCCACCCCCACCCCCAAAATCCCTGCCCCGCGGGACTCACCTCGTGAACGTCACAGTAACGACTAGATTGATGGTATCATTGCCCCACAAGGCTGGCATAGAGCTCGTTCTCACTGGGAGGGCTGATCCCCCACACGGACGTGCTCTCTCCCACCCCCCACCCCCACCCCCAAAATCCCTGCCCCGCGGGACTCACCTCGTGAACGTCACAGTAACGACTAGATTGATGGTATCATTGCCCCACAAGGCTGGCATAGAGCTCGTTCTCACTGGGAGGGCTGATCCCCCACACGGACGTGCTCTCTCCCACCCCCCACCCCCACCCCCAAAATCCCTGCCCCGCGGGACTCACCTCGTGAACGTCACAGTAACGACTAGATTGATGGTATCATTGCCCCACAAGGCTGGCATAGAGCTCGTTCTCACTGGGAGGGCTGATCCCCCACACGGACGTGCTCTCTCCCACCCCCCACCCCCACCCCCAAAATCCCTGCCCCGCGGGACTCACCTCGTGAACGTCACAGTAACGACTAGATTGATGGTATCGTTGCCCCACAAGGCTGGCATAGAGCTCGTTCTCACTGGGAGGGCTGATCCCCCACACGGACGTGCTCTCTCCCACCCCCCACCCCCACCCCCAAAATCCCTGCCCCGCGGGACTCACCTCGTGAACGTCACAGTAACGACTAGATTGATGGTATCATTGCCCCACAAGGCTGGCATAGAGCTCGTTCTCACTGGGAGGGCTGATCCCCCACACGGACGTGCTCTCTCCCACCCCCCACCCCCACCCCCAAAATCCCTGCCCCGCGGGACTCACCTCGTGAACGTCACAGTAACGACTAGATTGATGGTATCGTTGCCCACAAGGCTGGCATAGAGCTCGTTCTCGCTGGGCGGGCTGATCCCCCACACGGACATGCTCTCCCCCCTCCCCCCCCCCCACCGAAATCCCCGCCCCGCGGGACTCACCTCGTGAACGTCACAGTAACGACTAGATTGATGGTATCATTGCCCACAAGGCTGGCATAGAGCTCGTTCTCGCTGGGCGGGCTGATCCCCCACACGGACGTGCTTTCTCCTGGGACCTCAGCCACATAAATGTCCTCGTTCTTATATGACGACAAGAAAGCATTGGCAGCCTGTGTAAAACAAGATATACCACTCTTCCTTTCCTCCTTCACATAAACATAAATATGTCTCTCAAGCCATGCTTTAAAATGCCAAGCCCAATTCCCTTCCCACCAATTAAGCCACATGAAAAAAATTTTTTTAGTACAACAAAACAAATCAATATTTAAGGCACTTTTCTGTTTCTTTCCTTAATCAGCCATTTTAAATATGAATTATTGAACAAAGAGGCCGAAGCCATCGTGCACGGCTGCATTTTAACCCACACATCCTGACGACAATTTTTTTAATTTTAAATCAAAAGCGGAATCTTACGGGGTTTTTGGCATAGATTTCTTTGAGGCGTGTATAGTTGTTTGGTTCTATCGGGTGCAGATTATTCTGTTGAGCGCTCATACTGAATAAAGGCTGAAAACAAAGATAAACAGGTGTCAGGAATCCGTCTATTGCCTTCTTTCAACTGCGCCTAGCATTTCCGGATTTATAAACTTAGCAGTTGTATTTTTCATTCGTCCCAAAACCGGAAAAGGATACCGAGTAACTCCATGTTTTCCACATGGAGACCAGAATGTCATTATTTACTTCCGCTAGGTTATTTTCTTTGTCAAATAACAGGGCAAGAACTTTTGATCACAAGCCTGTCTGAAACTACTGGCACCACTCAGCTTAATGTTAAGCACGATGTCTCTACCCCACCCCCTCCCCCCCCCCCTCTCCGTAGGAACACACACAATTCCCAGTCAGCGGCCGGCCATAGGGCTCTTGCCCTGTTATAGCCTCCCCCATCCTCCGAGCCTCTATCATTCCCAAACACGACTCATGGAAATCGCCTAGCTGTCGCACACACCACGCCCCACCAAGCCACAGCTAAATCTTACCTGGAAGCCGCCTAGCTTAATGTTCAGCATGCTCCGTACACTCCCCACCACCCACCAAAACAACCCGCACGTGGAAGCCGCTTACTTTAATGTGCAGCATGCCCACCCCCCTCCCCCACCCCTTCTCACCAGCCACAGGGCACTGACTTGGAAGCCATCCAGCTTAATGTTGAGCCTGCATCGCCCCCCCCCCTACCCGCCCTGCATATGATACCGCCACAGCGCAGACTATGAAGCCACCCCAGGGTGAGGTTGGGCATATCCCCCCCCCCCCACCCACTTCCTCTACCCGCCCCGATCAAGTCCACAGGGTACTGACCTGGAAGCCACCCAGCTTGATATTGAGCATGCAATCGACGGGTGGGTTGGCCTCGTAGACGGTGTTGGCGAGCGAGAAGAGCAGCAGCGGAAACCAGATGATGAAGATGAGGATGAAGAGGAGCAGGCCGCCCATGCCGTACTTGACGACGGCGCGTCGCTTCGTGCCGCGCGGGAACGGGTACGTCTGCTCGGCGCGGCGCCAGCACTGCAAACAAACACGTCACGTGCCCATCGTTAAGTCCTCTGAGTGCTCTGAGGGCTAGAAACGACTCGGTACTCACTTACATTAGGAATGGGTTCACTTTCTGGAATCGATTTATCGGCAGCCTCTGGCGACGATTCATCATTTCCAGAATCGGAATAAAAAATTCAACCATTTTCGTCCAGTACGTAAAATATGTTTTACTTGTTAGTTTATACTTTACAAGTTATTTTTAGTTTGAGCGTTAAAAAAACTGTTTTATGATCATACTAAATGGCAAAAAGGTTGCGTATAGTCGCAGCAGGATGATAAGTTCAACATTCAGTAAAATTTGAAATATCTGTCGACAAAGGTATTGTAACTGTTTTTTCCCTAAAGTATGCGTTGAAAAAGTAGGAGGGGAACCGATTCTACATCGTTAGAAGACAGAGTCGCCGACGAATCGATACTTCAGCTTGATCGTCCTAACACTATTTCTCATAGTGATCATTGTACCTAAAATGTTGATTGAAATGCAGGTGTGGAAACCGGTAGTGGGGGCTGGGGGAGGCTGCGCTCCTGTCCACGGCTGCCCCCCCCCCCCACTCCCCCCCCCCAACTCATACGGCTCACATGAAAATTTGGTATGGATAAACAATAACGAGAAATGGACACCTAAAATTGTTGAGAATACGTTACTATTTTGTGAGATTTGCATTTCGGACCAGCGTGCATGTTCATTTAACTTGCGTTGATGCGCGGTTTTTACTTTGAACCAACCTTTATTACAGGAATAGATCATGGGGCTGAGTGCTTTGTGTGGGATTCGAGCACGCGTGGAAGGCCTGTGAACGAACCGTTGAGTTCGTTGGCCTTTCACAAGTGCTTGAATCCCATACACAGCACGACTGCACCATGATCTATCCCCATTATAACACAAACAAGCAAAATCGATTCACAGATAGCGGAAAAAAAGTAAAAAAAACTCGAAATTTTGCTCGAAAATTTTTCATGACATTGCCCTGCGTCACGAGTGTTGCACAGCAACTTGTGCAATGCAAAGGAAAACGTTTTACGCAACAAAGCCATCGTCATAGTATCTTGCGGGGCATGCCCATTGTTTTTCTGTGAATTGGCTTTGTGACTTTTGTACGCGGTTAGAGCACGCTGACGGTTTCTTATCATTTTTCACGGGAGTGCATTATTTAATTGGTGCGTGTTATAACAGTCCATATGCTAGCTATATCTTAAATATCTTAGCGATTGCGAAACAATTGTAGGCTAGAGAGTGTTCACAAGCCAAATATTAACGGACGGACGGCTCGACAGACGGATGGACACGGCCATAAGCAATAGCCCTTTGCCATTTTATGGCTGAGGGCTAAAAAGCGAACCACCTCCCCCCGCCCCCTCAACAACCTACCCCCCTCCCCCACTCCGCCATCCTACCGACACGGCAAGCTTAACTGTGTAATCCCACCCTCCCTCATCCACCTCTCCCCTCCCCTCCCCAACCTACCCACACCCGCTCCCCATCACAAACCTACCCACATACCCTCATCCAACTCACCCCCTCCCACTCACCAACTTACTCACACCCTTCATCCACCCCACCTTTCCCCCCCAACCTACCCATACCCAAACCCCACCCCCATTAACCTACTCACACCCTCCAAGCACATCAACAAGCACAGCAAGGTCTCGCTTAACAGTCCCCACACAACGCCACTTTGGTTACACCGTGCCGTCACGGTTACCACGGCAACCGATCAATGGTACGCGTGACCTGTGGCATCACTTCCAGGCCAATCAAACCGCCACACAAACCACGTGATCACTCCCACACAAACCGTGCACTGTCAGAGAAATACCAGCAATCGGAGACGGCATTACAAACGATTTTATCCAGGCTCAAGGTTGCCACGAAATTTGCAAAACGAATTTTCCTGAATTTCTCCTGACTTTTACCTGAATTTAGCTCTCTTTTTTCCTGACGATAAAAAAAAACTAAAAATTATAGGTTTTTAGTGATATGTTGAATAAGTAATAATATCATACGCCAATAACTAATTTTTGAATGGTAACTGATTGAAGCGAATACATGATCAGTGAGAGCGACACAGCCTTTTGGTGGGTCACATATGGGAGCTGTTTCAAGCGAATTGGGGTTCTAACGGTTTCATCTAGTTTGGATTTCAGGTTTCAGCCAATAAAATAATAGGTTAACGTTTCGAAATTCTCTGCAATAATAATTCATCATATTGTCATAACCGCATTAATAAAGCGCTCTTTCTACTTGTCAAGTTAAACTATATCGTACATATATAGATATATGTGTGTATATATATATATATGGGATTTAACACGCAAAACAGACATGGCGTCACGCTGAAGCAATCACAGCCGTGTATCGGATAACGTACGGCGTCCGTGCGCATGCGTAGAATACAGTACCCACTTACTGTCTCATCGCTTTTGCCAATGTGCCCATATTTGGCTTGCCACTGACGCAACTTTTTCTCATAAATAAGACGTTCTTCGTTCTCCTGAACTCGCTCAGCCTGTACATGAACTCACGCTAGTCAATGTCAACATTAGTCAATGCCAGCGCTAGTCAATGCCAACACTAGTCAATGGCAATGCTAGTCAATGTCAATGCTAGTCAACACCGAAGCTCGTCAGCGCACAGCCCATAAAAAGATCATCCAAACATTTTTTTGTAGCATATTTTGGCCTTTACCACTGAAATGCCCCACTTACTGGTCCGGTGGGGGAGGGAGGGGGGCGCAGCAAACTCATGATCGTATTTGTAAACGGTCAGGTACTAGTCGAGTCGCCTTGCACTCCCTCAAGTTAAATCTTTGTCTGAAACGTAGCTGGAAAAAGATGTTAGGCGCTAAACACAATGATCATGAAATGACACATGCAGCTAGCATCCCGAGCTTTTCCCACTGTCAAAAGGCTCTGTGATATCCGCAACATGGCAGAAAATAGATGCCTTGTTTAGGTATGGGCGGTACGGGGTTGGTGGGGGAGGGGGGGGGAGGGGGTGTACCTTGAGGATGAAGATGTTTGCGTAGATGTCCTCCATCTGCAGCCAGCTGGTGATCGCCAGCGTCGTGTCGGTCCACATCCAGTCCATGAGCGCCCTCAGCTCCAGAAGGAACGGGATCACCAGGAACCTGTAACACGGGTGTAACACACGGGGAGCGTTACAAGAACAGGAACCTGTAACACGGGTGTAACACATGGGGAGCGTTACAGGAACGGGATCAACAGGAACGCGAAACACGGGTGTAACACATGGGGAGGGTTACAAGAACAGGAACCTGTAACACGGTTGTAAGACATGGGGAGCGTTACAAGAACAGGAACCTGTTACACGGGTATAACACATGGGGATCGTTACAAGAACAGGAACTTGTAACACGGGTGTAACACATGGGGATCGCTACAAGAACAGGAACCTGTAACACGGGTGTAACACATGGGGATCGGTACAAGAATGGGATAAGCAGGAACCTGTAACACGGGTGTAACACATGGGGAGCGTTACAAGAATGGGATCACCAGGAACCTGTAGCACGGGTGTAACACATGGAGATCGTTACAAGAACGGGATAACCAGGAAACTGTAACATGGGTGTAACACATGGGGATCGTTTCAAGAACGGGATCACCAGGAACCTGTAACACGGGTGTAACACATGGGGATCGTTTCAAGAACGGGATCACCAGGAACCTGTAACATGGGTGTAACACATGGGGAGCGTTACAAAAATGGGATAACCAGGAACCTGTAACATGGGTGTAACACATGGAGATCGTTACAAGAAACAGGATCAATCAACATATTTCGCAGAATAATTTAAGTGAGCCATTTCAGTCCGCGTACAAGAGATTTCACTGTACAGAAACTGCACTTCTGCGCGTGCATAGTGATATCGCCGCTGCAATCCAGCATAGGAAATTGTGTGCTCTTGTTTTGCTTGACTTGAGTGCCGCTTTTGACACCATAAATCACAGAATTCTCCTAAGTCGTCTAACACAAAGATATGGAATCCATGAAACAGCTCTAAAGTGGATTACATCTTACCTAAGCAATAGATCGCAAACCATTATCGTGAACGGTTTTCACTCCCCACCATCTTCGCTAACGACTGGAGTGCCCCAGGGCAGTGTTCTTGGACCGCTACTGTTTACCATGTATGTTGCACCGGTGGGTGACATTATTAGACGCCATGGTTTGTCGTTTCATTTTTATGCAGATGACACGCAACTCTATGTGTTTTTTAATAGCAGCTCTATGGCACAGGCAAGATCCATTCTTGAACGTTGTATACAAGATATAAAATTGTGGATGATGTCGAACTATCTCAAGCTAAACGACGATAAGACCGAAATTATTGTTATTGGTTCACCCCATAGCAAGCGCCAAATACCCTCGTTTGAGATCTGTGTTGGAAATAGTGAAATTGCTAGTAGAACGTCAGTAAAAAATCTTGGAGTTATTTTTGATTACAATCTATCCATGAAGGAGTTTGTTACCTCAAAGTGTCAAAATGCCATTATCAACCTTAGAGCTATTTCAAAAATTCGCAAATATCTTGACTACGATACTACCCGAACACTAATGCAAGCATTGGTTATCTCCAAGCTAGACTATGCCAACAGTTTGTTATTTGGAGTGAACAAATCTCTCCTTCAAAAACTCCAAAGAATACAAAATTCTGCAGCGCGTGTTATTGCTGAACTAAAACGATCGGATCACATAACACCGACGTTAATATCTTTACATTGGTTGCCGGTTGAAGCTCGTATTTGGTTTAAGATTTTGCTAATATGTTTTAAATGTGTCCGAGGTGAAGGACCACAGTATCTCTGCGATCTTCTAGTGCCATATGAACCATCCAGATCTCTTCGTTCATCTAGTCAAATGCTACTGAAAGTTCCCCGGTCACGTTCTCGTTTTGGTGACTGCAGTTTTGCTGTTTACGCGCCTAAACTTTGGAATGATCTTCCGCTTGAAATTCGTCAAAATACATCACGAATGACTTTTAGATCTCAACTCAAAACCCATCTTTTTAAATTGTTTTATTAATATTATATTGTATTTTTTATCTCTTTTCTACATTTATACATTATATTTACTATTTATTATTGCCATTTTATGTTATATATTAGTTATGTTCATGTTATTTTCACGTTCTTTGTTGCGCCTAGGGCTTTAATTAGAAATGGCGCCATACAAGAAATATGTAATAATAATAATAACCAGGGAGCTGCAACAAGGGTGTATCACATGGGATTTGTTACAAGAATGGGATAACCAGAAACCTGTAACATGGGTGTAACACATGGGGATCGTTACAAGAATGGGATAACCAGGAACCTGTAACAAAGGTGTAACACATGGGAATCGTTACAAGAATGGGATAACCAGGAACCTGTAACATGGGTGTAACACATGGGGATCGTTACAAGAATGGGATAGCCAGGAACCTGTAACATGGGTGTAACACATAGGGATCGTTACAAGAATGGAATAACCAGGAACCTGTAACAAGGGTGTAACACATGGGGATCGTTACAAGAAGGGGTAACCAGGAACCTGTAACAAGGGTGTAACACATGGGGATTGTTACAAGAATGGGATAACCAGGAACCTGTAACAAGGGTGTAACACATGGGGAGCGTTACAAGAAAGGGATAACCAGGAACCTGTAACATAGGTGTAACACATGGGGAGCGTTACAAGAACAGAACCAACAGGAATCTGTAACACGGGTGTAACACATGGGGAGCGTTACAAGAACGGGGTCACCAGGAACCTGTAACACGGGTGTAACACATGGGGAGCGTTACAAGAACGGGATCACCAGGAACCTGTGACATGGGTGTAACACATGGGGATCGCTACAAGAACAGGACCAACAGGAACCTGTAACACGGGTGTAACACATGGGAGCGATACAAGAACGGGATCACCAGGAACCTGTAACATGAGTGTAACACATGGGGAGCGTTACAAGAACGGGATCACCAGGAACCTGTAACACGGGTGTAACACATGGGGAGCGTTACAAGAACAGGACCAAGAGGAACCTGTAACACGGGTGTAACACATGGGGATCGTTACAAGGACGGGATCACTAGGACCCTGCAACATACGTGTAACAACGTTTTCGTAACAAGACAGGCTTCACTTCAAACCCGTACCACAAGGGTACATGTAACAGACACGTAAGACACTGACCCACCGTTGCAAAGCAACTTATTTAAAACAATTTTTTATCACAAATTTTACAAAACATGCACCGCAAAAAGTGAAAACTACAGTGTTAAAGGCTCAAGGTACGTGAAAACTTCTCTAGACCAAAATTTCGAGACAGCAGCCTTTAGCCCTGGCTCGCAGAAGGTGCCTACCCTTTGAAGAGGAACAGGTTGGCATAGTTGTACTTCTTGGTGAGGAAGTTGCCGAGGATGCGTGTCGGGTAGCCTGAGCGTATCTGATAAGCCGACAAGCCAAAGTAGATACACTTGACGAAGTACCATATCTGTGCCGCCGTGTTATCTGCGAATTTCCTGCCAAGACAATTTTAAAAAAAACTGTTACAGAGATCAAATTTCGAAGTGACAAAAAAAAAAAAAGATTCCTTTCGAGGACAACTAATAATTTCAATTACTTTCTGAGCGAGCACTAGAAAGCGGTTTTTTAATGACGAAAGTTCGATGATCCAATAGCTTTTGAAGCAAACAGTCCTACGCTTACCTGTCAGAACAGTCAGGCGTGCACGACCACCACGAGCAGGATGAGAGGACGTGCTTACCTGTCAGAACAGTCAGGGGTGCACGACCATGACCACCACGAGCTGGATGATAGAACGTGCTTACCTGTCAGAACAGTCAGGCGTGCACGACCACCACGAGCAGGATGAGAGGACGTGCTTACCTGTCAGTGACGGCCGGCAGCACGAAGAACATCCACACGTGCACGACTGCCACGAGCAGGACGACAGAACGTGCTTACCTGTCAGTGACGGCCGGCAGCACGAAGAACATCCACACGTGCACGACTGCCACGAGCAGGACGACAGAACGTGCTTACCTGTCAGTGACGGCCGGCAGCACGAAGAACATCCGGACGTGCACGACTGCCACGAGCAGGACGGCAGAACGTGCTTACCTGTCAGTGACGCCGGGTAGCACTAAGAACATCCACACGTGCACGACTGCCACGAGCAGGACGACAGAACGTGCTTACCTGTCAGTGACGGCCGGCAGCACGAAGAACATCCACACGTGCACGACTGCCACGAGCAGTATCTGGAAGAGGAACTTGCCGAAGACGTTCTTGCGCAGGAAGATGGCACGATCGACGATAAAGAGCACGAAGCTGGCGAGCAGCATGACGAGGAAAGGCACGGGCACTTTATTCTCCTGAATCACTGACGTCACCGTCTCCGCTCCTGTCGCGTCACCCAACACAAATTTATCGAACTTGGAAACAGTCTAGCTGAAATACCGCTAACTTTCAAGCAAAACATCATTGAACGAAACCACATATAATCAGTATATAATCAGTAAATAATCAGTATTTTTTTTTTTTTTTCACTGACTCGCATTCATTGATGCATTTCTTTGTTTTAAGAATGTGCGATAAAGGTGCTTTCTGCCCAGGCCTTCAAACTACAAGACCGATAAAACCGATATCAATAAACAGATTACCAACTACAGCAGATATTCGATAACTCGATCTCGTGGGACCGATGAAAACTGTTCGAGATATCGAATATTTCGAGTTATCAAATAGAAAATAAACCACAATAATAACGCGTGGGACCCAGGAAAACAGTTGGGGTTATCGAGTATTTCGACTTAACGAATTTCAAGTTATCGAATATCTGCTGTATTTCTTTTCCTATATATTCGTTTTTCTCTATTTTTTTTTTTTTTTTTTTTGGTGAAGACATGCGAAAACAGCCATAGGAACCTCCGGTTGACTCGGCAGGTCCGAAGGAAGTGTAGCCGAAGACGATGACAATAAATGCCATAAAATCACAGCAGAACATGAGCGTGTAGACGTCTGTGACGGCGTTATACTTGTCGTTCGTCATCTGTCGGTAGAAGTCGCTGAACGGCTTGAAGCACGACTTGAACAATCTGAAACCACGTGACAAGGACTATGAAAGCACGTGACAAGTATGATGAAAACTCGTGACAAGGATTATGAAACCACGCGACAAGGAATATGAAAACACGTGACAATGACTATGAAAACACGTGACAAGTAACAAGGGACCACGAATCAAGCAACACGGAACCACGTGACAAGCAACACGGAGTCACGTGACAAGTAAAACATGGGAACACGTGATACGCAAACACGGAACCACGTGACAAGCAACACGGAACAGCGTAACAAGTAACACGAGACCACGTGACAAGCAAACACGGGACCACGCGACAAATTCGTTGTTTAAGGATTTATTTGCCAAAAGCACACAAGTAAAAATATTTTAAACAAATATACTGTATCAAAACCACAGTTAATTAAATGCCTTAGAAAGTATTCCTTTTTTTTTTTTATTTTGAATTGACAGTTTTCCTTCACGAAAATAAAAGCCACCCAACAGAAGAACTACGTAATTTCAGGCAATGCCCGTCTCTGGCTCCCGAAGGACAACAACGTCAACATTTAGAAAGCAGTAACTCATCCCGCCTGCCTGCCCCCTCACCGCCCACCCACACACGGCTGTCTTACCCGACACGGACGCCTGCCCCCCACCCACTCACGGCTGTCTTACCCGACACGGACGCCTGCCCCCCACCCACACACGGCTGTCTGACCCGACACGGACGCCTGCCCCCACCCACACACGGTTATCTTACCCGACGCGGACGCCTGCCCCCCCCCACCACACATGGCTGTCTTACCCGACACGGACGCCTGCCCCCCACCCACGCACGGCTGTCTTACCCGACACGGACGCCTGCCCCCCACCCACCCACGGCTGTCTTTATTTACCCGACACGGACGCCTGCCCCCACCCCACCCAGCCACGAGCCACGGCTGTCTTACCCGACACGGATGCCTGCCCCCCCCCCCACCCAGCCTCGGCTGTCTGACCCCACACGGACGCCTGCCCCCCACCCACTCACGGCTGTCTTACCCGACACGGACGCCTGCCCCCACCCACACACGGCTGTCTTACCCGACACGGACGCCTGCCCCCCACCCACACACGGCTGTCTGACCCGACACGGACGCCTGCCCCCCACCCACACACGGCTGTCTTACCCGACGCGGACGCCTGCCCCCCCCCCCCGCCCAGCCACGGCTGTCTTACCCGACACGGACGCCTGCTCCCCACCCCACCCAGCCACGGCTGTCTTACCCGACACGGATGCCTGCCCCCCCCCCCCCCCACCCAGCCTCGGCTGTCTGACCCGACACGGACGCCTGCCCCCCACCCACTCACGGCTGTCTTACCCGACACGGACGCCTGCCCCCCACCCACACACGGCTGTCTTACCCGACACGGACGCCTGCCCCCCACCCACACACGGCTGTCTGACCCGACACGGACGCCTGCCCCCCACCCACACACGGCTGTCTTACCCGACGCGGACGCCTGCCCCCCCCCCCCCCACCCAGCCACGGCTGTCTTACCCGACACGGACGCCTGCTCCCCACCCCACCCAGCCTCGGCTGTCCTACCCGACACGGACGCCTGCCCCCCACCCACTCACGGCTGTCTTACCCGACACGGACGCCTGCCCCCCACCCCCCCCCCCCACCCACACACGGCTGTCTTACCCGACACGGACGCCTGCCCCCCACCCACACACGGCTGTCTGACCCAATACGGACGCCTGCCCCCCCCCCCCCCAGCCACGGCTGTCTTACCCGACACGGACGCCTGCCCCCCACCCACACACGGCTGTCTTACCAGACACGGACGCCTGCCCCCCACCCAGACACGGCTGCCTTACCCGACAGACTTGCTGCGCTTCCGCTTCTTCTTCTTCTTCCGGTGCGTGGTGCTGTCACTCATTGTGTCGACATCGCTATGGTTCGTGACGTGTGACGGGCGTGAGGCGTCCGTGTCGTCGGTGGTCGTCAAGGTGATGGCGGGCAGCTCGCTATCCAGCTGTCAACATGAAGCCACGTTTTACAGGGTGCTGTCCACACTCCTCTACCCGCCCCCCCCCCCCAACCCGGCTCTGTGGTGAAAGTCCTCGCTTAGCTCTTCAGCCTACACCGTGCACATCACACACAACACAGCGCCTCACAGCTTCTGCCCTATACTTCTTACCCTAGCCTTTACTTGTCTATTTCTTTACATTTAATATTTTATGTTTAAATTACATTACATTATTTATAACACTTTTCCAACGGATGCCCAATCTCAGCCATTTTTCCATGAATTAACGACTGCAGACATCTCTTACCACCCATCCCGCTCACAGACAACCTATTTACACGCCTGGTCATCATTAGAATTTACGTTTAAGTTAATACAGTGTTAATGCCAAATTCTGCCTGCACACGATTACCCCCCCCCCCCGCCTCGCCCCCCACAGCAGCCATCCCCACTCCACTCGTCCACTCACGGGGGTGGCGGCGGGGGACACGGGCCGGCTGGCTACGTCACGCTCCGCCTTGGCCATGTCCGTCTCGATGTCGTCTGCGTCCTTCCACAGGCCGTGGCGCTGAAACACGCGGGTGAAAAAAAACATCGTTTTCTTTTTCGTTTTTGACGTCAAAATGTTTTATCCACTGACCCTGATCTTCTCACAGTTGTAAGTCACATCCTCAGCTTACGCATTCTTTCACACTGCACATGTCTCGTAAGTTTGCACACAGCTCACTTTTTGCCCACCACATGTTTCACACTGATGTCTACACTCTGCACTTTAGTCTGAAAGCAATTTCCAACGTTTGCACACAGCTCCTCTTTTTCCACACGACCCCCATAATTTTAACCCTTCCCTTCCTCTCGAGTCTACTCCCCCCCCTTCCCTCCCCCCCCCCCCCCGCACACACACGCACCTTGAGCACGGTTCTGTGGATGAAGAGGCAGAAGAGGAGGATGAGGTCGAAGACGGCGTAGTTGCTCATCTTCTCAATGCCGATGATACGCGGAGGCCAGAAGGGGTGCTCGTGGATGGAGCTGTCGTTCCACGGGAAGAAGCCGAACTGGAACAGGTACTTCACCACCACCACCGCCTGTCAACAAAACACACTGTTTCCCATCAAACAGTACACTCTCTAGTAACACAGCCACATCAAATTTGTAACAATCTTTCATGAGCGGAACGGGAAAGAATCTCATGATCCTACAGTGAGTGGGCGGTGAGATCTAATTCACTAAACGTTAACCTGCGATAACAACTCTTTCAAGCTATACTCGACCCTATACTGGACAACATTAAACTAGAGCAGTGTGCATAGCCCATATATTCCCAACAGGCCCCCCATCAGTTAAACACGGCCATCAATAGTCAATCAAGAGCTGAAATTTTCCAAGTCCAGCTGGTCCATTTTCCTTGGACGAAACTGGCCCATTTACAATACCGATCCGTGTTTGTTCCCACAGAAGCTACATACCAAGTTTTATTAAAATCCTTGCAGGAGTTTTTAAGTTATCGTGTTAACAAGCTCTTGATGACAGACCGACCGACAGACCGATAGACCGACGCGCGGTCGATCGCATATATTCCCTGTGGGGAATAACTAATCGCTGCAATATTATAGTACAAGAGGGTAGATTACTACGGTGTACTGTATGTACCTCGGTGTAAGTGATGATGGTCACCCAGTACGTCTTGGTGGGCCGCGGCACCGACAGCATCGCCCAGAGAAACACGGAGAGCGGGCAGGGCAGCGAGAGGAGGCTGGCGGACACCATGTGGTTGAGGATCATGGCGAAGTAGCAGACGATCTCGGAGCGCGACATGAGCGCGTCAAAGAGCGCGATGCAGAGCTGCAGCAGACGCGGCATCTTGCTGTGGAACTCCTTCTCCGCGCTGCGCAGCGCGTTGATGCTCTGGTCGAAGCGCTCGCGCTCCGTATGGTCGATGTCTAGGATGATCTCCGTCGGCCTACGTCAAAAGTGACGTCATTATTTATTACTTCTTCATGTTGAAAATGTAATTTTATTTTTGTGACATTTGACTTGTTAGTTTCAAGACAAGGTTACAAAATTCCCAATCCGAAGAGACACATTTTTTTCAAAATCTTATCACCGACAACATGGCACTTTGTATTACCGACACACATGACACTTTGTATTACCGACACACATGACACTTTGTATTACCGACACACATGACACTTTGCATTACCGACAGACATGGCACTTTGTATCACCGACATACCATACATATCTTGCCTTTCGTGAAACTAAAACATCAGCCTAGCCCGGTACTTGTACCTTACAAACACATGTAGCTGCGTACTTACGTTTTTTGTCTCCTGTGAACATGAGTATTACTGGGCACCGGTTCAGGGGCATTCGCCTTGGAGAGATCCGGTCTCCTGTAGCGGTCCTGCGCACGACGCTCCAGACCCTCCTAGAAAACAAGGGCACCACACCAATGACGTGCCAACCGTTAATTGCTGAGCAGAACTGAACTACAATGTTCAAATGAGAAAGAAAGAGTGGAATCGAGAGTGAGAGCAGGGAGTTAGAAAGAGGACACAGAGAGATATCGAGAAAAGATATGGAGACAGCGAAGTGTATTTGATATCGTTGCCCCGCCTGAATACAACCACCGTCTTGACGCCCGTGTGCACATATCCTCAACCCACCTCCTGCACCTACCTTCACCATACCCGTCTGCACCCACCCTTAATACGCCTGTATGCAACCCCCCTAACCAAGCCCCTCCCCCCTCCCTACACATGAAACATGCCACCTACACCTACCCTCAACCCGCCTTTCTGCGCATGCCCTCACCACGCCCATGCATAACTGCCCTGAACACGCCTGCGTACACCTACCCTGAACACGCCTGCGTACACCTGCGTACACCTACCCTGAACACGCCTGCGTGCACCTACCCTGAACACGCCGGTGTGCACCTACCCTGCGTACACCTACCCTGAACACGCCTGCGTACACCTATCCTGAACACGCCTGCGTACACCTACCTTGAACACGCCTGCGTGCACCTACCCTGAACACGCCTGCGTTCACCTACCCTAAACACGCCTGCGTTCACCTATCCCGAACACGCCTGCGTAAACCTACCCTGAACACGCCTGCGTGCACCTACCCTGAACACGCCTGCGTACACCTACCCTGAACACGCCTGCGTGCACCTACCCTGAACACGCCTGCGTACACCTACCCTGAACACGCCTGCGTACACCTATCCCGAACACGCCTGTTTACACCTACCCTGAACACGCCTGTGTGCACCTATCCCGAACACGCCTTCGTACACCTACCCTGAACACGCCTGTGTGCACCTACCCTGAACACGCCTGCGTACACCTACCCTGAACACGCCTGCGTGCACCTACCCTGAACACGCCTGCGTGCACCTACCTTGAATACGCCTGCGTACACCTACGTCGAACACGCCTGCGTACACCCTGAACACGCCTGCGTACACTTCCCCTCACCGCGCCTGCGAACACCTACCCTCAACACGCCTGCGTACACCTACCCTGAACATGCCTGCGTGCACCTACCTTGAACACGCCTGCGTACACCTATCCCGAACACGCCTGCGTACACCTACCCTGAACACGCCTGCGTACACCTACCCTGAACACGCCTGCGTACACCTACCCTGAACACGCCTGTGTGCACCTATCTCGAACACGCCTGCGTACACCTACCCTGAACACGCCTGCGTGCACCTACCCTGAACACGCCTGCGTACACTTACCCTGAACACGCCTGCGTACACCTACCCCGAACACGCCTGCGTACACCTACCCTCATACGTTTCTTCTCCGCTTCCTTCTCGCGATCCAGGATCCTCGACACGGATCTGTACTCCCGCGAGATGTCGTGCAGAATGCCAATCAGGTAGTCAATGAGTCCGCCAATCACAGCCCACAGCAGCTTCAAGCTGTCCGTGATCTTGCCACATATTCCCTCTACAAACAAAGCATTGTAAACAACGCTCATCCAATGGCGATCCATCTTTGAGCATAAGGGCAAAAAATATGAGGCATGTAACGGCTTGACAAAGGTTCCCTGCGTATAAAAACCGAAAAAATGCCAAAAAAAAAAAAAAAAAAAAAAAAAACAATTACCCCTTCCGATCTTAACCCGATGATTAAGATATAACTAAAATCAAATATGGTTAAATCTAATATACAAATGAGGAAAAGGCTTTACAAACATTCTGACGAGAAGACTGCTTTTGGAATCTTTTTTTTCACTAAACTCTAACCAGCAGCTGCTCTGGTGACGAATTAATCCACTGAACCAATGTCGTCTCCCCCCCCCCCCCCGGCACCACCCCCAACAATGCAGCCACAATACGAAGTTTGATACGCCACCCATAAGGCAATACGCAACATGAACAAACCTTTTCCTTCGTCCTCTTCGTCCTCCTCCTCCTCACTCTCCTCTCCCTCCTTCCTCTCTCCTTTCTCCTCTGCCCACTCCATGTCCACCTCGATGACGTCAGCGTCAGGGATGACCTTGACCGAGACCTCTTTCTTCTCCGGCTTTTCGTCTTCTCTCTCTCCATCCTCTGTGATGGCCTCCAGTTCTGTTATACACAGAAATCACGTATTTAGACACCACCTCCCTTTCAAAAATATACGTAACTAGAACCGCATTTCGCAAGCGAAATCTTCAACACTTCACAAACATTAAAACTTAAAAATATTTCTTTGAATGGCTTATTATTTCTCGAACAACATGAAGTGTTTTTCTACAAGCCGCATAGTCTGTAATACAACTAAGTAGAGAGCTTACGGCGCAGCGCATACGCGGCTTATAAGGTTCATCTGCTTGGTTATGTTGGCTCAACGGCTTGATTGGTTGAGCGGACTAGCACTTTTTCTCTATGCAGGCAGAGCTCGCGTAACGCCCATAAGCTGTGCTGTTTTGCTCAACCGTTACTTTGTTTTTAAATGCGCTGTATTTATTCTAAAATCAGCTGTGTTCGCATGGCATTTTAAGCATGAAAACGAAATCGTAGACGAAAAAAAAGGCGGGATGCACACCCTCAGATCAAGTTCTACATAAGTACAAAGTTTTGTGGTCCTAGGGCCTGTAGTGTCAGAGAAGAAGCTGAGACAAGAAAACGAATTTTTACTGTCAAGAAAAAAAAGCACCAACGGCTGCCCGCACAAATTCATATAAGCCTTGACCAAGTCAAAGATTTGTCAAGTGTTAAACATTCTTCTCTCATCCTAAAATGTTCCACTTAAATACCAACGCAAAAATCTGCAACTTTTGTCGTTAAGAGCGAAGACTTTAAAACTCTGAATAAACTTTTTTATACATATTTCTTATTCTAAATAAACAGAAATAAAGTCTTTTTTCTGTTTGAAAATATCAAGTGGAACTACATAAGTCGTGTATGCTAGGCGTGGCACTGGGGTTACACTGTACTACTCTCGCTCCGCAGCTGACAGAAGCGTACCCTTTCTGTTGGCCTCGGCGAAGTCGCCGCTGATGACGCGGTGTCTGGGGGAGGTCGTTGGGGACACGGGAGACAGCGGGTCTCTGCTCGGTGAATCCATGTCCCCGGACAGGCGCACCGAATCCCTCCGCGAACCCGCCTCCTAAAATGTACATAAGTTTGCTGAGCTTATCTGTTACCTCAACGAGGGTACTTAAAGGTGCTCGTTGTTCACTAAGGTACTTAGATTTACTTCACGACACCAGCAATATTTACATACACACAAAAGATTCGCCTATATACTTATGCAAAGTGCACTTGCACTTACACGACGGCGTGACTATACTTTCGGCAGGGCAGTATCTATTAATTCATTTTTAATGGGTCTTCTCAAAATCTTAAAATCGAAGGTCTTTCAGGATACTGGCAAACTGTTCAGAGAAACAAGGGTCTGATACATCCAAAGCTCGTAAAATGCACTATGTTACGGGAGATGGCGCTTTGGGTACTTACCGACTCCGACTCCGAGTGTGATGCACGTGACTTCCGGTCCACCTGCTGCCTCTCTGCCACGTGTAGGGCTTCCTTCGTTCCCTCCTTGAACACTGTGTTGATTATCTACCAATAAAACGGCTAAGATGTTACAGATATTATAAACACTTATGATACTAAATGAATATGTGTAATACATCCAAGTGAGCAAGGGTTATGGTCCTATAAGCACGCTGACAGCAGTTTTCTGATCAGTTCTTCAAAGACTCATGGAAAACTCACTGCTTGAGTTTCAATATATGATGTTATCAAAATCTTTAAACGCACATTTTCTATAAAAAGATGTCACCTTTTTCGTATTTTACCCCGGTACGCTTTGAGAGATATCCCGTCAACTGTTTTACCCCAGTGCGCTTTAAAGGACATCCCGTTTAAGGACTGTTTTAGCCCAGCACGCTTTGAGGGATATCCCGTTTAAGAACTGTCCAACTGTCACATACTGAACAGCTAATACCTGACAGTCGAGTCACGAAAAGCAACGTATCAAAACTGATTCTGAACAAGACGAAACCAGAAAGATAGCCTCAAGTAACAGCTGGAACAAATTTAAGCTTGAGAGTTGTATCGTCCTCTCCTTCTATCCTTAATTATCGTTTCAGACATAAGTGTCATGCCAAAAGCTGGGCCGCACTTGTGAAAGTACTCATCATTTTACAGATACAGCGAAAATTAAAATGTAAGGCAACCAAACACTCATACATTTACACTCTTTAAAAGCGCGAAAGTTTGTGACAACATTGAAAAGTTTGGGGGGAAAAGCCCCACTCCCTCCCCCGTACAGCACTGAAACAAATCCACCAATTCTGCAAAATAACATTGTAATCTATAACAGGTAATTTGTAGATATTTTGTTCGTCCCTAAAAATAACAGAAAATGAAATGAAACTACACAACAACGGGAATCGACTATCGGCGTCACTAATGTACCAACTTCCGGTTTCTAATTATAATCAACTGAATGGACACAACACTTTCAAATCAAGTTCCACGGATAAGAATTCTACGTCTAACCAATTTCACCCAAAACTAGAAGCAAAATTAATTCTTCAAAAAATCTCATTCTATTGAGTAAATCAAGCAGACAACAAAGATCTATCGGAAATGGTAAGATGATGACTCACAGTTCCCAACGAAATTTTCAGATGTAATTGCGACAGAAAGGGAAAAACGGATTCTAACTAGTTCACTTGATGTGTCCATGTTGCGACATGCATAGTTTTTGACTGAATTTTCATTCTCACACAGCAACTAAATGTGTTGCTTGAGCTGGAGTGTGCCACAAACGCAGCTCCTCGAACATCATTATTTTGAAAATGACAAAATGGAATAGAAACATATATTATAAATCCAGGGTACTCATTTGTTGACAAGTAACGGCACTGGCTCATGTAAGTCTTAAAGGTAGGTGCACGGATCCCACTGCGGTCCATGTGTTACAGTAACAAAATTGTTTGTGTAAAAGCACACGGTACGATGCAAATTTTTTTTTTTTAAATCGAGGTCTGACCTCTTGTCTAATAGCTAAAGGTTTTGTTCTGTCCCTAACAAAATGGAATAGCGTACAAGCTGCTTGTTTCCAGATTAATTTGAATCGACTGTATGTAATATGTTTATTTATGTTTGCGCAACTTTGACAGAATCAGACTTCCACTGAAGAGTGGACAAAAAATATAATAAGATTACATTAATTATTTTTCAGCCAATATCAACAGAAAAAAATTAGCTAAGAAAGCACAGCTGACGATGTAGGAAAACTCAATAAGCTTCACACGCTTCACACTACTTATTCCCATTCATTGCACTTAAGTCATGTGCCTTATGATATGGTGCAGCAACTGAAAAGCGGACGTGTATAAGACAGATCGACAGCACTGGCCATGGGGAAAAGGTTACGCGAAGAGCATGCGCATTGAAACATTAATTTTACACTTGTACTAGTTCGACAGAAAAAAAGAGTGCGTCGACATAATCTAACGCTTGGTACTGAAAGAACAACAACAACAAAATAATTGCCGTGGCAAATGTCTACCGTCAGGGCAGGATAATTCCGCGGGCGTAGTAAATGTTGACATTGGAGACTTACCGTGATCATTCGAGCCACCTCTTGCATTGTTTTGCGCTACAAAGGTTACACTTAACATGCTAGTTTAACATATACTGGCTGCTTAACTGAATGCGCACGCGCACTTTTCATAAGCTACATACTTTCAACCCTCACAATCCTTTCTAATAACACCGTATTATATAAAATGCTGAAAAAAACCAGAAATTTTCTGGTGGACTATTCCTGAATAGACTACCGATAAATCGAATGTCACAGAAATCGAAGCTTTTCATTATTTCATCACTTTATGTTGCAAAATATATAAAGAGCTTATTTTCATGTCTTTTAAATAGAAAACTATGAAAAAAATGAAATTACACATAAATTCTTAAAAATTACAATTTAAATAGGTACTTCAACACTGAACTACCGACATTTTAATAAACAGCCAAATGTGAATTCAATTTTTCAATATGTTTATTTTCCTTTCGAGAAAAGATAAGAATTTACACTGCTCAACTTATTTTCACCCTTTGGTATCAGAAAAATTAGACATTATTGATTTCTGTGACAGCTGCATTATCGGTAATCTATTCCAGGAATATCTTGGTTTATTTGCTTCAGAATTTTTTTTAAATAATACAGTATTTATTATACAACCACCACAAAATCCTACTTCTTTAAACAATGCGCCATTGAAACTATCGGAAGCAAATTAAGTAAGCAATAAGTATTACATCTAATTCCTTATGTGCTGAAAGCTAATTTAACATTGAGTGCAAAGGCCTTTAACTTAAATGTTACGGCAGGCTCTTAAATCTGAAAGACGAATACCGGAAATACGTAGGTGCAATGAACCGGGGCAGCTACAGTAAGCAAACACTACCGCACCTACACAAACCAGGTGCTTTTATGTCTATAAAATTTGACTAAGATCTTTAATCCACAGTCCCATTGAGATCAATAAGTATAGAAATTAAGTGACGGGAACTTTCGAAGGCTTTATCCTTAAATTTAAAATTTCAGAGCTTTTCACCCAGATATCTTTTACCCAAATACCTGAAATGCCCCTTATAAAATAAAAAATAATCGACTGGTTACTTTCTTCTTCGAAACTTGCTGAGTGACTTAACAAGCTCGCGCATTTCTGTTATTTTATTTCTCTATACACTCTCCAGTTTCTTTCACCCATCTCATCAATGATACATTATAACTGTGATTTCTATATAGAGTTACCTCATTAAACTACACCGATACAGGAGGTATCTGACGACAAAGTGCACCCATTGGAATTAGTGTACGGGAAATACAAAACAATCACGAATCACGCCATAACACGTGCTTAAATAAGGGTAATGTTGTATGTTGTTATCGTCATCACATAAATGCTTACTGCATTGGTGTTCAGTATCTTGTATGCCGTCTCCTATCTTGCAGCTAATTAAACCAAGATGTACCAAAACCCATTTCTACGGCAAGGAACCAAGGATGTTGAAAGTAATTTTTCTGCTATCTGCAGTCGTCCCATGCGTTAACATACCCCTACTTCCCACATAAATATGTCCCCTCCATGAAAAAAAATACTGTTGGTTAAAATCAACTGTTCATGATTTTAGCGTTGCCTACTTTTCGTTGTATATTAGAAATGGCACCCTGATTGCACTCGATTACCAGTGATTTGCCGGGTGACCACGAATATTAGTACTGCATTTTGGCTTGTACACTCTAAAATTAAACAGGTCATAGCTAAACCAAACCGCAAAATGTTAAGTACGTGTGCAGCTAGCGCTAGCCTGTCATTAAACAGGGACACTTGTCAGCATTCATTTTTCCGTATTCTTCCTAAAAGCATATATTCCGTGTTAGACTTCGAAATATCTTAACAGAAATGTTTTCCGATACAAAACTTTTCTGACACGAACTGAGTAGTATCATTGTAAGCTGCCACATCGTCAATTTTCATAAAGCTTAGCATTAGCCAATAGAAGAAAACAAGAAAACGGGCCTTATTGCACGAGTTTACTTTGAACACCTGATGCACAGCATGTTGAAGTGTTTCCATTGAAAAACACGATATTTTAACCAAGGGTAACACAAAAATCACCTGAATTTTATTTAAAATTCAGCGAAGATGTCACATATTTAGTTACAATAATCCATAGCAACAAATAAGGTACAGATCGCGGCATATTGTCTACTTAATTGGAATACAACTAACACCTTGGTCATAAGAAAGAATACGGAGTACCACTCTATCACACCTGATGTTAACGATTCATTCGTCACCAACATCCACCATTCACCAACATTTATCGCCTTTTGGTATTCACTTCCATGGGTATCGACTCAGCATCCCCACACACACACACTTCTTTTTCACCCAATGAGATGAAGGAACACATGGCATAAGCTATACCTGAAAAGGGTCCACTTTGGAGACTTGTTCATCATCGCTGTGTTCCTCTTGGCTAGGTTCTGGCTTGTCCACCTGGTCTATGGATTCGGAATCTTCATCAGAGTCATCTTCAAACATGTAGTAGTCACCCGAGCGTATAACTGCAAACAAGATAAACTGGCATTTTAAGAATGAAATGCATTCTTGTGCCTGGAATCTGGTAACCATGTGTTCTCATTTTGCGAGAATTTGTTGGTCGAATAAGCAAATGCAACACAACAATTGTTTAACTAGAAACACAAAAGAGCGTATAACTGCAACAAGATAAACTGGCATTTTAAGAATGAAATGCATTCTGGAAATGAATCTAGTAACCATGTGTTCTCACTTTGCGAGAATTGTTGATCGAATAAGCCAATGCAACATAACAATTGTTAAACTAGCAACACAAAAGAAAGTACTACAATCAATAATACGTTAGTTTATTGTTAAAATGTATTGATTTGAATTGTAAATTCCTGCCATTCAAACGATAAAATTAGTTTCAATGAGATTCCAGTTTATATAATTCTATCATCTTTTATAAATGTATTTGTAATAACCGTATGCTCGAAAAACAGTAAAAGAGGTCACTAAACCTAAAATAAATCGACAAGCACTATAACGCGACATAAGTTTTATAGGCATTAAGCATACAACGGATCTCGGGACAACTCTATAGTTACCATATCAATACACAGTCTTTCATTTTCTGTAGTATGCAACAAACTACAGTTGATATTTTGTAATACACCCTGGCTTCGAAATGAAAACGTGTTCCTTAATTCAGAGTTAGTCAGAACAACCCTAACATATATTGATCGTATGCTCTTAACACAAAATTCCTTTTCAGTTTCATTTATGCAACCAAAACTACGCGAAAGCTACAGCAGACAGACTGCAAAAGTTAAATCAAATTATCGGTTTCCTCATATATTTTTGCGGTACAAATCTGGGGTAAAAGAGGCTTGACCGCTACAACGCATTTGGTTCACTTGAAAAGGTGCAAAAAAATGGAACTAGTTATGATATTCACATTAATCTTCTAAGATAACTTGTAAAATATTTGCACTTTTTATTATAAGTTTTTTAATAAATAAGAATCCAGATCATTTTATTTAAAACAAGCGACACGTTTTGAAGAAGAAATGCCTTCTGATAAGCTGTTTCGAAAAATGTTAACTGACTTAAAAACCTGTAAAATGACACTAACAGTGGGCAATTCAGGATGATCTATAAGATATGTCACTAGTCACTAGTGTATGCCAAATAATCTGTGAATTTTGTTACCTACTAGTCGTCAATCTGCTTTTATTTATTTTTTCAAACTACTCGAGGGCGCAATGAAAGCAAAGCTGATTGTGTCCAATCCATTTTATAGTGACACAGATTGTTTTCAGAGCATCTAGATGCCTTGAGCACGGATAGCTAATGTATTTAGCAATCGTCAAGCAAATAGGAACACCATACTACGACACAGCCACAAAGTCTGAACTATTACACAGTGGGATAATAACAAGAATCCAGACTTAGCTTACTAAGTGAATTTTTACATGTAAGTTATAACAAAACTCAATCAAGCAGTCCTCATCGACATAACCAAATTCAACCATGCAGCCCTGATCAAAAAAATTGTAACGGGTAAGCCACAGAGAAAAAGCAAAAGCATTCATTACCAATATCATTCGGTTGATTTTTTTTTCTTGAGGTTCAAAACCAAATGAAATGTGACAAATACATGCCAAGACGAGAAGTAATACCTTCCATGTGTGTTAGTTCTGTGTCTGGTCATTTATATATGAAAAGAACAAGAGTTACTTTGCCCTGAACTGTCATTAGATGTACATACAATTGTACGATCCCATTTCAATCACTGATACACGCTAACTACCCATTTGTGAAACATTAAAATGTTTTTGACAAAAAGGTATTTCACTTGAAAATATGTTAACGTAGTACAGAATAAAACAAGTATTGAATAAAAAAGAGGTCAGTCTAGAGAGATAAGATGGAGAAACATTACATGGAGCATGTCCACAGTTTATCTTGAATTAAATAAGGTAACATTTCCGTTGTGCGACTAAAAGCCCTTGAATGAAATTGAAGTTGATCACTGCGCGCTTCCGAATGAAGATAAAAGGTTGATCAAGTAAGAAAGCTAAGCGCTAAGAAAAGGCTTCTACACCACAGACGTGAGCTAATCGGCTGTTTAGGAGCACAGTTGCGAGCCTTTCTTATTAATGCTCTTTATCTAATTATTCAGAATCAAAGGTGCGACTCATATTTAGAACCATCCTTCAGACATATATGATTATAAGAAATACAGAACTAAATTTATTATATCATTTGATGTCAAAAGTTCACATTAATTTATCAAGAACTCAATTTGAACGGGTGATCTGAAAAAATAAAAACACCCCACAAATTTTCAACATTCATTATCTACCCGTTACTCTCCATGCAAAACGAACCGCCAGCAACTTGGTGTTTACCGTGATAATGGAGCTTCATATCGCGGGCGATGTTCTGGTTGAGTCTGGCCTGGCGTTCTTTGATACGCTCCATCTTACGCTTGATGTTGTCGAGCACCTCCTGCTCGCGCACCTTCTGCTGCTCCACGCGCCGGATCAGGTTCGTGTTGATCAGCTCTGCGCCTCTGTCAACAATACACACATCCTCGATTTCTATGGTAATAGGGAGTACCTCAGTTTTTCATGTTTCGTCTACACCGGAGCGGCTGTGGATAACAATGCAATTATATTTAGTAATCATTTATATTAGAACATTTTATAATTAGAAAAGATACGTTTGAAGCTTGAAAGGTAGGAGAGAAAATTTGTCCCGGTCACGTATAAATGCAATGTCGCAAAGAAATGTTGCATTTAACATGGAAACTTGCATTTAATATGGTTGAAGATACCAAATGAGGTAATAAATTTATGATATACGAAAGGGAAATATCCAAAAGTGTTGTGCTTAACTTTTATGTTGAAGATTTGCTAAATCTATCACAACTTATGCAAGCTTTCCGTGTTTTACACTGAGGCATACTTTTAGTATAAATACCATGTGTGGATAGACTCCTTAGTCTCTGCCAAACGCAGGAAGAGAGTTATACAAAAACTATAGCTTATTTAACAGCAACAGACATTAAATTACGCGATTAACCCAGCCAAGCCAGTTTTAGTTTTTCACTGTTCCGTTGCCTTTAACCGTGAATGAGATATTACTGTGAGTCAATATTACAGTAGCGACCAATAAAAAATACATATTAAATGGGAAGAACCTGTTAATATATCGCTCCTCACTTTAGAGAAGGCAAAATCCTACAGAAATGACCAAAAGAAATTCTCACTCATGCACACATAAAAATGTGAGTGGGGAGTTAATAAGTACGCGCTGACTTAGCAGTTTGTTTCTTTGTGAGTTAAACATCACGTTCAGCGACTATGATGACCATATTAGGACGCACTTGCTAAAGGTGATTTAACAGTCGCCAGATTCGTTGCAACAGATCTTTTTACAAACAATGGCGTAAAAATTTTCATATATGGTACAATAAGCAAAAAAAAATAATATAACGATCGACTGCTTTTTTAACAGAGATTTCTCTACATATGTCATTAAAATGTTTCTTATTTAATACAGGTGAATTAGGTTTCTTCGGTTTAAAGCCGAGTAAAAAAATGTTAGTCAAATTTTGAACAAAAATGGCACCATGTGAATCCCAGCGATTGTAACCAACGATTAGTACTTACTCCTGAGAACATACGAAGGTAACAAATATTCATGTGCTTTTCAGCGTATGTTACAGCGTATGTGCCAAATCAGCGAATGTGTAAACTCGCTGAAATTTTCAGCGAATTTGTGAAATCGATGTCTCAGTCAGCGAATGCGTAGACTTGCTGAAATTTCCAGCGAATTTACACGTTCGCTGATTTTAAGCCACAAATATTTGACACACTGACTGAAATTTGCCTGACTTTTGATGAAACTTTGATTGTCGACTACTGCCGATTGCTTTCAAGAATAACGAAAAAGGGTTGTATTATCCAAGTAATAGCTATTGATGCTTATTGGACTGTCTGAAAGTGGACGCAGTTAAGGTGTACAGGAATTAAGCCTAAGTTCAACAATTAGTACTATGATTTATGGTAAGAGGTGCACAATTGCAACTGTGCTTTATTGCAATCACAATTCTTTTTCTTATTATTCAACTTTTATTGTAGAACAGATATTTATATACACATACTGCATTTATTTCCAGTTACATCATTTTACATGCATTCAACATCTTTGTCGAGCTCGTACAGTCAATATAATTGAACAAATTGAATATTCCAATTGTCGATTTTGCTGTGAGTTACCAGTCTATTGGACAAAAGTGTGGACCAATCAAAATCCTGTTTTCCCGCAACAACAAGTTCACTCCCTCATACCTCAATTACGTTTGTTTTTAGTCAGCAATTATAAGATTTCCGAGGCCTAATTGCAATTAAGTTCTCCCGAGTACAGGTGTGTAGCTGAAAACTCTGCTGGTAATTGCAATAAACAGTAATTGCAATCTTTCTCCTTTCAATGACCACATAATTAGTCACTGATACCCGAGTAGCGCTCAAAACTGAATACTAGATTAACCCGAATAGGGAAGTTTTGTTATACTTCCCTTTCTTGTTATACTTTAAAGCAATGGGCATGTGTGATCGACAATCACAGGTTCATCAAAAGCCAGGCAAACTTCAGTGACTGTGTCATATATCTGTGGCTTAAAATCAGCGAATGTGTAAATTAGCAGGGAATTTCAGCGAGTTTACACATTCGCTGATTTGACACATACGCTGTAACATAACATACAGATTTTAATTTTAAATAAAAAATGCTGTACCTAACCATCACGGACATAAAGCACATAATTGCTGGTTAGTTTAATCAATTAAAGCATTAGCATGTTTTCCTCTCCAAATCCAACTTACAAAGCTACACCAAAGGTTTCACTGAAAAAACGTGAAAACACAATGTAAATGTGATTACGCAGTGAAGGTTGCGGTTGTATAAATCCACCTTTATCAGTCTTTCAACAACACCAGCTTTTTAATTTAGCACAAAGTTTTAAAAATTCCTAACTTCTCAAACCTCAGCACAGGCTCGCTTAATCGAATTTTACCCCCCCCCCCCCTCCAGAAAAAAAAAAAAAAAAAAAAAAAATTGGACGTGCATTTTTAACAGGGAAAAACATTTCTGGTATGTTTGAGTTTTGTACGAATCAAACCTTTACTACCTTTTTTCAACTTGTTAACAATGTAGCGTGGCTGTAATGTTATAAAATAAGTTTCTCTGGAACTTGATAACATTATTTTGAATTACTCCTGTGTACAATTGCATGTTAAACATTAACAATTTCAAAGCACGAAACTAAATAATATGGTAATTATTATTTATTTCTATGACGATAATATCAACGTCTAAAAGACCATTTATGCTGTTTTTGCAATTTTATAATTACTAATTTCACGTAACATATTGCGAGTTGTTTCCTAAGCAAATCAAAACCAACAGCTCTAGAAACAGACTGGTCTTTTTAGGCGTTTCTAATTACATAAAAATATCTGAAACACCGAACTTAACATGGATGTAACAGAAATAACCAAATATTAATATGAAATCCCAAACAGTGAAGCTTATTATTTAACAGCAATGAGAACAACCACCAACCACTGCACGCGGGTGTAAACGAGAGACGGTAACCTACCTTGCGGAAAGTTTATTCTGAATCTCTAGCTCATTGACGACATGCATAAAGTAATGGCTCTTGTAGATGCGCAGCTGTAGGAGCAAGAACACGAAGCAAATGGCGTCCCACGTGAGGCCAGCCTCGTCTTCGTCCAAATTACAGTCCTTCTGAGGAGTGTCCTCTGATAGATTGAAAATAATAGCAGCAACGTTATCCGGATGACAGTTCTCAGTTCTAATAACACATTCAATTGGCAGTCTGCGGCAAAATTCAAATTAAAAACACTAAGTTACTGTCTCTATTGTTACTTCTGCTTATGACAGAACTACAGCTTAATGATTCACCTGTATTCTAATTTCACAATATGAAAAATATAGAACAAACTAAAAAAAAACGAAAAAATTCTTGTGTAGCTTCTTTTTAATCTCACATCACATAATACATGTTCGAATACGCCGAATGTTTGCCACACCTGTGCAGTTACTGAACATGCCTGCCACCCTGTACACCACAAAGAGGACATAGTCAACATCACACATATACACCAACAACATTAATTCTACATCTGTACTTTCTTTCAACATAATCGCTTCCACCGAATTATGCAACATACCAGATCATGCAGTCATTCTCATGCGGGTACGACTTTTTAGAAAGTAAGTGTTTCCTCAACAAAAAATAATCCGTTAAACATATGTTAAATAAATTATAACGACAGTTGTTACTTCTCGCACGTGCAAAAGAAACATACAAATATTAATATAATTTATGTGCCCACTGCTACAAGTGATTTTCTAATTCCTACCATCCCAAAATCAATATTGAAAAATTTCTTCATACCAGTTGAATAATATTCAGATTCCCAAAATCGAAATCCTAGTTGTGGATAGAAGTTTTTTTTTAAAAAAATTGAAATACGTAAACCAAGGAACAAAGTGATCAGCCACATGCTAAACTCAAATCAACTTTCATTTTCCTAAATTTTATATTTGTCCTTTATTTACGTTTTAGTTATTATTTCTGATCACTTTGATGTAAAATTGACATTTCTACAACATAATGTCTACCGATTGCAATTAAGTGAAATTAAGATATATGCCCAACAGAGAAGTTTTTAAACATACTTTGAATTTTTCAAGAGAACAAAAAAAAATGTGAATATAAGTTTATTTTTCCGTTTCTTAGGTTAGGCAGAAGGTTCCAACCGATCAGATCTGTGCTACAAATTTTTCCACTCATAGAAATACACGCATTTGCCCAAGAAACTTTCCCAAAACATTGCACAATCCTGTTGAAAGACTTGGTTTTACGTAAACGTAAATACAATTTTGCTCTCGCAATTCATGCACGTTGTAGTCCAAATAAAACAAGTGCCACAAAAAGCTGAAAAAAAAATCATCTTAAGACCACAACTATTAAAATAAAGATGCCGCTGTCAACAAAATTAACGATTAAATAATTTTGTCAACAATATAACACCGGCCACACTTGAATAGCATTTATTTTAAGACCTTAAAAGCCCACATGAGTCGCTAAACTTCAACACATAAGGTATTGAAAAATCAGTTTAAGTCCTGAACCCAACTGAATCAATTATAAATTAAATATAATTCCTAAGCAATGTCCAAATCTAGTACACAATAAGGATTAAACAGCACGAAAATAACACAGTTCAAACTACTTTTTTACGAAACATTTGGTTATTTTGATAGTGTTATATTCATTTGTCCTACGATCAGAAACCCGTTATCTGTCCCGTCTTCCAATGTTTGATAACACAAGAGAAATAGCAAACAGTACATCTCACAGCGATGACTAAAGATTGCATTTGGTACCACCTTAGCATAAGGACACACTAGCTACATCCCAATTACTTGTTTCGCTGCATAAATAAGTAAAGAGAAATGCTTCTTGGCTTACAGAAGCAACAAGGAGCCACAGACTAACAGACACTATCAGCTATTTGGCTGACAATCTGCGCTACACGAGGACAACGAAAGACGCGAGAAACACAATATACATTTATCAAACTTATTTTATATCTAGCAAAATACCATGCCACGATCCACCTACCACTATTGAGTGTGTAACGAGCTGAAAATTCAGTACAGAAGGAACTGAATATTTATTATACGAATCTGAAATTTTAGCTGAAAAGCTGAAACCAGACTGGCATGAATTGATTTTATGTCGTATCGACCCAAATCGTGTTTTCGCATTCTCTGAAACTTTAACATTTATATACGAACAGAATGTACTATAAAAATATTCCACGGCTACAAGGTGGAAGTGAAAGTATTCAAAGCTTAACCAGAAAGGAAAGAAAAGCAGAGAGATACATAGAAATGGCATAACCGGGTGAAACTGTAACGACCAGTACTGACTGCAGTGAAAACTTATAAACGTCAGTATAAGTGTACCTTGCTCGTAGTTTCCTGCCCTCAGGCACACTATGGACAGGAGTTGCACAATCCAACATATCTTTTCTGATACGTCCGACAAATACACACAGCCGACAAGCTGTAAGGTGATAAAAACACAAAATAGCTGTCAACGCCTTACTTCCACCCTTGTTGCACATAATTACGCATAATTACCATAATGTGATAGCAATACAGTTTGAGCCTGAAAGCTGCGAATATGATGCACACTTTCGACGCTAGAACAAGCACGTGACTATGCTTATTTGAAATGCTACCAGAAACTTAATGCCGTTGGTGCCAACAAATGGATTAACAGCAAATTATAGTTGTAGGTTTGCAATTTTTTATACACTGGCAATTGAAGAAGATTAAGAATTGCGTAATTTTGGAATAACGTTACTGACAAGCGCAACTCAAACGCAATATATTTTTCATTAAAGATACTAAAGAGAAAAAAACGAAATAAAAAAAAAACAAACAAACAAACAGAGAACACTAAAATGAACCTACCTGCAGACAGGATTTGCTTAGTATCACAAAAAAGTTGTAACCTAAAAGAATTCCCCATCTAAAATAAAAAAAAACTAAATTAGTTCATTCTTCTCAACTGAGAAAATCTATTATTTGTTTCACATTGAACCAGGTCATTCAAAACATCGAAAGTATAAAGTATAACTCTACCATTCTTTATCATTCGACATTATTTTCATAGATTATCATACCAACTGACTTCTTGCTTTTCAAATGTACATGTACACCTCAAGAAATGACGTAGCTAAGCATACAACAATAGTCGCAAATAAGCTAAATATTCCGAAAACTTCATTTTACTAGCATTTGTAAAAGATAGAAGTTCAACAGTCACTGATTTGATGAAGAGAGCAAGTAAAGATTTACACAGTATCATTACAGTAGTACATGGATTAAAATGACACATTCGGATAAGATATTTCGTGACTGTGGAACCTGACAATTACATAAGGTCGCACTTACAGCCTTAGGAGATTTTTTAGCGGTTTAACCAGCAGTTCTTGTCCAAACCACAGGAAGAAGAAACACCCGACGAGGTAGCCCATGCAGAACAGGCTTATCCGCGAAGTACCTTTGCAGAAAGCACAAAGAGCATTTATTCTTCAATATCACACGAGATTTAAAACATAAACTAAAACCGGTTCTACCATTTAGC
Organism: Protula sp. h YS-2021; assembly: GCA_949752745.1. Classification (NCBI taxonomy): domain Eukaryota; kingdom Metazoa; phylum Annelida; class Polychaeta; order Sabellida; family Serpulidae; genus Protula; species Protula sp. h YS-2021. The sequence goes on along the minus strand of OX457027.1, from coordinate 84,419,619 downwards.
AACACATACATCCCAAATCGTTCCAAATACTCATAATACTTATATCTTACTTGTTTGACTTCACATGGGATCCATATCTTTCCGCCGGAAGACAATATTCTGTCCTATTATCGTACTATGAAGTTGATTTCTGATGTTTCCTTATACTGGTTATTGATATATTTTCTAAACGATGCCAGAGAGTGAGAGTCTTACCTGCCAGGAAGACTATAATGAGAGTTATCCAGTACATGTACAGGAAAATACCCGTCTTTATGTAGTCCAAATATGAGCTGAAACATAGAAGAAAACAACTCATCGTTCTTCGCTTGCTTTTGAGTTGCACATACTTACAAACTAGTTTCCTTTTGACCAGTGGTTGTTAATTCTTCTTAAAATACTCAACAATTCATGGAAAGCTGCAAAAATATTAATATCATTCATTTTCTAATTTTATAACACAGACACCTTACAGTCTCATTTTTCCCTCTCTTCAAAATATACGTTTATGGTCAAATTAGCTAATTACAAAGAGCTACTATTCCTTGCTATTGTTGCATCACACAAATAAAGACGCAAGAGATTCAGAACTTGTGCTCATTTTACAAGGGAGTGGATATTTCGTTCCTTGTGGCATTCCAATGAATAATTTATAAACAACAATCAAGGATTCTAACGAAAAAAACAGACAGTATTACTTTTTGCCAAAGTATACAATCTTGTGTGGCCATTCATTATTTTACGTGTCATGAACATTAAACATGAATCTGTTGCGTGTTTTTTCCGAAGAGGAAAAAACCGAAGACGTGAGGTAAGTCAGGAATTAGTAGCACAGCTGGTGTCGTTAAAACACATTTATGCTGAAGTAAACTTCTCCAACTCAGCTCATCGAAACTCAAAACGACGGAGCTGAAGTATAGTACGGTGGCCCCTGAGTTCTTAAACACCAAATACATTGACAGCAGTATCATGTGATGCTACTCTTTGAGGACGAATAAACGGATTACAAGAAAATAAACAGGCATTATGTACAAATCCATCACTTCATAATTCAATTTAATGAAATTGCTTTGCAAACTTGTGATATTTCTGCGGGCGTGTACAGTAGTGTTACCAGCGGTGTTAATTTTGAAGTTCCGTTTTTGTTTTCTATTTTCTATAGCACTTTACTCAGTTACAACGGAACGAGTAAAAGAACGTGATTTATAAAAACACGCCAGTGAAAATTAGTATCGTTAATAAAAAATATCCTACTGTTACTGAAAAAAAACAGAGCTCTACGTGAATTCTACACTTGGAGAAATTGTGGAGCATTCTCCATAATTAATGCCAGAAGTCACTACAAGGCACGCTGGTGCTGAATATGTGTAGAGCAACACATTGTTAATACATTCCGTGCTTAAATTAAGAACATTGTCAATGCAAGATTTATTTTCTACATTGACCATCTTACACAATGAACGAGTGCTTGGAGTTGAGTAGATGGAATTGATGTAACAGGCTGAAACTGCAATTCAACATCCCTTTTTAAAATAAGAGGAGGTATTTATGGAAACTTAAAATTCGTAAAAATAAAGTACACAATTATTTGGATATAAGTAGCTATGAAGATCATACTTCTGTAAGTACCACATCGTTCCAATTTCAGAGTAACCTTCAAAGTTATCAGTTATGTCGAATGAACAAAGAAAACCATTCGATTTCTTTCACGTTAAGAGTCACTTAAACCATATTACAAGCTTGAGATCTTACAAATAGTTATCCTCTTTCTACAAACAGAATCATAACAGGACGTCCCTTGATCAGATCGATATACATAAACAAATTGGAAATTTGAAAAATCACAATTTTAAAAGGTATGTTCTGTGGTCACAAGTGAAAATCTAGGCACAACATTCAAAGCTTAAACATGCTAACATTAAAATTTCCAAAATAATAAACGCGTGTTCAAAAGACAACAGAAACCAATTAAACAGTCTTAGCTTAACCTACAGGTATGTATGAAACCTTTTGATATGCATTCGTATCGTTCTCCTTCTAAATTGTACTGCTATTCTGTTAAAAAATACGACACATGCATAATGTTTTTAAACACCACGGCTAAGACTGCACAAAATAGATTATTCAGTACCAAAGAGGACTAGGGTTGCCACTGCAAATCAAAATCACCATGATACAAAATGTTAACACTACAACTCAAAAAGGTCCAGGTCTTATCTTAGGAAAAAAGCCACACGTCATTTTTTTAAATATTTTGGACGGAGTTTTTTTAAACGTTTTAGATATTGTTTACACAATCTTTTACAGACCCACTTCTTACATTTTTAACGCAACATGACAAGAAATAATTGTCAATTCGAGACGTAAATAAATAAACTTCAAGCCACATCTTTAATTATTCAGATCAAAGCTCTACGTAAACAGGATCGATTCCACAAAGTAAAATTTTGCGATCGGAGTAACTTCAAAAATTTTCTTTTTGTTCTATCAAGTCATGCCTGGAATCATGCAGTCTCTAAACAGTATGTCTAAACTGAGTAAATGTAATAAATATGTACACAGATGATGCATGGCGACTACAAGTCTGAAACTCAAGAATGGGCACCGCAAAAACTACACGCATATAAACATGCAACTCTTGATCTGAAGGACACAAAGCGAAGACCACACAGAAGCACATTATTCCATTTGTATACTTCAGCATAGAACATCCTCAGATCAGCTGATATTTTTTACGAAGCAACCGCATATTAATTTGAGAGGAAGTGAGCTCATAAGGTCTATGCATCTCCGGAAATAACTGGGACTATTTTGGGGTCTAAACTTAATCTTTGCATGACAGGAAATAACTGGGACTATTTTGGGGTCTAAACTTACTCTTTGCATGACAGGAAATACCTGGGACTATTTTGGGGTCTAAACTTACTCTTTGCATGACAGGAAATCACTGGAGCTATCTTTGGGGTCTACACTTACTCTTTACATGACAGGAAATCATGGGGTTATGTTTGGGGTCTACACTTACTCTTTGAATGCCAGGAAATCATGGGGCTATCTTTGGGGTCTGCAATTACTCTTTGCTTAACAGGAAATCACTGGGGCTATATTTGGGTTCTACACTTACTCTTTGCATGACAGGAAATCACTGGGGCTATCTTTGGGGTCTATGGCTCGTGTGCAGTCGTTGCTACCACCTCCGTACGCTTCGGCTTCTGCCGAGTTCTCCAGTCGTAACACCGACATTTGTAAGCACACAAACAATAGCTGGAAAAAATCCGCTGTAAACAGAAAACACTTAATTGTAAATAAAAAAATATAATCAAAGCTGACAACACCAGCAAAACACTTATATTTACTAAATTATCATTTTTATTAAAATCAAATTTGTTTTCCCGCGTTTTCTTTTATTTAGTCATTAGTTATTTTTGACACATTGTCTATGTACTATCTACCATTTTTCTACACTTTGATCTTAACGTAACTGATTTGATCTTAACTTCGTGTTTCACATCGGTAAGTATTTTTTTCCCATCCTGTGAAAACATAGGACCAATCAGCGGAAGATACTGGGACTGGGTATGGAATAAAACATGCACAGCCTGCTCCACCGAAGATGTAATATCGTACAATGAGAATGCTGGGCAACTGAGGGCAGGTCACAGCCCATTTGGCATCACAAGATGCCGTGTCAATCCATTGCCGCCCAATCTACACCTCGCCGTGAACCCAGTAATGAACCCCGCAAACCAAGGCATGAACACTCTAGGAACACTGTCAAGAACCGCGCCGCTCCCCGTTCCCCAAATGAACACCGGCATGAATCCCTGATCAACGTCGCCGTTAACCCCAATATGAAAGTAGTCGTGTGCCCTGCCACAGAACTCGACTTGAATCCTTTAAATACTCACAGCAATGACGCCACGGGGTATACGGATGGGTGGGCTAAGTGGGGTGGGGGGTGGGGGGGGGGGGGTGGCGACGACTGATAACTCACGCAGCAGCTTGCGTGGGTCGGGCGGGTCCTGGAAATCCGGTAGGTAGAGGTAGATCTTGAGATTGCTCGTGAACGGCTCCAGCTGGTTCCACGGGTAGTCTACAACACGTCACGCGATGACGTCATCGACTCATCCGTTTTACTTTATTTGCTTAAGCATTACAGATTACGTAAGCATTGCAAACAATTATTCAAACAACTGTAACGCCACAAAAATATGTACATGCGCTGTAACCAAGACACAGTGCTGGATAACTGTCATGTCATGCCTCCTTACCCCAGCAAGCCCCGGGCGGTACTCCTAGGCAATCCAAGTACTGCACGAAAAGCAGTATAACAAGTACAATGATGTAGACGGGCCAGACGTAGTAGCACTTCCGGCGTGGCAGGAGCAGCAGCAGGCCCAGGAAGAGACCGTAGATGACTGAGTAGGCGTCCAGACGTACCACCATCGTCACCATCGTCATGATGAAGCAAATCTGATGCCACAATAGGACAAAAAATACAAACGTTTTATTTTCAGCTCTTTCATGACATGTACGTGACGTCTAACTAGAAAACAAAAAATTCCACTTTGTGTTATTTTCTGCCCACTTAAAGCAACTTCCCAGCTCTTAATATCTTACTCCTTCGCTGATCACGTTTTCATTTTACTTATGTTTCTTTTTCTTTTTTTAACCCCGTGACAATTTCTGAAAATCAATAATGGTCAGCTGTACTATTTCGATGTAGCACAGGCTCGTTAATCCGGACACAGTTAATTCGAATTATTGATATATTATACACAAGGTTGTTCGAATAAAATCTGTGCATCATATATATTTATATATATATATATATATATATATATATATATATATATATATATATATATATATATATATATATATATATATATATATATATATATGTTACAGGGAATCTGTGTAATTAGGGATTTCATGAAATCCCTAGGGAATTCGTGTAATGATTAAGTTCATATTGATTATAAAATTATTTTGAAAAATTATCCATTCATGAAGGCTGTTTAGTGGTTCTTCAAAACTGTGTATCCCTTTTCACATCGAAAGGAATTGGAATTTATAACATTACCATCCAAAATAACAGAATTTGGCGGGAAAAGTGACAGGAGTTACATAAGACAAAAAATACCGCTCAATTCAGGTACTGAAGTATTACATGAATGACAGTTTGGCAGTCGAGGGCTTTGACCATATTAATTCAAAATCTACTATTAATTTCGGTTAAAAACTACATTACAAACATGAAAATTCTCAATAAAAACATCGAAATTGATTGAGCAAATTATTACACGAATCCACTAGGGATTTCATGAAATCCCTAATTTCACAGATTCCCTGTAACATATATACAGTATAACCCCGGATATGGACACCCCTCCATTATGGACACTTCTGAATTATGGACAGCATTTGTCAGTCTGTTTTTAAAAGACCATAGAGTTCTGTTATATCTAGACCCCTCTATTGTGGACACCCCTCTATTCAGAATTAGGGACACTCTTTTTATCCCGTAAGTACGGTTACACATTTAAAACAACCCCTCTATTGTGGACAGTCAAATTGCTGCCCATATTTTGTACGTTATGCAAACAACCCCTACCAGCTTGTTACTCGGCAGTGTTTGTTTTTTCGCTATTGTTATCTGTGGGTATTGAGTACATTATATTGAACATAGTGCATGTAAAGGCAATAGGGCTTATTACAAGTTGTGTACTTAAGAGAGAAGCTTTATACTACTAAACCCTATTGACATGTGCTCCGTCTTTTAAAATGCGTATAAAGGAACAAGTAATTCATTGTCTTTATACTCAGTTAAGATGTTATACAAGGTGTTAAGTCTGAATATCGGTGGTGTGAAAAGAAAACGGAACGAACTTTCGCTATCTGATAAAGTTAAAATAATCAAAGCTAGTGATGGAAAAAGTGTAAGAAAAATAGCCAAAGATTTTAGTTGTAGTCGTCAGACAAAACAGAACCTCGAAATTAGGGACACCCCGCCATTAGGGACAAAATTATTCAGTCACTTTGTGTCCCTAATAGCGGGGTTTCACTGTATATATATATATATATATATATATATATATATATATATATATATAACTTTTTATTGCTTAATTTATTTATTATCTGACAACTACTGCTGTAGGCTTTTAGCACGAGCGTTTAAAATCAGATCAATAGTTACCTCTAAGCCAAACTTGTAGAATGTATAATTAAGGAAGAATTTGGCACAATGCAGTAAGTTTTTATCCGCGTCGTCTCGCGTTATCTCGTGATACACGATACCGGTCATTGGCCGCTTCCTATTGGCTGGTTTAAAGTACTGTTCTTGGTGAACTTTGATGATGCCCTCAAAGGCCAACAAGACACTGATGATGATGTAACTCTGGAACACGAGCGAGAAGCCTGTATTTCTTATCTGTTCTTCGTCACATTGTCGATTCAGTGAAAAAAAAATTACGCTAAAAAAGCACTTCTGCAGAACAGTCGCAGTTTATTTAAGGCCTGTTTGCGCAAGCATGAAACAAAAAATCATGTTTTTCTTTTTTCTTTTTTTTTTTTTTGCCTCTGTCTTTTAACCAAAAAAGAAAATTTGGAATTTTTTAACGGTTTTAAAAGGGCCAGCCTCTTACCATAAGGTAGTTTGCTAGGTTATTTGTTTTATTGAGCCCGACCCACTCAGCATTGTTGATGACGTCATTCCACGGCGCCGGAATGCTTGTGTTCGCGGGTATGTTTGTTACTTGCTGAAAAAAGAACACATAAAACCAAACACATAAATGGTTATTCTCAAACAACAATTTCCGAGTTCATTGAAGCTATTTTTTTTATTTCAGAAATATATTTGTTTACTTTTAACTTGAATAAATATTTCTTATTTCTTTAATTACAGCACAAACAAACTAAAACCTAATGAACGTTGTCGAGGTTGTTCTTGTCAGTACCGGTGTGAGCAGCCAGTGTCTATTGTCATTTGATTGGTGAAGCAGTTGCTGTTTCCTGTCATTTAATCGGATACTCACAGTGTAGTTGCCAAGCAGCATGTAGTTCTCGCCATGTGATTGGCTACTCACCGTGCAGTTGCTTAGCAGCTGGTGCTCCTGCACGAGCTTGAGCTGGTAGATCATTTTGGCGAGGATAACGATACAGGACCAGATCTGGCACAGATGCGACATGACCTTGCGCAGGGGCGGAATGGGAATCCCCAGCACCAGCAGCAGTACAAACACCACATTGATGGCGCACACCTAGCAACGAGACGTCACGTGACAGCATGTCATTTTCATAATGACATAACACTACAAAATCTGCATAGCACTGCAGTAACTTAAAGAAGGGTTCAGATTCCGACCACAGAGTGAGAATTTACACAGTACCATTTAGGTAGTATGCTCTTGAGCGGCCTTTCCCGAAATTTCGCCACATTTAACAGCAGGCCAAATAGGGAAAGGGGGTTTAAAGAAGACACGGCAGGCATTTACTGACTGGCAGGTTGTAAGGTGACAAGTTATTGTTATGCATTGGTTGGAGTTACAACGATATCTAAAATACCGCTGTCCAAGGGTTATAATACTACCACGATTCAGGCTCCCAAACTGGCATCCGTCACATGGAAACTTGCCAGCTTTCAATATCAAAATAAATTTTAAATTGATCTTATATTAGATCACTCTCTGAGTGCCTTACTAAACTCAAACTTATTATACTCGTTTGAAACCCCCCTACCCCCCCCCCCAAAAAAAAAGACAAAAAAAAAAAAAAAAAAAAAAAAAAAAAAAAAAAAAAAAAAAACACAAAGAAGCAGAAGCTGACCTGTTGCAGCGAAACGAAGAAGATTGTGAAGCAGACGACTTTGAAGATGTGAATTTCGAGAAGTCGCCATATTAAGGCAGAGAATCGATTGAGCACCAGCTCGCCGGTCTTGTAGCCTTTCTTGAACCACGTGACAATCTTCTCCTTCCAGCCTAATACCATCAACAGTTTCACTATTTTAAATGCGTATAAATTTATATTTAATCATACATTTTTTTCATTTATTTCTCAACTAAGAAATACCTGTTTTCAGTTATGAATATTTCTCCACTCATATCTGAAAAAATCTTTTCTCTAACATACAATTACCTGAAATTTATCTACACTTTTCCTTCACAAAAAAGCCTTGTTTATGTTTTTACTTGTATTTTATGCTATCAATTTTATTTTATATTTTCAAAGGGTAAACTATCGGTTGTAAATATCAACAAGATTGAATTGATTATACTCTATTATTTAAAAAAGAATACATCAAGTAAATAAGAAAGTAGATTATTTTTGTTCTGGCGAAGTAAAGCACTTTCGACACAGTAAGTCTATTCCGGAACAGGCTAATGGCCGTATAACTTCCATTATATATATATATATATATATACAGTCGAATCCATTTAAACCGACATCGCTTTAACCGATATATCGTTTTAACCGACATGTTTTCACGGTCCCGAAGGATTTACCCCATTGACCCTCAGTACCTTTTAACCGACATATCGTTTAACCGACATTTTTTGCTCAGTCCCGGCGGTGTCGGATTAACGAGATTTCACTGTATATCAATGAGATGGAGCATCGTGAGTCTTTCTCGGAATAAACTCAATGCAGAATGTGCCTTATTTCGCTCAAGAGAAAAAATTTCCAAATTTTTACTTGCTTGATACATTCTTGTTTTAAATTATAGGGTGTTGTTGTGTTTCTGTCTTATCACAAAAAGCCCATGAAGACAGAACTACTTCCTTAATATTGTTAAGAGTTTGCCAAAAACAGCACTCAACACAGGAATGTTTTGGATTTTTGTCTACGCGGTAAATTCTGACTTAAATAACAGGTGGCTACTGACTTGGCTTTCTGCTTTCCGCTTGGGTCACTATGGTGTCCTGCGTCACATTGTGCTGCCCGCTAGGATCCTGATACAATCCAGAACGGGGTCTCTCGATCGATCCGGGGCTCAATGGCCCCCCACTGGCCGCACCAGAACTCAGCACCTCCCTAGAGCCTCGCGTCTCCCCGGCGATAACCTCACGTGATCTGGATAAGGTCTCGCGTGACTTGCTCAAACTCTCGCGAGACTTCGATTTGGAGCGTTTCGAGCTGACGCTAAGCGGGCGGTCTTCTGCGTCGTCGTAATCGTTCTCCTCGTCGTCATCGTTGTCGGAGGTATTGATGGCGATGGTGGTCGGGCGCTGGGTGGGCGTGTCGCTATACTCTACTGCCCCGCCCTCCGCCTCCGCTCTGTAGCTGTGAACAGTCAAGCAGTTCCTGTTACGTTTTTACCAGGTCCTTTGGAGAGGAGGGGAGGGGAGGGGAGGGGAGGGGAGGGGAGGGGAGGGGAGCACCCAGAATATCGCCACCGCCAATAGCATCGCGCCGTCTCTGGCCCAGTTTTAGCGAAAATTCGGAAGTGGGTAATTCATAGACAAGGATCAGGACAAGGCGGGCTTTCAAACGCCTTCAAACATTGTAAACGTAAATAAGGACAAAATTCAACCCTGTGAGGCAGCTAATAGCCGCGCTGTAGACAGCAATCATAGGGATAAAGTATAGGCAGAAATAAAGAAGAAACTGCAGATAGACTGCTAGAGAACTGTGCACCAGATACCAACAATCGTGTTTTGGCACGGCATATGACTAATCCGGGAACAGGACAATTGCCCCCCAGACAATTCCCTCCAGTCAATTCCCCCCCGACAATTCCCCCCCCCCGAACAATTCCCCCCGTAGGACAATTCCCCCCGAGGACTATTCCCCCCCCCCCCCCCCCCATTCATTTTTATTTTTCTTATTTTTTTCTCTTCTTTGTATTTCTCTCTCTCTCTCTTTTTTTTTTTTCTTTTTACAAATTGTTGCCCTTTTATCTTCTAACTGGAGATGGTAATTGTCCTTTCATTTCAACATTTCAACATTGTCGCAATTGCAATTTACATGCCTTATCCAAACCAATGAACTTTAAGTTGGCCACCTCAGTGCCAGCAAAAAACGGGTTTTTTACATGTTACATCGGTCGGATCCGCCGTAATGTTCGCGGTGCATCTGGTCAAATTATGGGTGGCCGCTTGCCCGAGCCACCACGTCGCTGGTACGCGACTCTGCGCAACGCATTCGTCAAACAGTCCGCGACTTCGAAAACCGACATACTGTTGACTATCTGCGTGGAATTGCCCACAAAATTAGGTTTTAAATGGCAGAAAAAAACTTTCGTTCCAGATAGAAAAATTTTGCATTTTTGATTTTAAGGTATTTTAAAAATAAAGACTTTGGCATTCAAAGTAAAATATAAAATAAAAATTAAGTGGGGGGGGGAATAGTCCTCGGGGGGAATTGTCCTACGGGGGGAATTGTTCGGGGGGGGGGGGGAATTGTCGGGGGGGAGTTGTCTGGGGGGAGTTGTCTGGGGGGAATTGTCCTAGACCCGACTAATTCATGACTGCTCGCAGCGCGACGGCGAATCACTCAGCAGTTTCATCTAGCCCGACAAAGACTCGCTTACGTCAGTCGAATTTGCACTAACCTTGACGGGACAAAGATTCTAAACGTGTTAAGTCAATCTAAACTCTGCTTGTGGGCAAATTAGCCTCAGCCCCTTAAACACATATCATCGACACGCGCTCCCTTTCGGGGCATCCCTAAGCGTTGGGATCTTCCACCGGATAAGCCAAAGTAGGTTACGCTACGATAAACACGATGAACTGCACCCCCCCCCCCCCCCCAAATCCTGCACGGCAAGCTACAGCAGACTTGAGATTTAATTCGCGGCTGAGCCAGCAACCCAAGCAAACGCGTTTCGAAACGCCAGCTTCAGAGCTTGGTCGGTGAGCTCAGCTCGGTCGCACGTGTCGTCAACGTCGTGCGTCCTTTCCTGCGCCGCGTCACTGAGTTGAAGACGTCACGGTGGAGTCCGCATCACCGAGTGCGTATCGTCTGTCCATTAGCATGCTTTGCAGCTCTTTAAGCTGTGCCTGCAACTTCGCCATGGAGAAAGCCGTGCCCGAACCTGCTCTTACATCGTTACAGACGCAATGTCCAAAAGCCACACGCGCCGCGCTTATCTCCAAGGGACCAGCAATAAACTGGCTATATCGCAACTGGTCAGTATATATGCTTCGCCTATCTCAGGAGCATATAAATAACAAGGAACTAGCCGCACGTTTTCCTTGCCATCAAGTGATGGTCGGCGCTCTTCACGTGCCGCACAATAAATGTCTTCACGGGCAACACTGTGACTGTCTGTGAGTTCAACAAGAAACGCGCTGGTCTCGGATATACTGAAGGATTTTCTCGTGCTATGTGTTCTATGCAACTTGAAGCTGACTGCTCTGTACATCATCAGCCGTGCGCACAAGATCGCTGACGGCAATCTCAATCAATAGTCTTCATCCTCCCACACGCCACATTCGCGACTCACCACAATCACATGTCACAGGAATCCATGTTTCTGTGCCTTCGGGAGTGATCTGACACTCGGAGAGACTTGCCACAATCACATGTCACAGGAATCCATGTTTCTGTGCCTTCGGGAGTGATCTGACACTCGGAGAGACACCGGACCGCGACACAGCCGGATCGAGAAAGCATCCAGTGATGGGGAAGAACGATCCGTCATCGCCAGCGTGCCCCCTCCCCACTTAGTGTCTAGGTGTTCAAACCTATGGTACTACATCGTTTTTGGATAGACTTTGGACGCTTTAGCAACTTAGGTGCCAACGCTTTGCGTTATTGGTATTTTTATCTATCGTTCAATCGAGAAAAGAGGCAACGAAAAACACAGTTTCTACTTTTATTCGAATTCAATTGACCGTAGTTTGCTGAATTACTGCTAGAGGTTTGATTAAGTTATTCAGACATCGTGGCTGGATGGAAGCAGCCGCTTAAGACTCTTCAGTTTTAACATTGTCCTAAAATTTCAAAGCCAAAAAACCATAAACAAAAAAAAAACAAAAAACAAAAACAAAAAAACACACACACAGACATAAAGTTAACGAGTCATGGAAGGTCTTTTTCACAACAGCGACAGGCCTCAGCCCATATATCTTCGCGTTGACTAATATAATTGGCAAGAAACCTGGCCCGCCTTTTACGGAATGCAGTATACAGTAGATGCTCGTTAACAAAACACGGTTTATCCGAACAAAATAGCCCGGTCCCGACAAATTTTATCACACATTTATACCAAAAAAATTCAGATTAACGAATATATCTTCTATCCGAACAACAAAAATCGATCAAAAAATGTTTTTGATCATTATTTCGGTTAAATCAGAGTGAAAATCCGATTACGTCCCACTTGGCCTACGGTTCACCAGGCCTACGTTTTCCCAGTTGGTCTACGATATTTTCCCAGTTACCCTACGGTCATTTTTAGTATGGTCCCACTTGTCCTACTCCATAGTAATCTTGAGTAGCACCTATTGTTTGTGTGAGTAGGTGCCTGATTCACAAACATTAAGATGTCATCGCGAGAATGTCAAACATGCTCATACAAACCCCGTTCCTAACTGATATTTCACCAAATTGGACACTGATTCACTGCCTGATTAAGTGTTCAAACATGGCTAGCAAACGGAAACGTGGCGAGTACAACTCTCGAGCTGAAGTACAGAGAACTGAAAGAAAAAAACAACGTGGCTAAAGATCAAAACGTATACACGAAGCACTTCTTCCACATGGATAAAGGACAAAGAAAACATCATTTTGACGTTTGAAAATGACACATTTGAACCGAAACGAAAAAGACCAAGAATGACTGTCACTCCTAAAATTTTGTTTCAATTTGTGTTATTCAACTTGTTTTAGTATTGTGATTTTCGAAAGACTGTTTCGAGTTTCATTAAATGGTTGAATTAAATTTAAGGCATTTCATTTGTGTTTGAAATTATTACACTGCAGCGAATTCCATCCCATAGACAAAATATCGGTTTGTCCGAAATACTGTTAATCCCAACAAATTTCGCCGGTCCCCACTTGTTCGGATTAACGAGCATCTACTGTAGCAAGACGGGTTTTCGTCCTTTTATTTGTTTGTTTATTTATTTATTTATTTCCAGTTGGTTTGGCGTTTTTATTTCCCCAAATGTATTTTACTAAAAAAAACAGCGTACATAAAATTTAAAACTACGGGCTCGCACAGGCAGTAAACATCCATATGGCAGTCAGAGAGAATTCCAAAAGACGGCTAAATTTAGATCGACCGGAAACGACCACCGCCTTCAACTGAGCATGGGAGCAAGGACGGAGGCAGGAGGAAGGAGGCAGGAGGAAGGAGGCAGGAGGAAGGGGTTGCTGCAGCATTGATTCAACGGAATTAAAATCAGTGATTTTTGCACTGACACTGACACGTTTACTTTGAAGCTGTATTAGATAAGTACTGCCTATTGGTTCCACTCTCCCATGGTCTACTTATATGTCGGTAAGATCTGCCCTTGAACTTTCTTGTGTTTATAAACACACACAATAAAAATGGCAAAGAACGCAATTTCCTATATACCTTAAAATGTTTTAGTGACGCCCTACAGCATGGGGCAATAGCTTCTAATTGATTTGGCAACAGAATAGCACAAATTTTAATTTGAGAAAAATTCTAGGTATAAATAGCACATTGCGACAAAGTGTACGACACGACGGTGTCTGGCATGTGTCCCCACCATGAGTGAACTTTGAAAAGAAAATCTTAGCAGTGTTCTCGACACAGTGAATTAAATTTGACAAGATAGTGTGTAGCGTATGCCTTGACATGTGACAGGACAGTGTCTGGCCTGTGCGCCACCTCAATGGTCGTTGCCTGGTATGAGGCCCTACGCAATGAGTGACATTTAACAGGACAGTGTCTAGCATGTGCCCCGACACAACGACATGTGACAGGTCTTTGCCTGGAGTGTGCCCGGCACCAGTGGCATTTAACAGGACAGTGTCTGGCGTGTGCCCTGACACAATGAGTGACATTTGACAGATCGCTGCTTGGCATGTGCCCTTCACAATGAATTGCATGTAATGCGACAATGTCTGACATCTGTCCTGACACAATGAGCGACATCTGACGAGACAGTGTCTGGCATGCGCCCCGACACAATAAGTGACAGGTCTGACAGGTCGCTGCCTGACATGTGTCCTGACATAATGAGTGCCACTTAACAGAACAGGGTTTAGTATATGCCCTAACACAATCAGTGACATTCTGGACAGTCCGGACAGTGCCCAGAGACAATGCGTGACATTTGACAAGACAGTCTGGAGAGTGCCCAGAGACAATGAGTGACATTTGACAGGACAGTCTAGAGAGTGCCCAGAGACAATGAGTGACATTTGACAGGGCGTTGCCCGGCATATGCCCCGACACAATGAGTGACATTTGACATGACACTATCTAGTGTGTGCTCCTGTGCAATGAGTGAAATCTGCTAAGCAAGGTGATATAGCCAACGTTAGACTATTCCTGAAATAGACCAATGTAGATTATGGAAAATTGAGCTATGATTCTCTGGAATAATTATACATGTATTTTAACTGGACGAAGCCTTATGGGTCTGCTCCGAGAAGAGTCTAACTTTGTCTGTAGTGACTTATTCTGGTCTTACCACAAAATATGGATTCTTATTTACTTAATACTTATTTTAAATAATACAGCATTCAATGGTGATATCCTCTGTATAACTTCACCTTACACCTTAAATTAACAACATTTCTTTATTTCGTTCCACAGCAGCATCATCATAAAACACACTGCTTTTTTTACATAAAACAATGAGCGTTACGCGTACAACGATATAAAATTGCTTTGCGTCAAGACCCGACCAAAGCTCGATGTTTGAAATCTGGCATATTTGGCTTCTTGGATAAGCGAATACATAGTGTTATAAATCATGAGCCTGCTCGCAATGATCGAGGTATGAATAATGGCCTGTATGTATTCAGTTTGTATATTCAAACTGTGGTGATTTGTTCATTAGATCATTCGTGAACTACCAGAATCTACGTGAATAGACTCCATATGTACTTTTAATCAGCTAGGGAAAATTAACAGTCACCAGTGATTGGGATAAGCGTGCATCCTACAGCATTGCTGCATTCAAAATACAAAGGATGCATCGAGATTTCCCCGAATGCATCCTTGCTGCAACGAGAATTTTGCCTGAAAAACAAAACAAAACAAAAAAGTGTAAGTGCACTTCTGCCACTTCTCTTCGCGCGGATAAAATTTCTGTGAGGCATCCGTAAATGGTATCCCGATACATTATCCTTTGTACTCAGGCCATCACCCCTACAAAAGTTAATGATTTAATGTTTTTTTTCACGCCTTTTGAAGTTAGGATGAGGTGATGCATCGGAAGCGTATGGGATGCATCGAAAATTTGGTCGATGCAGCATTGCTGCAAACACGATTTTGCTTATCCAAATCAATGAGTCACGCAACAGCAGTGTGCAAATGGCGGTCCTGGTTCTCCCAGTCGTCATCTGAGCGGTCGTACACCACAACAAACGCAGGGTAACACTGATGCGGGTCGTTCTTGATGTACTCCAAAAACCGCTTGTTTTGTCCCGCGATCCACGTGTCATGCACGTGTGAGGCACGTGTCTCCCAGCGACCCACATCCCCTAGCACGGTGCGCACGACAAGGAGTGCCAGATCCACGTGTCGCCTTTCATGTTTACGATCTGCGTAATGGTCCGCCTTCTGACTCGAGTCCGCCAGGTAAATCCCTGGTCCGTACAGAGAATATGGAAACGCCGCGGTCAGTTGAAAACCATGGTCTATGATCCCGCTCACGTTTTCAGCCAGTGTCCCGTGGAACAGATACATTTCACCTACTGCTAGACTAAGTGGATCACTCTGCAATGACGAGCACCCCGATGGTGTAGATTCTGCGGATGCGTATTGCGGTTTATACAGTCCAGGTGCAGAAAGTTGCAGCGGCGAAGAACACTGCCGCTGTGAGGGTTCTATTCCCGTCCGCAGTTCCTGAGTGCATTCCTTCCCACAATGCTCGGTCACAGCAGGTGCTCGTGGAGAGCGCTCCTTGGATTGTCCTCTCGCAGAGAAGTCGGTGACAGCAGTCAAAGGCAACGTATCTCCAGACCAGCTCGTGTTCACTGCTATCAGTGGAATAGAAAGATCGTTATCCAATCTGCTTACAAGATATCCATTCGTTTCTTTATCACTTAACACATCCGTTTGGCATTCAGAGTCAGAAGCACTATTTTCCTGTGGCTGTAAAAATGGCTTGTCGATATTTTTCAACTTGGCGAGCACTGTTTCTGAAACTAGAGCTATTTCCGGCTGCCTGTAACTTAGCACTTCTGGTGGTTCCAACAACCCACCACCACGGAGATAACTCGATTCACTCGGCAGAGCTGAATGCTCGTCCGAAAATGGGTTTGCTTCGAATGCATCGACATATTTCCTCCACAATACGTCGTTACGGATAGCGTAGATATTTTTTATTCGTATGGATTTATGATGCAGATATAAGGCATCGCGCCCGGCTTGATCTGGATACTTCCAACTCTTCCGAACAAGGTCAGCCAAGACGCTGTACAGCCGCTGATCTCCGGGCCGGTATTTATCGACTTCCGTCACGCTGGAATTGTCACGAAGCCGCCACAATGACGAATTCGCCACCCTCGCGCCGCGATATTTCTTAACGGCATAAGAACACACAACAAGTAGAAACAAACACGAGCACGGGATGGACACATACAAAAAAGGCAGAGGCATTTGGCGAAAGTTTACAGGTTTATTATCACTGCATGACGCTTGATCCTTATTTTTAATTCTGGTTTTCGTACATCCCTCGTAGCTAGGCACCAACAGAAACACCACAACCATGGCCATTTGCACAAGCAGGAAAAGTGCCACCAATACTACAAACAGTGTTTCGCAGTTCCCACACTTGAGGTAGCAGCGGAGGTGTCCTAAACACGCCACGCAGCAAGGCGATGTCTTGAGGTGGCCCGTCACACGCCCCGTACATTCCAGGCACGGGTGTCTTGGTCTCGTGGCGCCACTCTTGCGCCTCGCCATTATATATTACACGTATGAGCTGTAGATAACCGTGCGCCACACCCGTCCGCTATCACAAACGCCACGCTTTACACGATCCGTCTTTCCGTCAAAAGAAACTCTTTGCTGTACTCTCACAAATCCCAATTGAAACAAACGCCTACACTTTTTCCTGAAGCCCACCACATATCGTTTCGCAATTAGTCTCCAAAATGTCAATACTTCCAGGGCATCATAATTCCCTCATAATACGTCATAATTCCTCATATAAATCATGGGTTGTTCCCATGGTAACAGCAACACCGCGGCACTACTGATCCACGCCAAATACTCCAAAAACTTTCCAAATACTGGATACAATTTAGCACCCACGCCTCTGGCAAAGGGCGGTTCAACTTTCCATAGTTAAACCGGAAATTGCACAAGACGATTAGTTTTTTTTTTAACTCGCCAAAAGACAACCAGAATATGAACCTGAAATCTTGAATCCTTATCACTTTCGTGAGGATTTCACACAGCTTGCCGAATCAGAGCAGAGGCAGAGCCCTCGGATGATGTATTAAGTCACGTGACTGTATAGAAAACATCAAGTCTATATACTAAACCTTTGCAAATTATTGCCGTACTATGTCACTTCCATAAAAAGATTACAGAGGTTAAAAATAGGAAATGTCGCGAGAGGTTGTTATAAATATGAAATTAACTTCCTGGTTAATGCTCAAGATTCCTGTGGCGCTGATGAAAAAAATAAAAACAACAGTATAAGGCCGCGGTCTATATCCTTCCCGGGGTCGAATGGTCGTCTGGAGTGGGTGAATTGTCCCTCGGTTTAATGGTAGTTTTTATTGAAAATGTAACACGTCATGCGTTGTCCATTAACAGTGGAATTTCAAATTACTGACCCTTTCTCAAAGATGATCGTTTTCACAGTTCAACAGATATTGTTCTTGGATTCCAATCATAATAAAATGCGGCGGAGTATCTTTATATCGGCTGATAATTTTAACAGTGTGATATTTTGTGTAAAAAAAAAACAAAACAAAACAAAAAAGAAGTCCGAGGAAAACATCGTTAAAACCGGATGAATCTCCCCATCTCTATAAGAATGTGCATAATTGGGTTTGGAAAGCCAAGGTCATACATTTAATGTTTTCTGTGCATCTTTTCCGTGTCTTCTCGTGGGGTAGAAATCTACCTTAGGGGTGTTATCGAAAATAAACACAGATGTCCAAACGTGGATAGCTCAGCTGATACGGATCCGTTCAGTTTGGTACCGTATCAAGAGCGGAGAATAAAATGCTTTCCCCAGCATACCATCACAGACATTAACCAATACACCCCCCCCCCCCCCCACTCCCTACTTAATGGTGACAACCATTTAAGTAATGTCCGACAATGTAGAAGCACGGGAAGGAGGGGCGGAGGGTAGGGGAGGGGCGAAGGGTTGGGGAGGGGCGGAGGGTTGGGGAGGGGCGAAGGGTTGGGGAGGGGCGGAGGGTTGGGGAGGGGCGGAGGGTTGGGGAGGGGCGAAGGGTTGGGGAGGGGCGGAGGGTTGGGGAGGGACGGAGGGTTTAGGAGGGGCGGAGGGTTTAGGAGGGGCGGAGGGTTGGGGAGGGGCGGAGGCTTGGGGAAGGGCGGAGGGTTGGGGAGGGGCGGAGGGTTGGGGAGGGGCGGAGGGTTGGGGAGGGCGGAGGGTTGGGGAGGGGCGAAGGGTTGGGGAGGGGCGAAGGGTTGGGGAGGGGCGAAGGGTTGGGGAGGGGCGGAGGGTAGGGGAGGGGCGAAGGGTTGGGGAGGGGCGGAGGGTTGGGGAGGGGCGAAGGGTTGGGGAGGGGCGGAGGGTTGGGGAGGGACGGAGGGTTTGGGAGGGGCGGAGGGTTGGGGAGGGGCGGAGGCTTGGGGAAGGGCGGAGGGTTGGGGAGGGGCGGAGGGTTGGGGAGGGGCGGAGGGTTGGGGAGGGGCGGAGGGTTGGGGAGAGGCGGAGGGTTGGGGAGGGGCGGAGGGTTGGGGAAGGGCGGAGGGTTGGGGAGGGGCGGAGGGTTGGGGAGGGGCGGAGGGTTGGGGAGGGGCGGAGGGTTTGGGATGAGTGAAGGGAGGAGCTGTTTTCTAGGACCATCACACCATTTCCGCACTCACCTGCGCGCACAATTTATGCTTAATTTTCAGCTGGGAAACACTGGGATTTCAACAATGTGGCCTGAGTCATTCGCAATGCAGACCAGCCGAGAAGACAGGACTACAGAATCCACGACAATCCATCCGACGACGAAAAAAAAGTTTTGCACTTTTAGAGTGTTGTGAAGTATAGTGATTTCCGTTGTGTTAAGCATTAGTATGATACATAAACGTCGGATGAAATGTCGTACGGTGAACGTTTTCTACGAATGAAATGTCGTCGGATGAAACGTCGTCGAATGAAATGTCGTCGGATGAAACGTCTGGATACCAAGACTATATCTTGATACTCACACAAGCGCGTAGATATCCGACAGCTTGTTAAAAGGCCGCTGAAAGTAGTGCACTTGTAGTATAATGACGATGAGGAAGGACGTGGGCGTGAGGAGTTTGGCGAACAGAGTGCCCGTGTTGAAGTGCTGCAGTCCCAAGTCTCGCAGCCTAAACAAGACAACATAAATACACTTTTTGATGAGTAGTTATTATTATTATTATTATTATTATTATTATTATTATTATTATTATTATTATTATTATTATTATTGTTGTTGTTGTTGTTGTTGTTGTTGTTGTTTATTTTTTAATCATAAGAAATTAACGTGAATCAGAAGAAATGAACATTACCTTAAAATTCAACGAACAAAGAGACAAGCTGTATCATAAAAAATATGTTATTTAAATAATCAAGTTAAAATATGACATTTCATTCCTCAGTGCTATACGTTGATATGCAACAGCGGGCTGATAACACCGCATATCCCCGCCGTGACCGCTCACAAGCAGCGATGTGGAACACCTACGCCTGGGGTGTACTGGAAGGTGTCCGGGGACTTCGCCCCTGCAACCTCTACACCCCCCCCCCCCCCCCCCCATTTCCAGCCATTTTATAAACTGTCTGATTTTCAGCTCATAAAATTTGCCTGAAAAAGCCTTTGATTAATTTGGATGAATAATCTTATTGAAATCTTTGTGAAAGTTTGTCAGAGCACTACAAATAGGTCACTTTTATGATCTGGTCTTTTTTATCATTGATTACAGCAGTTTGTACTCCTTTTGCATCCCTTTTAAATTTCTGTATTGTATTTTAGAATATGAAAGCGCCACTGATAATTTTTGGCCTTGTATCTCGATTGCAATCTAACAAGAAATAATTGAGCACAGCATTACAATGTGTACAGTTTTTTTACATTGAAGTCTATCGGAGAAAACATTAGGACCAGCGATTTTCTTCCTGTTAACCGATTTTGCATTAATTGTGGCCCACTGTATGTGTGCGTGGGTATAAAAAAAATGCCACCAAACTAATTCTACGCCCTCCATTCTCCACAAATACTGAAGGCTGTGGAACTCGTAACTACGCACCATCCACGCTCTAAAATGAACTCTGCTCATACCATCCCACCCACACACAACCAAACCCCGACACCCCCCCCTCCCCCCTCCCCGACACCAGAAGGGATTTCTCTGTAAGATTACGTACACTTCATCCGAGATTCCGGTTTTATTCCAGTACGATTCGATCTGGTCGAACTGGTAGGTGTAGATGAGGCAGAGCACAACCATGCTGTAGACGATGACGATCCACCAGAAGACGTAGATGCTGATGCGCCACCACTTGTAAAACAGCTGCAAGATGCAACAGAAACTCGTGGGTTAACATTGTAAAACAGCTGTAAGAGGGAGCAGAAACTCGTGGGTTAACAGTGTAAAACAGCTGTAAGAGGGAGCAGAAACTCGTGGGTTCACATTGTAAAACAGCTGTAAGAGGGAGCAGAAACTCGTGGATTAACAGTGTAAAACAGCTGTAAGAGGGAGCAGAAACTCGTGGGTTAACAGTGTAAAACAGCTGTAAGAGGGAGCAGAAACTTGTGGGTTAACAGTGTAAAGCAGCTGCAAGAGGCAACAGAAACTCGTGGGTTAACATTGTAAAACAGCTGTAACAGGGAGTAGAAACTTGTGGGTTAACAGTGTAAGGCAGCTGCAAGAGGCAAAAGAAACTCGTGGGTTAACAGTGTAAAACAGCTGCAAGCGGGGACAGAAACTCGTGGGTTAACATTGTAAAACAGCTACAAGAGGCAACAGATACTCGTGGGTTAACACTGTAAAACAGCTGTAAGAGGGAGCAGAAACTCGTGGGTTAACATTGTAAAACAGCTGCAAGAGGGAGCAGAAACTCGTGGGTTAACATTATAAAACAGCTGCAAGAGGAAGCAGAAATGTGAAGGTTAACATTGTAAAACAGCTGCAAGGAGGAGCGGAAACTGATACGTTAACAACAGTAAAACAGCTGTAAGAGGGAGCGGACATTGGTGCGTTCACACTTGTAAAACATCTGCACGAGGAAGCAGAAACTCGTAGGTTAACATTGTATAACAGCTGCAAGAGGGAGTAGAAACTGGCAGGTTAACATTGTATAACAGCTGCAAGAGGGAGTAGAAACTGGTAGGTTAACATTGTATAACAGCTGCAAGAGCGAGTAGAAACTGGTAGGTTAAGATATGTAGAACAACTGCAAGGGGTACGGGAAACTGGTACGTTAACAGCTGAAAGACACAGCAGATACTCATGCGTTCACACTTATTGGTGCATTCACACTTACACAACATGTGCAACAGGCAGTGGAAACTGGTAGATTAACATTTATAAAACAGCTGCAAGGAGGAGCACAAACAAGTTTGTTAACAATTGTACAACAGCTGTCAGGGGGCAGAAACTGGTAGATTTATTTGTAGAATAGATGCATGGAGAAGCGAAAACTGGTTCGTTAACATTTGCAAAACAGCTACTGCAAGAGGGAGCAGAAACTGTACGTTAACACTTATAAAACAGCTGCAAGAGAAAACATATACTTGTATGTTAACACTTGTGAAACCGTTGCAAGAGACATTGGACACTGTAAAGTAAAACAGCTGCATGAGAGAACAGATACTGGAACACAAACATTTGTAAAACAGCTGCAAGAGACAGCGGATATTGGTATGTCAACACTTGTAAAAGAACTGTAAGAGAGTGGGTACTGGTACGTGGCACTTATGAAGCAGCTGCCAGAAACAGCAGGTAGTAAGAGCAGATACTGGTATGTTAACATTTTCTAAACCGTTGCAAGACAGAGCGGATACTGCCAAGCGAATACTTACAGGGAATATATGCACACATTTACTGCTAATGAGATGAGAGTAACCACAAACAAAAAGGACACCTTATAACAACTGCCGTGACAGCCACACACATCCATTTACACTTACAGGTAAAATTGCACTGTACTTGGAATCAGATAAAGCTTATTATATGAAAACAATCTTAAATCCATTTTACAGAGAAGTAAACCACACAAAATATGACGCGACCTTGACCTGTCAATCAAACACGAGGAGACTCACCTGGAAGGAGATGACGAAGTAGAGGAAGAGAACCATGTAGACGATGCGGTAGATGACGGCCTCCTGAATGGCCATCACCAGGAACATGGCGCCGCAGACGAAGATCCAGTACTTGCAGCACATGTGCCACACCCAGTGCCCTGCAACACGTCACATTGACGCCATCGTTACGTGACTGTGCGCGGCAAACGAAGATCTACATACAGCACATGTGCTACACCCAGTGCCCTGCAAACGGAGGGGGGGGGGGGGGGGGGGCAGAGAGAAAGAGAAAGAGAGAGCGTGGAGCACAGAGGTACACGTCACTGTGACGTCATCGGGGCGTAACTGTGCGCGGCATACGAGGATCTACGTTCGCAGCACATATGCTACACCCGATGCCCTGGAGGGAGGGGAGGGGAGGGGAAGGGAGGGGAGGGAAGGGGAGGGGAGGGAGGGAGGGAGGGAGTGCGATGAGCAAACTGTGGCGCCATCGTGACGTCACTATGCGGCTTAAACGAAGATCAAGTATTTACATCTCATGTGCCAGACCCAGTGCCTTGCAACGGGGGTGAAGCTTAGGAGAGCGTTACATCGTGACGTCATCATGGGCGGCGAAACAAAGCCACGGCCTGTTACGGTCATTCAATGCGCTGATCGTGTCGACTTGTACTCCAATTCAAATTACTTTTATTTCTTTATTCTTTATCCTGAAGTTATATTTATGTTATTTCTGCCAGTCTCGAAGTTAATCTGCTTTTTTTGCAAGACAGTAACCGACCCAATCAAACCAGTCAATCAAACTAATCAGACGGGCGACATATCGTCGGACGACATTTCGAGACAGCAATCAACTCACCAAGCTTCTTGATGTTTTCACTGTCAAAGCCATCCACCAAGTCCTCCGCTCCTAAAATTGATTTACCATTTACTCATTTCATAAATATAATATAAAATACGCATAAATACATGGAATTTTAAGAAATGAGGCACAGGCCAAAGAACGTGGGTCGCCGCTTCAGCTTTCCTCAAAAGGTCAAGGGCAATAATTGTATCACTTAGCAACGCCCTTTTCTTTAAGAATAGACGGAATTACTTGAGATAATAGTTTTTTTTAATACTAATGTGTAGCAAAAAGGTGAAAATTCGCTTGCTTCATAAATCTTGATGACTGTTAAATCCACACCTCTCCACGGTTGGTTTCCTTTCGAGCACACGAAATTCATCTATGATATTGTATATTTTGTACTTGGGTAGTGCTTTTTTAAATGAAATTATCTGAATGTACAACATAGTGCAACCATCCTCTGCTATATATGTTCACGCAGCGGATACTCGAATATGACTGTGCATAATAAAATTTAACCCCCACCCCAACCAAAAAAAAAAAAAAAACCAAAAAAAAAAAAAAAAAAAAAAAAAAAACTCTTTGCAATCTTCCCGCATATAAACAAAAACTTTCAGCCCCCGTTTGATTGTACTTAAAACTGCACGTGCAATATGAATGCAAAAATAGAAGGACATTCTTTGAAGCAATTTCTTTACCCAACCCCTTCTCTTGCCCCTTCCCTTTCCCCTCCCGTGTCCTATCCCGCAAGTCTTTGCAGCCCAACAAAAATGTGAGAAAAATATCCTCATTGTAAATTTGCAATAAAATTGTTGATTGATCAGAATTGGTGGATTATGCATACTATGATGTTACATATTATCAATATTGCATCTACAAACAGCCAAAGTTGCAACGTAATAAATGAACTTCATCCAACAAAGCGGCCAACAAAGCAATACCTTACAGGCCTAGGGCTTCACGTGTAACAAGCTACAGAAATAAATGGAAACCCATAAATACTGTGACGGGGGTAGATGTTAAATTCATCTTATTACACATGCAGCTTGTTCACACACATGATTCTATCTTAACCCGACTTTATGTACTATAATTAGCTCTGATGGAGGTAAAACAAAAGAACTATTTAAGGTATAACCAAATACTACTTTTCAAAATGTTATCTTATGGTCACGCAAATGCTTAATTTCATTTGTATACAAGTCCCGCAGCCATCTTTGAAGTGGCACTCCCTCCCTCTCTCCTCTCACCCCGTGCCTCAAGCTTGCGTTAAAGACTCAGAATGTTCCACAAACAAGTATCTGCATCTTTGTGCGTTGTCGTGATCGCAAATCTTATGTTGAAATAAAATAGAACACTCGCTGATCTATCTGCAGGGTTGCCACGCAATTTTCAAAATTTTGCATGGCCGTGGCAACCTCGTATTCTGTACCTTAAACGCAAGCGCAACAGCCCAGCATGATAAGCCAAGAAACAATCCAAGTCTGCATAAAATTGGGCCCAACAAAATGCAGTATTTAGTCAAATGTTAATTTTGCATGCGTGAAAATCGTTCGGCCTTTCACTCTTAAGAAACGTTTCGGACAATAAAATCTGTTGGGTGCACCCCATAAATAACCGTGTTTCCGCACATTAAAAGAATATGTAGCTCATGAGACTCTTATAATATGACCGGTTTGGGTAATCTTTTTTTTTCTGCATAAAAATGTGCAAAATAATAATGAGGTTGTTAAAACTGATGTGGGGAGGAAAGCTCAGCAGCCAGAATGGCGCTATGTAACAGCCACTCACCGCTCTGCGAACGCCCGTAGTTGTTGGCGTACTCTGTCAAACAAACGTCATTTTATTCAGTGATTTCTCTTCGCGTAAGACGAGTCTTTCTTTTTCTTCTTTTTTTTTTTTTTGTTTGCCTGAGAGGGGGCGGTGTTGTGAGAGAGGGCGGTGTTGAAATCGCAACACTAACGCGTTTTGTTGAAACCACAACACTTGCGTGTGATAAGGCTGACATGAATCAGCATCCTGAATTAGCATCACAGATAATTCTACAGCAAACATTTCCCGCTTCTTATAATACTTCTTCAATTATTTTTAACTATTTTCTTTGCTTTGTACATTTCCCGGATGATTTTCGAACATACTGGATGAAGAATGCCAACGTCAGTGGTTCGGAACTAAACCTATCCCAGTGCGCGAAATCAGTCAAGAGCTAAACCTGCCTATCTCAGTGTGTGCGAAATCAGTCAAGAGCTAAACCTCCCTATCTCAGTGTGCGAAATCAGTCAAGAGCTAAACCTCCCTATCGCAGTGTGCGAAATCAGTCAAAAGCTAAACCTCCCTATCGCAGTGTGCGAAATCAGTCAAGAGCTAAACCTCCCTATCTCAGTGTGCGAAATCAGTCAAGAGCTAAACCTCCCTATCGCAGTGTGCGAAATCAGTCAAGAGCTAAACCTCCCTATCGCAGTGCGCGAAATCAGTCAAGAGCTAAACCTCCCTATCCCAGTGCGCGAAATCAGTCAAGAGCTAAACCTCCCTATCGCAGTGTGCGAAATCAGTCAAGAGCTAAACCTCCCTATCGCAGTGCGCGAAATCAGTCAAGAGCTAAACCTCCCTATCGCAGTGTGCGAAATCAGTCAAGAGCTAAACCTCCCTATCCCAGTGCGCGAAATCAGTCAAGAGCTGAACCTTGCTCAAAGCATTTAGAGCAAATTGTTGGTGAAGCGCCATAAAAGCTGGCATTATAATCATTTTTAATATTGCCTCCCTATACCGGTATGTGAATTAGTCAAGAGATAAACCTCCTCATCGCAATATGCGCAATCGTTCAAGATCTAAACCTCCCTATTCCTATATGCGACATCACTCGAGAGCTAAACCCCTCTATCTGCAAAAGCAACGATAGTCTGTCCCTAAATATATCTATTTCCATGGCAATTTTGCAATAGAACCACACGTACCCATCAAACACCGCCTACAACTACAGCGAGTCCTGGTGGGATGACTCTTCTTTAGGCGATAGCACCCCCTTACGACGTGTGACAACGTTCTAGCAAAGTGACACTCCTGGGGCGCGTTCAATCCCTCCCCTGCCCCCATCCCTCCCGACGTGTGACAACGCTACTCACTGATCTGGGACTGCCTGACAGGGTGGGTCTCCTCCTGGGGTGACACCTGGCTAGTGGAGGGGGCTTCGTCGGGGCTGACAGCCTCCAGGGTGAGGCCCTGCATGTAGAAGTCCTGCTTACGCACGTGCACCTCGCGCATGTGCTGGCGCAACGTCAGCCAAAACGCCACGGTGAAAGCGATCTAAAAATAGCACAGTCCAGCAAATGGAAAGTTAACAAATCACCCGTACTTTTATTAACCGGGAAAATAAACAACCTCGAACAACGCCCTACTATAATATATAACTAAAAGAATTTGAAAAGTGATATTTTGTTAGTGCCCAGTCACCATTCACTGTGTTTAGTTTAATACGTCACAGCTCTCACGACTTCACATTATTTCATCCAACGATATTTCAGTTTTGAGCCAACATCCGCAAACTGTTCAATATCCTATATGCTTTCTTTTTTCCGCCGCCATCTTCTTTTTATACTGTATCATTTTTATAAAATATATATAGAAGCAGTTGTGACAGCGAAACGAGATTACCGCTATTTCTTCAGACTAAAAGGTGACAATTCTTTTTACAGAAAATAAAGTACCCAAGGCTTCCCAAAACTAGAGCAGTGTGTATAGCCCACATGTTCTCCACAGTCCCCCCCCCCCCCCCCCCCATCAGTTAAACACGATGCTGAATAATTTCCAGGATTTGGTAAATTTCAATGTCCATTTGGTTCATTTTCCTTGGGCCAACCTAACCCATTTAAAATACCGATCCTTGTTAGTGCCCACAGAAGCTACACACCCAGTTTTATTAAAATCCTTGCAGTTGTTCTTCACATATCGTCTTAACAATAGCCAATCAAGAGCTGAAATTTTCTAAATCCAGCTGGTCCATTTTCCTTACACGAACCTGGCCCATTTCCAATACCGATCTGTGTTTGTTCCCATAGAAGCTACATACCAAGTTTCATTAAAATCCTTTCAGCAGTTTTTAAGTTATCGTGTTAACAAGCTCGTGATGACAGACTGACAGACCGACAGACCGACACACGGTCGATCGCATATATTCCCCATAGGTTCTACCTGTGGGAATAAATGAGAGATAACACCAAAATGATACTAAACGAAAAGGGCATTCGTCTCTTTCGTGATGACTGAACGTCACTGTACTCCCGAAATGTATTATTTGCCACTTTTCTCTTTAGTTTTTCCACAAAATATTTTTTGGGTAAACTGTGGCTTTCCCCACTTATTTTGGATGAAATATCTTTGAAATATCCTCGGTTGAAATGTCGTGAACCCCTCCCCCCCCCGAAATGTGATACCCCCTAATAATACACCGCTTGATTGACTAACGTTAACAAATTTTCCATAGTTGGCCCGGTGTTTAGTATGATAAAACAACGGGGAAAAGAGGAGGTAGGGTGGGGGGGAGGGTGGAGGGGGTTGGGGGGCTACAGCAACGTACTTGGATGCCAAGCTGCACGCACGGATACTTGTACTTGATGAGACCAATCTCCTCCAGCTTGTAGCCGTTATCCGTCTCGACGGGAAGCTCCGAGTCCGTCAGGTTGAGGCCGTAGATGTAGTTGATGGTGAGCAGAGCTTCCGTGTAGCAGACGATCAGGGGCGACACGACGAGGCACACGTGACGCTTGGCAGGGATCATCCAGATGATGCAAGCGGCCAGCAGGTACACAAACGTCAGCCAACTGTGGTACGTGATGGACCACGCCTGGCCACATGCAAACACCAGTCTCCCTCATATTATTATTATTATTATTATTATTTTCTTCTTTTTTTTACTTTTGCTTAAGATTTTACTTATTACATTCTTTTTTTTCGTCAGAAACAACACACTCTGTCTTAATCTGACGTAACTGCTCCACATTCATAGCAACTTTGCATCACTGTCTTCATGTACATACTATGTTTTTAAAATGCTGTTCATATGTGAGGGCCATACACTACTATTATTGGCTGCACCTTGTCCTACATAGCGAGGTTTCGTTCTCGGTTCACAGCGCACACTCACCATCATCAGAATGAGCGTGGCGACGTACGACTGCTTCATGGCGTACACGAAGATGGACACGAACGGACTGCGCACGCCAATCAAAGTGTGCTGACGAGCCGTACCATCCGGGTGATCCAGACCTGTCGTGCTCAGGCCGCCGTAGCCGTCAGGAGCCAGGGAGCTTGTGTCTGCCTCCGCCAGTGATTGGTAGTTAGGTCCTACGGCCGAATTGTCGCTACTAACAAGCGCCTGTGGATTTATAGAATCCCTATTGTTCATATTTTCTTCTTTTTTTTTCTATGGGCAAGGCAGATGCGCAATGGAGGTTTGAGCTAAAGTGTAAATTGCCCTTTGTCATTAGTTTTGCACTTCCGAGAAAATGCCTTCTGTACGCACAGGGGAAACTTACGCTCACAGTTGCGTAACCTTTCCCTGTCCGTACATTTTCGCTGTGTAAATTGATTGACAGCTTTTTGTAATTTACTTATGGACTCTACACTGTATCTCCCCATAAAGCTGCGCACACCCATTCAAAAGCACGTACCACTGGGTTTTCCACCGGCGATACTCAGTACCACCGAGTGTTACAGATGCGCTTTGGTGGTCCTGGGCACTTTTGTGGTACTGAGGAAGAAACTGGTTAATTTAATTTCATTTTAGCAAACCTGTTTTATCTGCTTATTGCCTAAGTTTCACCCCTCATACCGTCGCCCCCCTCCCCTCCCCACTCTCCTGAAAAAAATTATTTCAGTATTCTATGATGATACAGCGAACGATGTGAGTGTGTTTCATCATAAATATTAACTGGCCGGCTTACTCGCAAATTACTTTTCAACATACCGTACAGAAAAGTAATCCGTGCTTTGACAAAAAGTCTTGGGGGGGGGGGGGTAACAGACCCCTCCCCTGATCCTTTTCTCTCAGTCCTCCCCCTGCTCCCCCTTCCCTCCGGCCTATTCCTTTTGTCAGAAATTGCGAAATATTAAAAAAAAGATTACAACTCATTAAATTTTGTTTTAGAAAATTTAATAATGCAATTATTTATTTGCACTCTACCTCCCCCCGCCCCCACCCCGCCCCAAACCCCAAAACACAAAGGCGTAGAATTAATGAGGCGTAAGTTTCCCCGGGGATGGCGGGGATGGGGGTGCACTCACGTACCAAATGGTTACCATGCATGTCTATGACTTAATAAAACTACCCCTAAACGCGGGTTGCTGATTTTAAAATAAGACCACCTTTTAACAAAAGGCGGAGTGTTGTTGCGAAATAACACCCTTTTTGTGGGAAAGAAGGAGTACTGAATGAAAATTACTTCCTTTTTAACGAGATTGGCACTCCGCGTGGACCGCATCTGGCTTCAAAATTGCCCCCCCCCCCCCCTTTCTGCGCGTTTTTTTTGTGACACGCACATGATACCAAGTGCCCCCCCCCCCACCCCGGGGATTTAATTGAAATAAAAGACAATTATTAGAAGGGATGCGGGAAGGGCCAAGGGAAAAAGGACCAGGGGAAACGAAAGGGGAAAGACCGGGGGAAGTCCCAGGACAGAAGTGCCCGGGAAAGGCGTCTAACCTCGAGCTTGAGATCATGCCGAAACGACTTTTCTACGGATAGAAATCCATGTCTAGTTTTATTGTTGAAATTTTCTACGCCCTGAGGCGTAAATATGTCATTTCAACTTAAAAATCTATTTTCAGGTATATTCCTACCTTGAAAGTGGATAGTTAAAGGAGAAAAAAGACCTTTTTACGGATAGTGACGTAGAAAAGTCTTGTGCGTAAAAAATCCATGTCTAATTTTATAATTGAAATGGCTTTTCTGCGCCCTTAGGTGTAAATATGTCATTTCAACTTAAAAATTCATTTACAATAAAATAAGGGTGAAAGTTTATAGTTAAAAAGAAAAAAATGTTTTGTTTTGTTTTTTCTATGCAAAGTGGCATAGAAATGTCCTTTGCCTAAGCAATTCATGTCTAGTTTCATTGTTAAAATTAATTTACTACGCCCTTGGGCGTAAATATGTCATTTCAACTTAAAAATCCATTTTCAGGTATATTAAGGTGGAAGCTGATAGTTAAAAGAGAAAATGGGATTTTTCTACGGACAATGTCCTGTGCGTAAGACACCCAAGTCTAATTTTATTACTGAAATGACAAGCTTTTTCTTTGTAGAAAAGGCTTTTCCTACGGCCAAGCCTGTACATTTTACCTGTGAACCATCTCTATGATTTTCTTCCCTTTGGCTTTTCTTTGTTAGTTATTCCTCTTTCGAGAGAGAGACATAATGTGTAAAACGCATGGAAAACTTACGTTCTTTAAGTTTTCCTTGCATAGCACCCGTAGAAAAGGCCTTTTCTATGGTCATAAAAATCTTACAGTTAATGCGTTGACAGGTAAATTGCTTTGCCGTAGAAAAGGCCTTTTCTACGTAGAAACAGGCTGTTTCTACGCGTAGGGAAAACTTATGCAACATCCCTTGTGATAAATTAAGTCCAACTGTTACTGAGTAGGAATAAGCTGAATGAAAGTGACTTATTTCTAAGTAGCACATACATACGTCACGATCGTTAAGTCGTTAACGGAATACTAAAAGTCACATCGCAACACATATAAAGCAGTAACACAGATAGGCTTTTATAAGCAAGGAAATGGATACGAGTTAGTCTGTGATATGGACGCGAAAAACTGATGCGTAACTACATGTTAGTGTCCACAGAATTTGCTTGAATATATATCTTGGCATCATCACTAGCGTTCTGGTACGTTTAAAATGCCTACAGGGAATGAAGTATACGCACGAATACAAACAGGCTGGTAAATACCGTCGTGTCCACCCGAAACAAATGCCTGAATATTCTGGGGACCAACAGCAGCCTGAATTTATTTTAAAACACCAAAATGCAATATATTTCTGCAAGCAAGCAAACATTTCCCAAAAAGGGAAGATTGCAATACCGTTTGTCAGTAAATATCAAAGGATTTTCTTTCTTTTTCAACCTCGTCTTTTCAGAATACCGGGGATTTTAGAAAGTTCTGCAATTTAGACTGGGCACAGACTGCAACCTTGGTGCTCACAAAAGTTAACTTTGCAGTTAACTTATAGAAGAGCAAATTGGTTGATCTAGCTGTATCACGCAAAGACAATATTAGCTGGATTTTTGTTTATGAAACAAGTTAAATTTATGAATTTACTTCCTGACGTTATGGGAGCTAACGGCGCAGTTAACGGAATCAGTTAGCTGCACAGTTAACCTTGTGAATACGGCCACAGGTGATTTGGCAATATATATGAACAGCTTTCACATAAATACAGTTGAACCGGGCCGAAGCTTGCATGTAATCTACTAACTACTAACGAAAGTAAAACAAGATAAACTGATATGTAATTTTAAAACATTTTAATTTGATAATATTAAAAATTTAAATGAAATGACCACGAAAAAGCTTTAATTAGTTGACACATGCATTGTTAGATCATCTTAAAACTACAATGTGAAACTCTTCATATGCTGTGGTGTTATATGAAACGAAATTAGTCAATGAATTCAATGGTTAATTGCTACATGCAACTTTGGATATGGCATGTATAACTACTCCTCGAATATTTCCAAAATCGTAACACATTTTATATTACTATTTACAGCATGCCACAAAACAGCAACGAACTAGAACATACAATATATGTACAATTTAAGTGCATCTTCTTACGTATATAGCAAAATGCGTTTTTAAAACAGAAGAAAAAAACGTAAAATAAAAGTAAATAAATGGTAATATATATTAAACTAAGCCAATGCAGAGGAATGGTGGAACAAAACAAAAACATGTAGAACAAAACAAGCTTACAATAACACAAGTCTATACACTCATCTGCACCCTCAGAAGCCAAACTCTCCGTACGTTTTCCTCGCAAAAACCGGCACATTTTTATTCAGTCTCCTTTCCCTTCAACGCGTTCAATAATTTTTGTGCAAAAAAAAAATCAAGACGGTTTAAGAGAAGCTTTGCTGCGGTGAGGTGGGGGATGGGGAAAGAGAATCTGAACAACGTTTAGTCAAGCAATTGTACATATTTGCATATTGGAACAGGAAAAAGATCGAGAAGCAAATACAAACACAGAATATTTTCCACGCTCTTTTAACCGGATATCGGAATTTTCCACTCTTCATCAGTTTTACAACTCCAAATGCAGTTTCAATATCAACAGAAAAGAACAAAAATTCCAAGACTTTCAAGAGAGCTGTTGCATTCTTTCTATTTTCCACCTCCACCGTTTAAAACTCCTGTCAAAAAATTAGATCAAATCGACTTTCTTTTCAAGCAGAATTCGCAATCAGAACCAACTGCAGATAAGTAACAAACGTGTTACAAAAGTACAAAACAGCGTAAGGAACGTTTAACTTGACTAGTTCAAACTTAAACTTAACTAATTTGAACCTAAATGTAAACACTTTTTCCACATACTGCGAAGTTTTGAAGCACAGTTTCAACTTTTTCATAAAACTTGCTGCCGGTCTCCTGCATCTGTGATAGCGGGAAAAAAATGAGATTAGGCAAGCCGATACACACCGCACTTCAATATAAATGATATAATGTGTCCTTAAAAAGGCTTCCATAAAACAACGGGAAGAAAAAAAACTGAATCGTTTTTAGCGACTGATTTTCTCAGACATAGAGAAGTTAAAAATCCTGCATTTTAGACAAATATAAGCAGAACTTGATAAATCAACGGCAGGTTCTGTCAATGCTATCTGCTGCCCAACCGCACGACCAACTAAACAGGATTCGAGCAGTGTTTTTCCACATATAATACTATAAATATCCAAATCTCTCCCACCTGACCCCAATCGGTTTGTATCGATCCTGATTGGTTCTCCCAGGTCCTAGTAAAATCTGACTGCCGTAGTGGTTTATTCCATATCATCATCACAGGAATACTGGAATTTTCGCCTTGTACAATTGCAGGCCAAGTCAAACAGTCACGTGTGGAAACGGGTATTGTAAAATATCACAAGTTACTACTTCCCAGCGAGGAGTACAAACAACTTTTGGCCTTTACGTGCAAGGCCAAACTGACACGTCAAAACCCAACGTCTTGTCGCTCTAAGCCAAAATAACTATGGTATCGCCCTCTTCTAACAATTTGGCAATAATCTAGCAATAATTATGCAATAATTTAGCGACTAACACCCTTTTTTACGATGTGCAGTGTATTTGTTCATTGGTTTAAGCAACTCGTTCCTTATTCGGGATTCTGCAACGACTGTTGAGCAGGGAACATTGCCCTTGGCATTAATACATTACAACGCGACAAAAGAAAACAAAAACAAACAAACAAAAGAACAGAAATTTTCTTGTCTTCCACACACCTACCAACCAATCTACAGTATAATGTATATGATTTTGTTCATCCTTTTTTCTAATATTAAAATACACCTCGAACATGCATAAAAACTACAAAGACATTCAACACTGAAACAGAAAAGAAGACAACCAAATCCTGAATGGAAAACGAACTGCGCTCCCTCAATACCAACGTTCGGAGGATTACCCCTCCCTCGCGTTATTGATAAAACACCCTCCCGTCTATCCAACAATCTCCTCCTCCTCCGCCCCACCCCGTCAGAAACGTCAACGATATGGCACGCATGGCATAACAACGGGAAACCCTGAACAAACGGACACATGGAGATATCACTGGATAGCGGATACGTCAAACACACGCGCGTCTGTGTGCTACACAAGCTGGGTCACCGCCTCAATCGCGCTGTATAAACTCAGCCATGTATGTCCCATGCGCGTCACAAATTCAGCCACACGCTTCATCTGCACGTCATAAACTCAGTCACGTGAGTCACACGCGTATCACAAGCTCAGCCACACGCCTCATCCGCACTTCATGAACTTAGTCACGTGCGTCACACGCGTATCACAAGCTCAGCCACACGCCTCATTCGCACTCCATGAACTCAGTAACATGCGTCCTATGCGTGTCACAAGCTCGATTACCGCATCCACCTCGCCTGACAAGCTCACTCACAATGCCACACACCCAAACACACCAACGGCGCTAAGATTCTCGATTGTTCCACCAAACCTTGTGGGCATCTTCGTCGCCCTCTACCTGGTCCTCCCCGTCGTGCGCGTCCTCCCGCGTCCGCCTACGCGCCGGCGATGACGTGCGCGGCATGTGGATCACAGGCTTCTCCGCAGGCTAAACACAGACATCTATTTTTAACATGTTTTACAAAATGGAAATTCAATGGAATGACATGACATTATGCGAATTTGTCACTAAACGTTTCCACTAAAATAACGTTTTCAGATGTCACTATACTCTCTGTATTATTTAAATTACTGTTTTTGTCATGAGAAAGTAGGGGGACAGGTAAGGGGCGTGGCAGAGAGGGAGTCAGAAAGAGGAAGACAGAGAGAAGAAAGAGCAAAGAAATGAGGAAAGGAGAGAGGGAGAGACAGACAGAAAGGCAGCCATACAAACAGTGGGAGAGAGAGAGAGAGAGAGAGAGAGAGAGAGAGAGAGAGAGAGAGACAGAGAGAGAGACAGAGACAGAGAGAGAGACAGAGAGGGGAGGGAGGTATGGAGAAAGGGACTCAGGGAGTGAGATATTTTCGCTCTTCTTTTTGCCTACCTGCTGGAGCCAGCGCCTCGTCTCGCAGGCGAGGGTGTAGTAGAGGAGGAGGATAACGCCGGGGCTGGCGTACATGTACCACTTGGCGTTCTCGTTAAACTGCAGCAGCCACGGCTTACGGCAGTCTGTGTACACGATGCCATTCAGGCCCAGCACCCTGTAAACAATACAAGTGTCAACGGCTGTCCTGGTGTGCATGGTACCATTCCAGCCCAGCACCACTTTACATGGCACATCAGTGTCAACGGATGTCCTGTGCACCATTGTTTTTTTCCGACTTTGTTTTCTTGTGCCATGACGTGCTCTTTAAGGTAAAGTGGCTGCATTTTAAGAGCGAGTTGATAGTGGATGACACGGGTATACTGTGGCGGACAGCAAAAGAAGAAATGTGCCCCACAACACACGTCATTAGATGTTCCCGCATACATACGCCCACACACCATTCTAGGCAGATACCCACACATACACGCATCTACACACAAAGTCACGTGCCCACAAACTACTGACGCTCCCTCTTTATATCAAAAACTCTTGGGATTCTCAAGTCGCAGGCCAACAAATAAAAGCAATTTACTGTCCGTAACTTTTTTCAACAACCGAACTGCCGCCATTGTGTTCTTGTTTTCCTTTATCACCTGTGACAACCACAGACAGCTAATCAAAGATCTGAAAGAACTCCAGAAGCAAAGAACAGCCTTTCAATTATGCCCCTTTGACATTAGAGAACGGAAACTCATGTGACACCAAGTAATTGAGTGGAGCGAAACCGACAGCAACTCTGTTTCACCAAAACCAGTTGCAACGTGAGCTTTCTGCCAATCAGTTCCCGAGTAAACCATATTATCTGGACCGGTTGCAACGAGAGCTTGATCTTTACTTGCCCTGTGGCCTGAGGTCTGCAAACCACCCAATGACATTTGACATCCTGGTTATTTCAATGTGCTGTAAAAGCAAGATGACCACAAACAGCAGCAGTGTCGCTGTCATAAAACAACTTGTGCTGGAGTACTTAACATACAGAAGTCTCGATCTGGAAACTCGATCTGGAACCACAGCACGGAAAACAAAGGCAGCCCTACAGAGCTCCAAACCATGGCATCTCGTCCGAGCCATGGGATCTCGTCCAAACCATGGGATCTCGTCCACACCATGGGATCTCGTCTAAACCATGGGATCTCGTCCAAACCAAGTGATCTCGCCTGAGCCATGGCATCTCGTCTAAACCATGGGATCTCGTCTAAACCATGGGATCTCGTCCACACCATGGGATCTCGTCTAAACCATGGGATCTCGTCCAAGCCATGGGATCTCGTCCGAGCCATGGGATCTCGTCCAAACCATGGCATCTCGTCCAAACCAAGTGATCTCGCCTGAGCCATGGCATCTCGTCTAAACCATGGGATCTCGTCTAAACCATGGGATCTCGTCCAAACCATGGAATCTCGTCCCAACCATGGTATCTCGTTCAAACCATGGCATCTCGTCCACACCATGGGATCTCGTCCACACCATGGGATCTCGTCCACACCATGGGATCTCGTCCCAACCATGAGATCTCGTCCACACCATGGAATCTTGTCCGAGCCATGGGATCTCGTCCGAGCCATGAGATCTCGTCTAAACCATGGGATCTCGTCCGAGCCATGAGATCTCGTCCACACCATAGTATCTCGTCCAAATCATGGCATCTCTTCCAAACCATGGAATTTCAGCCAAACCATGGCATCTCGTCCAAACCATGGTTTCTCGTCCAAACCATGGGATCTCGTCCACACCATGGGATCTCGTCCACACCATGGTATCTCGGCTTCGTACACTTTCACTAACAGTTGAGTGAGAACTGCAGCAAAGAAAGCTCTTGAAGATCCGAACTCAAATCTCTGAGGACCACAACCCTAATGTTTACAACCAACCACAAGCAACAGACCATCATAATTATGACACGACCAAAGACCTTTTGATGATGGCATTCTCCTTTAACATTTCACATTAATGCAGTTGATATTTACTATTTTTACATCGCAGACGAATTTATTATTATAGCGTTATTTGACCAGTTTCGCAATTTAAGCTGTGCTTAAAATGGGCAAGTCAACACATAGGGCACTATGTTGCCCGGGCGTTGTCAGATTATGTATGTTTTAAAAAAAGCCAATCGCTGCGGCTCTCTTACCGCATACGAACACGTGATCTGGGCGTGACGTGCCTGGACTGGAAAGCCCAGTCATTCTTAAAGACTAAATAGCGATAGTCTAGATATAACATAACAATGGCTGTTATAATGCAAGTGGAAGGTGACACCCACAAAGGCTCAAAACTTTCAATCTCTCCCGTCAGACAATACACCATTTCTTAGCAACCACATAGAAGCTTCCATCTTAACAGCACAGCTGCATTCCGATTTCATCTTACAATGATCAACAGTAAATGGGGTTTGAATGTGAGAAGCCCTCATTTAAGCACGATAACTAACCGGCTCAAGTGCTCACTGTCGTCACAGAAAACTGGACCAGGCGAAGACACCAATTGGACATGTCAGCACTGAACGTTAAGAAGTGGCATGGAGTGAACCAAAACAGATACGATATCCTTGTGAAACTATTAACATATTTTCGGACCCCTAAGTTTTGTGCCAATACAGAAGTTCTATTGGCACAAGCCTTTTTCCACAACCACGCACGAATGTGGAGGTGTGTGAATTGTGAGGTGTTCCCCCCACTAGGTTAGCTGAAAACGAACTCAATTCCACACACTCCACAAATGACCGCGGACTGTCTTTTAGAAAGCGACCACGCCACTCAGCTCGGGCCTCTCGCACTTGACAGGGGTAGTTTTTTGTAATGAGTAGATGAATAGTGAATAAACTTTTTTTTATTTTGACTACTGATTTCTCTTGTGCTACAAGTTTCTGCTTTAGAAACTAGAACGGCCTCTGGGGAGACAACACCCATCAGAACAATAACACAATTTTACTCCTCGGCCAATCATACAACTGTAAACCGGGCGCTCTTTAAAATAAGCACCACACTGTATAGAACTTAGTCCCTCCCCCTTCCCAAAAAATTT
This sequence comes from Protula sp. h YS-2021, assembly GCA_949752745.1. Classification (NCBI taxonomy): domain Eukaryota; kingdom Metazoa; phylum Annelida; class Polychaeta; order Sabellida; family Serpulidae; genus Protula; species Protula sp. h YS-2021. The sequence continues at coordinate 84,381,385 of OX457027.1, read as the reverse complement.
ATATTTATGTTTCAGACACTATATATGTCTGTCTGTCTGTCTGTCTCTCTCTCTCTCTCTCTCTCTCTCTCTCTCTCTCTCTCTCTCTCTCTCTCTCTCTGTATATAATATATATATATATACAGAGAGAGAGAGAGAGAGAGAGAGACAGAGACAGAGAGAGACAGAGAGAGAGAGACAGAGAGAGAGAGAGAGAGAGAAAGACAGAGAGAGAGAGAGAGAGAGAGAGAGAGAGGGCAAATCCAAACTTACTATATGTTTACTATATGAGAGAGGGCAAATCCAAACTTACTATATGTTTACTATATGTTTCAGACTCTCTCTCTCTCTTTCTTTTCTCCGCTCTCTCTCTCTCTCTCTCTCTCTCTCTCTCTCTCTCTCTCTCTCTCTCTTTTTTCTCCTCTCTCTCTCTCTCTCTCTCTCTCTTTCTTTTCTCCTCTCTCTCTCTCTCTCTCTCTCTCTCTCTCTCTCTCTCTCTCTCTCTGGGCATACAATATCTGTAGAGATCGGTGAATAAATAAGTGATTTGGCCTCAGACCCAAAACACGTGACTATGGCACACCTCGCGGATTACCACGTTACACCGACATCCCAAACGCCCCTCGCTCCTTCTGATGTTTAGGCACAATCAAATCACTGCATATTTTAACACGACCGCGGTTTTTTTTTTAATGTGTGTATCTAAATGTCCTCACAGAAATAAGAAACTCGACTTCATTTGATGCAAACATTTTTCCACGTATCCACCCCTTATATTTCAATTGGTTGCGACCCGAGGCAGAGGAGATGGGGGAGGGGGGAGGTGGGGGGAAGCAGCTAGGATTTACAGTTCTTCAAAGGAGATCTATTCCGGTCATGCCTCTCCAACACTACCAAATTATCTCCATTGTGTGCGACCAAGCCTGACCTAATTTACAGCAATATACATGACCCTGCTTGGCAGGGATATTTGCACATAGAATCAATGTAAGAACGGGTTTCAAACTGGACTATGAAGTGCAAAGCAACTGCAGCCAACTGCACTTCTATTTCTAACGACAATAAAGACACATCGCTTAACAAGATGTTTTTTTTGTATTAATTAATTTATTTATTAAAACGTGTGGTACGCTTTTCGATCAAAGGATTGATCTCTAATATCTGGGAACCGAAAACGTATAATACACCCAGTGAACCAGGATATATAAAATTTTAAAGCAAGTAAAAACTCGCTACTGAGTGAAGAAATAGCCGATCCTTTACGAAAGAATTGCCCTGTGCCTCTATTTCGAGCTACATTAATTTCCACTGTGCCATTTCCGTGACATCACGGCAGCGAAAGGCGACGCAGAAAAAAAACCATCCTACCCGTTAACAAGTTTTCATCTACGCCATAAAAGCGCCCGAGAAAAGAAACAACCTAGTTGACGCGCCTGAACAGTACCCTGGAAGCAGGCGACGGATAAGATAAAACTGCTGACAACATTCTGATTGTGACAATCTCCAGGTCATTCAAAGTGTCCCTTGAAGAACGACAGCAAACTAATTAAATCTGGCCCAGAAAAGGCGCTAAAAATGCATGGTACAAACAGAAGAAAGGAAGCGTCTTCAAATCGTCTGCTCAAAAAGCTTGTTTAGTCTACCGTGTTGTCTCGGAATAAGCACAGCAGATCTTACAAGAACGACTCGGAAATTTATTGTATTCTTATTATGTACACCAAGAATCGTTACAACAAGTGAACAGCGCTAAAAATACAAAATTGAATTATTGCAAACTCAGTATCGTTCCTTATCGGCAGCAACATTTTCTTCATATTGCGATCAGTGAATGTTTCTTGATTACAAACCGCTTCTCATAGCATAGTTAGCCTATCCTAGCAACTGCGGCTTTAAAAAAGTAAAGTAACCATAAATCTTGTTATTGTTATCACAAGTTAGAAGAAACAAGACATGGGAAACGAATTACAGGTGAATTAAGTGCCAATTGCTTATCAATTTCTCAACAATATGAAAAAGTTTAGAATTTGCTGTTTGGTTATTTTATAAGAGTGGAAGAAAGAAATATAATAACAATTCTCATGAATCATTTTGTGCGGTATCAAGTGAGCGATCAGTTCGGAATGCTTCTCAACTTTATCGCATATTATAGCTCCCACGCAGTGTAAATAAAATGTACGAAGGAACACCACGCCTATAATAGTTTTCCCGGCGGCCATATTAACAGGTGCGTGGAAGGTCATCTCGCGCGGTTCCAAACAGTTCAAATATAACTGGTTTCACAGTAGTAATTTAATGCAGTTATACCGTGGTTTTATCTTTGATTTTTTTAGACCGCGACAAGATTTAGGAATAGCAAACTGAAGAGTCTCCAGTACGTAACGTGATTTTTTTTCTTTTTCTTTTTTTGTTATGATGAAGGAACAAGTAAACCATTAGTGACTACTTCACGAATGCTTTCTCTCTTTCGTTATTAATTATTTCAAATACATTTCGGGTATAACCGTTGCGTTCTCTATTTGGAAGTGTATTTTTGGTGTTCATAATTCAACCTCGACACTGCTATACTACTATTCTACTATGAAAAAACGACCTTGATATCTGACATCGAGCACCTGTGCCTGTTCCGACTTCTCACATCCTTTCATCTTAAAAACCATAATCGTCGGGCGACAGTTTTACTAAAGCTAAAAGTGAAAAAAGAGCTGCAGCTCACTAGAAACCTTTATGGTAGAGATTCTATGTAAAACACATCATTGTCCACTCAAACACGGCGTCAGTGAGGGTCGTCGCCACCTGCGTGTATTTCTATGTGCGGCACAGAAATATTTCTAAATTTAAATATTTCATTCAAGCAATGAGAGCACTGACGGTATTTTTTTTTTCATTTGAATTCTCTCACCTTGCAACTAAGCTGTCGGGGTTTAAGGCCTCCTGAAAGAACTGCATCTGATAGAGGTACTCCGTGATCAAGTGCCCAGCGCTGTATATCAACAGCAGTACCCGTATGATTTTAAATCTTCTGCCTAGACGCTGATAACATGCCCACCAGGTGGCGATAGCGAGGAAAGACAGGAAGTAGACGGAGGACAGGACGCTGGGTGAGGCTATGCCGCTGGCAGCTAGGAATAAAGCGACGAGAAATTCGCCGATGAAGTTGATGAACGATGTAGTGTGCCTGTAGATACGCTGCCGTACCTGAAACACGCACATGACGTCATATCACAGGAGCATTCAACGACAAAAATGTAAGAATTCCTGGCTCATGTTGTTCACTGGATGAAACATGAATTAAAAATATCCTCAACAGAAACTCAAATCAAATAAAAATAAGGTTTACTTTGGAAGAGGCGAAAATTAGTGTACACGTAATCTGTCAGGACTTTCAACCAGAAAGGAATGACAACAAATACTCTAATTTCGGAGCAATTCCCTTAATTCAGTAACGGTCTTATCTTTTGTCCCTCGTCTCACTGACTTCTCCTTTTTCTTTCTTTCTTTTTAAATTTAAACCTTTTTTTATCAATTCCCAATCAAGCAGACACTTCTTGAAATATCTTTGAAAAATCCCATACTTTCAAATAAAGCCACCAACTAAAGGCCCAAACTCTTTTAATAATTATTATTTTACTATTACCTTTTTATTTATTCATTTTTTTGTCTTATTTTATTTATTTACTTTTTTTTTGTTGCGGGGGGGGGGGGGGCGGGCGGCAAGAGGTGGGCAGGTAGCAGAAAACAAAACAAGTGTAGACCTGCGAGATGTTGTGCTGGTGTGGGTGGACGTCCTCATCGGGCGGGGGGCAGGCCTTGCGGCAGACGAGGAAGACGATGAGAGCGACAATGAACATGCCGATGTCAGGAAGGACGATACGTAGGATGTTGCCGAAGTCGTTCGGCTCCAGCCTGAAAGGTTAACACAACTAAACGTAAGCATGACAGATGAAAAGTAAGTGTACAATTATCATTCCCTAGTGTGCTGTAAAATTACCATCGTCATTATTATTATTATTATTATTATTATTATTATTATTATTATTATTATTATTATTATTATTATTATTATTATTATTATTATTATTATTATCAGGATTCGCGCTGGGTTCTCAGGAAAGTGAGTCAAAAAAGGAAACTGTGACTCAGTTGGGTCCAGAAAGATTCGGTGGGTTCCGAAAAAGTGAGTCATTTCGTAAAAAATGCCCAAAAAGTGGACAAAAACCCCGACAACGCGAACCCTGAATTATTATTATTATTATTATTATTATTATTATTATTATTATTATTATTATTATTATTATTTATAATATGCTGTGGTGAGATGGGGTGTTCGGGGCGACGACTGTCCACAGCAGGAAAATCCTGCATTAATATGTCCACTCTGCGCATACCTTTGCCTCTCCCATTCGCTCTTCCTGATAATGACACCACACAATACAATGCATCGGGAAAATTGTACTCAAACATAACAAGTTCATTAGCTGCGCAAAGGACGGAAATGGGAGAAAGGCCTACTCCAATCACACGTGCCAGGAAGCGCGAATATAACGAGAGAAAACGAGATCGTGTAACAGACAAGCGTGACTGCGAAATGGAGCTGATCTATTAATAGCTCTCCCAAGTGATCATTCAAGGTTTTTGCTAATACGCTGTTAAGCGACATCGCTGAATGCAATTTACACTGTAATGAAGCTACTTCCGGTTAGAGAGATTTAAAGGGGAAGCAAAGGATGAAAATGCTTGTGGATTTAAAAATAATTGATATAAATAATTAATATAAATAATCACACATGGTTTTTAATTCAGAACAATTCGCCTATCTGACAAGCAAGAAAGTCCCCTTTTGGAACACAAATGAAAAGTCATTTAAAAAATTAAACACCACGTCAATTTTTGTCCCTTGTTGACGAGCAATAGGGACAAGAGGAAAGTTGAGGCGAGGATGTAGAATGCCACTGGGGATACCCATTTTTCATTGTAAAATAGAGCAATATACAGCACAGGAGGCCCACATTTTTCCAATGAAATTACGTCATATTATATTTTCCTTTTTTTTTTACAAATGATTTTTGCCTATAAATAGCTATAAAACAGCCGCCAGCTGGCCCTTAGCGAACAAGTGCACCAATAAGACAATGTCGTTATGGCTTTGATGTGATCTAAATACTGCTCATCGATCCACAGCCGACGTAATGCAATATGCCACAAAAAATATATCAACAATAAAAACATACCAACGATAAAAACCGACTTTCGCTTTACCTTTTGGTTTAGTCTGATTTATTCTTTTTTTATAATTCTTATTATTACTGTTGTTGTTACTCTTGGTAACGAGCACAACGATATCTAAGAAACCTTCCACACAGCCGGAATATCGTTACAGGTCTATCCCTAGCTATTTGTAACTCGGCGGCGCGCCTTTGAATTTTACATTTTGCTTATTATCTATTAAGAAAGATGGCAGCGGTAGAGACATCATTTTCTATTTCTTCTTCTTCTTCTTCTTCTTCTTCTTCTTCTTCTTCTTATTATTATTATTATTATTATTATTATTATTATCAGGATTCGCGCTGGGTTCTCAGGAAAGTGACTCAAAAAAGGAAAGTGTGACTCAGGTGGGTCCAGAAAGACTCGGTGGGTTCCGAAAAAGTGAGTCATTGCGTAAAAATGCCCAAAAAGTGGACAAAAACCCAGCCAACGCGAACCCTGATTATTATTATTATTATTATTATTATTATTATTTAACAGTTCCAGTGATAAGACCCCCTCCCCCCTTTCCAACTTGGGAACCCAAACTGGGTCTCTTCTTTCGACTTTTTCGATTTCTCTTTCCTCATCTTACCTTTGTAGGCCCAGCTGACGCAGAGTTCTCTCAATGACAGAGCCTAGAAACATGGTCAAACAATATTTAATTTTACAATACAGAAAAGCTGTCGATTAATACCACCAAGAAAAAATCACCTGTCAAATATGGATTCGAACAATAATATGCTCATTTTTTAACTCCCATGAACCACAAACATTTCAATCTGGATGTGAACCACCCCTGATTGGAAAACACTGTCATTTTCCAATTACTACTTTTCATTATTGAACTCACTTCTCTTTAGTAAACATTTTAGCCGGCCCGGAAGGTGTTCGTCATGAAGAGGTTTTGCTGTATCATAAATCATTGAGTCACCCACGGTGATGCTCATAGCTGACTTGAAGACCACCCCCCCCCCCTCCCCCCCCCCTCCCTCCTCCCTTCCCTCCACCCAAATCAACAAAAATACATGATAAACTGCAACATAACGGACCGAGAGCTTTGCTGCGTAGGTGTTCAGTTTTTATTTTTAGGTCGTTCACTTGAGACTTGCAGACACTAAGCTTGGAGCACAGAAGAGACACGCCAACAATTATATTATAACGCTTGGCTTAAATGAATGAGATGTACACCTTCCGGTTACTTCACTCTTCACCGATCAGATTCGCTCTTGTTGGTGATACGTTTAACAATTCCGCACAGGGCTCTTATTTAGATTTAACTGCAAACTGAACTATCAAGAGATTATATCATATAGCAAGCATCCACAAAAATAACAAGTCCGTACCCTCAAAACCCTCTTATTAATTTATTTTTTTAACAAAAATAAACGAATCAGCACTAAATGTATTCTGTTATTTTATCCACTTAAAGGAAATTAAAATTAAAATTTTAATTGAAGTAAGTAATCATGACAATGTGTTAAAATGGCAGCAAATCAAACAACTGGATAGGTACGACTTACAGTTAGCGAGGATGGTGCCATAGGGTTGGTCTTCGGTGATAGACGCCAGCAGGTAGCCCTGGAAGATGATCTGGGCTAGGAGCATGCCGCTGCACAGTACGATCAGCGCCACGAGGTACCTGCCCGTGTGCCCTGTCACGTGATCATAAACAGTGTAAACATTATGGTTAGTTACCAAGAACTTGACTCAAGCAAAAACACATGTATCGTGTTATAACCGTACTGAGGGTACGCACACGGACTATGACCATGATATTACATCGATCGGGTTACTCAACCAGATTGCACCAGCACCGCGTTTAGCATCGAGGCTTCACGCGCACCGCGTTTCGCACTGAGATTTCACTTGCACCGCGTCTAGCATCGTGGTTTCATGCGCACCACGTTTAGCGTTGATATATCACGGGAACCGTGTTTAGCATCGAGGCTTTGAGACTACGGGCACCGTGCCTAGCACTGAGATTGCACGCCCACCACTTTGCGCATCGAGGTTTCACGCTCATCGCGTTTCGCATCGAGACTGTACGGGCACCGCGTCTAGCACTGAGATTGCACGCGCACCGCGTTTCGCATCGTGGTTTCATGCGCACCGCGTTTTGCGTTGATATATCAGGGGAACCGTGTTTAGCATCGAGGCTTTGAGACTACGGGCACCATGCCTAGCACTGAGATTGCACGCCCACCACTTTGCGCATCGAGGTTTCACGCTCATCGCGTTTCGCATCGAGACTGTACGAGCACCGCGTCTAGCACTGGGATTGCACGCGCACCGCGTTTCGCATCGTGGTTTCATGCGCACCGCGTTTTGCGTTGATATATCAGGGGAACCGTGTTTAGCATCGAGGCTTTGAGACTACGGGCACCGTGCCTAGCATTGAGCTTGCACGCCCACCACTTTGCGCATCGAGGTTTCACGCTCATCGCGTTTCGCATCGAGACTGTACGGGCACCGCGTTTCGCATTGAGATTGCACGCGCACCGCGTTTCGCATCGAGACTGTACGGGCACCGCGTCTAGCCTTGAGATTGCACGCGCACCGCGTTTCGCATCGAGACTGTAAGGGCTGCGTGTTTAGCATCGAGGTTTCACGCTCACGGCGTTGCGCATCGAGACTGTACGGGCACCGCGTTTCGCATTGAGATTGCACGCGCATTGCGTTTCGCATCGAGACTATACGGGCACCGCGTCTAGCCTTGAGATTGCACGCGCACCGCGTTTCGCATCGAGACTGTACGGGCACCGCGTCTAGCACTGAGATTGCACGCGTACCACGCTGTGTATCAGAACTTCAGGTTGCTTTTAACGCGCCACTGCATGCCTTGTCACAAAACGATCTCCAGACATAATTCAGAATCATTCAGTATATTTCACACAGTGTTTTAGAGATTATTTTTGCGTCGCGAGTTTAGGCAATGAGTATTCACAGAGGCACAATAACCATGTCCCTCGTCTGTCGTTCATAGCCCTCCCAACAGCGCCTTTAACTTAACGAACAAAAAAAGCAAGGTCATAATTTATCAACGTCATTTGGTTACAAGTTAGCCGCAAAATAGCAACATTTCTCCCACCAACACCGTATCTGAGAGACCCACAGTTTACAACCCTGCCCCCACCCACCCACCTCCTCCAACCCTTCCCTCCCTCTTGTCTCTGCCAATAATGCAGTCTCTGTTGTCCAGGGGATGCATCTGATTCTGTCTTGGCAACGTCAAGACTCGGAAATGGCAACGACACGACGCCACAAAATAGGATGGCTTGTGGGAAAAAAAAATCCAAAAAAAAAAAAGAATAAAACGGGTGTTTCTACAATAAATGTCCTTTTGAGAGAAAAAAGAAAACTTAGCTGTAACCTGGAGACCTGAGCAATTCTTTCTCACTCAACTGTGTATTTAAGAGCATTTCCTTTAACAAAGTGGTTTGGACTAAGGCGTAAATTCAATTTGTAGATGACTTAACTGTGTGTGCTTACGTCACAATTTGTTACGAGCCTCGTGTGTCGCCAAATGAAAAGTTCATTCAGAGTTGGTCAGTGACTTGAGAAATGAAACTGCGCGCTCAAATAATAGTGATCCCCTTTCTTTTTATGACTTGCTTTACAGATCTTGCACTACGTTAACGTTACCAGGAAAAAGTAATACAAAATTGATATGTTCTTATGCAGCCAATAACGAACTTGCTTCTCTGAGTCGCATAATTTAGTGGGGTGGGGGCGTCTCAGAAAGCCCTCTGATAACCAGTATAAAACCATATAATTCACCATCACGCAAGAAACGAAGGACCCTCTAGAATGATACCTCCACCCGCCAAAATTTTGGATATAACACATATTACAAATTATTTTATATCCCACATGGCGTAAAATATGGCATGGGATTAGGCATGAAAATGGTATAATAAACCAAACAGGTTCCCAACAAGAACACTGTGACTATAGAAGTAAAGAAAGAGACATTGTTAAAAATTGGAAAAAAAAAATTAAAAAAAACATAGACAAAAATTGTCAGCGATGTTGACTACGACCCAGAGTCATAAACACAGTGAAATATCAAAACGCAGTCAACGTTAAGAAACGTACAAGCTTAATCATCGTCACTGGAATGTACATGTCAACCACTGACAAGTTTTTATTAGCCTCTTATAGATAAATACCAAAATACAACAAGCAATGTTTTAATTTATAAACATGGGAAATGAAAGTGAGTTTGATTGTTGAATGAATACAATATAACCTTGTGACGAAAGGGATGGGGCCCATAGGTTACTTCGGTAACAACCAACAGATTTACACTGCGGAAGCCTTTGCAGAAGCCCTTCGTAAGCTGTTGTCATAACCGACGTCATTTTTCGGTCGGACTGTATTTAATCATGTAAATACATGGTTTTGAGCAAAACTTTACGCACTTTATCTAATATGTGTGTGAAACACGTGAAATACAGGAGCAAATCCGTGTGTAGTTGCCAACACGTTCAGGGATCTAAGTTACAGGATAACAGATATATATTGGAAAATTACACACTTGAGAAAAATTTAGTCTGAGAGCTTGCAATATCAGGCCTGGAAATTATTATATATGTATACTATTACATATTTAGCTCCCAAGACGCAGCAGACAAGATCAGGGAGCCTCGGGCAACCGGACCCCCATTAATTTCAAGCCCTGACATTTCCACGCTGATAGTCCTACTGCCACCGACATTGTGGCTTTAAAAGAATTCGAAAGCTTTTTAATCAATGAAATATCTTCTGATTTACTCGTTTTATGCAAGATAACATGCAAATATGCAAAATCTGTGACACGGTCAGCACGAAGACTGCAATACGCGGCGCTCCGACTGCTAGTAATATGCAACAAAGTGATAGACTGCGAGTTCTTCTATTTTACCAGCCTGCCCCCCATTCCCCCCTTCTTCCCACTCACCTTTCATGGACAGCGGCGAGGGTCTAGCCAGCAAGAGCAATACGAGCAACAGATATCCATACATCAGCCACCCCCCCCCCCCCCCCACCCTACATCCCTCTCATCCGCCCTCCCCCTCCTCCGCTCACCTTTCATGGACAGCGGCGAGAGTATATATCCAGCACGGGCAACACGAGTACTAGGCAACTGTAAATCAACCCTTCCCCTACATTCCTCTCACCGCCACTCCCCCTTCCTCCCCTTTCTGCTTGCCAAGTGCGATACCAGCAGCAGATATCTGTAGATTAGCCCCGGTCTCTACATACGCCTCAACCCCCAGCCCGCTCCCCCGCGATTAGATGTCATCTCCCATACACACCCATCCGTTTGAATTCCATGGAATGCCGCCAGGGCAATACGAGCTGCAGATGACAGTAAAGATGACTCCCCCCCTCCCCCCCCCCCACACACACACATGTCCTTCTCACCCCCACCCCCTTCTTCATAGACAGCGGCGAGGGTCTGGCCAGCAAGGGTACCACGAGCAGCAGGTACCTGTAGATGAGCCACCTCCCCCATGCCCCCACCCCCGTTTACCTTTCATGGACAGCGGCGAGGGTCTGGCCAGCAAGGGTGCCACGAGCAGCAGGCAGCCGTAGGTGAGCGAGAAACCATTATACCGCACAATGGTCGCTGCAACATCAACAGATTTATATAACTAAACATTACTTCATTAACATTATTTCAAATCATTTACAAACTCCTCCTCCTTAACGTATCACTCGCTTTCTTACGCTTCTTAAAAATCACTCACACTTCACATCTCCCTCTCTCACTCACACTCCAAACCTCCCTCCCCCCTCCCTCACTCAAACTTTACACCTCCCTCATTCACTCACATTCCACACGCCTCTCACTCACTCACTCTTCAAACGCCCCTCACTCGATCAAACTTCATATTTTCCTCCTTCACTCACACTTCAAACGTCCATCTCTCACTCACACTTCACAGCTTACTTAAGTCATTAAGTATTTATGAATCTGCAGAACTACATCGTTTTGATTAGACTTCGGATATATTGTTCAATGAAGAAACGAAGCAGCCAAAATGTAGTTTACTCAAAACGTATCTACTTTCATTCGTGTTCACTTGACAGTATTTGTGCTGGAGACGCGATTCCGTTATTCGCATATTGTGGGCTTTGCTAAGGCCTAAGTTTTAAAGGTCTATTTTTAGGCAGTCTGTACATACATACTACACATGTGTGGGAGCGGTCATGTGTAAGGTGATTCATACAAACTTGACAGCTGGATGGGCAACCATTTCAAATGCATCCAAAATCTTGATACGAACAAAACTACACAAGACATTTAAAAGCCGCAGTTAAACCCGATGTCTTTAACAAAACCAAGAAGTACATTTAAGTAAGACGGTGCGGAGGTGGGGGAGGGGTCGTGTTCGGCACGGGATCGCGTTGTGTGGGTGGGTGGGGGGTGGAGGAACAATTTTAATGGTACTTATTCATAACTAGCAATCTTCACACCTTTCTCAACCTTAACTCAAATCACCAGCCCTTATCAACACCCTTGTAAACATCTTTTTATTTCGTTCCTGTACTTTTCCATAAACAAATACAGTGTAGTACACAAGAAAATGTTTTAGAAAAATCTTACCTCCAAACAGGGCTAATGGCAGCACAAGCCTGAACAGGGAGAACACAGCCACCTGCTTCCCCACCGCCATGCTGTTAGTAGCCTTTTTATTCTTCGTCAAATATCAAATCCTTACTTTCATTTTATAACGTATCCAACAGTTCTTTCCTTTAAACGCATAGTTGTACCAAGTTCACTGCACTTTCTTTTTGCACATTTCCCGTATGTTGTAAACAGACGGTAATTTCATTGAACATATCCAATTCCGAACGCAGCCATGTATAGTATCAGACACAATGATGATTCAATTTAAACTATATATCCTTCTGTTGAATTTGACTCAGAACAAGTAATAAATCAATGCCATCATAATAGGCTTTCACGGTGTCATATAGTAGCTGTCTTTATCGTGATTTCAAGATTCCAAGACATGAAATAGTTTGCGTGGGTAGTCCATAACAGCTACAGTCAATTAGCGTCGTTAAAAACTACAAAACCGTTGGGTTGCATAGGGACAACAACCCGTCAAATACTGTGTCCCAGACGGTGAATCTTCCACGCCAGCCTTACTAACTAGCGGGAACAGTGATATGGAGAGGTAGAGGTATTCGGAGAGGTAGTCAATAACCGCAGGGGTGTCCCCGGTCCTTCTATGCCTCACTGGACGGTCCCTAATCATTTAATTACCTCACAGCACCCATGTCACAGCAACACGTAAAATTTCGATGACCCTTCTTCACGTTTAACTTGCCTTTTCCTCCCTCAAAATGAAGCAATGTAGTAAAATATAAATGGCAGGTACAGCTGCTGCAAATACTCTTAATATATGTGTCAGTATAAAAGTATATGTCGTAAAGTAATCAAGTATTTGATGATTCAGGGGTGACCCTACTTTATAGGCCGTTGGGTGGGTGTGAGACGCACGCGGTCACATATTGTGCGCTAAGTATCACCATACACAGCTGAGCGCTAATATCATTATTGTCCGACTGCTGGGGGGAGTATTGTGTTTCACTGTCCCCTCTCTTCTCCCCTTTATTCTCTCTTTTGCATTGTGTTGAATGTTGAGTGATCTCAGCTGCCGTTTTGTATCTGTGCAAAAAAAAGTTTTTTTTTTAATACAGTACTTTTTTTCTTTCTACATCGACTGGGAATAAATGAGCAAGATATCATAATAATGTGAATAAATGCAATACGTTTTCTACTGAATTCCGTAGGGGCTAGATAAATACGGCGGAGTTCCGTTATCTCGTAGCTATTGTATGGTCTGCTGGAGACCGCACAATACCACCCTGACAATTCACCCTGCCGTAGTGAGTGCGATAACCACTCCTCTCCCCCACCCCGGTTTCAAAAAAATCGTCCAAATGGTTCGAGGCAAGTGGCTTAATGTTCTTTAGTCAATCTCACCCCATCCCAAATAACCCCCATTTTCTTATTTTCCTTTCTTTTTTTCCACCCTTATCTTAAGGACGCACCAATAAAGCTGGCCTATTTTTTGCTGTCTGCATTATTTTGGGTATAAATGCTGGGATGTTTATGCATACGCAGTTAAGCATAGAAAGCTTAAATTAATGCGCAAATTAGTCAATGGCAAACTTTTTTTTTCTTATTTTTACATAGAGTTCTCTCTCAAGGAAACCCAAATAAGTACCACCTGCAACAAAACAAGCTAGTAAAAATTATCTGAACTGCGATTTCCATGCCATTCTTCCTCATCAAGTGTCACCAGCAGCGCCAACGGCCCGAGGAAAGAGCCAAGTTGCCTAAATCAACGTTCCAACCAAGTCCGATCCAGTGCACTTCCAACCAACAAAGATCCACGCCCCCTGATCCGGTCCCGTCTTAATGAAAACAGCTAAATGTGTGTCTCATACCCCGATAGTGTTGCATCTTAGATAACCAACACCGATAATATACCCTCAAAAATAACAACTACAATCTCGCCTGATATTCCCCCCTCGCATTCCGAATAATAAATGACCTAGATATGTGCCCTAAGTGGTCCTATTAACTAAAAGCTAATTCTGTACCTCTTACAATGTTCCCTCTTACACCAAACACCCACATCTGCGATTTATACTGTCCCCTCCTTAAAAAAACACTAAATCTGCTCCCCTACAAGTATCCCATTATCAACGGAAACCCCCTCAACTAGTGTCCTCTCGACATCCAGGTACCCCAAACAGCATCTTCGTGTAATTTCTATACGTGTAAATTGGCATGCCATACTGCTCGGGCAAGAGTTCTCCAGTTGGGCTGGATACATGTCATTGGTATATACTTAATGGTTTTGTACCTCAGAGCGGGTTTTCACTTATGAAACAATACTTCTTCTACATTTTCTCTTGGACAAAATAAAATGTATAACGGGGTCTTGGACACAGAAATATAAATCCTTTAGCACCTGCTTAACTCTGCATATAGGTGAAGGACTATTGGAAATATAATACGCTTTTACACTGCTGAAAGTAGCAATTTAGACACATGTTCATGTATTAAAATATTAGATATGGCTTTGTGCAAAGCATATGCTTTGAAAAAGCTTGAAGGCCAGTGTACATAAGACCTGGAAGCCAAGGGGGATAACAGATTCTGAACGATCTTACAAAAAAACGCAAAAACTCTAAATTATGCTGCAAGAGTGCATACTACAGGAGTTTGAAGAGAAAGGTGGCAGTCTACACAGCCACCACAACTACCACACAGCCGCCACATAGCTACCACACAGCCGCCACATAGCTACCACACAGCCGCCACATAGCTACCACACAGCCGCCACATAGCTACCACACAGCCGCCACATAGCTACCACACAGCCGCCACACAGCTACCACAAAGCCACCAATCACCAACAACGACACACTCTGCAGCAAAAATACATAATCCACCAACTTTATTTGCCAATCAATGACAGCATTCTCTGTAATTATTACTCGTTTAAAGTGCATTTTGATTCGTTGTCTCTATCTACCACTCCTGAATTTGTTTCCGTCACCTCTCATTCACTCTTGTATTTTCATTTTGAAACGTCACGAAACTAGCTACTACAAAAGAGATACACCTAAATTTCCAACCTGTACGCCATACAATATAGAAGTGTAACAGTTGCATACTGAGGGTACACATTACACAATATACAAATGTGAGACGACGGCAGTCTGCAACTAACACATCCCAACACTACAATAATGTTAAAAGTACAGTAGTTAAGATACAGAGTTCTACAAAGATCAGCTGATCGGATAATCGGTTTCGTCACTTTTTTATGAGCACGTGACGCTATTAATTTTATAATTACGTTACAGCATGATCGTTACACTTTGGGCCAGTGAATCTATAGATTCGCTGAAAATTTCAGCGAATCTGTAGATTCGCCGACTCACTTAGCGAATCTGTAGATTCGATGAAAATTAAACTAGGTCTGCTAGGTCTACGGCAAATTTTTGTACACTTTTAGAGAGGAAGGCACCAAGATTCAACCACTGCAGAGTGCATGGGCAAGTGACACAAATAAATGTCATAATTAAAATAACAAATTATGAGTGCTTTTGACAGTTGTTTTCAGGGGGGAGGGGTGGGGTGGATAAGTGTACAAATGGATCTCGCAAAATATTTCGCTGACTATCCAATTGACCTCACCGGATTCTGAGGGTGTGATTTCGCTGATTTATACTCAGATTATGGCTTATTATTTTGTAAAGTGTATTTCCTGAGAGAAACTACAATTTGATGTTTTCCCTGTCATTTGCGTACAACTTAGAAAATATCCCCATTTATCCAGAACTTTGCCAAAAACACTGTCAGAAACAATTTATCTTTTTAATGGAATTCATTTGTCTGTACCTTGCCAATGAATTTCGCAGTGGTTGAATGGCGGCATCTTTTCCTACTGTGTAAAGTATATATGTTACAGGCAAACTGTCAAATCAGGCAGATTATAATCTGCCTGAAAGTTTCAGGCAGATTGTAAAATTCCTGGTTCGACCAGGCACATTGTAATCTGCCTAAAATTTTTAGGCAGATTGTAATCTGCCTGATTTTGGAGCCTGAAAATTTGACAATTTGCCTGAAATGAAAGCAACGTTTGTAATCATGGTCCAACCCATTCATAACCGGCTGTTTCATGCGATTTGGCTGTTACCTATTCAAATGTGTGATCGCATGAATAAAAGGCGATTATATATTCAAATAAAGTGATCGTAGGGATAAAAATCGATTGATGTGTCTAATTACAATTAAATACATTTGAGTGGTCCGTTTGCTCGTTCGTTTCATGTGATTTGTTTACCACTTGCTTTCTTTAATGCCTTGAGTTATTACACTTGCATAATGCTATTGATACGTTTAAATGCAATTTCTAATTGCAATTTCTTTTTTGCTGATTGCTTTGTTTTATGTCTTGATTGATCACACTTTTACAATAGTATTGATGTGATTGAATGCAATTGGAAATGCAATGATATAAATCACAATCAAACCTCCCTCCCACACCTCTATGATGTAATATATTTTGAGATCAACATGCCAATGAAGCTTCCTAATTCTTACTCCTCCAGTATTTGATGGGATTTTTTTGTGCACAGTATAAATATTGATACCTGATAAATTCATTTACAGTGTTACATATTTATTTTTTTTAGTTAGTACAATAAATAGAAAAAAAATATTTGCGTTCAATTGCAACCTCAAAAACCCCATAGATCGATACAATTGCATTTCAATACATTAATGCAGTTGTCAATGAAGACATGCGATAAAAGTAACAATAGAAAATACACGGCAATCAAATTGCATGAAACGAGCGAGCGGACCATTGTTCACTCCCATTTAATTGCAATTGATCACATCAATCGCCCTTTATTCTTACGATCACATATTTGAATAGACAACAACCAAATCGCATGGATGGATCATGATTACATACGTTTCTTTCATTTCAGGCAAATTGTCAAATTTTCAGGCTCCAAAATCAGGCAGATTACAATCTGCCTAAAAATTTTAGGCAGATTACAATGTGCCTGGTCGAACCAGGAATTTTACAATCTGCCTGAAATTTTCAGGCAGATTATAATCTGCCTGATTTGACAGTTTGCCTGTAACATATATAAAAATTTACCCAGCTGACCTAGTTTAATTACAAAACTACACAACGATGTACAAGTCAACTGTGCTCGTGTTGAGGCACCTCAATGGCGATTCTGTGCGAGATTCAAAGACCGATACGTCTTTATGGGCATTTGATAAAGGTCCTCTAAGTACAAAGGCAATGATTATACAACTTCTGTGTTACACTTTGCTCAAAAGAAAAGAGTAGGGAAATAACCAGTAATCTCCTGCAAAGGTCTACATTTGTTTAGATATAGGCAGCATAATTTACTACGTGAAAAGTGGAAATAAATTTTGTGATTAGCCACCAAAAACTTTTCAACTGAAATTTCAAAAAGCATGAAAGAAATTAAAAATTAAATATTTCTAGAGTAATTTATTAATTTATGCCTAATTCTGCATCTGTCAATTATCGGAGCATACATTTTACAGATAACCTACATTTATTTAAATTTTTGGTACTTGCCTTTGGTTACATGACATTTCAAGGCCGGAACGCACATATTTGACAGGTTAGTTCGGAAGCTAGCTGTCCTACACTTTAAGGAAGAAATAAAATGTATGCAACCCATTTTAAATGTACCTGTTTCACACAAGGGTACATTTTGCATGAATTTTTCTGTAAATATTTGAACAACAGGGACTGGTTTGCAGAACTCGTGGCTCCGATCATATGAAGTTGACCTCCGCTTGTGCGTGATACACCAGAGGTGGACTGCACAGTAACAGAAGAAGGAGTGGACCCCCGCTAGCGGAAAAATAGAAAGGTTCGTAGTTCTGACACAGAGATATACGAAGTTACTTAAAGAAGAGCTGAATTGGTCCCAGGCGACCCCCACCTCCACTGAGGTTCGTCCGGGTAGAAGAGTGGTGACGGACTACGGTCACTCGGGACTAGTGCTGACTCGGAGCTATAAGTGAAAGTTAGGCGAAATGCTTTTGCGTTTCAACTGAATTCAGTTGGGACAAGAATATCAAGAAATGATTTACAAAATTGGTGAAACACAATAAAATTCCATTTTGCCAAAAATAAGCCAAATCACACTTTGAGCGTTCCCAATAAAATGCGCAAAAATTGTGAGTTTCGAATAAACATAACCGGGTAAAAAAATGAAACAAATGATGGAGTGATTTCGCCTAAATATCAAATTTCTCCTGTACCAAAGGGCAATCGGGTTTTTAACAACCCGTATGCTATTTCAAAAATTAACTGAAAGTTTAAGCAAATAGACTCAAGATTCAATTTCTTTTATGTTCAATGTATGAGCTGTTTTTGCGATATTTCTTATGTATTTTTCTATCATTTCTCTAATTTTTTTACCCGGTTCCCTCGCAGTCGAAATTCAAATTCTTAGGCATTTTATTCAAAACACCCAAGCTTTTACAACCCGTATGCTCTTTTAAAAACGTATTAAAGATTTTAACAAACAGTTTCAAGTTTCAATTTCTTTTATGTTCCGAGTATAAGCTGATATATCATCTATATCTTTCTATCAATTCTATGAATTCTTTCATTTTTACCCGGTTCCGTCCCAGTCGAAATTCAAAATTCTTGCGCATTTTATTCGAAACACCCAAAGTGTAATTTGGCTTATTAAAGGGACAGAGCAATGTGTAAAATAGTTCTTAAAATATCATATGATTCTTTTCAACTTTGGAAGTGTGCATTGAGACAAATAATATGAATTTTGATGTTTTCCCTCATCATTTCTATATAATTTACCATCCAAAAAATGCAGTCGAAATTACACCTCCATCAGAAAGTTCCGAACTAGTCCCAGGTAGAAGAGTGGTGATGGACTAGGGTCACTCGGAACTAGTTCCGAACGTGCGAATTGGTCATTGCGGAAGGAGTCACTTGAGACTGATAAAATATTTTCAACTTGCCAAAGTGACACAGCAATTGTACTCATTCGCAAACACAGTAACAAATATATTTACGGCTTACGGTTGTCCTACCTTTCAAAACGCTTAAAATTTTGTTTTCTTTTTGTCCAGTTTTACAACACAGCTTAAAGGATTTGATTTCCAACCCGATGGATGCACTGCTACCCATCAGCTGCGAGTATTGGCTCCATCAAATATATTACACTGTTTCAGAGCTAGCCAAGGACACCAAGGTGAACACAGACATTCGTTAAACTGAAGACCACATACTGAGGACAAATCCAAACTCAGTTTTCTCATCAAGGATAATCTCATCACAATCACAAATCGTTCTACTTATAATTGGTGCCCAAAAGTTTACCTCTCTATATTTTTTTATTTTTATCTGCCTGTAGTCCAGAAATCAGTTTTTATTCGATTAAAAGTATTCGGAAGTTTGCAAACACAATGTACCTGACATCAACATATCAAAGAATGCATTTGTTTCTTGTGGATCAATTACAAAGCATCACATATCAGGATATTTTTTATTTATTTTTTGGGGGGGCCAGCCTGCAAATATCTAAATAATAAAGCTTGTTTTAAACTAATAATTTCAACATCGTGAGTTTTTTCTTTCAATTTTGAAACTTTGGCATCTAGGTAAACAATGATGCATGCCTGACTATCACAACTTAGTATTTCATTACCAGGTTTCATCATTACGGGCAAAGAGCACTGACGCTTTCATATACCAACTGTTATTATCATATGTTACCTTCCGTTCAGGACCACTTCCCTGGTGGCTGTGGAAAGAGGCACTGGAATTTTTTCACAATACCCTTTCAACACTGAAAGAAATAGCAACCACTTCTTTCATATTCTAAAGGACTGTACGGGAGATTGAGCCAATTTGTTTTGCCAGATGGGAGCACTATGGAAGTTTCATGTGCATACGCGATTAAAGTGTATCAGTCTCTTCGTAATCACTCAAAAGTAATTCTGTCATATCATCGAAAAGCCAAAGCAAAATATCCATTTACGGAAAATAGACAGAGAAAGAAAAGAGAGGGAGAGAAGTGGTGAACTCGTTACCTGATTATTATTTCGCAATTAGATGCAGCAGTTGCACCTGGAGCCCATTCGCCGATGCCATAGGTAAATAAACAAATAAATCTGAAGTATTTAATTTCTTAATGCTCATTTTTATGAGTAAGATATGTTGCAGACGTAGAAGCGATCAATATAGGTTATCCAATTATTAACATTGGTTGCCGCGATACACAAGAAAAATTTTAAAAAATTACCGCAAATGAAAACGTTCAATTGATTTCACTCGTTGCTGTGTCTACAATGTGTTGTCAACCAACAGAAAAATCAGCTTCGATGTCGTGTCATTCAGTCTAACCCAACTTATCAGATCGACTTATCTCATCACTTGAAGCAGAGGCTGGCGGGTATAAATCGAATCATGGCTTCGACGTCCACAATATATTTTACTCATAACTATAACTTACAGGTTTGTTTCTTGTTTCCTGCATTTCATCTCTCTTTGTCATCAGCGATGCACCGCCTTTTGTTGGTTGTTGGTTTCGCCCGTTTCATCATCAGACCATTTAGGCGGCCGGGCCACGGTAGTTGATCAATCCACCGTCTTAGAGAGATGAGGCACAATCATGATGGTAACCATTGCTTGTCGTGTCGTTTCAGCCAGATCCAATTTGACGTCTTTTCTGCTGTGTTTTGACATTCTTTACTTATACGTTTCCTGATGTTGCCACCTATACCGAGTAATTTACACGTCGCCCATACTGATTTTCCCATGAATCCTCTACACCCTACTTCGATAGGCATACACCACACTTTCCAGCGGGCTTCTTCACACGCGGCTTTCAATTCATCGTACTTTGTTCTTTTCCTCTCGTTCGCAATTTCTATGTTTTCCTCCCATGGCACTGTCAATTCTATCATAATTACTTGGCGTGTTTTTGTTGACCACAGCACTATATCTGGTCTCAATGTTGTAGCTGTGATCTCTCCAGGGAACTGCAGTTTTCTACGCAAATCTACGCGTATTTGCCAGTCTGTTGCTGTTGCTAAGACACCAACTGTGCTTCTACGTTGCTTCTGTTCTTCTCCTGCTTTGACAAATTTGATTAATGTTAAAATGACTATTAAGAAATAAATATTTCAGTTTTAATCCCGTAAATATCGGCCTACTAAAAGCTATAATTATGGGAGACAAGAGCCGCTGGTATGAATTGTACACCGAAAGCATACGAATTAATTGATACGCCGACTACAAGATAGGTATGGTTTCACTGCGAACTGCCTATCAGTAACAACGGCATTAAGTGCGCGAACTCAAGTAACAGGTTCGCTGGTACGAGCCTCCCTTTTTGTTGCACAAAAGGAGTTACATGGAATAAGACAAGATGGATACGGATTTGCAATGTGTGCGACTCGTCACAATGCAATTTGCGATTCGGCACTGTCAAAACACCATGACACAAGGTGTGACTGTTTCAAGTCAACTCAACGTCAGTCACGTGAAAGGAACACTTAAACAGAAAATACCATAATGTTTTTAGGAGCATCCCCTCCTATGAACCATTAAATGACTGACTGAGTCGTACGAAGAATGTACTTCCGTCCTTCTCCATGGTGTAAATAGGTTCTAAGTAACGGCAGAGTGAGAGAAATGTGGAGAAGTGAGATATGTAAAAACTATGGACAAATCGGAAGAAACCACAGCTCTGTCGGCCAAGGGACGCTCAAATTCAAAACCCTAAGCTGATCCGACAATATATCACACGCAAAAAGACGAAACTAGCCGAACGCTTAGGAATAAACTTGAGAGCTTATCCATATGTCATGAACGACCTAACTCGTGAAAAAAACTTATGCAAAATATTGAACTGAAACAACCGATGATTTGGGTGGCAATACTCCCAGTTAGGTGGCCGAAGACTGCCATATTCCAGGGACTTCTGATGCACGGAAATATACACCAGAAAACTGTGATTGAGACGGTTCGCAGAGACGGCGACTTGAGGAAGGCGGGAAGGGGGAGTCAGGGCGATTGACATCAGATTTAATAAAACATGAAAACTGCAAAAAACTGTATGGACGATTTCCTTCATTCTGGACGCCAGATCGACTACAACCTTCACCTGCCTGCGATACGAGACCCCTAAATGAAAAGTTATTGTAGTGAACACATAAGAGAACCTGCTTGGTGGGACGACACAAAATCGATGAGTGCGTGTCACCCTGATTTGACAAACAAAAGACCCCCATCTGGCTATCGACGGAGAACTGAACCACATGACCCTTGAAGAATCGTGGAGAAAAACTGACACACAATTGAAACAGCCTTTATCTCTAGTACATTGATATCAGCGCCCAATAGTGGCAAGATGGTTGGCCTTTAGAAGTGTGCCTTTAAAAAAACCCAAGAGCTGCAAGAAGCGTCAGTCTGAGCCTACCATGACAACGATGGTGATGGTGAGGGAAACATACCTTTCATGGGACTGACCTGACGCGACCACCAGTTGAGATACTCTGCTAATAGGCAGAACCGTCGGCTTCAAGCAGAAGTGCATCCTGCGATTTCACTCGGGCTACTTTAATTACTTCTGTCAAGACATCTGGCGAAAAAGTTCCGACTGGCAGCCTTTTGGAGCAACACACAGCTTACGGGCGTTCTGATATTTGACTGCAAACGATCAAATAGCGCATAACTGTCTGGTCCAACATATCTGTGCAACGTTTGGAATGCGGCATTCATACTGAATCGTGTGTGTGTGTGTGTGTGTGTGTGTGTGTGTGTGTGTGTGTGTGTGTGTGTGTGTGTGTGTGTGTGTGTGTGTGTGTGTGTGTGTGTGTGTGTGTGTGTGTGTGTGTGTGTGTGTGTGTGTGTGTGTGTGTGTGTGTGTGTAGGTTCTTGGGAGTAATCGTGCGACAAACCTGCAATCCCTTTCTGCTAGCCGCACAGCCGACTCGGAATTGGTACGGGCCAGCAATGTGTCCGTATTGCAAGGAGATGAGTCTGCAACATCTCATCATTAGATTGATATGTGGACGTGTAGAAGTTTGCATTTTAGCAGATGCAACCACTTGCTGAGTTTCGAAGCTTGAAGCGACTGTAGCACTCCTTCTTTGCAGTGCAGTGCATTCACTACACAAGGTGCCGTAGATAAACCCACAAAGTAGTAACTGGAGAGGGCGTCTGTACGAACCGTTGGCGTTCGGCACGAAATGACCGTTGGGGCAGGTTGAACTGACTCAACTGATCTTATTCCTTTTCGCAAATGACGACGATGATGAGCCATAGATTGAGTCTTCATCAGATTGATGTTTCCGTGCTATCAAAGGCTATGTAGGTTCTGTGGTAATAGTCGTTGTAGGGATAACACCAAGACACGATGTGGCTAATGTTAATTATCCCGACTTTGACCCTAACTACTTCGAGTTCCTCATCATTCGCACGACGGAACAATTTCAGATGAAAATTCAAACTTATTGTGAACCTCTTTAGGCTAGATAAGTCCTTACAGGACTAGACTTTGTCTCAGCAAAAGTTTATTGCACTGTTAACTCGGTCTGGAACTCCGTGTTCGAAGGAATAGTCATATCCGGATTATTTATTTCCTGTACAGCTTCCTTCGTGTCCGTTGTTAAATTAATCTACAAATAGTGCGCACGACTTTACCGGCGTCGAGAATACAGACGGAGGAGGCGCATGTACAACGGTTGTCAATGTCACACTCCGCGTCTCCAATGCCGACGGAAGTCTATCTGATGGGGATCTACGAGATACAACCCCTTCCTTGCGCCGACAATGTAACCGCCGCAAGAGTGAGGTTACGCTTCCTTGATTTCAATGAAACATCAGTGACTGATCTATCAATCACAATCGTGGCCACTTCTAACACAGATTGTTGCGACGCTGATGACTTTTCACTCTTAGAACGCTTTTACGCCCTCTGACGCGCATAATAGCTGACGCTGTTGTAGTAGGAAAGAAAAGAGTGACTCCTCCGACACTGATTGCACAGTACAAGCTGTAAACCCAAGTGATGTAAACATGCCATGCATCTGGTGTGTGGATTACCAGCCAGCTTGATGTCAGAAGAGCTGCTGGTCTACAACAGAAAGCAACTAACATAGATATGCACTCATCACTGTAATCTGTCCTAAAAAGTCATTAACATCATACTTAATCACATAAATGTGCATCAAAACCCTGAAAACAGTGACATGATGTCGATACAGCAAGGTTATCATGTAATCGATATTGCACGGGAGACCCTATCACATGCATGACCCGATACCCGGCCCAAACGGTAACACATGATCGAGTTGCAGGATGTACGACCCGACGAATTGCAGACCCGTTACAGTGGCGAGTCGTTACAGCTATGATTCGTCCCATGCACGACCCGTGCCAGCAGCGACCCAACATATGACCGATCCGCCACTGCAACGGATCGTGACTGCGACCACCCGTTGCATGTTCAATCCATGACAGCAGCGACTCGTTACATGGTCACTCATGGATCGTACCAGAAACGATCCGCTGTATGCAAGACCCATGATAGAGGTAATGCCATAAGCTAGCAACACACAAAAACCGAGGCCATAGCTACCAACCGCGTGACAGTGACATACTTGATTCGACAGTGACAGCAATTCAACACAGCCTTCGACATTACAACAACAGTTACAGTGCCAAGTTGTGACGGCAGCGAATGAGCCAACACACCACCAGTGTGACGGGTCACTGAGGTCACGACATCGACACATGCGACAGTTGTCACCGTGTCGCTGACCAGAATTATGAATTGGTACACAAACCCTCGCTGAAGCTATATACCCGCGATAAACCTAGGGAGAACCCGGTACAATGATTCGGTGACCATGCACTCACCTGTCGCGCATGCACCAATCCGTCACAGTGTCGGGTCGTTGGATCACGGGCAGCGGGAATATATCGTCCCTGTTTCACCATCGGTTTCACATAGCTTTACCACGGGTATAGAGCTTCCACTAGGGATTCATGTTTTATTAGTAAAATAATTAAAATTGCTATTGTGTCATCAACACAGACAGGATCACCGGATGTGTCTCGATATTGGGCAGCAGCAAACCGCCACATTGGTAGCTGAATTTGCTTATACGTTGCTGTGATGGCTTGCCGCGTTGCTGCTCTGCCGCTAAGGTATGTCCCTATAACTGTGGTCATAACTGTGTAGATGACATAACTGGAATTTTTTAGCGTTTGCGGTGGCACATTGATCGTGTGAGGTTGCCTCTATCACGAAGAGAATCGCTCATGTGCCATGTCGTGGGTGTCATCACTCGTGATTGTGAAGTATTGTGTGCGTTACAGGTCACTGTTATCACCATTCGTGCATACCAGGGATCATCATTGGCAAAACCGTGGTGGTCGATCGTGTGACGGGTTGCTGCTGAAACGCGTGCACATGAAGAATCGGAACTGTGGAAACTCGTATCTGCGACACTGTCTCGCTGGCACGAATAGTCCACGTGACGTGTCGTCATTGTGCCGATTCGTGTATGCAGCGAATCCGTCATGTGTCAAGAGCTACAGTGACGGGTCGTGCATCTCACAGATCTCTTGCGGAATGTATCGATTACGTGTTAGCGTTGCTCTTTTTGCTTTGTTGCAATTTAAAGTGATTCTATCTTGCTGTTTTTTTTTTAATTTTAGCGACTTAAATGGCAACAACAGTTGTTAATACATACTTATCTATCTTTCTATCGTAGAGTCACAGCCAATCCCGGACTCATATGCTCATATCAGGCGGGACGGTGATAAACAAAGTGTACACTATGTCTACGCCGCTGGGGCATACAGCCTTATACTTTGGACAACCGCAACGGGAGTCGACTAGTGGGCGGGTTGTGATTGTAGGTCGTCGGCTTCACAACAGACTTTGCCACCAGATGTAGTCGTATGTAGACGTGTCAATTAACTCAAAAAACCTTGATTCAAAACGACACTACCTTGTTTGGCTGCAGTCACCTTGTCGTCGATGGGGCTTACCTGGTTTATCCCTATCAGCTGGATGTGGGGGTGGTGGATGGGGACACACAGATCAACACCCGTTGTGCATGCGCCCCCCCCCCAGGCACATTCCGTCTGTGATTTCGGCATCCGTATCTTTGTATCCATTATATAATATTTTGACAATTGATACGAACACGAATGTACAAAGTATTGTTAACTCTGAGTCTAATATCCTCTTAGCTTTTTATCAAACTTTACTAGAGGCACAGCCTCGCCGCATGCTAGAGATTCACTATAACATTGAATCTCCAAACCGATGCTTTTCGTCGTGCGTCTGATCAGGGGCTCAAGCAATTTCGTGGGCTTGTTTCTAACACCGTTCCTACAGATAAAGTCACCACGGTATCAAGCTCGCACAAGTCAATGCAACTTTCTTTTCTCCCGTTGATGGTCCCTAAAAAGCCACCAACGGGGAAAAGCAACAATTGCAAGAGGTTTCGGTTTATCGTTCGTCTTTATCCAGCACTCTTGGTTTGGAGACGAGCAACAGGAGGAGATGAGCGAGCCTGAACTACCCGCCCCACACTGGGAATGAAAACTGCCAATGTAATCTCCTGCGCCAGCTGCTACTCACCCATATCCATAGCCACCTGCTCCGCGGGTACCGTGGACTGCATAGTATTCTATCAGACTTCCCCGCACACCAAGGCGAATATAAGACTACAGGCCTTTACGACCCCCACTCCGCCGAACCCCACTCCGCCATTCAGAGACAATGTGCAGGATGAGTAGGCGGATTTTTCGACTGAAAAATTGACGTCTAGCGACTTCCTTTTTAGAACCACCGAGGAAAGATTTTGTAAGGCTATCCACCTCATCTTGAGTGGCGAATGTTTACATTCGAGAACTGAGGAGCTTCAATCGCTTAAAGTTGCGAAATTTTGCCACTGGTTGTGTCTGATGCCACTCAAACATTTCCATGTTAAGACCTCCACGTATCAGTTCACCGACGGCGCGTAGTAGGCTCAACCTCTGGCTTATCCTCGCAACATGAGACCGTGGTTGCCAAATGTCAAGCCGGATCAGCGTACCTGTGGCAGAGATGGACTGTAGATTCATAGAAAAGGTCACGCTCAAAACCCTGCCTGCGGTTTCATTTCAAGATGTGGTCTTCTTGTGGCAGCGTCGTCCGATCTGCTTCAGCTAAACACCTTACGTTTAGCTTCTTTGGTGGTTCTACGGCGTGACCAAGCGTTGCCACATTCAAATATCAGCACAGAAGACGCCCGTAAACTTCGATTCAAGTCAATGGACGGCCAATGCTTTGATTCTGCAGCACAGCAGGTGAAGGCAGCGATAGTCTTCCATGAAGTACACGCCAGCCACCAAGAAGGAACCAGTTTCTTCAGCTCCGCAGTCCAAGAGGCCCAAGGTGGTAACTAGAAAGCCGGCAGCTCCTTCGAAGCAGAGGTATGAATCAAAGTATCGCGCAGTGATCTTGCCCAGATACTTCAATTTCTTACGAAGAATTTTTGTCTCCATTAATCAAATCAGGTGCAAATATGAGCGTAAAAACAATGCTAAAAATGTTTTGAAAGCTTTGCAATGACTCGGTTCTCGTAAAAATAGCCCAATGTCGCGTTCGGCATACCACTTACCGTTTGCAAGAAACAGTTCCGGTTACCAAATCTTTTCCCGCTCGCTAAGCTTCCCTATCCTTCTCTGGCCTCATCGTAACACATAAGCCAGACAATTGTTAGATACGATTACTCAGGAACTGTTTGGTTCTGAGGGTGTTGTTTCATGGCAGGACGCCACGTCATTGACTACGCCTGTAATTGTTAGCAGTCCGAGATCTCGACCATTGTCTCGTCGGGCAAATCTCCTGAAGGGTGTGCCTTTCTCTCTTCCATTTCTATTAAGGCAGGTGCAGACCAATGCGTCTTATAAAGGTTGTAGTTTCTTTCAGAAGGGCGCACTTGGTAGGGGCAGTGGTCCGCTTACAAATTGTCCGCTGCATATCTACCTGTCATGTGAATATCGCACATCGCAGGCAGATCGAATGTTATTGTCGATTTGGAATGCAGAATGCTGGAAATCGTTTATACAGAGCGGCCCTTAACGGATTTCCCATTTCAATGGATTAGAGGCCAGTCTCTTTGGAGCTTCCTCGAGTCGACGTCTTTGTGAAGCTTCAATCGTTGTATTTCTGTGTACATTTTTCCGTGTCCGGAGACGCTCTACTGTGCCGTTCGCTTCCAGTGGTTTTTCGACCTTCCTCACTAATGATCAAAGTTCTCATGAAAATTTGGCAGGAGAAACCGAAACATCTGTTGCTGTCATTTCCCGATCTACCAGAAATGTTCTCATTTCCTTTGTTGTTGTGAGTACCGTGCAACAGGTGTCTTCGAAGTCCCCTGGAGTATGACAGTCTGCTACATTATTGGGAATATTGCCAGCAAGGTTTCAGTTAGAACAATTATGACATATCGCTCAGCTCTCACGTTCATCCTATGCCGCTCGTCTGGCTTTAGTTTGTCTCTCTATGATGTGTGGCCGGATTTCCCTAGGTATTTTTCAATTGGGATTTATCTCTGGTTTTGAAATATCTCACTTCTGCACTCTTCCATTACGCTACTATTACCGACGACTTACTTACACTATAGTGTGTTTTCCTCGTGGCCTTGGCACCGAGTAAGCGCCGCGGTAGCATACACGTTTTTGTAGAACTCTATTAGTCAATTTAATGATTCGTGGGAGGCGGTGGTTCGAAAACAATTACCCTTTTTCTGGTAAAAGCACCTGTTGCGGCCAAAGGATTAGGTATTTTTAAGCAAAATGTGACACCAGCCTCTTGTATGAAAGAGGGTGGTAGTTTCGAACCGCGTCTCTATGCCCCGTCTTCCTACTGCGCGCATACGTAAAACTTCCAGGCTTTTATCGTAGCATGTTGCAGTGGAGTCTATTTGCATCACTTATGCCTAGTGTTACAGAAGACTTTCTAAAGTGTATACATCTGCCTATATAAGTATGGTCATTTTTTTGGCCTGTGACCATGTTTTCACAGAATCTAATGTTATAATGGAAAATAAGTTGGCAGTTAAGACCCAAGTAAGACATGTAGCGCAACTTTTGGTCAGTTCTAGTGTTGTGTCAATGTGTGATTTGTTGCGAGCGAGCTGTTGGGCTTCTCCCACGTTAACCCAACACTTTTAGCAAGAATACACAACCGTAACTTAAACTGATTTGTCTAGTCTTAGTCCGTTTGTTCCTGCTGAATCAGTGATTCATGGCAGTCATTCTTCTTGCAGGACTTCTCAGCACTCAGGCGGAAAGAAGGTTTTCAGAAAGAAGATGGTCAAATAGATTCTGTCCTTGCTCTTGCTCTGGCCGTCAGTGCGCCGATTTCAATGTATCGGTTCCCGTATTTTGACACGGTACAACACGTTACTGGGATGAGTTGGCACACGTTACTATGCCACTTTTAGCTTGCTGTGTTATATGTCGCCCCTTTTGTGCTAAAAAAGGGGGTATGAGCTCCTATCAGTCTGTCGGTACTTGTTTTCGAACATTTAACGTTGTTGTTAATAAAGGGCATTTCGTGTTGGGAACCCACTTAACTTTGTTTGTTTTCGAACATTTAACGTTGTTGTTAATAATGGGCATTTCGTGGTGAGACCCCACTTAACCTTGTTATCGTTATTAGGACTATTCAATTTCTTAATGCCCATTTTAATGAGTAAAATATGTTGTAGGCGTAGAAGCCATCACTATGGGGTATTCCAATGTGTTAAAGATTGGTTATCGCGATCCATAAAAGAAAGTTTGCGGGATATTACCGCAAAGTAAATTTGGAACGGGTTCCCGTTACTGTGTATACAATGCATTTTCAACCAACCGACCGATCAGTGTCAGTGCAGCTCCAGTCATGTGATCGAACCGTATCCAGCGATCCAAATGGGTGTAATTTGAGTGATGGCTTCTACGTCTACAAGATATTTTACTCATAAAATGAGTATTATAAAATGAAAAGCTTCAGTTTTAATTTCGAAGATATCGGCTTGGAGACTACGAATATGGGAGACTAGAACTAGTGGTGGGAATTAAACACTAAATGCATACGAACTGGTTGACTGTCTAAAAGACACTGTGTCGGAAAGGCCGAAAAAAGGAATTGAATTCAAAATCATTTTTCAATTCAGCGGGGTCTCACCGCGAACTGAACGTTCCATAACAATAAAAACGTTAATTAGGGTTCAAAAAAACAGGTGACATATAACATCATTAGCCGAATGCTACGTAACAATAGGTCTTGACCCGTCATAGTGTCGTGTTGCACCATGTGCAAAACCGCACTGTCAAAAAAACCGACCATGATACAAGACGCACTGTGCCAAGTCGACACAGCGTCGGTAACGTGACGAACACGGACACAGTGAGGTCGGTGCAGGGCTGAACCGTATATTCGGAAACACAGAATCTATTTTATTTGCCACTTTCCTCTTGAAAGTTTTCTTTCCTCCAGCTTGCTGAGAAGTCCTGCAAGAAGAAGGACTATTATGAATCACTAATTTAGCAGCAACAAACGGACTAAGACTATGCAAATTAGTTGTTATTAGTAGTGTATTCTTGCAAATAGTGTTTCATAAACGTGCTGTACATAGAGTGCGCTACATGTCTGACTGCTGAGCTTTAATTGGCAATTTCTTTTGCATTACATTTTCAGGTTCTTTCAGAATATCGTCATATGGTACCAACATGATTTTCTTGATACTGTGATACTACGCATGGACGATATGAATGGACGACGGAGTGACGTGTTACGGTAAGTACTTGTTTGTTTAGAACATGCGCGTAGTAGAGAGACGGGGCATTAGGACGCGGTATCGACACTAGCATTTGACATAGTACCTGGCAAGGCTGGTATCACAATTTGCTTAAACGTACGTAAGCCCTTGGTCGTAATGTCCGCCTTGTTCAGAAAAGACGGCAATGGTTTTAGGATCACCTCCTCCCATGAACTACTAACTTGACAGATGTCCGAGGAAAACTACCTCAATGGTAGCAAAATACTAGAATGCTGGAAGACTAGAGAAGTGAGATATTTTGAAACCAGGGAAAATCCCAAGGCAGCATTGACGTGTCGTAGAGATCACGCTCCAGTTGAAAGGACCTGAGCAAATCCGAGAATATGTCACAGACAGACAAATCGTGATCTGAGGAACGTGTGTGGCGGTTCAGTGATAAAACCATTGTTCCGAGCAACAAGAGGACCTGCTCTGTGAGTCGTGACAACGTCGCCCTGCTTGTACAAGGACCACTGTCTGATTTTGCACCTGAAACTGAACCACGTGGCCCTTGAGAAACATAGAGAGCAGTTGTTAAAACAACTGCTCTCACGAGTGCACATTGATATGCTATGTGCAGTCAAGAGCAGATTACTTGGCAAACGAAACCCCAGCCGTTACAAGACTGTCTGAATTGTGTCAAGTCTATGAGAAGACACCAACTGCCCAGCTTAGTACAAGAAATACTTGACTGAACCCCTTGAATGCACACAGACATATTTTCTGTGGCTTTTTTGTTTAACGGTTCCTGAATCATTTTATCTAACGTCAGTTGCTTATGTGGTTGGTGCTAGTACGACGAGACTAAAGAATGATTGAGAAGCTAGGCAGGCGGAGGAAAGATTTGTACCTTGCATACTATAAAGGGATATCTCCAATACGACTATTTGTTTTGGAGCGTTTTCCAAGCTTGCCAAAAATTGTCTCCCTTCCGCGGGCAGATTTGCACACGATCTGATTGATAAACAGACCGGTTCTTCGTACGGACTTAAAGCATTTGTGTGAGATCGATGCGCGATGTCGACCGGAAATTTTGATTAGTTGTTTCTTCTACTTCGAAGGAACCACCTTGGCTTCTTGACCTGTGGAGTAAATGCCGCTCTAGAAACCAGCGTTTTTCTTTCGCTGGCATGCACGGCATGGAATACTGTCACTGCCTTGGCCTGTTGTGTTGAGGGATAAAAGCTCTACGCATACATGTGTCTTGTGACTTCATCTTATCTGCCTCGATTGCCTCCTTTAACACTTTCGGGCGGAATAGTTTCGACTGACCATCTATTGGTGCAAATCGAAGTTTACGAGCGTCTTCTGCACTGACATTTGAAGTGGCAACGCTTTGTCACGCCGTAGTACCACCAAAGCAGGTCGCAAGTAAGCATTCAGTTTAAATAGATTGAAGACGCTACCACCAAAAAATCAAAAACGCAATCAAACAATGAATCGTTTCTAGAAATTTCGGTGGTGACTGACGACCCGTTGCGTGCACGACTCTTAACTCGTCACATGATCAATCCATCACTGCCGCGGGTCGTGACAGTGATGCCCTGTTGCATGTAGGACCCGTGACAGCAGCAGTCTGTCGCATGATCGATCACTGCCACGGGTCGTGAGAGTAATGACCCGTTGCATGCAAGAGTCATGACAGTCATGACAAGTCACATACACAACACATCACAATCACGGATCGTGAGAGTCACGCCACAGCGCGATACAGGCAAGGCGTCGTGTTGTCAATTTGCTATCGCCACAAGCTGTGGAAAACACGACAAGCAGGCGCATATCTACCGACCACATGATCGTTGCATATTCCAGTCGGCACAGCGACAACGCAGCAATTGACATCATAACAAACGAGGGGGTAGCGTATGAATAATCACAATAGTCAGGACATCGACACCTACCCGATTGCGTGATCGTGGCGATAACACACAACCAGAATTTCAAGTACGTCATGTAAAAAACTGATACACGAACCCCCTACTGAAGCTATATGCCCTTAGCAACGAGAGGAGTAACCTCGTACAGTGGTACAAGTACGGTGCTTGCGCACATTCATTGATGCAACGACCCGACAGAGTGTCAATATGACGTACCGCTATAGATACCTTGCCGCCATGACAGCCATCGCAGGAACCTACTACAAGTAGCCGGCAAATCCACTACTAGGCACTGTGTCGAGTCGTTGCAACACGCCCATGCTTGCAAGATTGAAAAGAAAGAAAAAAGAGACAACCTTTGCAAGGAATTGTTGCTGCAGTTTCGACTACGCGACTATCAGTGGCGACATTAACATGAGATCGACTGCGGTTCTACAGAAAGAAAATTTCATAAGTATGCAATAACAACTGTTGTTGATGTAAGAGTTGTTAAAAAATACAACACGATTTAATCCATGACTATTGCTTAAAAACATTTAAACCAGCGATAAAAAGCCAAAACAGCCACATTAACACGTGCTTGAGACGCTGTGCAAGCAGGCTGTGACATTCACGACCCGACACTCTGTCGATATCCGTCACTGCAGCGAGTGGCACGTGATCGAGTTTCCGCACACGACTAGGCACAGCGTCATCCCGTCACAGTCACAGTGGCAGATACGACCCGTTACGTGGACGACCTGCAGCAGTGATGACCCGTCACAGTGACGAGTGACCAGCAAGCGACGTATCACTTGACTTGCCCATCACTGTTACGAGTCGTTGCAGACAGAACTCGTACTAGTAGAAACCTATCCATTATCGACTGTCACGACCCATTGCGTACACGACTAGCGATAGTAGCGAACTTGTAGCGGCGTAGGCATGATGAGGGGGTCACCTGCCTGTTTGATATGAGTTCAAGAGTCTTGGATCGACTGTTGGTCTAAACAGAAAGAAAGCTACATAAGTATGCAGCAGCAGCTGCTGTTGTTGTTCTTGTCGTTGTATATGTTGCTAAGTAGAACATAACACGATTTACACACTTCATATGTGTATGACTGAAAATATCTCAAATTTTAGCAAAAATTACGCAGAGATAATTATTCAACACTAAAATAATCAGAAATGTGTTTCAATTTGATTAAAACTAAAAATTGGATGATAAAAAGAACTTAAATGTAGGTAAAAACAACATATTATAAAAAATAAATAATGTGGTTCAAGCTTGGTTCAAAATTGGATAAATAGTAACTAAAAATTGAAACATACTTATGACCTCTGTGTTATAACGTCATAATTTGATGAATTTATATCAGCCTATTGTTTTAGCCGATTTTGCCTATTATTTTAACCGATTCTTGTTGGGTGTTGTCCAAACACGTTTTAACCTGCATTCTACTAGTTTACAAGTTAAAGAACATATCTGTGAAGAATTTCACTAAAACAATAACCGATGAATTGCCTGAGATATAGCGACAGTTAATAACACAGGCAATGATCACATAATCAAATGCACCCCTACAGCTGCTCATAATCCCCCTCTTTACGGGTATAGTCGATAGGGGCAATTGAAGTTACGGTTGTGATTATGGCGCCACTTGGTTACAATTGCTTCTATTCTTGGTGATGGCGTATCTTTCAAATTTTTATTTCTTTTCAAACGTCACTTCTACTGTGACTGCTACTGCTCATGCTTTCTGTCTGTACTCGTGTATAACAACTCTTGTTTTCACCTTACTCAAACTGGTAGTGATGTTCGAAATGACCACACTGTTCATTAACTCCATGGTCTGTCGCCTCTTAAGTGACAAAATATGAAATTGTTTAGTGTATGGTTAAACATTCAGTGTTAATACTATGTTAAAGGCGCTTTTTTCCCTCAAAGTTATGGACGTGGCCAAATGCCAACATTATGAGTTTATACTGGATTAGAAAGAAGGCAAATTTTATTTATAACACGTCGTAAAATAACCACATTAAATATATCCTCTATGTATTTAATTCAATGATTGACACAAATATTATTTGCATGGTGTCAGCTATTGGGGAAAGAAATTTATTGACACATTTCATAGAAAGAAATGTCACCCTACCACTTTAAAATGAAAACCTGATAAGTACATAGCCACTATCAAATCTGTGAGCGATAACACAAGAAGCGAAAGGTCCAAGAATAAAGAGACGTTTCTTCCAGTTTTAGATGTAAAATGTGTGGAAATAAATGGGACATCAGAGCATTATCGCTCTGCAATTAATTTAGAATGGAATTTGAGTTATAAACGTTTGTAAAAAATGCCCTAGCCTGATTAATGAGCTGTGTCGCAATAAGCCAGTTCGCACTTTCGTGTCTTACCGGGTGAGGTGTTGTTTCGACTGCAAATATTTTGGGATAAAGTATAAAGAAATGACAAGGGCAAAACATCAAATTTCTAATTATCTTTCAACATGCACACTTTTAAATTTATAAAGCCATCATATAGTCTTTCAAAAACTATTTTACATACAACTCGTACTCGTATTACTCAGCCCCTTTAGTACCAGTACAAGACGTGAAACATAAAATTGAACAGCACATCGTAATTTGCAAAACTGAAAATATGTTCTTTTAATGTGAAAGCAGCATTTTCACCGCTTATTCCAGCCTTATCTACAAACTAGGCGTCCCGCAACTCACCATGTGATTCTTACTATAAGTAACGATAAACTTCTGCAGATAACAGACCACTTTGCAATTTAACCAATTACGATGTGCTGTTCAGTTTGAATGTTCTTTGCCTCGTAACCTACGAGGGAGAGGAGATAGAGTTGGCTAGAGTAGATCGTAATTGGTGACGACAAAATGTTAAATTCCAACTCCACTAAATAAGCCAGCAGCAAGTTTTGCAACCCCGTCGACTTAAGTATACATCATTTTGTAATATTCGACAAAATAAATTTGTTTTGGACCTCGGAAGATGTTCTTTTTCATTTCACCAATTTTGATATTCTGTAATCATTCGGTCGTCTCCCCCTCGTAGGTCTTTCGCAGGTATTCATACACGTTCGCTATCCCGGAAACCAACATTTATCCCGAAAATGTTATTTTTGTCTCGCCAGTTATAACCCGAGAGGTCGGCTAAATAAAACAAGACCCCTTTAAATGGTAGGCTTACCTAAACCAGTTCATGCTCGACGTTTTGGTATACTTTTTCTGTTAATATTAGTTGTCTATATAGTTATCTAGTAAATTAATTCGAAAAATTCTTAGATTTCGGAATGACAAAATAATATGGCGGATTAAAGCTGTCCAAAAATATTTTGCCCGGAAATATTTAATTTCCCTATAACTCAACACAAACATCACAGTTTGGTTTGTAATTCTGTGGAAACATGTCTAAAATTCTACACTTTCGACATTCCAAAGGGGAACTCGATTAAACCGAAAACCGAACAAGTAATCGTTGAAAAACCACCCAAAAGTGACGGACGGCCGTAGGTTACTGGTAACCAATATGAATATGTTTCTGACAAATGGAATTTTGTTGATTTTTGCCGTTTTTTAGGACCCAACCCTTCGGATTGGGGCCTATAGGTTTGGGGTGTCCGT
Organism: Protula sp. h YS-2021; assembly: GCA_949752745.1. NCBI lineage: Eukaryota > Metazoa > Annelida > Polychaeta > Sabellida > Serpulidae > Protula > Protula sp. h YS-2021. Next base: position 84,345,228 of record OX457027.1, on the reverse strand, counting down.
CGGTCCGTCTGTCCGCCATCGCTTTATACCCCTATACAAATACTTACTTGTTTCTATCATTTCTTTATATCCTTATCCCAAGTGAATTCAGCCGAAACGCAAAATCTTTTCGGCAAAAGTCTAAGTGTTATTTGGCTTATTGATGAAGACACCTTCATGCAATGCATTGTGCGTAATTGGAGGCATAATGAGCGATATTTGTAGTTTATCGCACTGTTTTATACCAATACAAATTCTTCGATATTTAAGATAAGTAATAAAATTTTTCTAAACGGTAAAAATCATTTAAAGAACTAACTTCCTGGCATGTGAAAAATGGGCCAAAATGTGTGCCATCGGCCCAGAACAAGAAAAATACACTGTTATATTTGGTATGAAAACAATGAGAAACTATGCGCTTTGCCTCCACGCAGGCTCTGGCACTTTTGATCACGTGATGAAAATGTTAATTCTTATTGGTGGATGTAAGGTTGTGACATGAACTTGTCCTCCAGAATACATATACGAGTTTGTACCAGCTTTTTTAGCTCCGAGTCGGCTCTTCCTTTAATTATTTCGTATATATCACCTCTGTCATATCTCCCAATAGCGAGTCGCTGCTTGGAGCTGGTACCTGCTGAAAGTGATTTTTCCAAGATGACAGCGACTCAGTGTATTTTTACTACCGTATATATACTTAGCGTCGATGAAAACTTTCAGTTGAATTTTTTTTTTCCGGTTGTGTTTAAAGCTCCCTGTAGTAATTTAGACCATAGAATCTATGACATACCTGGAAGCAGAAAATGACCAAACCTGGCTACATTTTGAATTATGGTTTCATTTGTTAATGAAACAAAACACCACTCACTAAATGGAACTTTGCACAGTTTAATAACGAGTATGTCCACCTCTGGCGTCCAGACAAGCTTGGCAACGTCGGCGCATACTCCGAATTAGCCGTCGAATTCGCTCTTGTGGAATATTCTGCCATTCTTCTTGAAGCGCTTGAAACAGTTGGTTCCTGTTTAAGGGAGGATTATCCCTGTTTCTAATCATTCGGCCATCAGGGCGATCCACACAAAATCTCGACTCGTCTGTGAATGACACAGTATTTCACTGTCTTTGTGTCCAGCGGACATGTTGCAGAACTCAACGGTGTCGATTCTGTCGTCGAATCGGAGTTAAGCGATTGCCTCCAAACAGGCGACGGCCATGCAGACCACTGTTCCTGAGACGCCGTCTGACGGTAGAGCTGCTAATCCGTGGATTATTGGTCCCGGGTGTCTCCTGTGCTGTTCGCGTTGCTGGGCGGAACCTGTCTCGCAAATGCACAAGCCTGATATAGCGGTCCTGCTCCGGCGTCGTTACTCTTTCGCACCCTGGGCGCGGTCTATCGCTAACTGATCCCGTTTGTCGGTGGCGCTCAACCAGATTTCTGATGGTTGGCTGAGAACAGTTGAAAAATGGCGCGACCGCACTATAATTCACACAAGCGTCAACCATACCCAGCGCGCGCTTGCGTTCGTCGTTCAATAATCGCGGCATATCAACGTGATATCAAAGAAGAAATTGTGTCGTTTCGTTAGCAATAAAACCCGATTTCCAAAACACGTGTTACACGTTAATTACCCCGAATAGGTTGTGTGTCAAGGCCAATTATCGCTCTAACAGTGACCCACAGTACCGGTGTGCGTTGTAGCGTGCGATCGTCGGAACATAATCGACTATGGAAAGAACTGGGTGTAGAAAGTTCAATATATGATAAAATATAAAAAAATATTTTTTATTTGAAGAAAAAACAGAAAACATTTACCTAAAAGTTTTCATTGACTCTGAGTATATATCTTTATCAGATCCCCCAGTACCGAGCCGCTTGGAGCTTTCCGCTGCGACCAATAAACGGATTTGTACCGAAAGGATTCGGTGTTTGGATCTATTGGGTTTGGATAAACGTAGTTCCGATTCAGTGTTCCATTCATTTACTCGGTCTATGTCTCTGTCAGAGCTATGAAACCTTCCATTGTTCCGCTAGTAGGGGTCAACTACATGTGGTCTAAGTCATAAATCCTGCATACCAGTCCCTTTTAGTCAAATATTTACTGATAGTTCATGCACAATTTACTCTTTTTGCAAAACAGGAACAATTTTTAATGGGCTACATATGTTTTATTCCTTCGTTTAAGTGCAGAAAAGTTAGCTTCCGGACTCACTTGCCGAATATTTGTTTATATTCCGGGTTTAACATATCATGTGACTAAAGTCAAGTGACATAGAAAATAAAATAAAATGGGTTATGGATTATCTGTAAAATAGACCTAAATAATGTATGGATGCAAAATTAGGCTAAATTTATTCTGTACACCCACAATTTTTAACTTTTTAAAAATTTCCTCTATGTTTTTTGAAATATCAGGTGAAATGGCTTTGTTGGATAATTTCAAAATCTATTATCTGTAAAACAGACCTAAATAATGTATGGATGCAAAATTAGGCTAAATTTATTCTGTACATCCACAATTTTTAACTTTTTAAAAATTTCCTCCATGTTTTTTGAAATATCAGTTGAAATGGCTTTGTTGGATAATTTCAAAATCTATTGTCTCTGTTCATGCTTTTTTCATAAACCGTACTCCCTGTATGTAAACAATTGTTAATTATTGCTAGTTATTTATATTTATTTTCTGAGGCAGGGGCTACAGCAGTCGTCAAAAGAATGTTCGTATGTACGCTTTTAAGTTGAAAAATCGTATCTCATCCTAGGTTTTTAGCCTGAATGTTTTGAGATTTTGTTTCATGGTAGCGGACATTAGTACCTACATGGCCATTACTGTTTTTGGCGATTCGCGAAAAATTGGCGGAAATATTGACCAAAGACCAGATTTCTTTAAAACGTATCTCCTTCCAGGGTTTTGCTAGAAACGTTCTGAAATTTTGGTGGAAGGTAGGGTGCATAAGTATGCACCTGCTGCCGTATTCACGAAAATCAAACTAATGGGTTAACCCATATCTTAATCCAAAAAGTTAACTTCGCGGTTAAAACCAAGTTTAAACCATTGGGTTAACTTATGCCTCATTCACGAAAGTTAACTACGGGTTAAACCAGTGGGTTAAACCAAACAGGTAACCCTGCTTTTGAGGTGAGTTAAACCAAGATTAAGTTCCTGAGAAATGTCTAAGCCATTTAATTTGTGTTCCTCTTCTTTTTTCTCTCAAGAAGAGGGAATGAAGTACAACTGTGCTTGAAATTGACTTGTCCCCCAACATACAAAGTTTAGGGATAAAATCATGGAGAAAGCATTGACAGGATTTTGCAGAGGATAGGGGTGAGGGGGGGGGGGGTGGGAGCACGGATCGGGATTTTGCATGTAAGCTACACTATATCACATTATTTACAAGTGGCAGTTCCTGGGAGGAGAAGAGTGGATGGGGGCGTTCATGGGTTGCAATGACTCTACCTCTAGATTAAAAAATTGACTAAACCTTTGTGACATTTGCGTGTGTGTGTGTGTGTTTTTTTACTATGGGTATTATATCTCCCCCTCCCATCCCCGCCCAGTCTCAATCCTTATACACATGTTGAGTGTCCAGATACTTTCAAGTAACGGTTAGGACGATAGTCTGCTACGAAATCACCTCTCTCTCTCCCTTTCTCTCTCCTTTTTCTTTTCTTTTTTTTAATTTTTTTTTTTAATTTTTTTTTATTTTGCATCAGTTAACCAGTCATTGCATCATTTGGGTTTTAAAATGTCTGTTTTGCGATTATGACGACAGTTTGCCATGAAACAACTTCAATTTACGTACACCATTTAGACACTCATTGAGGGTCATTTCACATGCTTTTTGCAAACATGTTTTTCTGCAAAGTCATAATATCATCCACTTGCACCACTTGTCCAAGACCAGGGAACCCAATCCTAAAAGGTTTTTAGAAATGAAAATAAAATACAATTACTTTTTCGCTTTCCTGTGAAAATCGCTTTCCTGTGAGTTGACTGCGGTTTAACTTAAACCAAACGTTAAACCATTGGTTTAGTTAAACCAGGGTTAAATTTCATTTGTGAATATGGGTTAAGCCATTGGTTTAGCTAATCCATTTTTTTTTTTTTTTGGTTTAACCAAGTGAATTAATCCATTCAGTTAAACTAAACAGTTAACTTTCCTGAATACGGCTGCTGGCTAATGCTTTTTTTTTTTTGGCGAGTCGCCAAAAATCTGCGACTTTACTGGCGAAAAACCAATTTTTTTCGTAAAATATTACTACTTCTGGGAAAGTAATCTTACTGTCTTGAAATTTTACGTGAGAGTAGCAAGCGTTACTACCTACCTTGCTATTACGTTTTTTTGTTATTGGCAAAAAAGTGGCAAAAATTTCGGCGAAAAACCAAAAATTTCTCATTAAATCGTAACTAACTGCTCGAAAATAATCTTACTGTCTTGGAACTTTAAGTGATAGGAGCAAGCGCTATTACCTATCTGGCTATTACTTTTATTTGGTGATTGGCCAAAACGTTTTCAATAAAACCTTAAATAACTGCTGGAAAATAGTCTTAGTGACTTGAAAGTTGAATTAAAGGGAGCTGGCATTATTACCTGCCTAGCTGTTACTTTTTTCCTGATTGCCCAAAAAATTCGCGAAATACCAAAAAGTTTTCAGTGAATTCTTAAATAACTCAAGGAAAATAGTGTTACTGTCTTGAATGGTTAGTTTTGGAACTTCTTTCGTAAGATTGATGTTTCTTTAAGGTATCATCAATGGACAACTTTCATGTGATTGTCATTTCTTTTATGCTATAATCAATGTATAATTTTGGAACTTCTTTCATGTGATTGATGTTTCTTTTATGTTATCATCAATGGAAAAATAGGAATTGTATGATCTGTTGGCAAATTTCAATTGCATTGTTGAATTACATTTGGAAATTGCAATTAATTATATATTATAGTAATTGCAATTTTTTCAACTATCCAGGAAAGTGTAATTAACTTTGGTGTAAAGTCTCGTTCTAGGTCTACCTTTTCAAAACATCTCGATAACTTAAAGTCGTATCGATATCAAATTTTATATGGAGATTGCTTGGGTTAGTCAGACGGTTTTTTGAAGTTTTCACAGGTGTAGCGACATTAAGAAAGGCGTATCACGGAAAAAGTTGAAACTGGGTGAGAATGTTGCTTGGTAGGCCCGAAAAATTGCATCAAATTTTATCCGGTGTAGAACGGACGAAAACGGTATGCGACGTAATTGGGTAAAAATATCTGTATAGCAGTCGGAGGTCGGATTGACTTCAAACTTGGTGTAGTTATTTCTCGGGCAAGTCGCACGGTTTTTGTTAAACATTAAACTCATAGAAAATTAAGAAAGGCGCCAATACCGTAAAAAGTAATACGTCATATATTTTGCAGTCACTGAATCTAATATCACCCGTTTCCCCTCTCCCGTCCCACTTTCCCTGTTTTGACGGCTCTTTTGTTAACTAAGCACATTTAGTAACTACGATGGGATTTCAGTGTTTTCTGGAAGATTCACAAATGTTTCTGCATGCTTTAGACAGCCTTGAAAACAGTTGCAGCACATTGATCTTTTATGCGTTATTCTCCCACAGTTATTAGCGTGTATTCATTTGGTTGCCAAGCTTTTCCATATATGGGAGTAATTTATGTAATGGTTCGCACTGTTTTGCAGTCCTTGGAAGTAGTTTTCACTTTTAAAGTGGGTCATCCAGTATCTTGTGTTACGACAAGCAGCTCACTATTTGACACCAAAAATGTCCCCACCCCACTCTCCCACCGCGGTGAGCATGTGTTGCACAGTCATAGAAAATGCCTTTCTGGTGCTTTCTGACCGATGGAAATGTGCGAAGACCAGGTATACATTGTGGCTATAACTACACTTAGGGTACAGAGTGTTACCGTGGCCTTGGGTTAGGGTGGCGTTTAGATGGCCGGGAGTGGGGGAGGGTTAAGGTTAGCAAGAATAAAACCCTAATTGGTAAAACCTGTTCGTAGTGACCACTTTCAAGTTTCTGATAGAAAAAACATACAGCAAAACCCGCCAGTCTTGACCACCTTCCAGACCCGGATAAAAAAGTACGTACATTAAATCTGCTGTAATGACCAACTTCGAAACCCCGATAAGAAGAACGTACAGTAAAACTTTTTTTAGCTATCGCCATCCGGAACCGGACAAAAAGGACGTACAGTAAAACCTCTATAGTGACTACCTTCCAGCACATGAGATTTATATTTATATAAGGCTAAAGGTGTTATTATTCAGAGAATAGTACGAACGTCTTTAAATAAAACTTTGTGAAAGGGCTGTCGGGGGAAACATTTGGTTTGTTTACAAAAAAGGGAACAGCTGGCTGATAAAAGTATTTTTACTTGTTCGGGTACACCCTTTCTGGCCGCTATAGTTCAGTTTGTTTTTGAATTTTTGACAATGAATTATGCATATGCAGAAATTTCAGTAAAAGGAAAAATGGAAATGGTTGTAGGTGAATTATGGGTTTAGTGGGGGAGACGTGTTTTTGGTTACAAATTAGATAGGTGTCGATTGAAAGTGTGTGATAGAAGCCTGTACTATTATGTTTTTGTGTGCACTTGCCGCTCTGGTTGTTCTCTTGAATACAATGAAGTAAATCAAAATATGCACCCAAAAGACGTAAAAAGTACTGAAACTGTCCTGTTATAGGAGAAATTTGACAAAAAAAAAAAAAAAACAGCGAATAAACATCTTGGTCAATGCCAGTTCATCGGTTCATCGAAATTTTCAAAATAATAAAAAGTTTCTGTAACATGGGATGAGAAACAAGGCTGTTTTTTCTACCTGGGCTGATAGAGTGTTTATTGTTCTTTTGAATAAGCGCTGTAAGCAAGACTTGAGACCAAAGCTCTGTGATTCACAGCAATTGTGTGTCTTTGTATATTTACACACCTGTGGTTTTCTTTTTTTCTTGCGCAGAAGGTCCCAGCGGGCATGGCGTCCAAGCTTCCTCGGCACACACTAGATCTCAAGCGCTTCATGCTGAGGAGGGACGTCTTGAATTTATACCGTGATATCCTCCGCACACTGCGCAGGATCCCCAACGAGACGGACAGGAGTGAACTGCTGCGCTGGGCTAGGGACGACTTCCAGCGACATAAGCATTATGAGGACGAGCAAACAATCAAAATGATGCTCACCAAGGGCAAGCTAACCCTGGAGGAACTGAAGAAAACCATACCGCAGAAACAATAGACGTGCCAAGTCTGCTGGCCATCCCTTTAAAAAAATAGACGTGCCAAGTTTTTTTGAAGTGGTGATATTTACATTGATATGTTGAATGGGTGCCTTAAACACACCGCGTATTTTAATTAGCAGCGTACAGAAAATAAAAAAAAAAAAAAACAGAAAAATTGTAGATCAACTATTGTGGTGTTATTCAGAAAAAAACATCGTAGTGCAACTTGATATTGATATTGAAATCTACGGCTTTTCAAAGTAAAGGTGTTCCGATTCAAGTACTGGTGAAAACAGATGAAAATATGAAAACAGATAAAACTATTTGCGAAGCTTGTGTTGAAGGAACAATGATAAGCATTAGTATGGATTGTGACGGGGATTTAAAGGAAATACGGACTCTGGCGAGCGACCTTGTGCAGCAAATAACGGGGCGGTGTGTGCGGAGTTATGAGAGAGGTGTGATATGTGTGTACTGCAGAGCGTGCCATGGCGGAGCTGTCTCCGGAGAAAGTAAAAGACATGGGCTAGTGTATGCGGGACAGTCATTGAAAGGTGAAGGTCAGATATTGGAATATCACGGTGATCGTTGTGAATTGAGCTCAGTGTGTTGTGTGTCAGATTGTGAATGTGGTGAATTAGGGTCATCTTGTTATACGTCACATTGTGAGCGTTGTACATTAGAACGTGTATCACGTTGTACATGCGCGTGTCAAGGTCATCCGCTGAAATGCCATCCAGACGGAGTTCAAGAACGGGTGAGTCCGTCCTTTATGACGTGCGCATTTACTCAACCTGGAAAAGTTCCTTCCTGTGACACGAACCTAAATGTGCCTTGTGAGGCACAAACAGCCACTTCTCGTTGTGACGTCAGAGGCAGTGGCAGAGCTGACAGCGATGTTGATGACGTCATAGGACTCTGTGATTCGTTCATGGTGCCTTTATTTGCTGGTGTTAACGGTGGAACAGACCGCAGAAGGAAGCCAAGAGTCCCGCAGAGCAAGAAAAGTGCAAAGAAAGCAAGGAAAGAGAAGATAATGAGGAAGAAATTAAAAGGTTTTCCTGTGTCCGACGAGGTAATGTTACAATTACGTAAAATTGCGGAAAATGCCAATACAAAAAGTGCAAGTGCTGATGAAAAAGGTCACGACTAATAATAATTTCACATTTATAATTGGTAACTGCTGTTTAAATCCACATGTTTTAAATACGGTGATGTGTGGGAGCGATAAATATGTGTTATATATAAAAGATATCTGGAGAAATGTTCTTTAAGCTAATTACATGAAATATTGAATTCCGTTCTGGGTTTCCTTTGTTTTGACTTTGGATTGTAAGTATAAAGTTAATAATGAGCTGCGTTTGTGAAGAAGAGAAAAAAACACACACACGCTTGAGACATCCTAGGGTATGTGTTTGATTAAGGTCACTACATCGCCTGTTAAAATCTCGCCCACAGCCTGCACCCACGTATGAAGAGATGGGTTTCTGGACGGAGGCCGAGCTTGCCACCCCTGTTGACAGCTGCCTGCTGTGTGCCGTCTGCATGGAGCTGTACTACAAGCCGCACAGCTGTCTGCCCTGCGAGCATGTCTTCTGCGAGCCGTGCCTGAGAAGGCTGGCTAAGTACAACGCCGACAACAGAATGCCGAGTGTCTGCCCCATCTGCAGACGAGAAATAAACCACTGTGTTCCAGATCAAGGTACAACTCACTACTGTTGTAACATAAAAACCGCTGAGTTGTTTGATATTTTTCAGGTATTTAACAGTCATTTGATTTGATTTGAAGCCCATTGTGATAAATTTTGGTCAGTTTATTAGATTTTATTGTCGTTTTGACAATACAAGTCTTGGGCTGCGGCTGAATACGTTGAGAGTGGGGAGGAACTTGCCATTCGCATGGCCGCCAGTTCCTTGATAAACAGGGCCCATGCTACAGTCTGGTGTCTTTTTATATCACACAAATTAAAGGCAACATTTACATAAAAACTGTAAATAAATAAATGAAGGCGTATTTTAAAGTACTTCCATTTAATTGCTGAACTGCACCTGTAAAACAGGAAAACAGTGTGTAAAAGTTAGGGGAAATATCTGTAGGAAAGAAGTATTGTCTATCGACATGGAACACCTGGTCAACAATATCTGCCAAAAAAAAATAAATAAATAAAAAATAAACAGTTGAGCCCATAAGGGTATCATTTTATTTAGTTACTCCGGTATAACCAAATAAAAGATTGTCGGTCAGGTCACTTTTAAAGGAAAGTAGGATGAGCAAGATAGGTCTGGGACAATTCCCCCAGGTCAGTAGCCCCCCCCCCCCCCCCCCCACCCCCCGCGACTTCTAACTGGAGGAGGGGGGGAGGATGGGTGGGTGAGAGCAGTCAGAATGGCAGTTTTCGTGTTCCTGAGCAAGATTACTTTCTAAACTGGTCTTAGCCCTTTGAAATTTGTTCGCTGCTTTTGTAGGTAAAAGCAATGATTTAAACATTTACACGAGTTCACGATAGAATTCACTTGACCTGGCGTATCTCATTTTGTTTCCAGTGATGGAAGTTCAAGTCAGGACGCTCCATTACCACAACTACAACAAGAGACACAAATTTGAGGGCAAGGGAAAATACATGGCCTACCCTCTCCCTTCAAAAACTTTAAAAGTCCGAAAACGAGATGTTCTGAATGCCCTGGTGAACAGACAAAGAATGGCACCGCATGAGCGGTTTGTAAATCATCCATGTATGGGCAGACTCCTGTTTATTTTGCTTTGGGTTGTAATCTTGGTGCTTGTTTTGTTTATGGTGTCGAAAATTCTTTGGCTGTACAAGAATGACTTTTATTTAACGAACTTGTATGTAGAGTTTTGTGAGAAACTATGGAATTATAATTCCCTTGAATATGACGTCAAGATTGCTGTGACCAATCAGGCAGTAGTATTTCTGTCCCTAGTCACGATGCTGTCCTGTGTCATTTATGTCCTGTTGTGACAAAATAGTTTTAAAATTGTTAGGCAGGTTTTTCTTCATTAATTTCAGTGTATTGTCAAGTTTTTAACCTTGCGTGATAACATTAGAATCTTTTTGGGAGGTTTAACACATTCTGTACCCAAGTGAGAGCGTTACGGAATTTTACTGTGTTTGACGGTTTACAATGACTTTACAGGAAAACCACGATCATGAAAATCCCGCTCTTATGGACTGTCCTGAATTAGGGACACTTTCTCGCAGTCTGCTTTAGATCTTTTAGACTTTTATACTACCCAAACCTTACTGTTGTGGGCACCTAGCCGTTCTTGGCATTTTTGCCCGTGACTTCGCTAATCCAGTTAAGATAACCCTCTAATTGTCTCCCTAATTTACAAACATGTTTTATACAGGTTGTAAATACACATACAGGTTTGCCCTGGGAGCATCGAGTCAAATTGACCGTAGAACACCGAGTCACATTGCCCTTAGAATACCGAGTCACATTGCCCGTAGAATATCGAGTCACATTGCCCGTAGAACATCGAGTCAAATTGCCCATAGAACACCGAGTCACATTTCCCGTAGAACACCGAGTCACATTGCCCGTGGAATATCGAGTCACATTGCCCGTAGAAGTCACATTGCCCGTAGAACAGCGAGTCACACTGCCTTGAAGCCATGCCCTTAAATGCCAGCTGATATCTACACAAGTCAAAGCTTTTGGTTTTTCATAATGTAACACCGCTTTGTGTTTAAATGGCAATCCAATTGCAATTGATATAAAACTAAATCTGCTCACGTAGTATATGGCCTTTTCTGGCCATACACGTAGTAATTTATCGCATCATGGATATGATCTGATCATACTTTACTGATGTAGGAAACGATGACTATATAATTAACAATAAATAGACCACTACCGGGTAGCGAAACTTATATTTTAGAGTGAATAATTACTATCCTAGAGTTAAAGAATAAAGGATTCCGCGTAGAACTTTTTTAAAGCTAACGTCACCATGCCAGTTGCTATAATTTTATCGGGACATTTCATTTCTCCAAATTATCATACTTTCACATTGCTCGAACTTCTCGGGCAATATTTATTTCTACATAACTGCACAATTAAGCATCTATACTTAAATTAGAGATAACTTAATAATTTCAAATACCTCTAAATATTCATTTTATTTTATTCAATTCATTATTCAATTCATTTCAAATGTCCCCAGAACGCGGCTGGCTTAGAGATATCTCATAACCAATTAGACCCATCTAATTCACTTGGACATGGGAAACTTGATAAGAGGTATTTTTAATAAAAAATATTTAAATTATTCAGATATATGTTAAAATATTGAATAAATGATAGAACAGCTTTTAATATATCGATAATAGTTTAAGTTATCACATTATGAAATTTATTTGAAGTTTGAAGTTGTCATCGTAAACCTTTATTCTGGCCAGCTTAATCATCTACAAATGTCGGACCGACATCTGCTGTCTTTTCTATCAAGGGCACCTCCCCCGAATTGGACGACAATAGCCAGTACTAAATAGGGGTGTTACGGTTCGCACCTAACTTTTTTTGCAGTTTAATTTGTTCACTGATAGTGGGCAGCTGTAAACAAGGTACTGCTTCGCGCTTAACTATAAAACCTCAGCATGTTGACATGTTGCTCTTTTCAAAGAAAATATGTCAAGTTACCACTTGGCACTGTAATGTTAACTGTTCCTTTAGTGGCCAACCTAACCAAGTAACTAAGTGTAATTCAAGATTTAAAGTTTCTCATAAAACGTGTGAAGGCGCTTTGTTTATGGCGTTATAATTAAGAAATGTTCTTAAGTATGAATAAAACTGTAATGACTGCTATGTGGTAAACTGAAGTTAGGAAAAAACTGTAATGCTTGTTAATTGTCAGTTCTGTGATGTGAAATAATCCGTATATTGAATGTTATTTGAGATATTTATGCTTGATTGTAGTTTCAGTGGCGTTGTAAATATTTAATGAGAATTCGGGCACATTTTTTATTAAAAATAAGCATCTTGTTACGAATAACAAAATAAATTTATGATTAATAAAATCATTATTAGGTGACCTGCTTTGGGGAGACTTGCTTTAGGTGCTTCGTCACCGAATAAAATATAAAGTGGTGATTATTTGAAAAAAAGTCTCTAATTTATGAATTTGCGTGATAAACATTATATAATGATGTTTTTTGTTTCAAATCACATGGAAAGAAAGCATTATATTATTGAGCTTACGGCAAATATACCATTTCGGCAAAATTTTAACATTTTTGTCGTACCGAAAAAAAGCCGAACCGAACCGAATAATTGAATTGTACCGAGCCGTGGGAATGGCGTACCGTCACACCCTTAGTATTAAATATCTATTTGTAAGCAGATGGAATACACCTCTGTGAGCCGTTCTGGCGCACTGTGAGGTACTTTGTTAATAATTAAAAAGAAACATTGATTTAAAAGAACTTGGATTTTTATTTAATTAAGCTAGACCCTTTTCTCTGTTAAAAATACTCATCAGGTTACAAAAAATACGATTGAGAATGCTTAAAAATGCTAAATTTTGTAAAATAGCTTGCATCAAAACTAACACAGCTTTTTACATGCCATATACGAGCCACAATACTGCTTTTGGCATGCCAACATTCTGATGACTAACAAACGTCGATTTGAGGTTGCGTCAATATGAGACCAAAATCACAACATTAAATCTAGCTGTAATTTGGTTTGATTAGTTGCGGTCACAGATCAACATTTTTGACACAACGTTGGATAATCAACGATGTGTAGACGTCTTTGCCCACAAAACTCCACTTCCGCAACATTACATCTGGTTGTAATTTGGTTTTGATCACATGTGGACCATAGACCAAAACCTACTCAACGTCTTTATTATCCATTGAACATACATTTGATAAAAACACTCATTAGAACGTGACGATGATTTTCGTTTCCAAAAAAAAACAACTTTTTCTATGCTTAGTTAACGTCTCTGACACAAAGTGGAATATAGTCAGGAAATCGACGATTTATGTAGATGTAGAGAAATAGACTTGGAAAAATGTCCGTATCACAATCAAAACTATAGTCGTGTTAACGCTCACAGGTAATTTAAAGCTGGTACTGGTAATGACTGGTTGCTTTGAAATTTGACGAAAATCATGACATAAAGTATGTTGTATAAAGAGGCGCGCCAGTTTTTATCGCCAACTTTCGAAACATATTTTTGAAAGTTGACTTCATGCACAGCTTGTGTTGCGCGATGACCCGAAGGGAACTTGGCGGAGAGCTGACCACTATTCCTATGATTGTCACTGTCTAGACGGTGATGTGATTAATATTTTCGTGACGTCTCTGTTTCACTCTCTTCACGTCTAAATAAATGGGTCGCTAGACATATGAGGTTGATGGTCGGACCTGCAGAAAAAGACTACTACTGGAAATTACGTCCCTTCCCCATGAAAATAATGAACAAAAATAATAAACAAACTGCCTATTGTTCGGATTTCCCTGGTGGTCATATGACCTGTGCTAATTTGTTATGGACGCCCTTTTAGTCATATCCGAATTTTTACCATGAAAACTTCCAAAATCAAAGAAAACCCGACGTTATTGAAGCTTCAGAATGTTTATTGGTATGAATAAATTACGATAACATTAAAAAATTTAATGTGACACAATATCGTAATAATCTTCTAACAAATGGATGGATCATTCATCACGTGTTGTTTAATTCTTCAGCTAGTTAAGGACACTTAGAGTGGCGATTATAATGTGACAACAATTAAATAGCAAATGTGGAGGCCAGCATTCCTGATACGTCTGATACGTGGGGGATAAGCATCAACTCTGAGATATTTGCTGATTGGCCTAAAGGCAAAAATATAGCACATAAAACATATTTGCTGCCCATTCCTTGGTAGTGGAGGGATCAATCTCTTAGCGATATCATAGCGTCAAGAATTGACCCTAATATAAAAGTAAAGCTGCTGTTGTGGGAATGCCTCTAGTACTGCAAAAGGAGGAATAAGTGGCTGTGCTATATTGAAATCCGGCCAATTATGTTAAAACTTTAATTGTAAATTTTATTGCAACTCTATATTCAGAGCTTCAACAAACATACAAATGCATAAGACTCAAATTTACATCTTTATTTTTTAAGCAACTATAAACCCAGGGCTTTATATGTTGGATGAAAATTTTATCTTCATGCCCGTGATTGATAATTCGAAATGCCAAGGCAAAAAATGTATATGTTGGGGGAAAACTTTTGAATTAAGAGTCATTTCTAGCCAGTTTTCTTATTCAAAACAAAGTACCATTTTAAACTTTAAGTGAGAAGGAAGACACTATAGCGTAATAGCACCACGGAAATTATTTTTATTTCTTTCACCCTTTGTTTGTTACAGGAGAAGGTAACTGCGATATATTGTTTGTCTTTTGGTTTTTAAATGATAAGATCACATGTTAATTATTTAAAGATAAACACAGGATGCAAAATAAACAACATGTTTTATAGTCTTGCTGGAATTATATATATAGTGAAATACTGGTGAAGTTGTACTTGTGTATTCGCACTAAAACTCTCATTTTGTAAGATTGTATTCACTTAGGATAATTTTGTCGGGAAATGTTTATAAAATATGGAATTGTAGTATTGTTTTTGTTTTTAAATGCAATGCCTGTTTAAGTTTCTAGAGGTTTATTATTCCCCGTGTGTGTTTGCCTCAGACGGAAACGTCACATTCACAACAATTGAATAAAAATATTGAGTGCAAATGCAGGAAATGCCTGATTTCCTTTCGTTAATGAAAGCTGAGTGTTTGTCCTTTTAACTACAAGCATAAATGAACTGTAGTAACTTTCATGTTCTTGGAAAATAGATAGTTCTCTTTTGTGAAGAAGTTTTGATGCTACGTTGCATCCCGTTGAAATTCAAAATACATTAATTTTCAGCATGTCTTCAGTGTCTATACCTACTCTTCATTAGGTCTACACTTTATTTCATAAAAGTCTCCAGAGTCTAGCTCCTAATTGTAAACTTATATATCATATTTTAAACGCTTCGCCTCAGTGATTTCACAACTGAACATATATGTAGCGCTGCATCAATTCTCATTAAATATCATTTACATTAACGGAATTAATTAAAATTCAGTGCTTAGATCTGACATTCTTAACTGTATAAAAATGGCATCAATATACGAATATTTGGTTTTGAAAGACTTTGTAGATTATTGTGAACTAAGACACTGAATTATTTAATAATGAAATGAGTCAATTAACTATTAGCAGATAAACCTTTAAAATTTATTTCCATGTCAATATGCGTCAATAAATGTTCATTTAGAAATTTGGCAAATTAATCTTCAATGCAAAAATTTTAATGTATATTAATGCTAAACTGGTTTAAACACTATTAAATCAGATGCTTTTTCCGATTTCAATTTGTAATGTTGAAATAATGTAAGTCGTTTTATTTTAAAAATTTAATGGCAGGGCAACGATGTAAACGCAAAATTCTGTCGTTATTTTATGAAAGATTATTTATTGTATTTTAGTTATCGTCACCAACGCCACAAACATCTTGTCTGCAGTCGAAAATATCATTTGGGTTATATGCACCGTTGCATGGACGTCGTGTCGCATTATATAAAAGTAATACACAGATATTCAAAAACTCTTAGTGGTACTGCCCAAAATATTGAAAAATTGTGGAGTTATCAAGTGTATAACACATGAATAAGAAAACGCCCTAAGCTGGGGCAAAATCATCGATCTTAACGAAGTTTACACCGCTTAGTTAGAAACGTCATATTTTTTAGATATCTTTATTTTTAATGCATGCAAAATAAGCACAAATATGTTACTTGAATGCATGTCTACAGTTTGAAAAAGATGTTGTTACTATCCCGTAATAATTCAAGGAATTAACTGGTTACTCATTTTATCTTAGCTAGTTCCTGATTTTAACCATTTGATTGGCCCCATACATATATATATATATATATATATATATATATATATATATATATATATATATATATATATATATATATATATATATATATATATATTTATATATATATATATAATTTCCATCTAGCTATAGCAGTGAATACTCTTCTTCAAATTGACTGAAAAGTATAAAACTACTGCTGACCTAGTAGGCTATTAAACTTGTTAGGAATGACCTGCTTCTCAAAGTTGCTTGTTCTCAAAAAAAATGCCACATGCTGGATTTGTTTTATAGTAGTTATTTCTTGTTCCAGTTGTATGAATTTCATCAAGGAACACCTATGATAAGGAATACATGTCGATATGCCCTTCCAGGATATATCAGTCAGGACTTTCGGGTTTTCAAAAAAGCATTGTTTTAGCAGCAACTGTGGCAACAAAATCGTAAAAACATCGCTGAAATCCAGAACCAATCAGAATGCGTTAGCGCCAAATTTGAACGTTTGTACACAAACAAAAAATTTGTGTTTTGATTTGGTCATTAAAAACACAATTGTATACATGATGGCAGAGCCCATCGATGACTTCGCAAAGGTAAGTTTCTGAACATAATTTACTTAAACTGATTTTGATGTATAGTTTCGATGAAATAGAGAAACGCCTGTAGACACCATAAATCAACCTGTCTGGCTCCAAGTCAACCTCATGCTTGTACTCTAGCCACCTGTCATATCTGCTAGTAAGAAACCGTTTCTTATCAAACGCGTTTACCATAAAATCCGTCCGAAACATTACCAGATGTTACTAATAATACTAATACTACCAGATTTCCCCCATGCACTGCAGATGTTACTAATAACTGTTATAAGGGAAAGGCCGCTTGCATTCATCAAAGTCATAATGTTAATAACTGTATCAGGATTGCTAGTTTGAAATTGCCCAAGAATTTGGAAGTTTCGATCATTCACTGTTAGACTATGTGCCTGAACGTACCACATACATAAATAGCATTCTGTTTTCTCTTGATATCCTAGGGGAGATTTTGTGAGTTTGCTTATTACAAGGGAGAGAAGATAGAATTGGTTAGAGTATACCGTAATTGGTGACAGCAATATGTTCAATTCTGAACAAAATTAATTAGCCGGATGCAAATTTGCCAACTCTTTAGAGGAGATAGAATTGGTTAGAGTATATCGTAATTGGTGACAGCAATATGTTCAATTCTGAACAAAATTAATTAGCCGGATGCAAATTTGCCAACTCCTTCAAATAAAAAATTCCTTATTTTGCGATACTTGACAAATAAAAATTGTTTTCAGCCATGGAAGATAGTCTTTTCAATTTCACCAATTTGGCTGTACTGTAACCATTCGTTCTCCTTCCCCTCATATACATTTGCCGAAAAGTTTTTGTGTTTCGACTGAATTCAGTTGAGATAAGGATATAAGCCAAATCACAATTTGGGCGTCCCCAATAATATGCGCAAAAATTCTGACTTTCGAATAAAAACAACCGGGAAAAAATGAAGAAATGATAGAGAGATTTCGCCTAAATGTCAAATTTCTCTTGCACCACAGAGCAATCGGGTTTTTAACAACCTGTATGCTATTTTTAAAAAAAAATCATTAAAACTTTTAACAAATAGTTTCAAAGTTTCAGTTTCTTTTATGTTCCAAGTTTGAGCTGTTTTTGCGATATTGCTTCTATATTTTCTATCCTTTCTTTCATTTTTTACCCGGTTCTCTCGCAGTCGAAATTCAAAATTCTTACGCATTTTATTCGAAACACCCAAAGTGTGATTTGGCTTATAAAGAAATGAACTGAAAAAAATCAACAAAATTCCATTTTGCCAGAAGCCTATTCGTATGTTGGCTGTTAAAGGGGATGAGTAAAAAGTAAAATAGATTTTAGAAAATCATATGATGTTTTTTTTTTAATTTGAAAGTGTGCATGTTGAATGAAAATTAGAATGTTAATGTTTTATCTATATCATTTCGTTATAATTTATCCCAAAAAAAATTGCAGTCGGAAATACTACTCCATCGGAAAGATCCGTAAGAACAAAATTTTTTCTCCTGATACTGACGTAGAAGGTCTGTGTATCAGTTTGCACTTGCAACAAATATTGATGGAGGCGGCGTTTCGACTGCCAAGTTCTTTGGGTTACAATATAAAGAAATGTCCAGTAATATAGAAACACTTCTAATTTTCTTTCCATCTTGTCTTGTCCGTACACGCACTTTGAAATGTATTAGAACGTCTCATTTAAAAAAGTGTTGTATATTCTATATATCTTTCATAAGTGAAGTTTTGTTGATTTATTTCAGCATTTTTCTTTTATTAATATTAAGTTTAACCCAACATGTTGCTGTCAAAACTTCTCTGTTGATTTGAAAGTGCTGGCAATTTGCTCATTGGCCACTTAGTGACTTATAACAGATTTGGACCACTTTGTTATTTGTTCTGATTAAAATCTAATTTTCCGATGTTTCATGTGTTTTTATCCGCCGGGAACCGACCGGATATATAGTTTTCATTCTGTCTGTCCGTCTGACTGTCCGTCCGTCTGTCCGCCTGTGCAATTTCAGTCTCACGCGCCTACAGCCCGCATTAGTTGGTGGATTGATTTCAGATTTTACCCAGGGGTGCTCCTAAGCATCCCGCAGTGCAGTGACCAGGATTCGACGGGATCGGAGCAAAATTGCCAAAATGGCAAAACTTTAAAAAATTGCAGAAACTGAATAAGGACTTTGCATAACACACATCAGTCTCACGCGCCTACAGCCCGCATTAGTGGGTGGATTGATTTAAGATTTTACCCATGACTGCTCCTAAGCATCCCGCAGTGCAGTGACCAGGATTCGACGGGATCGGAGCAAAATTGCCAAAATGGCAAAACTTTAAAAAATTGCAGAAACTGAATAAGGACTTTGCATAACACACTTCAGTCTCACGCGCCTACAGCCCGCATTAGTGGGTGGATTGATTTAAGATTTTACCCATGACTGCTCCTAAGCATCCCGCAGTGCAGTGACCAGGATTCGACGGGATCGGAGCAAAATTGCCAAAATGGCAAAACTTTAAAAAATTGCAGAAACTGAATAAGGACTCTGCATAACACACATCAGTCTCACGCGCCTACAGCCCGCATTAGTGGGTGGATTGATTTAAGATTTTACCCATGACTGCTCCTAAGCATCCCGCAGTGCAGTGACCAGGATTCGACCGGATCCGAGCAAAATTGTCAAAATGACAAAACTTAAAAAAATGGAAGAAATGAATTAGGAATGAGCATAACACATATCGGTCTCACGCGCCTACAGGCCGCATTAGCGAGTGGAATGATTTCAGATTTTACCCATGACTGCTCCTAAGCATCCCGCAGTGCAGTGACCAGGATTCGACCGGATCCGAGCAAAATTGTCAAAATGAAAAAACTTTAAAATTTGAAGAAACTGAATTAGGAATGAGCTTTACACATATCGGTCTCACGCGCCTACAGCCCGCATTAGAGGTTGGATTGATTTAAGATTTTACCAAGGGCTGCTCCTAAGCAGAACCGGACGGATATAGTTTTCATTCTGTCCATCTGTCCGTCCGTCTGTGCAATTTCAGTCTCACGCGCCTACAGCCCGCATTATTTTCGCCCAAAAAATATTTTATGGCTCGTTTATTAAACAAAGAGGGTCGGTTTGCTTCGTCTACAGAATTCATATTTTTTGCACAGTACTTTTGCGAATACAAAAGCTTGCTAGACAGCAATTCATTTCATCTTCTGCCAACATCGTTTGAAGCAACAATGCCATCTGGTCGATGTATCGATATTATCTTCACACCAAATCAACCATGTACCACTGGCTCTACAAACCTCTACTTCACTGACCACAAGGCTGTGTGGTGTTCTTTGGAACAGTTGTTCACAGGAACATCATAATCAGGTATACAATTTGCGCGAACCCGGCGGATTCATGCTTCTCGAGCATCTAGTTTTTTCTGCTTTCATGATTTTCTGCAAATATCTATGTAGCTTCCAGCTGTATAGATCATATTAAAGCTATAAGTATAATATTTCTCGACTAGTATGTTGACATCAGACACTGGAAACAGAATGTGTTCATAGCTAAGTTGTAAGTTCCCAGCTACTCCACTAATGCTACTTGCTCGGTCTTGCATGATTGTAGCCAAATCTGTTTGAAATCAAAACAGAAAATGTAAAGTAAAGGAAGCAGTAGTTTAGTTATGCCCTATATATCGTAATAATATGTCATCGTAACATTAAAATGCCGTTCCCACGTATGTGCTTTTGCAGCGCATAATGGAGAGAACTAGAGAGAGGAGGGAAATGCTGGCAAAGAAAATGGCAGACACCTCGCCGCGCAGGAAGAGGAGCAGCCCTCTTAGTAACAGCCAGCTTCAAAATATAACATCCACATCACAACAAATCACACAAGAAAGTGGTAGGCAACTATTGCTGTATGGTCGGTCATCGTGGGATGTGAAATTGTTGTCTTGCGATACATGACAGTTGGGTGGATGTGCTGCCAGGGCTACCTGCTTAAAAAGGATGTTAATAAGAAAGGGACATTTTTTTTTTCGCAACCCAATAAATTAAAATTAGCAAGAAATTCTTTAATGTATTTAATGTGAAAAAGTTTGGATGCGATGTTATCCTTGGGAGGCATGCAAAAGATATCGTTTACTTTAAAAAAAGAAGAAAACCTGAGTTTGTCAATTTAATTCTGTATTTTTTTTAATGAATTCTTTTTTTAGTTTTGTCGTACGCAAAACTAGTATCTCCACCAAAATGTAAGCACAGTATAATAGTTTGAAGTTCCTTGTAGTTTCTATATGTTCTTTGTAGTTAATGCTTCTTGTTGTTTCTATATGGTGATGTTATTATCCCCTGTGTAACAGAGGGATGTAGTTCTGAGTTTCTCCCTCTGTCCGCATGCGGATCCAAATTGTACCCTCGGATAGTGCACATATTGAATGTGTGCAACGTCGTATTTTTGTCAAGAACCATGAAAATTCTCAAAATGACAGCATTTTGAACTTTGGTAAAATTTAGCGTTTGTGTAATTTTGTCCGCATAATGGAAAATGTCACACACGGATAGAGCACATATTGTAGTTGTGCTACGGACACATGGACAAAAAAGATATTGCAAATGGCTAAAAAAAAATTTTAATTACGAAACTTAGTTCTGTAGAAATTAAAAAAATACGAATTTTGTGAAAAACAGGATGAAATTGGCAGTAATATGACACTTTGTAAACTGACTTCTGCACCAATTTCATAAGTCATTGCGTGTTACACGGGGGATCGTGTCTCTCTGAGGCTATAGTTTTGTAGGCAGACCTGTACCTTAAGAAAAAAGGCTAGGCGCGCGCGAGCCTAGCTTCAAAATCTTAGGCGCGTGGGTCGTATTTTTCATAAGGGTTTTGAGTCACAAACTTGAAAGAGGATCCCTTAACAAGACGCTATTCTTGTGATAAAGAGAAAGGTCATGGATTGAATTATGTAATACCTAATAAGCATACATAAGCTTAATGGTGTGTAAAATGCAGAGTAACCTGTGGCTGTTTCGCAACTCTTGAAATTCACAAGAAAGATTTTTTTGATGATTTTTTTTTCCAAAAAAAATGTATCATAATATTATTATAATCATATTAAATGAGCCAAACAGTTGGGCGCGCAGCGCGCGCCAAACTTTTTTCTCTTAGGCGCATGGCCAAAATCTTAGGCGCGTACGCGCCCGCGCTCCCTTTAAGGTGCAGCCCTGTGTAGGAGATCGTATTGTTGAAACTAACAAGAATTACAAAGCAGAATCTCGTTATGATAGTCAATTAATCAAGATCACGTAATGTTAAAAGGAAAGGCTTAGCGGTTAATTTCATATTTCTTCTATTTCTGCACGTGGTCGTCATTATGATCTTAATGGTAATTTGATTTTTTTTTATTAATTAAGTGTATGTGATCGAGCTTAAATGTTTTGGATATTTTACACAATTATTAGGTTATTCCTTCAAGGATAACCTATAGCCAGTTTGACCTCCCAATTTAAACAGTAACGGAATTCTCCAAAGCGATGGTGGTATGGCTGTGGTAAATTTAAAATTCCTTTGTATGCCAATTTGTTATGTCTTATAACTATTCCCAGTCATCTTTGTAAGTCTTCTACAGGGATCTTTAGTGTTCATCTGCACTTGGTAAACGACACAGCCGAGCGTATTTTACATGTTTTTGCGTTTAGATTCACCAAATAAGCGCACTTGTGTGCGGACTAGCGAGAGATCGGTTCATGACGACACGCCAGCAGTCAGAGGTGTGAAGTCACGCATGGAAGCCCTGGCAGAGCGCCGCAAACAGTGGTTTAATGGAGGTTAGTGCTAGTCCTTCGTACCAGTCATAATGGTAACCCTGTGGGGGGGGGGGGGGATTAGATCCTTGCTTGTTTGCAGGTACAGTCCAGTTATGGCGACCTGTTAAAATATTGGTTCAAGCCTTGTGTCTTACATTGCTTAAAAGAAAAGTTTTGTGGTGTTGTTTTTTAAAGCCACAATTTGATGTGTGCGAGAATCGAAATTAAACGACGTCCTATGACTTTAGAAGGCGAGAATGACGAGAACATGGACGTGAACGGCACCTCGCAAGGGGAGAGACTGATTCAGCCTGTATTTGACGAGGTGGATGGGGACCAGGCCACGGAGAAGCCAGCCAGAAAAACACGCTTGGCGGAATTGGCCAAATCAATCAGTAGTTGGGAGGATGATCTCAGCCACCCAACCATCCGGTGGGTATCAACGTTTTTCATTTTCTTCATGGCTTGTCTCTGAATGTTTTCGCTGCTTTGGATGTTTTTTTCCTAAGAAATTAATTATTTTCAAGTTAATGTTAAAATAGGGATTGATTCCAGTTTGGTCAATATTTTCTTTCAGACAAGAAGAAAAACCTAAAAAGAAAGTTTGGCAGCGTCCGAAATGTGAGGACTACCCGAATCCAGCTGCTCGTCCGGCGCATTCGAAGCGAGAAGAGGAGGAAGGACCAGCTCCAGCGAAACCGCCGAGAACTTACGAGCATGAAGCAGACGTGTCCCGTGAGTCGTCGCAGGCCCCGGTGGGAAGCAAGTAGGTCTCTTTGTTTCTTTAAGTTTATGTAATTATGATATATATATAATGGTGAAAATGTTCTAGCAAAATACTCAGAAGAGTATCTTACATCTAGAATCAGTCTGCCCTATAAGCAGTAAGATTTATGAAATCCCCGTTTTACTCACATGAAGAATTTTGAATTAGAGAATGGAAATATGGTGTTTCGGTTGATTTTATTATTGTTTTGTTGAAGATTTGTCTCACCGACACGGAAGCCCTTAGAAGATGCTCTGTCACCCCCCAAAGCGGACCGAGCTTCGCGAAGCCCCAAGAAAGCGGTGAGCAGTATCACGGTGATGCTGAACCACGGCGGTACAGCCTCGAGCAGTGTGACCAGTGTGCGCGAGCGCTCGCCGTACAGAAGCACGTCGGCGAGTACGGTCAGAGAGCCGTCCCCGTACAGAGCGCCTGGTGCTGCTACAGTCAGGGAACCGTCCCCATACAGGAATTCGTCGTCAAGGCTGCGCGATGCCTCTCCCGCCAAGCCGGTGTCGTCGGTTCAGGTTGCTTCGCCGGGGAAAGTGGTGAGCAGTGTGAGGGCCCCGTCGCCGGGGGTGAGGGCGCCGTCACCAGGGAGGAGCATTGTGGGTAATTCTGTACCCAAGCCGTATGCCAGCCCGGCCAAGGCCCAGCTTGTGACAAGCACTGCCACTTTAAAGACAGGTATTTAACTTGTAATGAGTTGTAATTTATAACAGAAATATACTGGTAATGTAAAACAATGAGCAGACATTGATTTATATTGTTTGTGATATGGCTTGCGTTTTGGATACAAACAGCTGCAGTACTTATCAACATTTGCTTTCAGGTTAGCATTAGAAGATTATTGGCTCTGGAATCAATCAATCGGATTGCAATGTTTTTCCAAACGGAGTAACAATGTTGTATTGTTTAAAATTGTTTGGGTGGGGTGTACGGCTACACCGACGGTAGAGGGTCCAAAGGGCTTTTTAACCTTAGAAAATTCGTGCCTGAAGCCCCATCCGAGAAAAAAAAAAAGAAAAAAAATGTGAGAACTTAACCCAAATATTTCGGGTAAATTAAAAGACATAACAACCTGCTGTTTGTCTGCAGACACGGTTCACGCTACGAGCCTCCCGGCGGCGGTGTCACCTATGAAGGCGTCGGCCCCGGCGGGTAAACCCACCTCCTCCCGGCGCAGTGATGTCCACGAGCCCACCAAGAAGCCCGTGGCGGACAGACTGCAGGCGTGGCGTCAGAGGACTGACGGCGTGCCAGCGCCTAGGTACATCACTAATCATGTTTTTGTTAGTCATCATTCTTTTATTCGGATTTTCATTGGAGAGGTCTAAAAATGAAGTACAGAGTTTGAAAACTTACTGCGACACAATTTCATAAACTGCCATACCGTATCCTATTTAGGGTGTGGATGATGCCCTAAGAAATTTGTCCGAGCTAAGCTCAAACATGCAGGATCAAGACTTAGGAACTAAAAATATTAGGGAACGTGCTGTGTTTAGGTTACAAGTATGTATATGAATATTTTTATGTTGATTGATGCAAACTTTTAACCTCTTTATTTTTTTCTTCAGAACAACCGCGTCCTGGCAAAACAAGTCACACACAGGCGTAGACAGACCACAGGTAAGATCTGTAATACCAGGTGACATTAAAAATATCTAGATTTATGACTGCCTTGGTATTAGAAACTATCATTTAGTCGAAAGTATGACCACAGAGTCTAAGTACTTTAGGAATTGATCTTATTATTTCAGGGAGTCATTTAGGCATTTTTTTTTATCGCCAGTTTGCGGAAATCCGCCAATTTCGGATCCAAATTTGTAGTCCCTGAGATCGTTGTAATTCTGCAATAATTTTTTTCTACTGTTTTAACCCAGCCGACTTTGTCGGACTGGGTTAGTCGTATCACTATAGGGGGCTTGAATGTATGTGCGTATGTTAAACTTTTTTTAAAAAAGACTACTCCTCCTACAGTTGCTCCAATCGTTTTGATATTACGCAGAAAAGTTCCCAGGGCGGTCCCCCACCTGGCTATTACTTTTTTTTTTTGATGATTGACGAAAAACTGACAAAATGGGGGCACTTTTTGTGCCCGTTTTGACCCATTTTTAAAATGCTACTCCTACAGTTTTACTCCAGTCGTTTGGATGTTGAAGTTTGGCAAAAACTGGAATAAATGGTAGTAAATAACTGAATTGTCAAACTATTCATTTCTCTCAGTCATTTTCAAATAGTTATAAAATTTTAATCGAAATTTTCTTAGGTGCTTCTCCACGTGGGCTTTGCTTTTTTTCACAAATGACAAAAAATGCCGACATGGTGGAATTTAAAAATTTTGTAAAGTTGTGTAAATGTCGGTAAATACGTGAATCGACTGATGCTGAGAAGGCTTTGTTGTTAAGGCTAAGGGAGTGAGCGCAGTGCTGGAGCAGAGCATGCTGCACGACGATGACCCGCTCAACATGTCCATCCACTCGCGCATGAACGTGTGGGAGACGAAGATTCACGAGACGGAGCAGGAGAAAGAGGAGGCGGCCAAAGGGCAGAAGGAGATTCTCGCCACCAGAGCTAATGTGAGGCACCCGTCAGGTAAGCTCATCGAACCGTCTTGTATGGATTACGGTGTTTTGACACTCCTCGCAAGGTGCTGAGGAGGGGGCTTGGGATATAAAAGTGGGTTCATTGTGGCTCTTTGCTAATTTTGTTGCTTGTGAATGGATTATTTTGTTACAGCATTTATAGATTCCACATTTCCGGAGAGTATGGTTCATTCTACTTATTTAAGGCAACATCAAGGTACGTTTGAGTTCTTAAATGTACGTTTTCGTTGTGGCTTTACAGGAAATGCCCGAGCCAATAACAGACCACAGGAGAACAGCCCAGTTTGGGCTCAACAAACCGCTCCCACTTCGAGCGTAGGGAACAAGTCACCGCTCAGCAAATCGCCCAAGATTGCTTCTCCCTCCAAGGTTAGGTGCATGTTATGTTGCAATTGTTGTTCAGGTTTTAAGGTAAAATAAAAAAAAAGTTACAAAGCAAATACTTCAAGATATCGAAAGGCCAAGGATGTACATTAGAAGTATCTAGAAACAAATAGACCTGCTCCTCCCCACCCCCATTTCACTGTTATGCACAGGAACAATGATAAATTGAACAGTGAACAGTTGTTTGATGTTGAAACATAATTTGGGTCTTTTATATTAAGTTTGGAACACGCACTAAAACTCCTTAATGAAAATGAGGCTGTTGGTTGCAGGTTGGCATGGCGACCAGGGCGCTGCACGACAGACTGGAAGCCTTTCAAAACAACTGGCAGAGTAACGAGATAGCGGAGAAGATCCGCCAGCAGAAGGAGAAAGACATGGCCGTGCTGCAGAACCGCTGGAAGACGGGCATCCACGAGTGTGAGGGCGAAAGATCAGAGGGTGCTGCTGGGCAACCGGCGGAGCAGAGCTCAGGCTCACAGGTAGGTGTATGTGAGGGGGGGGGGGGGGAGAGGGGAGGCTGCAGGGAGGGCGGCGAAGCAGAGCTCAGGCTCACAGGTGTGTGTATGTGGGGGAGGAGGAGGGGAGGGGAGGCTGCAGGGAGAGCGGCGAAGCAGAGCTAAGGCGCACAGGTGTGTGGGTGGGGGGGGGGGGGGGGGCGGTGGGCAGGACTGCAGGAAGGGCGGCGGAGAGGAGCCGCGCTCATAGGTGCGTGTGGGGGAGGGGGAGGGGCTGAAGGGAGGGCGGCGAAGTAGAGCTCAGGTTCACAGGTGTGTGTGGGGGGGGGGGGGGGCTGCAGGGAGGGCGGAGGAGCAGAGATCAGGCTCACAGGTCAAGAAATATGCTTCTGACTGTCTCAGTATACCGGCCCAAAAGTTAAATTTTTCCCTGTCTTGGTATGTATTGTACTCGAATGTGATAAATGTGCTTTGAAAGTTACAAAAATGGCTACGTAAGGCCTTTGGAAATTTCAAAATGTACAGTAATTTTAGCTGTGAGACATTCTGATTGCATTATAAAATGTATTTAAAACATGACTTGATGTCTTTTCACAGTGCAAATGGCGAATGTTTTCAGACTATGCCCCAGGCCGCACCCCAGGGCGCACCGCCTGCACCACCGCCACCCAGTGTGGGCAGCAAATCTCCTCACAAGCCAGGCGGCAAGCCGATGACAGAGAGCAGGGAACAGCACCGCAATGCCATGAGGAAAGGTAAACCACAGCTTGGCACCCTCACAAGAGGCAGCCTGTCAAGTGTACATGTGTTTGTATCTTTAATTGCATTTCTCGTGTCCGCAGTTGCTGTAACAAAAAAGAGGCTAAGATTGCCGAGTCTACAAATGTAAGTAGTGTCACCTGATAACCGGGTCAAAAATAGTTGACAAAACGACCGTCCATTTATAACCGTGCTGCCCGGTCATAAAAGGGCAGCTAACCCATTTGTCGAAAAAATTGAGCAGAATTGTCAATCGGATCAGGTAAAAAAAGCTGTGCCTAACACACACGCAAGGGCTACATAAATAATCTAATTAAGACTGAAATAAAGATTCTCCGGTATCAGTCGAAGCTCAGTGAGAACTGAAATGGCCTTTCAACTTAAAACAAACAAGTTAATGTTGCATAGTAAAAATCTACTTTTCTTCTAGTTTTACCTAATGGTGACGGGGCAACTCACACCGACACATTGCCAGCACCACAAAGTATGTTTTAAAAATAATTCGCGTGGGAATCGGCCTTTCCTGGAATAATGACCCTTTGCATGCTTGCTAACAGGTGTGAAATGGCTAGAAATCATTTAAAAAGAAAAAAAAACACTAACTTTTGCTATTGCTGCGCTGCTAACTCGAGTTTTCATTTTTGTTGTATGAGGGTGAGGGAGCCGTGGGTGGGGGGGGGGGGGGGGGTGGCGGTTGTCACGAGCTTGGCTTATTTGAAGTTTACCGCAGAATTCATAAAACTAACATGCCTCGTTTGCTTTTACTTACGGTGTTGTAACTGGTTTGTTTTAAACGCGTGCATCAACTCTTTGTTCTTATCAATCTCAAATCGCTCGTCTTCGCGTCCATCAAAACGCTGATGCGGAAGTCACCGTGGCTTTGGCTTAATATCAACTCCAAACCCACTTCATTGTCATTCAAACACATACGAATATGCCAAGCCCCAACAACATTACAGCTTTATGAACCATATAAGTCACAGTGGCATTCATATTTTCTGACAAATTCCCTGAGCGTACCTTACACGGATTTTAGTCTTGAACCGCATTGGCACTTCTCTTGAGCTTCTCTTGTCTCATAATTATTTTTTCCCCTCTACGGCTGGCAAAGTGTCTCTGTTTCTTGTATTTATTCAAAGTTGTTTGAGTTATCACATAATGATTAACATCATTAATTCTGCAATATGAAATGCTTTTCACGGGAATGATTCAAAGCTTATGACCGATATGTTCGAAATATGATTTAGAAATTTTATATTTCATTAAAAAAAAAGACGACAGGTAAAACAGTTTGTGATGTTTTCGCAGAATCCAGTGCAGCACCACAAAAGGGTAACATGAATACAGAATTGTATATTTGATTTGAGGCTGTGTTATATGTGCAGACTTCGAGGAGAAGCTGCAGATGATGGGCTTCAACGTGGAGTCAGACAAGGAGCACAACCACAAGGCCACGTGCGACCTGACGCCGTACCGCGAGCGCGACAGGCGCGCGCGCGAGGAGGCAGCGACGGGTGCGGGCGTGGCGGCGCGGGACGCGACCCCGGCCAGAGGGAGGACGCCCTGTGTGACGGTCGAGGAGAGGCGCATCACCGAGGTCCGCTTTGATGACGAGCAGCGTGACAGTGTTGTCCGGTGAGTCCGCGCGATTTCCGTCTTTTTAGCATTACTCTGTGATCCTTTCAATTTTCTCCTGGGCTTTGAAATAGCTTCCAAATACATGCCTTGGCCAACAGTTTAATATTAAACTTGACCTTTAAGTTACTTAAGTCAAGATACTTATTGAATGGAATAATAAATGAAATAAACCGTTGTTTGCGTGACACTAGAAGCAAAAGCACACAGCCTGTCGTCACTTCTGCCGCGGTGTTCACCCCAAGCAAGCCAAGCACGGCTTATGCACAGCGCAACGCTGCCGGCAAGACGCCCAGCATCTACAGCCTGATCAAGAAGAACGCTGGCATTACGGGCGGCTTCAAGCCTGCGGGTACGGCTTCCGGCGTCACCGCTACTCCTGATGTGCTCAAGAGAAATCCTACTGGAAGGTATGTCCTGGCTTCTACAAGGTCCTGCCAGGCTTCTACAAGTACTTGCCAGGTTTCTACAAGGTCCTCTCAGGCTTCTACAAGGTCCTCCCAGGTTCACTGGCGTAGCTGTGACTGGTTATTTACAGTAGGACAGATTGTTCAAAAATGCTGATTTTAGACTTTCCTTTTCAATGACAGCCAGTCAAACTTTGCGAAATTTGGTTATTTTTTTGTGACGTGGATCTTGATTGAGTTTTTATTGTCTGCTTCAAGTTCTGAATATCTGATCCTCTTAGTCTGGAAGTGCTGCGCTCGTCTGAAGTTTATTTGAAATATCTACGTTTTTAGGAAGGACTCGTTCTCTGACGACAGTTTTGAGAGCGAGTGCCCGCCGGATACTGAGGAGGAGGAGGCGCTGGTGGGCGTCCGGAAGTCCGTCACATTCGGCGGCTCACAGGCGTCCGTCTACAGCGAGGTCAGCGAGACGACGAGCCAGCTCAGGTGCGTGGTCACACGGACGCCAACCCCCCCCCCCCCTCTCCCTCCCCGGTATCTCGAGGATTCATGTGCCGATGTTTGTGTTTGAATACACCCAATTTTCCCTCAGGGGACGTTTGTGGTTTGGTATTTTTATGCGGATTGTTCTGTAACCGGGTTGGGTGGATAACTTTGCCTGACAGTCAGATCTTAGGCTAATAATCAGCCGTTAATTGTGTTTTTTATTCCCCACAGGGAGGGAATATATGCGATCGACCGCGTGTCGGTTGGTCGGTCGGTCGGTCTGTCATCGAGAGCTTGTTAACACGATAACTTAAAAACTGCTGCAAGGATTTTAATGAAACTTGGTGTGTAGCTTCTATGGGAACAAACACAGATCGGTATTGTAAATGGGCGAGGTTCGTCCAAGGAAAATGGACCAGCTGGACTTAGAAAATTTCAGCTCTTGATTGACTGTTTATGGCCGTGTTTAACTGATGGGGGGTCTGTGGGGAATGTGTGGGCTGCGCACATTGCTCTAGTTGATGTATTGTGATGCGCGGAGCAGGTGTAAGGTGTTGTACGCTTTTGTGATTGTAGCGAGTCGCAAACAGACACGCAGAGTGAGACGTACAGCGAGACGGAAGACACGGGTGCCCGCAATACAGAGGACTACAGCAGTGACGAGGTGAGCAAACACGCCCTGCACGGGTGCGTGTCCCCTCCCGGACCATGTCCCCTCCCCGAGCCTGATACGCCCCTATCCCCGAGAAGACACGGGTGCCCGCAATACAGAGGACTACAGCAGTGACGAGGTGAGCAATGCCCGCCCTGCACGGGTGCGTGTCCCCCCCCCCTCCCCAGACCATGTCCCCTCCCCGAGCCTGCTACGCCCCTATCCCCCGAGAAGACACGGGTGCTGAATACAGAGGACTACAGCAGTGACGAGGTGAGCAAAGCCCGCCCTGCACGGGTGCGTGTCCCCTCCCGGACCATGTCCCCTCATCGAGCCTGATACGCCCCTATCCCCCGAGAAGACACGGGTGCTGAATACAGAGGACTACAGCAGTGACGAGGTGAGCAAAGCCCGCCCTGCACGGGTGCGTGTCCCCTCCCGGACCATGTCCCCTCCCCGAGCCTGATACGCCCCTATCCCCCGAGAAGACACGGGTGCTGAATACAGAGGACTACAGCAGTGACGAGGTGAGCAAAGCCCGCCCTGCACGGGTGCGTGTCCCCTCCCGGACCATGTCCCCTCCCCGAGCCTGATACGCCCCTATCCCCCGAGAAGACACGGGTGCTGAATACAGAGGACTACAGCAGTGACGAGGTGAGCAAAGCCCGCCCTGCACGGGTGCGTGTCCCCTCCCGGACCATGTCCCCTCCCCGAGCCTGATACGCCCCTATCCCCGAGAAGACACGGGTGCTGAATACAGAGGACTACAGCAGTGACGAGGTGAGCAAAGCCCGCCCTGCACGGGTGCGTGTCCCCTCCCAGACCATGTCCCCTCCCCGAGCATGTTACATGTTACGAGAAGTCACATGTGCTCGCAAGGCCACATGCCTGAGTGCATTTCCACTCCCCGAGCCCTCCGCGCTGCACTTTCCACTGATTACGTCATCTGTACTTTTTCCAGGAGAGTTACGATTCAGAAGAAGAGGAGGGCAATGTGAGCGAGCTTCTGGACGAAGCCTTGTCTGACGGCGACAGTGAGACACAGCCCGCTGCCCGGGCACCCGAGCCGGCGCCCGTTGCTAGGCGCAGCAAGTACGCCGACCCGGCAGCCAGGCCACCCCGGGTATGTCACCCCAAACGTTATAACTGTAAAATAACACAACCAAATCACGCAAAGGATACACTAGTCGACCATTACCGGACCAAGTTTTATATCTGACCCTGCCGTTGGTTGTTTATTTTTCCCCTGTTGCCTAGCATTGGACTGTCCTTCCGTTGTTCATTATTACGTTGTATAACGAATGATTGCTAAGCATATAGGTTTTAACTATTTATTCTCCTACGATTGTCACAGCCCACGACGCTGCCACCGAAGGACTCGGACGTCGAGTCCAGCAGTGGCGGGGACTACTACAGCACGCGCGCCAACCGCAACAGTGCGCCCTCGCAGTCCGCCAAGCGCGTCAAATTCGCACCCGAGTACCCGTCCAGTACGAGTACCGCGGCTAGCAGTACTTATTCGAGTAGCGCCACGGAGAGTGAGAGCGAGGATAAGACCCCGGCCTACAGCATCGATATGTACCGCCGATCCAAGTATGTCTTCTTTTGTTTACCAGTCTCTAGTTGCACAAACTGCATATATATGCTGTGTTTTCACAATTCCGGGATTTCTGTTCTTAGTTCTGCTCTCCTGTATTTCGGGTTCTGGTGACAATGATCAGGCATTCAAATTTCTGTAAGGTCAATGAAGAGCGAAGCTTCTTCACAAGGTCTTGGGACAACTCGGCCCTTTGCTAACTCGGCCCCTACCAACTCGGCCCCTCGCGAAAGACGACTCGGTCCTTTTCTGGGTCGACTCGGCCCCTACTTGAAAGACGCCTCGGACCCTAACTATCGACTCGGCCCCTACTTAATTTTTTTTAATTTAATGATGAGTGAACTGTTTCCGCCGCATGAGTTAAACTTCAACGCTATAAAAAAAAAACGAGAATATGAAAACTTTTTACTTTATTTCCAACAACCAGTACCAATTCACTCTGTGCACTGTGCACACATTCTATTATTTGTTGGCGTGGGCGGAGGCCCGCTTTGCATGTCAAGCATGTATCCAACGACATCTCACAAAATTATTTTCAAACTACCCAGTTTTCGATGTGATAAATCTGTTCCTCAATGATCAATGTCGGTGTTTCCTCTTACTCTTCCACTTAAACTGTTTGACGTGGTTAGAACATGTAAGGTTTTTATACCCGACCCAGCGAAAAAGTATTAGCCAGTTAAAAGAAATAACTTGATTAACTCCGGTGAAAAGCTCCGAGATTACACATGATTGGCGGATCATTGGGCGATTGAAATCGGGAAAGCACTCAGCAATGGCATTTAAGGAAATCGCGAAGCTTCCTCATTTATAGTGCAATTAACCATCTATATAACTGCAATTACAGCACAACATTGAAAACGTCATAAAAAATTACCAACCGCAAATTGCAATAAATTCCTGCTGTCATAACAATATGTATTGCATTTTAAAAGAAATTTCTAAAGCCTTTCATGTCCCTTTTTAGAATAATAAAATAAAATAATTAAACACTTCCATGCCCCTCCAATTGAAATTGGAATTGCATTTCAAAAGAAAATTCAACAGCCTTTTATCACTCTTTCTTTTTAAACCGAGTTGGCAGTGAGGGTCCGAGTCGTCTTTCGGTAGGGGCCGAGTCGTCCCAATAATAAGGGGCCGAGTCGTCCAAAAAGGGCCGAGTTGGTAAGGGGCCGAGTTAGCGAAGGGCCGAGATGTCCAAACCCCCTTCACAAAGCTCCAACATTTCAGATGTACCGCGTCGTAAGTGTATACGACACCAGGTATCTGTGATCGTACTTGATGGTTTCTTTTGGCCGTGTGTTTCTCGAGGAACGCTGCATATTTAAAACCTGCGGTAAACGTCATTAATAGTGTTTTCCTCCCCACCCCCAGGAGTAAGATCAATGCACCGGTGCCAAAGATGACCATAGTGCGCCACAGCGACGCACACCGGAAGGAGATGCAGGAGAAGCAGGACCCCCTCCCCTACACCCCCACCAAGTCTGCCAAGGAACGACTTCAGGTACTAGCAACCACTTTTCCTTCATCGCAGTCACTAAATTTGCGGGTTAATTTTAAGGTGATGGATGATTCTGTTTTTTTTTTTTTCGTTTTTAACGTAAATGACTGCGACTTAAACAAAGGGTAGAACTGGCAGTGTGTCGTCAGAATAACTTAGCCTCTCCAAGGCAAGTTTTGTGGCCTGAATGTCTTTTTTGTTGCAGTAGAAGCTGGGTCTTTCTCAGTGTGACTAGGTATGGAGCGCATGTTGTCACTCGAAACAGTGTCCGCATAATACAGAAAGACGATGTATTTAATAAATTATATAAGGGAAGTGTGGTTGAGAAGAGTGTATATCACGATGACCATTATGACAACAGGAACTGCAGGACGCCGTGACGCAGGAGAACAACGTCATCATGCAGACGAGCAACGCGCTCAACCTCTGCTGCGGCACCAACTCCACCTTCGCCGGCTCGCAGGAGGCCGTCGAGTGCCACAAGCTCCTGCTTATCGCCTGTGAGTAGACTTATAGCCTGTCATTTGTGAGTACACGTCAGCTAATAGCCCGTCATTTGTGAGTACATGTAATACCCCGACATTTGCAGTGTTGCCACATCATCCTTTTTTAAAAGGATTATCCTTTTTTTTGAAAAAGCCCGATTTTATCCTTTTTTTATCCTTAAATACTTTTTTTAATACTTTTTTAAAATTTTCATCCTTTTTTTTTTTATACTTTTTTTCGCTTTTCATCCTTTTTTTTTTATTTTGGTAGTTTTTTTCGTTCAATTATATCATTTTTTCCTAATTAGTTATATGTTTTTTTTCTGCTATAATTTTTTCTCACCCTAGTCATGATTAGGCCATAATATCAACCGCTCTTACACTGTATATGTATGTAATTTCCAACTTTTTTGCAGCGTCTATTGTTAAAATCAATACATCTGTAGAGAAAGGGTATTTTTTTCATGGAATTGAAACATATATTCTGTAAACGTATTCAATGTCTTATCACACTGTAAAATATCCAGTATTCTGAATAATGATGAGTAGTAGTTATTAGCCCAGCTTACGTTACACGTAAGCTGGGGTATTCCTATCGGTTTGCGGATGGCGTCCGTTAGTTAGTTAGTTAGTTGTTTATGTAGTAAACTTTGTTTCAAAATGCATCTCCTCCTACAATTTTGATCCGATGTCATGTATTTTTGGTGTGAGGCATCGCTAAGGGATCGTGCATACGGCTTGTGCTTTTCTACTCAATCCGATTATTTTTGAATTTTTGGCGAATTTGTTAAGAAAAAAATTTAAAATGTATCTCCTCCTACATTTTTGACCCTAGTCACTTATTTTTGATGTGAGGCACCCCTAAAGAGTCGTGCATACGGCTTGTGCTTTTTTAGTCGATCGGACAATTTTTGTATTTTTGGGGAATTTTTTAAGCAAAAATCTCGAAAATAATTCCAAATGCATCTACTCCTACAATTTTGATCCGATGTCATTTATTTCACGATATATCAGGCACCCCTAAAGGGTCATACATACGGCTTGTGCCTTCTTAGTCGATCGGGTGATTTTTGAATTTTTGGGGAATTTTTGAAGAAAAAATTAAAAATGTATGTCCTCCTACATTTTTTACCCAAAGTCATTTATTTTTGGTGTGAAGCACCCCTAAGGGGTCGTGCATACGGCTTGTGCTTTTTGAGTCGATCGGATGATTTTTTAAATTTTTTGGGGAATTTTTTAAGCAAAAATCTCGAAAATAATTCAAAATGCATCTACTCCTACAATTTTGAGTCGATGTCATTTTTTTTTGGTGTGAGGCATCCCTAAGTGGTCATGTATACGTCGTGTGGTTTTTTTAAGTCCATTGGGTGGTTTTTGAATTTTTTGGGAAAAAAAAAAATAAAATGTATCTCTTCCTACATTTTTGATCCGATGTCATTTATTTCTGGTATGAGGCACCTCTAAGGGGTGGTGCGTACGGCTTGTGCTTTTTAGGGAGTTTTTGAAGAAAAAATTTCAAAATGCATTTCCCCCTACAGTTTTGAACGGGTTTCGTTTTTTTTCTTTTGATATGAGGCGTCTCCCTAAGGGGTTGAGCATACGGCTTGCACTTTTTAGTCGATCCGACAATTTTTGTATTTTTAGGGAATTTTTGAAGAAAAACTTCAAAATGCATTTCCTCCTACAGTTTTTATCCGATGATATTTATTTTTTGTATGAGGCACCCTTCGGTGGGTCGGGCATACGGTTTGTGCTATTTGACTCAACTTGGAAATTTTTTATTTTGGGGGGAATTTTTGATGAAACTACCTCAAAGTGTATCTTCTCCTACAGTTTTGATAAGAAATCATTTATTTTGGGGTTGATGCATGCTTAGGGTGTCGTGAATACGGCCTGTGCTTTTTGAGTCGATCAAGGAATTTTTGAAGAAAAAATTCAAACTGCATTTCCTCCTGTGGTTTTTATCAGATTTCATTTATTTTTAATATGAGCCGTTTCTAGGGGGTCATGCATACGGCTTGTACTTTTTGAGAGAATTGGAAAACTTGAATTTTTTTTCGGAATTTTTGAAAAAAAAATTAAATGAATCTCCTCCTACAGCGCGTAAACACAAGTTAAATGAACTTGCGCAGTGGTCAGATTTAACAACCGGACATCGACGCAAGTTACATAAACGTGCGCAGTAGTCCAAGATAAGCACTGTGCATTGATGCAAGTTAAATAGACATGCGCATTGAACCGAAATTTGAACCGCGCATCGACGGAAGACAAATAAACATGCGAACTGGCCAAAAATAAGCACCGCGCATCAACGCAAGTTAAATAAACATGCGCAATGGTCCGAAATTCGAACTGCTCATCAACGCAAGTTGAATAAACATGCAAACTGGTCCGAAATGCGAACCGCACATCGACAAAAGGTAAATAAGCATGAGTGCTGGTCGGAATTGCGAACCGCGCATCAACGCAAGTGAAATAAACATGTGCACAGTTCCAAAATGAGAGCCGAGCATCAACGCAAATTAAATAAACATGCGCACTTGTCTGAATAAGAACCGCGCATCGAGACATAAATATGCGCGCTGATCCGAAATGCAAGCGTTGTTCGAAGGTATCTATGGCAGACTATCCAGTCTACCAGAAATACAAAAAAATTTTCCCATTTTTCTGGGAAACAAATCTTTGTATGCATTTATCGGTCTGTGTTCTGGTCCGGTGCTAAATTAATTATTGAGCTAGCTCTTTGCCGTCTCATCTTTTGAAGCCCAATTTCTGGAAAATTCCCTTGCTCATGCACGCTGGAATTGGTCTTATTTCTTTTCGTAAGCTGGGACTCTGTCCTTGGGCAAACTTGTTATTTCTTGAATGATTTTCAATAACTTCATTCTGTAAGTTTGAGTTGCATGTCCCTAGGGACCATCGATAAAGTACGTACGCACCTTTTTTTAGACCAGCCGACCATGTGGGCTGGTCTTATCACATCAATAGAGGGGTATCCGTCGTCTGTATGTACGTATGTATGTGTGTAAACTTTTACTTAAATTGAAATACTTCTTCTCCCTCAGTTTTGATCGGATTCCTCTCAAATGTTAAACGAATGTTCTCCAGGTAGGCCTCTCTTTAAAAAAATTTTTTTTGGCGATCCGCCAAAAATTGGCTAAATGGGGGGGGGGGGCATTTAAAATTTTTCGGTTGCCAATTTTCAACATGGTTCTTTTCACACAATTTTGATCGGATTCCTTTCCAATTTTGAACATTTATTCTCTAGGTAGGCCTGTCTTGAAAAATTACTTTTTTTGGCGATCCGCTAAACTTGGCTAAATGGGGGCATTTAAAAATATTTAATACCAATTTTCAAAACTCTTCTTTTGGAACAATTTGACCGGATTCCTTTAAAAATTTTTGAAGTACAATCAGATATGCAAATATTTTTTAATCGCTGTGAAAACGAGCATTATAAATTGAGGGTTCGCATTGGCGGGGTCTTTGTCCACTTTTTGGGCATTTTTTACGAAATGACTCACATTTTCGGAACCCACCGAGTTTTTCTGGACCTGAGTCACACTTTCCCTTTTTGACTCACTTTCCTGAGAACCCAGCGCGAACCTTGAAATTACAAAAAAAACGATACAATATGATTAACATTAATGTTTTCTCGATCTTCTACAAAATATGAATTATCCTTTTTTCATACTTTTTTTCTCAAATTTATCATTTTTTATCCTTTTTTTATCCTTTTTTTTTCTTGACGACTCCGTGGCAACACTGCATTTGTGAGTATATGTCATCTAATACCCGACATTTGTGAGTAGATGTAATACCCCGACATTTGTGAGTACATGTCATCTAATACCCCGACATTTGTGAGTACATGTCATCTAATACCCCGACATTTGTGAGTACATGTCAGCTCATTGCCTGTGCCTCTTCATATTCCGGATGTTATTTTCTTCCCACAATCGTTGCCAGTGGCCAGCAGACGCTGTGAATTGTAGCTGTAAATTTTGAATGCAAAACACTCCGTTGACAGCACAGTTGAGGTCGTTTTAACTTGGTTTCGTAGATTTTTATTGGTTCTATTATCACATGAAGAGTGCTGGTGTGTGACGCTGTTGACAGGCAAGAAGCGTGAGGCGTACATCTCGGAGATGCACAAGCTACGCCAGGGCAGGGCGGAGTTACATGTGGGCCCTCAGGGCTCGCTCACCATCAGCGACATCAGGCTGCCACTCAAGCAGGACTTCATGCACCGCATGGGCGGTCACCAGGGTAACGTGAAATTCTATATGCTAAAATAAGCCACGTGAATTCTACACTGAATAATAAAAGTTTATAAATTGGTGCCGAACCGTCCAAGGGCCGAAGGGCCGAATCGTCCAAGTTGGTGCCGAATCGTCTTTCACAAAGGGCCGAATCGGTAGGGCCGAATCGGTAAAGGGCCGAATCGTCCATAGACCCCCCAACCTCCTCTCCCCCCACCCCTCCCCACACACCCTCCAGGGACGCTAATCAGTCTATTACTGTGTCCTGTCGTCTTTAAAAAATCTAATCTCCACCTTTTTTTTATACATATATTTTGTTTTGTTTTGTTTATTTTATATAGCCTATATATCAATATTTATATTCATTTATATCAAATTGCATTAGCTTAAATACATGCTTGATGACTTACTGCGTCAACATTTATTAGTCTTAGTAAATTTTTAAGAGCAACGCGTTGAAGTATGACGTTTTATGCCCCCCATTGTTTGCTTACAATACACGTTTTCTTGCGGCAGATTTCTCCTCGTACTACTTCCTGTTACTTGTGCGTCACGGTGATCACGTGGTCTTCACCCAAATGAAGGGAACGCACGATGAAATGGTGAAAGGAACCCTGGACGTGTTGTCGAAGGGAACGCTCGACATCCCGAATATGATCAAGTTCAACGATATTAGCCAAGATTTCAGGCTGGAACTTGAAGTCTATGGAATGGTACGTTCGCTCTCCACTCAGCTATGTAATAGCAATACAGTTTCAGTGCTATAGTTAAAAATATTTTCAACTACTCAGTCAATATTGAGGACAATCTTATATTCTTCGTGTTGAAATACAGTTTCCTTTAAGTAAGTCAGAGGACAGTATTTAGGGTTGATTATTAAGTTGACTCAAGGTTACTGAATTCAGTATGAACCCCTGCTCTTTGTCTTCGTCCAGTCCGTCATTCGGGAAGATCCGTCAGCCAAGAGCAGCAAGAAAAAGAAAGGCTTGACGCCGAAGAAGCTACTGAAGGGCGGTCGGGGAGGGCTGGCGGCGAGCCCTGGCGGACCGACGGCCGTCCGCAGCACCAACTTCGTGCTCGTCGGGCACATGATCCTGGACGCGCGGGCGCTCAACAAGACGCACTTCACGCTAGATGGCGTGCCCTACCTGTCACCTTTACACGGCACCGTGCACCTGAGACTCCGCTGTGTCATCGAGAACACGGTCGAGGAACGGGGATTCTTGGTGAGTTCCGCATGCAATCAAATTCCACAGACACTTATTAATCTGAAACATCGTTTGTTTCAAAATTGCAAGCGTATCAGAGAATATATGATCTTCAGGTATGTTTTTTATTTTGATTTTTATTTATGTATTTATTTATTTTTGATGTTTTGCAGACGATGTTCGAGGACGTGTCTGGCTTTGGAGCGTGGCACAGGCGCTGGTTCGTGCTTAAAAACTCACATCTCAGCTACTGGAAGTATCCCGACGACGAGCGCTCCAAGGTACAGTAATAATAATAATAATAATAATAATAATAATAATAATAATAATAATAATAATAATAAAAGATGAAAATCTCCAGATTATACCTTGCAATAACATTTCAACTAGACTGAAAAAAAGGAAATCGGTTACTGTTACAATGTGTCACTGCCGCATGAGATATGAGGTCACAGGTTTTCTGGGATGTTGTAGGAGCCAATGGGTTACATGGAACTGAAGCAGGTGGTTACCGACCAGGTGGGGCTGATACCACGTGACATCTGCGCCCGCCCAAACACATTCGAGCTGATCACGGTGCGGCGTCAGACCCGCGGCGAACACGACACACTGACGTCACGCTGCTACAACACCATGACGACCACTAAGTAAGCCACACTGCCTTTCCTCTACCCGCTGCTGGACCCTCCCCCCTCCCCCCACCCCCCCCCCCCCGACTGCCCTTAGAAATAAGAATTTTAAGGCATTTTGGCCACTTTTGGAAAAATGAAAACAGCAGTCGTGTGATACACGGAAGGAATTTTTTACCAGAAATCACTCAGCCGCACTTATGATTTCACGGTAAAACCAACACTCGTTAGTGCTTCCGTATATCGCACTTTTCTTATTTTACACGAGACGAGTAAATAAAGAAATAATAACATTTACTTAAACGGACAGTATGCAGTTTACACTTGTGAAGTTAACCACTGCTGTTGTTTGACCACACAGGCATTGGCTATCAGCAGACACAAAGGAAGAGCGCATGCTGTGGTGTAACCGTCTCAACGAGGCGCTTGTCAACATACGCACGTGGCACGCCGACGCGCTCCGGCCAATCAAACAGAAGGACTTTGTACAGCCCTACAACCCGTACCCGAGCAAGAGCGACCAGCGCTCGTGCGTCATCCCCTTCAACCCACACGATCAGCAGAGCGCCGTGTAGCGCACCGCCAAGCAGGGCGAGAGTAACATTACAGGGTCCGTCAGCCGAGGAGAAACCGATATAGTTTATAGTGGATTTTCATTGTCTTTTTCTTTCACTGAGCTGTGGAACTTGTTACATCCACAATCCGTTAGTTGATAAAGAAGCCCTATTAACTTAGTCTCGCTGAACTAATAAATAAATGTTTGCGTGGCCTGTCGTTTGGAGCAAGATTTTGGGGCGGGTGCACATATTAAAGCCTGTAAAAGAGTATCAAAAAATTGTTTGTTTTTTTTTTAATGAAATTTCAAGTTGTCCACAGCTCAGGCCAGGCAGCGTTATAACTTTCAAATCCATTTTTGTGCCCGCCCTCCGTAAACCCTCCCCCCCTCCCCAGGGCCATATTAATATGTATGCTATAGTATTATACGTCTTTCATTAAGTAGCCTAGCTGACCGCTTCATAGTATCACGCATAGCTTTCATGAACCCTGACGGCGGTGTGTCGTTGTATCGCGTTGTATTTTCCACGGGTGTGTATCGGTGAGAGATTGTGCAAACTTAGTCTGTGATGTATTGTTTTAGTGCGTGTGTCATGGGATCCGTTCACCATATATTAAAGACTTAGGGCGGAGGGTTGGGGTGACGTCTGTTTGTGACGAGACTTCACTTTTATTGAATCGTCAAGTGGCTCCAGTGAATTTTACTTTTTGAAGTTTTACACACCCCCAAAAAATTATTTGAAGCGTCACCAGACAAGTTCTCTCCCCCCTCCCCCCTCCCCCACCCCCGCCCCGGTATTTATATGCTAAAATGGAAGAGTCCCTTAATCCTTGTAATTTATATGAATTTGCTGTACGTAATCATAGCAGTAGAGTTATTTAAGTGAACGAATGACTAGAAGAATCGTGTAGACTTTAGATTGTGAAGGCGTACTGTTCAATCGATGAGGTGGCTGTTCCGAAAATTACCTTCACACAGAGGCGACTGTGGTAAAATTTATTAGCTCTGATGTTCGGTAGTTTCATTTTTTAACCTTCTGAACTTTAGGCAGTGCTAGATGGCAGCGATATGGTGGGTTAGAAATAGACTGCTGTTGCAGTCTTCACCCGCTGGGGGAAGGGGCCGGGGAGGGGGGGGGGGGGGAGGGTAGTTTCTGGAACAGCCGTTGATATAATTACGAGGACGGTTGATTGTTAATGAATTGTAATGTACAGACATGTGTTGGCATTTCACTCGCAACTTGTAAGAAAGTTCAAACTGCATTTATGGTGTATATAATGTTATAAAAATCGCAGTGCTGTATGTGCCGTTTCGGTTAGAGCGTTTAAATACTCGATGATCAGCAAGGTGGTCGACATCAAACACAGGTCGTATTTTATTCTCGCGTCTTGGGAAAAAAAAATAAAATGTGCAAATTAGATGCACAAACGACCAAATATGCCTGAGAATGTTTCTTAAAAAGAACACAATAAAATGGTTATCAAAGTTCTGAGAAAGTCAAAACCACAGTATAACCACCGCAGAATAAACCTGTAAATCAGTTTTTCAGACAAATGCACTGCGTTTTCCGATTTATCTATATTTTACTCTGTGCTACTATAAGTTTGAAGTTAAAAATAAGTATCTTCACGGAAATATATGATTGTTTTTCAGGGCAAAAACCACGAGGTTTCTTGGCCATAGTTATGTGCTTTGGTCACCATGTTTCTCCGCGTAGCGCTAATGCACGACGTGAAAAGTCTGATCAAAACATGCTCGTTGTTGTTTTTGAAGTACAAAAGAAATACGAAAACAACGTCTG
Organism: Protula sp. h YS-2021; assembly: GCA_949752745.1. NCBI lineage: Eukaryota > Metazoa > Annelida > Polychaeta > Sabellida > Serpulidae > Protula > Protula sp. h YS-2021. The sequence goes on along the minus strand of OX457027.1, from coordinate 84,302,539 downwards.
ACATAAAATCTAATATCTGTTGCTTCTTATAAATACATATTTGTGTAAAATCTTTAAGAATGCATGACATGTTATTTTGTAAAGACATGGGAACTCTTATTCCGGGAGAAGCGATAGGGAAGATTTGATTATTTAGTTTCCGAGAAAGTCGAGAATAAAATGGTTATCAAAAAACCTAAAATAGTTCCAAGCATTCTCGGAGAACAAATACGCAGAATAAAATGCAGTCACAATCAAGTGGTGTGTTCCTACAGTGATGGAAGTACTTACTATATTATTATGGGTTACATTCTTATAATTGCTTTGTTGTTGTTGTTTTTTTTTTTTTGTCTTTTTTGGCTTCTTTGCTATTTCTTTGTGTAACACAAGGACGTCAGGGATGGCTGCGAAAGAAGAAATTATTTGTTTGTTTTTTTTTCCCCCAGGTTTGAAGTACCAAAAATATATCAAGAAAGTGAAACGTTGCGTGTTGGTCGGTAAAATAACCAGGGACATAAAATGGCGATGTTACGGCTATCTTCGAATTGACCTTAAAAGCACGAGAAAATGCAATTCGAAATCGAATTCCGTGGAAGCATTGTATTACGGATGACGACAGTACTTGCTTGTTGATGTCTGTTCAATATGCTCAGCAGAAAAAAAAATAACTGAAATTCTCAGTTACTTTCGGAAGCAGTTCATTCATTAGCTCGGACCAGGAACATTGCCGGTTACTAAATGCTTCATAGTGCACTAAATAAATGCAAGTCAAATACGTTAAGCCATCAGAACATGTAAGGTTAACCCCTACAAGAGCAAGTCGTAGTCACAGCTCATGGGTGGAGAGCTGGACCGGTAATCGCAGGTTGCCTGTATTAATCCGGTGGGATTTCATCTGCGCTCCGACGTCTCTCGTCTATCCCCGAATTCAATATTGGCGACCATTACTATTTGGCTCACACTTTCTGTTAAAAAATAAACCTTGTAATTGTTTTTTTTTTCTTTTACTGTAAGATACTAGTGTTAGCGCCGAAACGCTCTGGTATTAGAGCGGTTTAGGAAAGCTAACCACCCAATGGCAGTGATTGGGATAAATTTTCCCAAATGCATCCTTGCTGCATCGAGAATTTTGCTTGGGGAAAGAAACGTGTGGTCGTGTGACTTCCGTAAGTGCACACGAACTTTTGCAACTTCTCTTCGCGCACATAAAATGTCTGTGAGGCATCCGTAAAGGGTATCCCGACACATTGTCCTTTGTACTCAGGCCATCACTCCTACAAAAGTGTATGAGTTAATGTGTTTTTAGGCCTTTTGAAGTTAGGATGAGGGGATGCATCGAAAATTTGGTCGATGCAGCATTGCTGCAAACACGATTTTGCTTATCCAAATCACTGCAATGGGGTGAAAAAGATGAATGTACATAAAGAGTTAGCCCGTCACACCGGACCTCTGTCTTCCGGTGGGCTCCCTGTTGCTACCATTCATAAATTAAACCTGCATTTGAAATTTGCCTAATTTGTGTAATACTAAATGATCGCGGAATAATGGAAATGTAACTTTTCCTGAAAATATTCGCTTTGAATATAAAAAGAATTCACTTGTTTTCATATATTTTATTATTAAACCATGCTTATATTTATATAACAGATACTATACAAATAAAATGACGTAACAACGTAAGCAATGTCTTGTTTTCAAAGTCACAAGCGACTAGAGTTACACGGTGTTTGCCTGATATAGCAACAATGACAAAACAAGCAAGACTTATTCACCAGACCAGCTATAATTTAAAATGGAAAGTGACTGCGACTAAAATACAGCCCCCCCCCCCCCAAAAAAAAAAACACGATGTGAAAACGCAGAAATTTAAAGATACATAAACATAACTTCAATGCATTAGAACAATGCCACGTGATTTTCCATTTGTCGAAAACGGCACAAGTGCGACTCCAAAAATAATCGCGACAGCAGAATTTGGCCACAAGAATCGACTGGGGAATCCATTAAACTGAAAACGAGGGGAAGCGGGTAGTCCAGGGGTATAGTCACTCGCTCCGTCAGTTCGCAGTCCAAACGAAGCTGTATTTTAAGATCCTCTACAGCTCTCTTTCAAATAAAGGAAAGCAACAACAAACTAGAGGAGTGTGCATAGTCCACATATTCCCCACAGGCCTCCCATCAGTTAAACACGGCCATCACTGTAAACCTTAGTCAACCAGTTGGTGCATTTTCCTTGCACGAACCTGGCCCAATTACAGTACCAATCTGTGTTTGTTCCCATAGAAGCTACATACCAGGTTTCATTAAAATCCTTGCAGCAGTTTTTAAGTTATCGTGTTAACAAGCTGTTGATGACAGACCGACATACGGTCGATCACATATATTTCCCACATCCTGTGGGGAATAAATAAACAAACTTTTTCTAATGCCTTATTCACCAACTCAGCAGCCATTCCGATAACGAACGCTCCATCAATAACTACTGGAAGACTTTTACCGTATTACCATATATTACCACACAGTATTACCATGGACTGTTCGACCCAGAATCGATGCGAAAGTGACATTTGTGCAAACAGTGACAACAGAAAGGAAATTGGGCCGTGCAGCAGTTTGGGAAGTGGGACGGAGGTATTTTCTAAGGAAGAAACGCAACCGTAAATTTCAACCTCAGCCACCGCAATTTTACAACACCAAGAACCACTCAGTGATAGACACTTTATTCACAGAAATACACACAATAATCAAGTCAACAACCATACGACATACTACACTTGCAGGAACACATGATAAGGAAGAATGCTAAAAGCTCCACCCCTCCACCCGACTCTTGAGCCAAAACAACGCGTAAAAATCCATCCTAACAAATAAAATTTTCTGTACATTGCCTTTTTTGGGGGGTATTTGCACCATGTACCCTTATAATGCTTGTATTTATGAACACTCGTACCACAACGAACTCGAGACCATCATAAGCGCTAAGGAAAGCAAAATGACTTCCTGTGGTAAGTTGTTGACTTCAGACTTTACCACAATACTCAAACGTCACAACCTAACCGCTCTAAACTGAAATGTTAAATGAGAATCAAACTGAAGTATTAAATGGTTTCAAGCATAAAAAATATTAGTTATTGTTTCGAATACAAGTTTTAACATAGCTCAAGTGATTGCTAAGGTCAATTCCTTTCACGAGAAATTCACCAAAACAAAATCAAGTTTTTAATACGGACAAGCTCCTGCATGTGCCGAGTGCACTGCACATTCCGTAACTGGTAAATTCCAATGTCATAGACTCACTCTTCGTCGTAAGCCCCCTTCCAATTCCACGGTATGCATATCTTACCTCCTGACATGACCGAGTAAAAACGTGTGATTTTAAGCTCGCAGTCTCGTAGCGACAGGCCAACATTGCGAGGGTTTTTAAGCTTCTTTAAGCAGTGAATTAACTGGGCGTCCGTGATGGAGGGGTCCCACTCGACTTCCGCCAAACACAGAATTTCTTTGCACTGACTCACCAGCTCTTGAATCGTTCTTTCGTTTCTAAAATAAAGAGAGAGAAAAAAAAAGAACGACCGCGGATATTTTGCTCTGTCTTAAAAATAACACCAAGCTAACACTAAAAGGCTTGAAGTGAATCTAAATTATGCAAATCTTTGTCCTAAAAATCACATGAAAGAGTTTGAGGCGAAAGAGTTTAAAGAAAAAAAAAAAACACGTTGCTGTACAGAGAAAAGAAAGTCTTACTGTAGGAAGGTTGTCTTGAGGTTCCTGGCTCTCGGCACGTTATCATTGAGGAAATCGACGAGGTGGTACGCCGGGCAGAACGACGGCACGACCACCTGGCCGCGACTGTTCAGCTCTATCGGGCCGACCGCGCTGCCAACCAAACAATCAATCACACACCCAGTCAATCAATCAGCCAGGTGGTCCGCCGAGCAGAACGACACGACCACCTGGCCGCGACTGTTCAGCTCTATCGGGCCGACCGCGCTGCCAACCAAACAATCAATCACACACCCAGTCAATCAATCAGCCAGGTGGTCCGCCGAGCAGAACGACACGACCACCTGGCCGCGACTGTTCAGCTCTATCGGGCCGACCGCGCTGCCAAACATTCAATCACACAGTCAATCAATCAGCCGGGTGGTACGCCGGGCAGAATGACGGCACGACCACCTGGCCGCGACTGTTCAGCTCTATCGGGCCGACTGCGCTGTCAACCAAACAATCAATCACACAGTCAATCAATCAGCCAGATTGTAGGCCGGGCAGAACGACTGTTCAGCTCTATCGGGCCGACCGCTCTGTAAACCAAACAATCAATCACACACCCAGTCAATCAATCAGCCAGGTGGCCCGCTGAACAGAACGACTCCATCACCTGCCCGCGACTGTTCAGTTCTATTGGGCCCACGGCACTGCCAACAAAACAACCCATCAATCTAGCACACAACCAATCAACCAACCAACGAATTAATCAGTCAGCTAGGTCGCAGGCCGCGCCGAACGACAGGACCACCTACTCGCGACTGTTCAGCTGTATTGGGCCAATCGCTCTCGAAACCAAACAACCAACCAATCAACAAGATGGTAAGCCGGGCAGTCCCACCGCGCTGCCATGCAAGCAATTAATCAGTCAGCAAATCCACCAATGAATCAACCAAAAAGCCAAACATCCACTCAATCAGTCAACCAGCACGTTTTGCCATTTTTTGTCATTTATATGAAATTTCATTAACAACTGGGTTCACTTAACATTTTCAGAATGCTATTTGAAAACAAGGATGGTAATTTCATGCCCTGACAAAATTTACGAAATTGTTTTGAAGCGTTGGTATTTGAAGTCTCAATATCTGTAATTTGGTAATTTTGAAGTACTTCAGTTTTAACTTCTTACACTTTGACAATTTTGGCAGATAAATGCCCTTTGACTTCAGGCGATGCAATATTCAAAGGTAGTAGTCGATTAGTAACGGCCCGAAAAAGGAATTGTGGCCCCTAAAAAGTGGGCAATCACCTCACTAAAATCAAGTCGACATCACTCAGGTTGTAGTAGAGGCCACAATTACTGCTGTCAATCAAATGCCCCTCCAGCGCTTTGATGAGAGTCTGCAACTGCTCCAGGTAGCTGTTCGCCAACACCACTGGTTCCCGGGCACGCACAATGTTTGCGCTCCGCAGCAAATGCGACAGCTGGTTCTCGTAGCCGCGCAGCTTTTTCAGCACCGGTGCATGCTGGGATGCCGTGGTGAGCACCTGCACACAACGCAAACCATTAAATGACGCACTCCTTGAGCGGAATCAAGTCAAAATAGCAGCGTTACCTTTCATTTGCTTCCCCTGTATCTTAACAAGTCTGTAGCCAATACCTGAAGTCAAATTTAAGCATTTTCAAGCATATTTCGCGTTGAAATTCAAGAATTTTCATGCATATTTTGAAATTAAACTTAAGCTTTTTCCATTTGCTTTGAGTAAGAATTTTGGTAAATTCCAACCCCCCCCCCCCCGGAAAAAAAAATCGAAGCTACAAATTTTGCTTTCAAGTTAAACGTTTTAAAGGTGTCCGTGTGGGCATACAGGAATAAATGACAAAACAGATGAAAACTATATCACTCCGTTTCACGGGTGATAAAAGTTGTTCTTCCAACTTAATATCAATCTGGACAGACGGATGATTTCGATGGTGGCTGCCGAGAATTCCACAGCAGCACGGATTTAGTCGAACCTCAGGACTGCCAGCTTGGTTTGCCCGCGGTTTTGTTTTGGAGCAATTATGCGACCAATAATTATTTTGTGATAACTTCCTGTTAGTTCAGGGCCAGCGTCGCATTAGGTTGTAACTCGGTATCCAACCTTTAGATGGCATGAAATTCAAGGCTTTATTAAGTAAATATTTGAATCCTTCGATTAATTTTCTGCGTTCGAGTTGGCGGAGAGCTCTCAACTTTCTGATTCCATCTGAAATTTTTGTATATTTTACTCTATGTTCACTGCCAGCACGAACCGGACATTTTGTAATTGACTGGCCAAAAAGAAACAGGAAATGAATATGAAGTAACATCTCTAATTTTGGGTGAATTCTAGTCATCTTGTTGATAATTTACAATTAGGTACAATCATAACAAATAATTATAAGTAATTATAACTCTAACTGTAACTTTGATGATGTATGATAAATATCTGGAGTGGTATTCTGCTCTGTCCTTATTTTTAAGGATGTCCTTATTTTTAAAAATAAGGATAAAAAAGCTATCTTGCTCTATCCTCAAACTTTACAAAGTCTTTTAAAAATAAGGATAAATTCGACCAATTGAATTTAATTGAATTCGACCAATTAAATGCGAGGACGACTGATTAAATAATTCATACCACAGCTTTTCAATATCATCTCCGGGCAAGTGACCAATTTAACACTTAATGTAACAATCGAGCAACTGAATACAAGGTCAATTAATGAACAGCTACATAATAAATTGAAGGGGTCCATGCATGAACTTGATAACTCCACTTATCAGGAAAATGCACTATTACCACCACGGTATTTCTTGGCCTCTGTTTTATCACATATGTAAGTCTTACACCTCAAAACCGATTAGAAGTGGTCATTTTTGAGGAAAATGCGATGGGAAAAAACCTATGTTTGTTGCTAAAATTTCAAACTTTAAAGGCGTTTTTGAGAGGTAATAATTATAAATCTTGCTTAAACGTCGTAGATGCCAATGTCGGCGAAATATCGCTCACAACCTACTTCGTGCTCTTTTTAGTGGGTTAAAAAACGTAATATTAAAATATAAATTAAAAAAAAAAAACTCATTGGCCCTGTTCATTAATTGAAGCAATTAAAAAACAGTGTTTAAGAAAAAGAATGTTAAAAAGCCATATGGCCAAAATGCCACACTTTCCACTTCTGACCGAAATGTTGCTATCCAAAATGTTTTCTGGTCCAAATGTCTGGATACCACAAATTCGCTCCATAAATTGAATCCTACATTTAAATCTGCATTCTCGAGGTTTCTCCGACTCTCCGAGACTTCCCTACATGAAATCATACCAGTCCAGCCTAGGGAGCCCGTACAAGATATTAGAACGACCATACCACACTTCTTGTCTAAGATTATGAAAACAATCATCGGGATATAAGCACAGAGAAGACGACTGAGTACTTGTAGATCAAGACCATCGTGGATTGCATATCCCCCTCCAAGCAGTACTGTGTTCGAGCTTTCGTAATTCAGTGAAACCTTACCAATATACAGAGACATATTTTTTTCTGTCCTGGCGAAATAACCCAGAAAGACTCAGAATGGCAAAAATAATTCGCCTTAGTTCAGAGAGCTGTAATTTTAGACATTATTGGTCGCTCAAACTGAAAGCAAGACGTTGGAAATCTACAATATAATTTTCTTTCACTATGTGAAGTTTCAAACCTGTGCGACCAGGGAAAGTTAACAAAGTGACCTGGACAAAACACTCCACACGGACGGAGGAGAAGAAAAAACGACCTAAGTTCAGAGGGCCGATTCTGGCAAGTTTTGGTTGATCAAATTAAACCAAAACGTTGGAAATCTACAATATATATTATTTCACTGTGTGAAGTTCCAAAAGCTGTGCGGCCACGGCAAGTTTACCAAGTTGGCTCCGACAAAAAGGGGCACATCAGGATTGCAGACGGACGGACACGAGGCGTTTCTATATCCCCCGGCAGTGCGGTATAGGATAAAAACCCGGCTACAGTCAGTCGGCCGGCCTAATTATGTGAACGAAACAAAATGTTAGCGTTGTAACAGACTGATAAAGAAATAATTATAGACACAGCTGTTTAATTACACTGTCCAGAATTGTTACGATTACACCCATATTAGCCAATCAGAAGCAAAGTATTGAAATATTAACGTGACGGTTAAATTTTGACATGCGAGGCGGCATATATGAGAGCACAATACCTGCAACCAGATCTGGGGTACTTCGTCATACGATAGCAGAACATGCGAGCGCGAACTCACGCCTGTCGTGCCACAGAATGTCACCCCGTAGCCTGTACACAAACAACACCACGTGACAGCAGACTGCCAGCTCATTGGCTTTACATGTCAGCGGTGAATAGACAGCCTGAGTTGAAAGTTTACTTCCATCTGTCAACGAACAACTGACTGGAAATGAATGTTTTTTCGTGGTCTCAGTAATCGATGAATAAAATGAGAAGTAAACGACCTACACAAACTGTGCGTCATCAACTGACGTCATCATCAAATCAGATCTACTGGACCTTCAGTACAGACATATATAGAACGAAAAATTTCTTCTTTTTTTTTTTACTCTACCTAGGTTTATTTTCTACTACTAGAAAACGTAATCTATGTTCGACTTTTTTTCTTGATGGCAAATTTTTGCCACCAGCTTTTTTTTCAGATGACAAAAGTCAGCCAGTTATAAACAATTCATAAATTATGTGTTTAAAATCTTCGGAATTTTTCAACTACCAAAAACAGAATTTTCAATCGTTGTGTAATTATGGTAAAAAAAAACCGTACAAAAGAGCAGGCTGCTGGAGCGCGGGGGCAGGTGATGGGTTGGAAATGCGGGAGGGGGGGGGGAGCGATGCTGTATTCAAACTTCACAGGTAACGTGCGGTAGCTTTATGTGTAGGCCTGACTCTGCGTCTGGCAACATGCACATATTTCTTTCGCCAAGTGCACACTTGTTTTATACCTGACTAAATGGTCAATATCCTGACAAACTGATGACGTCAACGCATTGTCCAAATAGAACACAAAGGCAAGCACTTGCTGAATAATTCAATAACCATCCTTGAGCGACAAATGTACAGTAAATCTAGTCAAAATATAATTGTTTTTACAGACAAAGGCGAGGTCCATTATACCGCGCTCGAGTCACTTAATGCACTCCCAGGTAACTTAATGAAACATAAATTATACCGAGTTTTGTAACTGCATATGAAAACCCTACCAAGGTTCATGTGAATAATCACGGAAACGAGCAAGACAAGCTGAGCCTTGTTCTGCTTTTCGTTGTTTTATTTCATGATCGCCAGTGTGCGTACCAAGGCAGCCGTACACCCGTCCTTGTGGTCTGTTATCATTGTACCCAAAGTAACAAGCCATTCACAAAACATACTGCACCAATACCGTAAACGGGATTTCCGCTTGCATTAGCAATGCATGGCGGGTTTTATGCAGATATACTACACCAGAGATGACCTGGAGTGGTATTCTGCTCTGTCCTTATATTTAAGGACGTCCTTATTCTTGAGATTAGATGGTTCATCCTTAATTTCTATCCTTATTTTTAAAAGACTTTGTTAAGTTTGAGGACAGAGCAGAATAGCTTTTTTATCCTTATTTTTAAAAATAAGGACAGAGCAGAATACCACTCCAGGTCATCTCTGGTGTAGTATATCCGCATAAAACCCGCCATGATCTATTTCTACAACACAAGAGATCTTCCTAGCTCATTCAAATCAAGTCAGCTGGCCGAAAAAGACCCCCTTTAAGGTTCGAACAAAGACAAGTAATACCTTCAAGTTGGAGCTCGCTGGCATATTGGTCGTGGATATTCTCCAGCGTCTTGAGACAAGCCCGAAACTGAGCCGTGCCCCAGCTGGACGCCCACACGAACTCTGTGACGCCGGCCTCGGCCTGGAGGCGGGCACGGATGCGCTCGATGTCAGCCTGGATGGCGCCGATGGCGCTGCGGGCGGCGCGAGCCTTGTCAATGTTACGGCGCAGCCACACGCTGACCAACACACAAAACATGGCGCGTATGACGCGTACATAAACCTGGTATCCAACATCCCCCCTTTTTTTTACTGTTATTTCTAGAACAATTCGATTATCACATACAGACCCAGGATTTACGTCGTGAGGGAAGATGGGGGGGAGGGGGGGGGGAGGGGGCTGGGATTGCTCTCTGGCAGCAAGGACGTAGCGTGGGAGGTAGCATATTACCTTTTGCAAAATCCGCAACGATTCGGTGCACTAACAGGTACCAGATTCTACTGCGAATTATAACGACAGTGCTTACGTCAGCTTTGGACTGTAACCAGTGCGGTTTCTTTCAGGAAGCTACCAAGTATTATTAAGTTTCCCCATTCCATCTTAGGGTGAACTTTAAACGGCATGCCAAATTTGCAAAACTTTTTTCTTTAAATGTCTTCTTGATTTTTAAATGTTTCCTTTACAAGTTTATTCCCCCCTCCCAAGTGCTGACAATGAATTTGCATATCTTCGATTTGCCTTGCTCTTTCCTATTCAATAACTTTTACAAATTTCAGCGTGGCTCACCTCAGCGTGTTGACGGGCTTCGGGGGTACGTTCTCCGGGTTGGGCATCCCCCAGCGAGCAAAACCCTCGTCAAAGCCTACATCTTTCAATGAGTATCTTTGTCCGTACACGAGAGAACTCGGGACAGGAATACTGTTGACGTAATCCAGGGGGAGGTTACACGACTTCAGTACCAACGTCACAGCGTCACGCAGTGTACTGGCAGTCAACGATATCCGTACCGTGCTCAGGCGTACTGAAATCGACCGCCATTATGGTTGCTATGGTTACATTTCTTTACAAGATTACGGCACGCAGCTTTGTTCATCCCTCACCAAATATATCTCTCATAAACTAAACACAAACTTTACCAAGCAAGCGACGAAAAAAAAAAACAAAACACCGGCCAACAATATTATGTATTACTGAGTACTGTTTCTAGTAAAACGACTGAGCGGAACCAGTCGAATAATTCTTTACTTGGAGGAGAATTCGGCAGATCTTCGCTTTCGTCCTCCAGAACAGGTGACTGGGGCTTGACAAAGAATAGAAGAGTCACGGGTTTGACGGCATTTGCCGTTTGGACACAGTCCAGATACTGATGCAGCTGTTTCAGTGATTCCTCGTTCTTGTCCTGGAATATATATGAAACCATTGGGTCTCAATAACTGGGAAGTGTTGTATATTAAATAAAAGATTTTTTTCGGGAGGCGGGGGGAAGGGGTGGGGTTCAGGCTGAGCTCATATTTTTATGGGTGTTTGAAGCGCTAAAATAGCGACGCGTTATAATGACTAGTCCGAAAACCAATGAAAAGCCATCGATTCTATGATTTTTGAAACGTGTTTGAAACCATTATGACGTTCTGTACTTAATTCGGCTTATCTATGCCGGACGTTGGCATGGCAACTGTATATGAAGTCTTACCCTAGCCTGCGGAAATAAGCCAAAGAGATCGGGGTGCACTGCCACATAGAAGGGGCGCAGAGCGATGGAGGCTTGAGAGGCCGACAGGTGGCGCCTCCATGAGTGTCCAACACGTGCCCAAACCACGCCCTGCCATTTGTACTGTAACGCCGCCCTCAAGCATGCCCTGTGAACAAACGGAATCATACCGGTAACAATTATTCGTGAAATATATGCAATATATTTATCTGCAAAATTAGCGAAACCAAATAGTGTTCACTGTTCAGCGGTTGTGCATTTTCACAAAAAAAAATCGCAAATAAAGTGCAGCACAAAATGTCTGTCAATTGTGACTTATTGTCACACCACAAGCTTCGGGTGATAATTGCGCACAATTTGAAAAAGTTTTCAGCATATTTAAAATACAACAACTATTGATTACACCCAAGCATTTTTTTCCAACAGCGATGCCATTAACCGTTTTTTTCCTTTATATAAAAGAGTCGAAGTAAAGTCTGAGGCGAAATAACTTGACCTGTGCAACATGCTCAATGGTGAGTTACTTGACAGCACCAGGGGTCATTGTACACCAAACTCCAGTATTTCATTCACTCTCCGCGCCCCCTGAAATGAACAATGAAACATTCCCAATTGTAGAATCAAGCACTGTAATACTAGAATATTTTATCGATTAAAGCGAATGTGCAATTCGGCACATTACAGGTTAATACAGTAGTCCTTCCCTCTGGAGTGAACCGTGCACTTTAATGTTGTAACATTGGAGGATGATTCTCGACTTACACGTGAGCATGCCAGCCAAGTTCATATAAAACTAGATGCAGGGTTCGAAATTAGCGGTGGCGCGGTGGCGATTTGCTACCAAGTTTTGACATTTCGACACCAGAAAAAAATCTTGGTGGCGAAATTTTGCCAGCAGAAAATCTGAGGAAAACATAGTTCACAAATTTAACAATTTTCTTTTCATAAATAGCATTATTAATTGGAAAATAAGCGGTCTGTCAAGTTGGTTAGATTAATACCGGTTTATTGATAATAAACATTGGAGCGCTTATTTGAATTGTTGTTTTCATGTGGTTGCCAGTTGGCCATTTTCGCCACGGGTCAACTCAATTTCGCCACCAGAACAAAAGGTTGGTGGTGCAAATCGCCACCATGTCAAAAACTTTAGTTCGAACCCTGAGATGCAGGGTTGACAGGTTTCTCCCATTAGGGTTTTTACCCTGGGTTTAAACCGGGTTTTTACCCCAGGGGGAAAATATGTTTCTCCTGCAGTTTCTCCCCTCTTTTTTATTCTTTTGTTTTGTCTTGCTTAACGTACACGTTAGTAGGGATGAGACTTGCAAAATTTCATGGTCGCCCTTCGGGCGACCAACTTTAAAAAATTAATCGTCTGGCACAAAAGTTAGTCGCCCGGCACATTAGTTAGTCGCCCAGCGCAATTTTGGCAAAATTTGTCTAGCCCGCCTCACATGAAAAAAAAACATCAAAATGGCGTTTAAAATAATCAACAGTATGTACCTGAAAATACTCGGAAAAAAGTTAGTCGCCACTCGGGCGACCAACTTTTTCGAGTTGGTCGCCCGAGCCAAAAGTTGGTCGCCACGGGCGACCGCGAAATCTCAACCCTGCGTTAGAATACACAAATGTATGATCGTTATTCAGGCTTTCACTCTCTTTCTTTTACTACAACGCAGATGCCTTACTATTCTACTCATGATCAAAGAAAAATCCGTTCTCTGTCAGCCTGTGTCAAAGTACTGACCTGCTTATCTTTCAGTTACTCTCCGAGCTACGCCTTAAGAAAACGTCTTAATCCTTTTATCTCAGGAAATGTAGAGATTAAGGGTGTGAGTAATCCTCAACAGCTACAGAAGGGTTGTAAAAATTTACGGCATTATCATTACAAACGAATTACGATTGTTCTCTTTGTGCTGCCGTTAAGTTACCAACTCAAAATGTTTAAAGGAGGAAGACCTAAAGATAAAGTTTAGGAGCACTTCAGTTTGTCTGTGAAGGATAAAAAATCATATGCTAAATGCATTTACTGCGGGAACGAGCAGTTGCCAAAAGCTCATCTTGCAAAAGTATCCCCATCTAAATGCACTAAACGTGAGAGAAATGTGCCAAATGTCGATGACACGACAGTATATTAAATAATTTGGAATAAAATGCAAATAAACGTTGAAAGCATTTTTATGCCCGACGTTTCTCACCTGTTTCTCCCCTATTTATCCCCGGGAGAACCATTTCTCCCCGGGAGAAACCCAAAATCCCGAGTTTTTCCCTATTTCTCCCCTGGGGAGGGGAGAAATACCTTTCTCCCTGGGAGAAACCCAACCCTGCTGAGATGCCGTCAGAGAGCAGCAGGATTCCCCGTGAAACTCATTGACACAATAAAATAATAACTATATTTTATGGTGTCAATGAGTTTTATTAAGTTTCTCCTGCAGTTTCTCCCCTCTTTTTTATTCTTTTGGTTTGTCTTGCTTAACGTACACGTTAGCAGTGATGAGACATTTTATTAAGTTTCCTTGACAGATTCGAAACCACCACCTATAAAGAAGTTTTATTGTTGTAATTCTGACAATTTTTGATCGATCAAACTGAAACCTTGACGTTGCACATATACATACACTAAAGATTGCATATATGAAAGATAATAGCCAGGGTTCGTGCGGAATTTTCTTGAGCAAATTCCAGGAGTTTCCAGGAGATATTAGACCCAATTTCCAGGAGTTTTCCAGGAGATTTCATAACCTTTCCAGATTTTTTAGTGAGAAAGAAAGAAAACAAAGGTTTTTCTATGACCTCCCACACTCCCCTACAGCCGTCTCCTCCACCAATTTTATTTCATCTTTATCCGTTCACACATTACGATACGAAAATAAAATTAACGATTTTTATCCATCCCAATCCGAAAAACACAATATGCAATGATACAGATTTCTCAATCCCTAAGCGCGCTTGAGCAGAGGCTATAAAAACTGTGTTTGAAGAAGCTAAATTATAGGCCTAAATATGCGTGCGCATGCGTTTGGGTAGATCGAGTCCCACTGGACACCCTGACTCTGCAAGGTCTTTTATCCAAGTCCTACCCATTGTGTAAGTAATATGTGAACGGCCTAAATTCTGGAATTTTTATCTTGAATGCGACCTTTTGCTAACTCAAAAATTGATTCAGTGAGCCTTGCGGCGACAGAACCTTAAAAACTTACTCTAGACAGTATTTTTTTAATGAATTTAGTTTGTGCATTTGATTAGAAATAAAAGAGAAATCGATGAAAAATCGATTAGGCTTTAGAAAGATTCTCATTCTGTGCCATGATTATTAGGTGTCGCTGATGACTTATGCTGAATCGTTGCCACAGAAAATACAGCCAACAAGTACAATGGCTCCTCTAATGCCTTTAAACAATCATAGAATTCTATAATTAACAAGTGTTTCCAAAGACAAAGTTCCACCTTACGAAAAGCGATAGGACCGATTCCAGTGTAAATTTCGAATCAGTGCGCATGGTTATTCAACTTGCATGGACGTGCGGTTATTATTTCGGACAATACAACATGTTTATTTAACTTGCGTTGATGCGCGGTTTTTATTTCGGACTAGTGCGAATATTTATTCAACTTCCGCTGATGAGCGGTTCGGATTTCGGGCCAGTGTGCATGTTTACTTAGCTTGCGTTGATGCATGGTACTTATTTTAGTGCGCATGTTTATGTAGCTTCCGTTAATGCGCGGTTTGCATTTGGGTCCAGTGCGCATGTTTATTTAACTTGTGTTGATGCGGGCTGCCTATTTTGGACCAGTGCGCAGGTTTATTTAATTTGCGTTGATG
Source organism: Protula sp. h YS-2021 (assembly GCA_949752745.1). NCBI lineage: Eukaryota > Metazoa > Annelida > Polychaeta > Sabellida > Serpulidae > Protula > Protula sp. h YS-2021. Next base: position 84,287,517 of record OX457027.1, on the reverse strand, counting down.
CGAAGTTCTTATTTTAGACCAGTGCGCATGTTGATTTAGCTTGCCCGGATGCGCATTTCGCATTTTGGACCAGTGCGCAAGCTTGGTTAAACCCCTGATCGACTCAAAAAGCACAAGCCCCATTCATGAACCCCTAAGCATGCCTCAAACCCATAATAAATAATATCGGATAAAAAAATTCACCAAAAATAACAAAAATTGTCCGATTGATTAAAAAGCACAAGCTCTATGCACGACCCCTTAGGGGTGCCTCACACCAAAAATGAACGACATCGGATAAAAATTGTAGGAGGAGATACATTTTAAAATTGTTTCTTCAAAAATTCTTCCAAACTTCAAAAATCACCCGATCGGCTAAAAAAGCACAAGCAATATGCATGACCCCTTAGGGATGGCTCATACCAAAAATAAATGACATCGGATCAAAACTGTAGGAGGAGATGCATTTTGAAACAAAGTTTACTAAATAAACAACTAACTAACTAACGGACGCCATCCGCAAACCGATAGGAATACCCCAGCTTACGTATAACGTAAACTGGGCTAATAAGGGCATGCACGTGATTCTTTCCTAAATGCGTGTGGAGCAGGTTCATTTACAGTCACACCCCTCACAAAGACCTAGCCACGTAGACTCGACATAAACGCCATTTAAGAAATGTACTAGAGCATACCTCTACTTATTCATAAATTACTAAAATATAGATCAACAAAATAGCAAGAGATTTGAGAGGTAGGGGTCATGCCATATTTTCATGTAACACAAGTGTTGAAGTATTTGTTTAGGTGCCAAGTATTCAGTGTTCGAATAAGGAAATCCAATGCGCAAAATAAAGAAAACTAGACTGGCCAGTGTTTTTGTCAAAACAAAAACGGATATGTCTCCCCCGCCCTCAATCAGTCACGTGGGAAAAAATTTCTTGCTTAAAAGTACAACATTGGCGAGCCCAAAATATTTTAAAAATCGCCAAAAATACATTTTACAGTAAATGAAGAAAAATTTGGCAGGAAACATTTGTGCTATAGGTGGGTTCTTCTTGCCATGTTTCAGCCTAATCGAACAAATTGTTTCTGAGATATCGCAACAATATGGCCAAAAAAGCTAAAAATAAAAAATTCGCCAAAAATATATTTTTTACGGAAATGAAGAAAAACTTTGCAGTATACATTTGCGATATATGTGTGTTCTTCTTGCTGGGTCTGAGCCTTATGTAACGGACTGTTTTGGAGATATAGCCTGCCAAAGTGAAAAAAAAGCACGACCGCCCCCCACCCCCCATGTTAATTTTTTTTGCAAAAATTGAATTTTGAAAGGAACGAAAAAAAAAAATAACACGGGCATCAGCTAGCAATGTATCTCAATACGTATGTTTGTTTTGAGAAAAATCAATTTCATAAGAACTCACTGTGGACAGACGGACACACCAACTGTTTTATATGTCTCCCTGAGGGGGAAGACATATAGGAACTATGTAACCCAGAGCATTCAAGATAAAAATTCCGAACTTGAAAGTATCACGATCATAACGGACATGGCACTATTTATCTTCATTGCCAGAAGTTCATATGAAAGTGTCTACGATCTACCAGACTCTGATAAATAGGACAAATAGAAAAATCATCCTGTTTTTATATAATTATATCAAAATCTGAATATCCATATGAATAAAAAAAAAATACAAATTAATTATGATTTCGATTTCCAGGAGTTTTCCAGGAGTCTTCATGGAATTCCAGGAGTTCTCCAGGAGGTTTTGTGACCAGTTCCAATTTCCAGGAGATTTCCAGGTTTTCCAGGAGGCGCACGAACCCTGATTATAATAGCTCTTACATGATTCCTTAATAGAGAAGTGCCCACAAGCTAACCTCGAGAGCGTCAAATTAGGCAATTTTCAGAGGGCTGTAATTCTGGCAATTTTTGATCGATCTAATTGAAACCTTGACATTGCACATCTATATTTCCTCGTTATTAGTTATATGAACGACAAAAAGCTCTAACCACTTTAGTTAATAGAGAAGTGGACTCCACAAGGTACTTACTATTAGGTGGGACAGACGGACAGGCTCAAACCTATATCCCTCCGTTTTAGGGGGGATAATGACCAATTAGAAAACACTGATAAATAAAATGTTATGCCTGAAGGGAGCCACCGTCACCACAGAGCATGTGTTGCAAGCTATCGGTAGCAGGCTGTTACGAGGAAGATGAAGATCGTCGTGGATCCATGTAACGATAGGAATCGATACGGTATCGTGTACACGTCGATCCACTTTCAGCACCAGCATTGTGAAACGGGTTGCCAAACTTGCAACCTGCTTCTTTAATCGTGTCGAAATGTAAGAGTTTATTGTCACCAAGTATAACCTCCTGTATCCAATTTTATTTCCTCTCCGCCGTACCAGTTTGATACACTAGAGGTCCTCACACGCTCATTTAGGGGCCCGGTAACAAAAATCTCTATGAACGGGCCTATCGTTCACGTATTTTATGCTTAAACGTTTGCACATTGTTGTGTAATACGTTTGAGTGTTTTGGTTCATCCGCATTGTATTTTTTAACCCGCTACCGGCGTTCATCGAGCCGCATCGATTCTTCGCTATGTAACGATATACAAGTCAATTGCACTCGGTTTTAGGCACCTCTGTGGTGATATTTTGCGAGATCACAGACCTACAAGTCTTTATTTGGCATTTGTGGGGCCCTCAAAGTTCAAGGGCACTGATATACAATTCGCGGGATAAACCGCGGTTTTTAGCGCCTGGAAAAAATCTTTTGCCAGTCAAATGTGGAAGAAATGAAAAAGAAAACAAACAAAAAAAAAATAACGGACGTTATTCTTGTTTCTCGTAGGCGCCTGAATTTTGTTATTTCAATGTATAATCGCAGTTTGCCTTTTAACACGGACAGTAGCCCATCACGTTCCATTGTTATTTTGGGTGCATCAGAACTGTCTGTGTAAAAATCACAATTATGCGTCGTAACAAGCCGTACACGGAAAAGTGTACATCTCAGACCACGACATCCATGTCTTGGCCGTCACTCGGTTCGCCTATTATTTTTAACTGGTCAAATACTTAGTGCATAATAGCAGCAAGTAATTTTGAAGGGTAAAATACTTCCTTACCTTTAACTAACCAAGTTGACTGGATAGACTTCAATTACCAAACTGTTAATCATTAGCTGTGTGTTGTGTGTTTATGCAGAATTAGTATGGCAATTTCGCCATATTCTCGTCAAGTGCTTGTCAACATGCCAGATGACCTACTTTAAGAGTAAAAAATACTTCCAGGTACTCCAAACAATGCTAACAGTTTCATTATCACTCTCACAGTGAAACAGCTTGGCAAACAAATAGAAACAAGTTTGCGGCGGAAAAGAACAATAGCTAGATCAGTTCAGGTCTGTAAATAAGACCAAAAATCTTCCATGGTCAGCAGGGCTGGTATGAAATATTTCGAATGAAATATTTCTTGAAATATTTCACGAAATATTTCACTGTAAAAATTTCAAAAATTTCACATGTTTTGAAATTTTTAAATAAGAAATAAGTTGGGCATCAACAATACCAAATACTGACGGATAACTATCAACGGACATTCATCTTAAGTTGTCAGTTAACACATTGCGTTGACATAACTCTACCAGTATGCAGCCACAGAAATCCTGTGTAGTCTATGACTTTTGAGTAACAAAGCTAGCAGTTGCTGGCCTATAGCACCGTTGACACATCTACTCCGGGTATCTGAGCGGGTGTTTCTAAGAGGTGGGGAGGGAGGCAGGAGGGTCTATAGTAACTGCTGAAAGGGGGCTCATTGTTAACGGCGCAGGGGAAAGAGGTCGGATATGTACACAGTAGGTCAAAAACGAATGTAGGAACAGACCCCCCCCCCGGACCAGACCCCCCTTTTTGGTAGGAACAGAACCCCCCCCCCCCCCCCCATTTACATATATATATATATATATATATATATTATGTCCTGAGATATATTTTTTAAATGTTTTTTTTTTTCATATATATATTTTTCTGTATTTTACAATTTTCACTTATTATTTTAAATTTCGTATTTATTAGTAATGCAACACCTTTTCATCACGATGAAAACATGTGCCTATGTCCTTTCATCATAATGAAAGGGATGAAAGGATGTATTGATGTTGTTTCATCGCAATTGCAATTTGATAAAACTATTAAAAATAGCACAATTAATGACTGTGAGATCACACAAATAACACAATTACAGAACTCGAATGCAATCAAAACCTCTCTGTCAAAACAATTAACGGAGATTCAATCTGCAGATTAGCGAAACACCCACACCCCGACCCAAGAGCCGGAGATGTATTCAATAGAAAGTGAAAGTGATTCTGGATATCTGCTCGCTGCTCTGCAATAGCACAATTGATGACTGTGAGATCACACAAATAACACAATTATAGAACTCGGATGCAATCAAAACCTCTCTGTCAAACAATTAACGGAGATTCAATCTGCAGATTAGCGAAACACCCACACCCCGACCCAAGAGCCAGAGAGGTATTCAATAGAAAGTGAAAGTGATTCTGGATATCTGCTCGCTGCTCTGTTATCCCCAAAATAACTTGATTTTTTTAAATTTAATTTCACAGAGATACTGAAACATTATTATAATAATAACAAATGGGGGGGGGGGGGGGGGGTCTGTTCCTACCACTGCAAAAAAGGGGGGTCTGTTCCGAAGGGGGGGGATCCGTTCCGGGGGGGGGTCTGTTCCGTTTACCGTCAAAAACATAGCAGACAATATGTTAGCTAAACAAACAGGGGGCAACTGACGCCCGTGAGCGAGTTTGCTTCTAGTTTAGAACTGTTTGAATCGTCACCCCTTATTCTGCAATTAAGCAGTGTTTCCCATTTAAACGAGAAAAATCTTTGCCCTTATCCGGTTTACGATAAAGCGGTGTGCAATTCTCCCATTAAAAATACATAATTTTATGCAGTCAACCGATTTATGTGTTTAACCGGTATGCGATTCAGTCATTTTATCTGTCTATGCGTTTAAGACGGTGGTATTTGTTAAATTAAACCAACAGATATTACGCATAGCCTACAAATGTGTTTTTGTTTCTAATGTGCTTTGAAAGATTTCAAAAATTTCAATATTTCTGAAATATTTCAAAAATTTCAAATTTCGTGAAATTTTTACCAGCCCTGATGGTCAGTCGTGTTTTTTTCTGTATTGAGGGTGAGGCCATAGGGGGAATCGTATCACTTCCCATGTCCCCACATCCTAACATGCGTCCGAATAAAACGAGTGACTGGAATCAAATGCGCCAGCAAATCGAAGGCTAAGTGACACAGCTGAGTTTAGCTCTCAATCTAACTAATTGTGTGATTATCGCGCAAATTTCGTTGTGCATGCACACGAGCTGTTGTAGCAAGATCATACTATCAAACAGTCGCCCATGAAAAGTATTCACACTTATTCTTATGTCTCGACTTTAAGCGGCTTACAAACAGAATGTACTTACATTATAAAACTGAAACTCTGTCTTGCGGTAAATTATGACCACATTCAAAGTATTCAGTGTCTAATATTTACTGTAAACCACCATTCAAAAAAATAATAAACCGCTAATTTTGATATGGTGAAAACGCCATTAAACAAAATTATTCTCTAGATACCGTAATTGTTTTCAGAACACTGCAAACTTATCAAGTAGGTCAAAACTAGATCTGAGAATTAGCTGTGTTTAACATCGCTAAACAAAGCTGTTCTTGTAACACATCACATGTTTTTCTTAAGAAAGATGAGCATGTCCACTTCGTCTGGAGACAGTTGTGATCTCTGTGACGTGACAATGTCCCCAGCTGTAGAAAACACCTTTTCGGAAGGAACACCTTTAGCCTGGATACACAAGACTGATTTTGCGTAACGTGCGAAAAGCGGCATTTTTTTCTCGTTTTCTTTCAACCATTCACGCGGGTTCACAATTAAATCAGACGGAGCCTGTAAAAACTGTCGTCTTGCACTCTTTCTTGGAAGGACTTTGGTGGTTCCAATTTGGTCACAAATACGTGTTCCAGTAGTGCGCTAAATGGCGTTGTCTTAGACGGCACAGTCTTCTCATTTGGTTAGGTTTCTCTTTTAACTTTCTTTTGGGTTGGTTCTGCAAACTCTCCCGTGTTAGGGAGTAGCCGTAAATCGGCAGGCCCCTCATTGTTTGGGTTCTGTCTTTCTTCTTTCACTTGCACACCAGAGTGGGCGAACTTGTGCACATTTTGTGCCAGACAATCGTGTGTCTCATTCTGGGCAGTTTCCGATAAAAATGTCGGAGACTTCCAAATATAAGACTTACAACAGAGACAGTAAAAAAATCGGAAAAACCGGTATTTGGAAATTTATATCGCGAAAAAATATCGCGATATATCACCGCACCGGTTAATATCGGCACCCCTAACAGCTCAGGTGTTTAACTTTCTCACATTCAAGCCTGTTATAGCAGATAGGCTTAACAATGCACCACAACTGATACTGATACCTGACCGAGCGACACAGAATAGCTGAAGGTGAGTAAATCTCTTTTAAAGAAAAAGCCTGCCAGTTCCAGCCTCGGTGTCCTTGAACGTGCGCGGAAAGATCTAGAGCCTCGAAAATTGAGATCAATGGCCATTTCTATTGCAGGAACTGTGACCCTTTCTGTCCTAGGAAGATAGAAAGGGTCCGCTGGGACTAGGTTGCAGCTGGCTTATTTGTGGAGTTTGAATTTAGCATTTTTTATCACCAATTACGATCTACTCTGGCCAATTATATCTCCTCTCCTTCGTAACGCCCCAATAAGCCAATTCACACTTTCAGGTCTTTCCGGTGGAGGTGTTGTTTCGAATGCCATTTTTTTTGGATAAATTATAAAGAAGTGACAAGGAGAAAACTTTCAAATTTATAAAGCTATCAAATGATCTTTTAAAAACTATTTTACATATTATTCAGTCCCTTTAATAACGAACATGTGAATCTGTTTCTGGCAAAATGGAATTTTGTTTATTTTTGTCGTTTTTTTTCTATCAATTCTTTATGTCCTTATTGCTACTGAATTCAGCCGAAACGCAAAATCTTTTTGGCAAAAGTCAAAAGTGCGAATAGGCTTATTCGCATTTTTGACTTTTGTCGAAAAGTTTTTGCGTTTCGGCTGAATTCAGGTGGGATAAGGGTACCGGAAAAAATCAACAAAATTCCATTTTGCCAGAAATACGAGTAAATTCACATGTTGGTTATTAAAGGGACTGAACAATATGTAAAATAGTTTTTAAAAGATCATATGATGGCTTTATAAATTTGAAAGTGTGCATGTTGAAGGAAAATTAGAATTTTGATGTTTTTCCCTTAGCATTTCTTTATAATTTATCCCCCAAATTTTCAGTCGAAAAATCCCAAAGTGCGAATTGGCTTATCTTTGTTCTGCTGCGAATATGGCGATAATATAAGGGTTTCACGCTTTTACGTACTTATTGAAGATGATCAGTTAAAACTCATATCCCTTTTGTTCTAAAAAATTGTTCATTAAAGCAAAATTCACCCAGATCTTGAATTTCAACGCAAAAGAAGGCTTAATGGTTTAACGCAAAAGATCCAAGACGGACCTACTATGCACCAATCAGAATCAATCAGTGACTGGAACGATTTTTGCTGCACAGATTACACTTGGGAGCAAACCTATCGAGATCAGGAGTTCGATAAATATATGGCTTCACATAAAATGTTGTTGAATGTGTTACAATGTTTATACGGGTGTTGTAAGTATGTTCTGTTGTGAACAATGCTGCTGTGTGGCTTTTGCCTCTAGCTGCCGTTTTGGCACAGGGTTCATTGATTCTGTGTAATATGTTCTTTTTCGTTATGCGTTGATAGAGCTGATAAATGTTTACATTTGGCTGTAAGTTTTGGATCAAGTGAATCAAGACTTGGATCAAGTTAATGAGCGTTGCACCATTTTCTCACTTTATTTTAAGTAAAGCAACTGACGAAAGTCTTAGTTTATGGGAATAATTGGTTCCTCAGGCTTTTTAGGTGGATGCCCAAACTACTGTCGTGAAGTTGGTATCTATAATGTGTGTTGTGAAAATGAATATATGCAAACATGTAACTACATGTTCATTTGTGCTTGGCTGTTTCCATGAGTTGCAGCTTTTGGCTTAGTGGTTAGCACGCTCGCTTATGAAGCGAAAGGTTCCCAGTTCGAGCCCCGCTTGCGACTCACATATTTTCACAACACTACCTTATTACTGACTTGCTTCCAGTATCTGATCGTGAAACAGGACTGCAGTTTTTCTTTTAAATAAATGTAGAGGATGAAAAACCGAGAAACATAGAAATCAATGGAAAAATACATCAAAATCACTTTGAAATAGACATAGCGCTCTGTTTGTGTTGGAAACCATTATAATACACAGGCGTAGTGTCCTTCGGCTCCCTCCGTTACGTTTGCCTCCCCCTCCCTGCAGTTGTAAAAACGTGGCTTCGCCAATGTAACAGTGTCATGAATAGATTTTCACTCACCGCAATAAAGTTTAGACATCTTATAACTTATATCCATGGCAGGGAGAATAAGCGTTTAGTGTATTTTTTTTTACTTATTTATGTTTTTTTTGGCACTCGAATCCTGCGCGTTTTCTGTCCTGAGCATATGCACCAGAAACTGTGATATAGAAAATGTGATACAGATATGGTGCTGTTCTGTTGTGTAGTAGACCTATTTGTTCCAACGATCCGCTGGTGATTTCACAAGAGCTACTCTAGCTGAAAGAACAGAACTATTTCTCGTCCACTCCGGATCACAGAGAGGCTCTACAGTGTTGCCAAGCACTATTCGATGAACAGTGGAAACTTCCTAACCTGTTGAATTCAGATCTCCAGCAAACAAGCACCACCAATCACATGTTGTTATCCAACAGCCAACCCTTGCGATTGTTTGATACATCCTCCCAGAGGTCTGCTGTTTTATAACAACATTAATCACATGGTCGGTGATCATGTGAACCCAAAATAAACAAATAAAATTGAAAGTTGTTCACAGTTTTAAAATAAAAGTTAAGCAAGATGTATAGAGTGACAGCTTTAATCCATTACAATTTCTTATTAACATTGATACTTTTCTTCTTTCCAATCAAACAGAACTGCTCGCTGCAAGTCCCAAATTACGATAAACAGACTTTAAAGAGCGAGCAGTACATCGTTAGCACAGAAAAGGGTGTTGGGCGTAGATTTGATGGAATTGGAGCAATAAGTGGAGGGGGAGTAAGTTACGAGGACTGTTCTTACTTTCTGATTTAACATTAGGCTTTAGGATCCACTCCGTCCGTGCCATGAAGAAACGTTTTGTCGCGTTAGCAAGTCAAAACCATTCGTTTGACTTTAGCCTCTCAGTGATACTGCACTTAAATAAATACGTACTAGGCCCAGATCGTAGAATGGGACGGATGGTAGAATGAGACATTTTGGCCAGATAGACTGAAACCTGCTTTGTTCAATTTTCCAATCGATACCCTTAGAACCACATACTTTAGAAAGTGTGTCTCGTAATATTGTAACATAAAATTAAAAGTATCATTTGTTATTCAAGAGAAAAGTTATTAAGATTAGCCGGATTGATCAGCTGTTTTTTTTGTTGGCGTCGCCATCTTGGTTCTGTTCTGCGGCATCATTTGTAACGCTGTTGGTGATTGGTTAACGCTCAGCCCGACATTTTATTTCCCAAACTTGTGTATTGTTTAATTTATACTTTTGTGTATTTTATTGTCCGTATATTAGGAAGTTGCTGTGTTCTGTAGTAGCAATGTTTGGTTTGACCTCCTCTGCCAGTAGTATATATTTGTTCCGTGTAATTTGAGGATATTTCCCTAAAATCATTAAAAACCCATAATTTTGTCCCAGTTATTGTCTCTTCCTGGTGCGAATTAGAGAAAGTTTAGCTCCCAGTCAGCTCTAACTTAAATAACTTCGTACATCTCTCTGCTAATAGGGGTCCACTTCATTGACTCCGAGGCCCGAATACCTGCATGCTATAGTCAGTTTATTGAAATATTTACTGTAAGTTCATGCTCAAAATACTTTTTTTTTTAGCTAACCAGGCACAATTTTAATGGGCTGCAAATCTTCGATTTCTTCGTTAAAGTGCAGAAAAATTACGTTCCGCACTCACCTGTTAAACGTTTACGTTCCGGCCTTTATATGTCACGTGACCAAAGTCAAGTGACGAGAAACTGAAATAAAGGGGTTATAGATGATCGGTAAAATATATGCTAAAATAATTGATAGATGCAGAATTAGGTATAAAATTTATTTTGTACACCCATAATTACTTTTTTATAACTTAGTTTTTTTCCATGCCTTTTAAAATAGCAATTCCAATTTTTTTGGAGGATAAGTACAAAATTTACTGTCATTATTTCAAGTAATGAACCATACTCCCTGAATGTAAACAAGTGAGTATTTGTGAAACACGAGCAGGCCCCAGCCGTCCCCAATTTCAAAGGGGTATAAAGTCATTTTTTTAAAACTGACCTTCACATTAATTATTATAGACTGAAACAACAGGATATTCTAAACAAAAGAGAAAAACAAAAGAGGGGGGTGAATGGATAATATAACAGTCATCTAAAATATACAGTTACAGATTATGAATAGTAACCTTAACCTAATATGTTGTAAAATATAAAATGTAAACTTACGATTTTGATTTTGTAGACGATTTTGCTAGTCGTAATGACCCTTTTGGCATTCACAGTGGCACATCTACAGGTCAAGACCTTTCAGTTGAGCCTATTCTCAATGTTCTACGACTAATAGAACCGAAGATATGGCGTGTACAAGCTTATTTCCCTAAAACCCTAATTATCGCTCATTTTGGTCAATTTGACCACTTCCGGATGACCGAATCTGACTAAACGTACCAAAAGGCACATCTGCAGGTCGAGACCTTTCATTTTCAGCTAACTATCAATGCTCTACTACCAATAGAACCGGAGGTATGGCATGTACAAAAAAACGATGACGGGCAGACGGACGGACACCCCAAACCTATAGACCCCAATCCGAAGGGTTGGGGCCTAGCAAATGTCAATTATTGCAGGAGATGTGTGGCTATTTCCGTATTTTCTTCTTTTAAAGAAAGCGTAATATAGAATTGTGTATCATTGCCGTTGTACTTTGAGGGCCTTTAGCGAATGCCAATAAAGACTTGTTGGTCGTTGAATTTTGCACAACATTCACAGAGGTGCCTCCAAAGCGAGCGTAGTTGACTTGCATATCGTTATATAGCGAGGATTGGAAGCGGATACGCCGAACCTCAGCAGCGGACCGCTTCTTGGGGCTAGATTAAATATTGCTTGGTATCATACATTAGCATTTTGGTATACTTGAAACTGGGATTTGAGAACTTTTTTAATTTATTGTTTTCTTGCTGCCTGTTGTACAGGCCGTGTATACGGATTATAGGGTTGTTTGACTTAGTTCATGACAGAAATGTGCAACAGATCATCACTGGCCAAAATGTAGCCCCACCAGATCCTTCTATCATCCTAAGATAGAAAGGATTTTCGTCCAATAATTGCATAACTACACACATAATATGCCTTTGCCAAGAATTTGTCGAAAAGTTGTCGAACAGATTAGAGACTGGCTAATTTACCTTGTGCATTTGACGATGCCCAATTCAACGAATTCCAGTCAAAAATTTGTTATAACTCTGTCATTAATTCGTTTGTTTACAGCTTGTCATTAATTCGTCAGTTTACAGCTTGTCATTAATTCGTCATGCTAATAATTCGTCAATAATTCGTTAGAAACTCGTCATTTCAAGCTTGTCAGTTTGTCACAAGTTCGTCAGAACTTCGTCAAATTGATTGACAACCCTAAACTCGTCAACCTGACGATGCCTAACTCAACAATGTAAATTTGTCAAAAAGTTGTCTTTGTCACTGGTGTGTCATTTCCTTGTCATGTATTTGTCATATCCTAATTTGCAGTTTGTCAATATCTTGTCACAAATTCATAAAATATCTTTGACAAGTGATTGACGAAATATCTAAATAAAGAATATTAGACAAAATAATTACGATTTGAAAACATTTAAATTAATACCATTGTCTAAGGACGTTGTGGTCAGCCAAGTTCAAGTTAATGAAGAATAATACGAATGTTCAGAGACATTGATACCAGCCCAAAACATTGATATCTAATTATACTAGTGTGGCCAGTGCACATCAACATCAGAATACCCGAACTCTTTTGTTAGGCAGTCACTGCCTTTGTTTTTGTCAACAAAATTAAATGTTAGCCTACCCCCACCCCTCCCCTGCCATACTTTTCCACCGCTTGCCTCTCCTGTTTACAAAGTTTTACTTTGACACTTTTGTACTATTTCAGAATTAAGAATATCATCTTACATAAATATGAATATATATATATATATATATATATATATATATATATATATATATATATATATATATATATATATATATATATATGTATGGGAACAGGTTTAACTATGTTGAACGTGCGACTATAAACTGAGCTTATACTCTTTGTCTTTATTTTATCTGGATCTGTCTTTGAACATTACTATCCGTCGAAAAAGCATAGAAGGGCATCCTTCTTACTGAGGATCTATTGCGCCAACTTTTTGCGACAATTATCTAAGTACTCAACAAGTATTTTTTAAACGAAGATTCTCCTGAGAACCATTCGGACTAAAGTGGAGAGCAAAACAAATTTATGAGAGGAGAAACATTTTGAAAATGGTTCGAAAAAATTTAAAAATAATCAAAAGGCATATTTTCAAGAGAGGACTACGTTGGTAACATTCATAAAAATTGAAAGTAGTCCGACGAAAATAATAGAAATGTTTTGAAAACTAGCGCCAAAATATTTGAATGTGCCATTTGATAATTTTGATGAAGTCATGAATAATATAATGATATTGTGAGAAAGAGGTGTTTTTACTCCTTTCGATAGCATATTTTTGTTGTAATATTATATCAGTAAAATTCTTCTATTTTTTATGTATTAACCTATATTATTTATTTACTGATTTCTGAAATGTCGACTGAATTGGGTTTCTTTCTAAAAGAGTAAGTTTTGGAGGCGGAAGCATCGTGAGGCATGGAATTCCCACGTCAGTCCTTTTACATCAAATTGGTCAGGTTGACGAACTAGTGACAAGTTTCCGACAATTTTATGACAGGTTTCTGACAAGTTTTGCAGTATTGTGGTATATAATATATTGCACAAGGCGGTTTACTTATGCCCGCACAAGCTGCAGATTTTGATATTTATGCCATCAGATTTTGTTATTTTGATAGTTATACTACCAGGTTTTGTTATATTAAACAATAAAAAATCGAATCCATTCACTCTGGTTACAGGCCGGTACATAATATACATTATTCATTGGAACAGTGGGCGATAATACAATTTTCACAAATTTCACAAGTATTTTAGAAATAACACAACTTATTTCAAAACATGCAGAGAATATGATGTGTGCACTTATATTATGGTTTATCCATTAAACATGTTTTTGAGACGTGATAATTTGAAAGTTCTTGTAATATTCATTAAAACCTAAGAAATCTTAAAAAAGAATGTCCGCGTGTTTTCACTTGTTTTGAAAAGGATGTGACGTCATGGTGACGCAATACCTGACAAATTTGTGACAAGTTTCTGACAAGGTAGCGACAAGTATTTGTCAATGTGTAACGAAGCATTGGTCAGAAACTCGCCAAGACCCTGACGAGGTGAAACTTGTCAAACTGACAATCAACTGACAGATTTTGACAAAATACTGACAAAGTGTGACGAGGCAATATTATGTGTGTATAGATGCCAAGTTTCTGGTCTACGTATTATGGAACGCACAGTTCAGAGATCTGGGTTCAAACCAGCACTCATATTCTTGAACATCACACCAAGAAGAATCTCCATACATTATTTTCGACTTCAAGGAAAGTCTCAAACTTGAGTAAAGAATGCATTTCCACTTTTTTCCAATTCTGTATTCATTGTTGTGAGCGGTAATGGAGCGGTATCCTAACCTTAAGAAATTTTTTTGGTGTAAAAATTTTTTCTTGCTTTAAATTTGTGCCTCATAATTTATTATGAAGTAATTTATGTGATGCACCTTTCTAAAAGACGATCGTTGTGTTATGTCGTGCGCCTAGTTTAGCAAATGTAACTTCTATTGCTAGTTTCTTATGTGAAGTATGACCCTTGCTATCATATAAAGACCACAAGAGTTATCTAGGACTCATCGAACTGTGTGTTGTTTTCAGTTTGAGAAATGTATTTGAATCTTGAATACTGATCAATCCCTCAATCAATCAGTCAATCACTCAATCAATCAATCAGTTTATTTTCCTGAAAAATTAACAACCAAAAGTTATGCAAGGTACAAATTATCAGGATCTTATAACGATCAGAAAGGGAGCAAGCAAAAGCAAACGCTTGTAAAGGTGCTTGTTCCTTGTTGATGTTAACAATTATTTGCACTGAGAACACTTCATTTTTGTATAATATAGTGAATTTTATGAAGCCGTAATTCCTATATTGCTATAAACATTACTTATATAAGCTCAGTGAAATATTATAATGAAATATTTAAAGTAATGGATAATTAAATGCTTTAATATTATAACATTAATACTACTTATGTTAATAGCACTAATCCGAATTTGAGAGTTATTCATCTTTCACATGGGATAATTCTTAAGTTTATTTTTAAATGAATTATTGTTATGTAAAGATTTGACTTCAACTGTTAATATATTCACAATGGTATACCCTTCAGTCTAAGACAATGTGATTTTAAGGGAGTTCGCGAATAAAAATGTTTAAAATTTCCGTGTTGTAGTGTTATTTTTTCATTATCTGCAAAGAGGAAACAAAGCTGGATATTGCAAGGCAGGGAGAACACGTTCGCCTTAAACATTATTACTGGAGTTAAAGTTTTGTAATATCATGCATTGCGAGAATCAGTTAACAGATTATTTGTGTGTTCATACCTTCCAACACCATTAGCGATTCGAATTTCTCTTTTTTGCAGAGTGTATATTTTCTGTATATTCTCTATATTTGATACATGTGTTAGCCCATATTTCTACACAGTAAGACACATACGGAAGATTGAATGATAAATAATGAATAAAGATTGTTTGTCAATACTTGAACTTGTTTTATACATAGCTGTAATACATATGACTAATTTAGATCGTACTCTATTAATGTGTTCCTTCCAATTTAGTTTCTGGTCTAAATGACGTGAAGAAATTTAGTGGAATTAACACGTGAAATCTTTTCATCACCAAGAAATATTTGTAAACACCTTAACAAAAATGGCCACCCTAAACACTTATACGGCTTAATGTTTTCCGGGTTTGCATAGGCTCAAAATAGTATGACTAAGTCCACTTTCAAATTAAACAACCTGATGTATGTTAATATGAGTTACTGAAGTGGACACAGGTCATTTATCTACCTTATGCTTGGTAAATATTCTTCTCTATCGAACTTGCCTTTTTATTATAACTCTCGAAACTGCCTTTTTTATTATAACAATATTCATGAGTTTGTAAAAAAAACCCGTTACACTAAATTAATGCATACACGCTTCATCAATGATCACATTCAAATCCTTTTTTATCCTTTTGTAAGGCTACGTCAAAACTGTTGAGGAACTACCAGGAACCTTACAGGACACAGATTCTAGATTATCTTTTTAAGGTATTTTTTACTTTGTATTTGAACAGATCACTATCTTCATGTGTGACAAAAACATTTTATTCGCATTTCACCTCATTGTTGCAAAATAAAGAGTACATAGATAGATTACTTTCGATCTGATGAGTTATCATTATAATATTTGTTGCCTATGTGCGCGTTTAGTATTTTTGTGAAAGGTACCAGGTCGTTCTAAATTTTGTTTTGTTTTACGTATGACATATTGTTTCTATTTTTTGGCAGCCTAGCTTTGGCGCATCTCTTCAGATTCTCAAGGTTGAAATCGGTGGTGACTCGCAGAGTTCGGGTGAGATAATGATAACAATTGTATGAGAAACCAATGATTAGTACCACCAATTTAGAGATGCACGTCCCAGAAAAATAAACATGTTTCCTGTCTTCAGCGAGGCCAAAATAATTAATAATAATAAAATTATTAATAAAAAATAATGATTAAAATTATAATTATAAAGAAGTCACAAATTTGAGAATTTTGGTGGTGTTTAAACTGAAGCAAAAGCGTTGTAGCAGCTTTTACATTCTTTGCAGATGGAGCTGAAGCATCACACATGCACTCAGAGGAAGACGAAAATTACCAGCGGGGCTACGAATGGTGGGTCATGACTGAGGCTAAGAAGGTAAGCGACACTATAAGGGACGAGTGGTGAGCCATGACCGAAGCTAGGTAGGTAAGCGAGGCTACGAGTGGTGGGTCATGACCGAGACTAAGAAGGTAAGCCTGGCTAAAAGGCTACGAGAGGTTGGTTATGATCGAGGCTAGGAAGGTAAGCGAGACTTAAAGGCTACGAATGGTGGCTCGAGACCGACGCTAAGAAGGTAAGAGAGACTACAAGGATACGAGTGGTGAGGTATGACCGAGACTTAGAAGGTATATAAGATTATAAGGTGGTGTGTTATGACTTACGCTAAGAAGATAAGCAAGACTATAAGGCTACGAATGGTGGGTTATGACCGAGGCTAAGAAGGTAAGCGAGGGTACGAGTAATGTGTGATGAGTATGGCTAAGAAGATAAGGGAGTCATGGTCAAGACTAAGAAGGTAAGCGAGGGTACGAGTATGTGTGATGAGTATGGCTAAGAAGGTAAGGGAGTCATGGTCAAGACTAAGAAGGTGAGCGAGGGCACGAGTGATGTGTGATGAGTATGGCTAAGAAGGTAAGGGAGTCATGGTCAAGACTAAGAAGGTGAGCGAGGGCACGAGTGATGTGTGATGACTATGGTTAAGGAGGTAAGGGATTAAACGAGTGGTGAATCATGGTCAAGACTAAGAAGGTAAACGAGGCTATAAGGGTACGAGTGCTGGGCTATGACGAGGCGAAGAAGGTCGTGACCAAGGTAAGAAATAGACAAAATGATTAAACTCAAAACTCCGAACATAATCAAACGCTTCTCCCTCAGAACGGATGATTGGCTTCGCTATTGTTAATAGTTCTTATTATTTTTGGTGACAAAAATGATACCTCCATATCTTTTTTTAGCCCCGGCTTCTTATAGCAGTCGTTAAAAGTATGTGCGTATGGGCGTATGTACGCTTTAAAGTTGAAAAATCGTATCTTCTCCTAGGTTTTAATCCTCAATGTTTTGAAATTTTGGTTGACGGTAGCGGACATAAGTACCAACCTGAGTTACTTTTTTGGCATTTGGCAATTCGCAAAAACTTGGATGAAATTTTGGCCAAATACCAATTTTCCTTAAAATGTTTCTACTCCTAAGGTTTAGTGGAAGCGTTCTAAAATTTTGGTGGAAAGTAGGGGCATAAGTGTCTACCTTGCTATTACTTTTTGGCAATTGGCTAAAAATTGGCGGAAATGTTGGCGAAAAAAACACCTTTATTCCCGTTAAATCTTAATTAACTCCAGGAAAAAAGTCTTACTGTCTTGGAATTATAAGTAAAGGTGGCAGGCATTGCTACTCACTGGCTATTCCTTTTGTGGTGATTGGCCGAAAATTGGCGGAAATTTTGGCGAAAAACGAAAGGATTTTCTGTAAAATTTTAACTCACACCAGAGAAATAGCCTTGCTTTCTTGAAAATTGAGTTAGGGATAGCGATCAGTGGCACATACCTGGCTTTTCCTGTTTTTCGTAACTCGCCTAAGAATTGGTGGAACCATTGGCGAAAACGCTAGTTACATAATCTTACCGTCTTAAAATGTCGAATTAGGGAGGCGGATATTCGTACCTACCTAGCTGTTTTTCTTGTGTTTTTTTTTTTTTTTGGTGATACGCCAACAAAAGGAGAAAATGTAGTCAAAAAACATTTTTCATCAATAGTAATTTCTTATTAAAATTTTAACTAACTAGTTATATAATTTTACCTTGTTAAAGTTTTGACTTAAGGAAACGGACATTCGTACATTTCTGATTCTTTTGTGATTCATGAAATATTGGCGAATAACTTTTTTTTCGTAAAATCTTAACTGACGCCGGGGAAATAGTCTTGCTGTCTTGAAATGTTGGTTAAAGGAAGCAGACTTTAGTACCTGGATGGCTTTTGCTTTTGTTTGACGAGCTACCAAAACTGGCAGGAATATTGGCCCAAACCAAATTTCATTCTATAGGCTCACAGATAGCTGTTCTATTTATTTTCATTTGCACGTTAAGATTTGTGTTCCATAAGTTCTTAACTTTTCGGAAAATTGTAAGTACCATACGTAATTACGTCTCCCCGACCAAGGGGAGCTTATGTTGTGTTTGTGCGTTCTGCATGTGTATATGTACGTACGTGGTGTTCAGTCTGATGTGAACAAAATGTTGTGTGCAAGATATTTCGACAACGAAAAGTGCGATGGACTTCAAACCTGATTTGTTTTTTCCTTAGTTGAGTCGGACGGTTTTGTCAACTTTTAACTCATGTGGCGTATAACACCATTACGTAAAAGTCTTGTGTGCGAAATTTCTCAGCAACTGAACATCGGAAAAAGAGTTAAAACTGGGTGGGATTGTTGCTTGGTGTTTCGAGAGTAGAATGATTGAGTGCGGTGTATGACGTCATCACGTAAAATATGTACTGTGTATATTTTGAACTGAAACTTCTGTGCAAAATATCTGTATTACGGAAATTCATATCGACTTCAAATTTTATATTGGTATTTCTTTGGTAAGCTGGCCGGTTCTATTAACTTTTGAAATTAGTGAAATTAACAAAGGCATATGACGTCATTACGTTAAAATCTTGTGTGTGAGATTTCTCAACCATGGACATCGGCTTAAGTTCAAACTTAGTGGAATTGTTGCTTGGTAGGTTCGAAAGATTCTGTCAAATTTTGCTCGTTCGTTTTGGTAGAACGAACGAGCACAGCACAGGACGTCATCAGCTAAAATATGCATATAATTTGAATAAGATGGGTATTCCTTTGAGTCAGTCTCTTAACGCATGTTGTGAAATTAAGAAATGCGTCATTACGTAAAATTTATCAGTTGCGGTGCATTATGAAGTCATAATTCCCCTTCTCCCACCGAAATGAGTGATCTGTTGTACAGTAATGACCGATTGGAATGTACGAATACAAGGTCATAACTACACTTAGGGTACAAAGCGTTATCGAAACAATGCGTTAAAGGGTTGTACCTACAGGGTACCTACATTAATTGCGGTGGGGAGAGGGGTGTGACGGTTCGCAAAAAAAAAAAAAACAAGTTATCAGTGAAACTAATGAATGTCCCCGCCACGAACTATCTCGTTGGACAGGAAAAATAATGCGACGTCGCATAACTTCATTTTTCACATTAGGAACAATCAAAAAGCCAGGGTTGAATAGCGGCTGAGATATGGCGTGCACAAATTTGTGCTTCCAAGTGTCGCCGGACAGACAGACGGACGGACGGACCCGAATACTAGAGTCCCCTGCTCCGCGCTACGCGGCGGGGGGGGGGGGGGGTGGGTGGGGGGGGGGGGGGCTAATTAACCATAGGGAACTGGTGATGTAGCGAGCACCGTACATAACCGGATAACAAAGACTGCGGCAAAATCAAAACCTTCAAGACTCGGATAAAAAGATCTAACGTAAACTCCTTCCAGATTCGAATAAAAAGACCTGTCTGTCTAGACCAACTTCTAGACCTGGATAAAAATGTAACGCACAGGACGTACAGTTAAACAATACACATAATACAAAGGACGTATAGTAAAACCTGTTTTAGCAACCACCTTTCCAAATCGGATAAAAAAGACGTACAGTAAAGTCTGTTTTAGTGAGCACCATCTAGTTTTGATTATCTTTGAATTTTTGACAATGAATTATGATCATCTTTGCAGAAATGAATCCTCTATTGAAAAAAATGGAAGTGGTTATTGGGGAAAATGGATTTAGTCGGGGAGACAGTTGTTTTTCTTTACAAAAAAAAAACAACAAAATAAATAGCTGTTTGAAAATGTGTAATATCAGCACTGGCCGCTCTGGTAAACTTTTTTTTTTTTGTATTTTATATTGTTTGAGTGAATCTGTCTTTAATGAAAAAAAAAATGGACATTTGAAATATCTCGTTTAAGAATCTTCTCACATAATGAACTGGACGATAATCACGTTATAAAACAGGTCATTTGTGGTTGAAGTTAATATACTGCGATAGCAGTGCACTTTTCTCCTTGTGAAGTCTGAAAAGCTTGTTGTTTTGCAGCGCAACCCTGACATTAAGCTGTATGGACTACCCTGGACCTTCCCTGGATGGCTAGGCGGCGGTCAGTTCACACCTTATTACAACAGGAGCAAGCTTGTCACGTACATTGTCAACTGGATCAATGGTGCCAAGAAATACCACAACCTTGATATTGATTTTATTGGGGTAAAAGTGAATTCTTGAGCAGTTGAATACTTGCGTTTGCTTGATTTTGTGAAGTGATGAACACCGTGGAATATGATGTACTTTTCGTGTACTTTTGACATTTTGCAAAAGGTTGGCCGTCCGAGTCAAAATACCAAACCTGCGAATGTTTTGTTTTCGAGTGCGGGACTTTCTGTGAGTTTGCTTTATACGGTCAGTGGAAAAATTAAGTTCAGGGTGATATTTGTCCGTTCTGAAGCAAGTCATTGTTATCCGCCAATGTTATCAAGTAACATATCAATCAAGTAAAAAAAAAATAAATAAAAAAGAGGGATTGGTAGGGAAGGGGTCATTTTGAAATTTACAGTTTTCCACGCATGCTACTCTATTTAGGAAATCTTTAGATACTTTTTACGAGGATGCCTTGTTCGTGTGTTTTAATTAATTTATAGGTTTGGAACGAACGTCCTTATGACATAGAATATATTCAGGTACGATTTTAAATATCGTAACGCTTTTGCGTTTTAAAATTTGATCTGCAGTTCTCGTCGCATTTCTTTCATTCACCTACGAAAGAGCAGTAATATGCAACATGTTAACGGCATTAAATTGTTGGCTAGCGGGCACAGTGGTCTTTCTTATTTACTTCTGAAAAAAGCAATGGCGATTTATCAGTTAACAAAAGTGAAAATTCCTACCAAAAAAGTGCTAATGCTTGGGGTTACAGATGTTGACGGAAGGGCTAGTGATCGGGGAACGTCCCGTTTGGGGTTACAGATGTTGACGGAAGGGCTAGTGATCGGGGAACGTCCCGTTTGGGGTTACAGATGTTGACGGAAGGGCTAGTGATCGGGGAACGTCTCGTTTGGGGTTACAGATGTTGACGGAAGGGCTAGTGATCGGGGAACGTCCCGTTTGGGGTTACAGATGTTGACGGAAGGGCTAGTGATCGGGGAACGTCTCGTTTGGGGTTACAGATGTTGAAGGAAGGGCTAGTGATCGGGGAACGTCTCGTTTGGGGTTACAGATGTTGACGGAAGGGCTAGTGATCGGAGAGTGTCTCGTTTGGGGTTACATATGTTGACGGAAGGGCTAGTGATTGGGGAACGTGTCGTTTGGGGTTACAGATGTTGACGGAAGGGCTAGTGATTGGGGAACGTGTCGTTTGGGGTTACAGATGTTGACGGAAGGGCTAGTGATTGGGGAACGTGTCGTTTGGGGTTACAGATGTTGACGGAAGGGCTAGTGATTGGGGAACGTGTCGTTTGGGGTTACAGATGTTGACGGAAGGGCTAGTGATCGGGGAACGTGTCGTTTGGGGTTACAGATGTTGACGGAAGGGCTAGTGGTTGGGGAACGTGTCGTTTGGGATTACAGATGTTGACGGAAGGGCTAGTGATTGGGGAACGTGTCGTTTGGGGTTACAGATGTTGACGGAAGGGCTAGTGATTGGGGAACGTGTCGTTTGGGGTTACAGATGTTGACGGAAGGGCTAGTGATTGGGGAACGTCTCGTTTGGGGTTACAGATGTTGAAGGAAGGGCTAGTGATTGGGGAACGTGTCGTTTGGTGTTACAGATGTTGACGGAAGGGCTAGTGATTGGGGAACGTGTCGTTTGGGGTTACAGATGTTGACGGAAGGGCTAGTGATTGGGAACGTGTCGTTTGGGGTTACAGATGTTGACGGAAGGGCTAGTGATTGGGGAACGTGTCGTTTGGGGTTACAGATGTTGAAGGAAGGGCTGCAGGCCGCCGGCTATGGTCACGTGAAGACGGTGGCGGGCGACGCCATGAGCTGGCGGATCGTCGATGACTACATCAACTCCACGGTCCTGCAGAAGTCGCTTGATATTGTGGGGTACGTGACTCGTGGCTAGCTCGTCGTTAGTTCTGTTTATTGGTTGTTAACCATGTCTAGGGCCATGGTGACCAGTCGAAATACCGCCAGTTATATCGCTTTCAGTTTGGCCTGGTGGTGTATAGTCAAAAGCCTAAATAAATAAATAGATCAAAAATAAAAATCGTTGGAGAAGAAACATTTTTAGTGAAAATTTACAAACGCACATACGGACGACAGATATCCCGATAGATGTGCCAGACCTTCCCTACAAAGTCTCCTGATCTGAAAAAAACGAGACTTTGACGCAAGTGGATCGTCCACGAGCTAATTACACGTTTCTGGTCCAGGAATGTCATGTAAAAGAGTGCCCTGAACCATACGTAAACGAAACGGAGCTATTCAGAAAAATTTTTGTCTCTAAAAATAGCCATGAAATAAGTAGTTCATTCGGCTGCGTTTAATGATGGGAGAGTATTCAGAGGCACGTATTTTGCTGTATTTAGGTATCATTACCCGGGGTCTTACAGTCCACCACGAGCCCAGAAGTTACCGATTCCATTGTGGGCGTCAGAAGAATACAGCGCGGTCAATGACCTGAGCGGTGGCGGGTGCTGGGCCAGGGTAAAGCTTACCCCCCCCCCTCCCACCCCCGCCCCCTCCGCCCAGCCTCCCACCCTCTTTCGTGAACTAACCATCCACCTCTCTCTCTCCAGTAAAACACATATGGTTTTTTGCTATGATTAGTATCCCCCCGTGTAACGGATGGATTATAGTTTTCAGCTCGTCCGTCCCTCCGTGCGCTCTAGTATACTATCTGTTGTCTAGGCTGTTACTCGAAAACTATTCGTGCTAATGCTTTTTCGTTTTGCATGCGGTTAATGCGTGTATTGAAGGTGTGCCACGTCGCGGTTTCGTTTGAGTTGATGAAAAGTTGTCAAAATGACAGTATTTTGAAAATATATAAAAATTTAAGTTCGAATGTACAAAGATGTGACGTTTTGTCCAGGCTGTGACTTCATAACTATTCATGCCAATGCCTTTTCATTTTGCATGCGGTCGGTACGTATATTGGAGGTGTGCAACGTTGTATTTTCGTTCGATTTGATGAAAAATTGTAAAAATGAAATTATTTTGAAAATTTGTAAAAATTTAATTCGAATGTACAGAGATGTGGCATTTTGTCCAGGCCGCAACTCCTTGTCCAGGCCGTAACATAAGTATTCATGCTAATGATTTTTCGTTTTGCACGCGGTTCATACGTATCTTGAAGATGTGCAACGCCGTCTTGTTTTTTAAAAATTGTTAGGCAATGTAGGGTTTTCAATTTCAATGAATTTACTAACATCCAATGACATTACGTGTTACACGGGGGATCCTACCTCACTGAAGCTCTAGTTTCTTATTAGTTCATGTGGTAATACATTTTTCTGTTCGAAATATTTACATCTTATTAGAAGCTGAATATTTTCAAGCTGCCTATATATAGTATATTATCACCAGCCTGATTTAATAATTTAACCTTCCAATAAAGATTAAAATAAATGAATTTTTCAACTGTCCGTCCTTGAAGACCTTTTTCTCGAAATTCTTTCTGTTCAAACCTGATGTGATCTTTACTGCACTTACATTTATCATAAATTTTCTTCCAATTGTCTTTCTTTGCCTGCCTCAAGTCAATAGCAACAAATGCTAAAATAGTAACATCGCTTGCATAATGATTACTTTAACAAACTGTTTGAAAAGCTGCATATTTTCAATGAAAGAAAGAACTGAATTTCTTCGCTGAGACAGCAGATACAGTGTTCTGTTAGAACGGTTTATGTAAATGCTTTATGCAATGAGAAAGCCATTTTGATAAACGTTCTCACGGTTTTGTCTCGTGGTGCGTTTGCAAAAAAAAAAAAAAAAGAACAGGTTGCCAGTTATGGAAGTGAAAAATGTATGGGAGCCAGTCGAACAAATCAAAATTGCTTTGCAAGCGGGATTTTAGCTTTAAACGCTTTTGAATAATGTCGTAAATTTATTTTTCTGCATCGTATACAGTAGAATATTTAGCAACCCAGACTATCAAAGTTTTCAAGAAAAATCAGCTGTTGTAGTTGCTTTTCTTATTTACTTTCTTTTAATTTTGGCTTCCTCCAAAAGCTGACCTAATCGACTTGGAATTCATACTTTGATTGGTTAACACCGACGAGATTATCGAGAAGTGCTGGAACGTGATTAGGCTTATTTCTATAACATTATTTCCGTTCCTGGTTATAGCAACGAAAATTCCCCATGCATGTTATAACATATTGATCATGATCGTAAGGGTTGTGACTGGAACTTTCCGCTATATACGGTAAGTGGTGCGGCCCCGGCGATTTAAAACGCACTTGTAAATTTCCAGAGGTATTCGTGCCATGCATTCGTGTCATGAACTCGTGTCATCTATTCGTGCTATGTATTCGTGTCATGTACTCGTATCATGTATTCGTGCCATGTATTCTTGTCATGTATTCGTGTCATGTACTCGTGTTATCTACTTGTGCCATGTAATCGTGTCATGTATTTGTGCCATGTATTCTTGTCATGTATTCGTGTCATGTACTCGTGTTATCTATTTGTGCCATGTATTCGTGTCATGTATTTGTGTTATGTGTTCTTGTCATGTATTCGTGTCATGTACTCGTGTTATCTATTTGTGCCATGTATTCGTGTCATGTATTTGTGTTATGTGTTCTTGTCATGCATTCGTGTCGTGTACTCGTGCCACTTATTTGTGCCATGTATCTGTGTCATGTATTCGTTTTTTACGGAAGCGCTGAAGGGCCACGGGTACCATTGTGCTTACGATGACACACACCATGGCACATGCCATGGTACCTTCTATGGTATATACCATGGTACGTACCATGGTACCTATACCATGGTACCTTCCATAGCATATACCATTGCACCTTCCATGGTACGTACCATGGTACATACCATGGTACCTTCATCGAAAATACACAATCACAATGACCTCTTGCATAACGACAGCCATGTTGTATTCGAAAAAAATGGTCATGGAAGGTACCATTGTATGTGCCATGGTATGTGTCATCGTGAGCACAATGGTACCCGTGGCCCTTCAGCGCTTCCGTAGTTTTTCATGTACTGGTGTCATGTATTCGTGTCCTGTACTCGTGTCTCTTTTCTATTTTGCTACTGTTTGGAAAGGTTTGTTGAAAAAGTATGAAGTTATTCTTACATAAGATACTTGCTGTAGCAGAATACGACTGGACACTGCATAGAACGCGCATATGCCACTTGCTACGGAAACAACTGGGCTCGTTATCTCCATAATATGCGTAGTTGAATTTTTTTATCATATGCACAGATGTATATACGAGACTGTTAGAAACATCTGAGCCGCAATGTTTTGTGTTGCAGGTTCTGAACGAGGGCTACGTCAACGGCTTGTTCACTGCGTGCGTATTTTAATATTGGCATTAATATCTGATCTTTTTGCGTAGCGGCCAAACGACTGGTTTGCCAGATAAAACAACTGTTTCTTTAGCTGTATCGATTCTGCCATTTCCTTAAATGTTTTCTCTGTTTACTTGGTAGTTTTTTTGGTGTTGCAATAACAGTTGGTTTCCTCTCTTGGCCCCCCCCCCCAAAAAAAAAGAAAAAATAACCTCGTTTCTCATCCACCGATCGTGTTACTAAAATCGCAAATAAAAAAGTGACGCAGTTGGGTCTCAAAAAAAAAAAAAAAAAGGACAACCAGCTGGCCTGGTGTATAAAATTTGAAAATAGAAATTACTTATCCGCAAGGTAGAAAAACTACCAAAAATAGTCTTTCGGAGGGGAATTATATTATTGTGTCCTAAAATGTTTCGCTAGCGCTTTCAACGCTCATATTTTTAAACATAAACGCTCAAAGAATCTCAAAACAACGAGTAATTACTAAAATGTGTTTTGTCATCATATTTACGGTTTTAAACCATTAAACCACAATTCTGCTACTTAAGGAAACCAAAAAAAAAAAAAAAGGTTTTTACAGTATAATATTAAAACAACTTAATACCAAGTGCGGAGCTGAGTATCCCCGAAAGGTTGGAGATAAGAATGCCCTGCAGAGATATTTGCTGTTCAGTCGAACGGCAAAGATAGGGCATCTAGCACCTATTGTACTCACTCTTTGTCGGTAGCGGTAGCGGTAGCGGTAGCATTAGCTTGCTTGTACTGTAAGCTATATCATAGCGTGCGCCTGGTTTATAATGGGCTTCAATGGCAAAATTTCCACGGGCTTTTTTGCAATTGAAATGTTAATGAATTTTCTAAAGAAAAATGAACTGGACCAAGCAGACAGACTACAGTGCCTCTGCTCAATTTGATTGTCGTAGCCCCAACCGTCTGAGAGGACTTCGTGTGACAAGGTTATAACGGAAAAAAAGGAATCATACGGAAAGGCCTCACCGAATTGAAAATCCCCCAGTGTAAAAATAAATATCGCTATTCATAAAAATAAGGACTGAAACAAGTTTATTTGCCGAGCGTTTTTTTCTTTGTAATGGTAGTTTTAGTACTGCGCAAATGATTCCGGACACGTCGCTATGTCTGTAAAAAAAACTACAATACAGTCAAAACATAACCACAGGGCTGTGACCGGGAAAATCGTTGTAACCGATATATCGTGATATGGGTCCGTATAATCATGACGCAAGCTGTGTGTCGTTCTGTCCAGTGACGTCATAACGAGGTTTTACTGTATTGGTTGCATCTCTGTCAGTGAAAGGAAAGGGGGGGATGGGGGCGGGTCGGGGGGAGGGGTGGGTAGAGGGGCAGTGGTGGGAGGGGGGGGGGGTGTTAAGACTGGCTTGGGACATGCAGTCTGGTAGAATTGGTGCTTTGTTTTTGACGACAACGGAAGTGACGAAATTTCACGCACAACACGCTGGTGCGGTTCATCTCTTCATTCTTTTGTCCAAATTGTGAGACACGTAAATTTTAGAGAAATGTTTTTCAACGCCGTTGGACGAAGGCGTTCCGTGGCCAGAATTTGGGAAGGTTAAGAACATTTTGGGAGGCCGCTCACCCCCCCCCCCTCCTGCTCCTAGGTATATGTAACAGCTCGCATGAAATTTGGCCATTCCCGAGCATATTGGTTCTCAGGGTTCTCTTTGTTTCTGACAAATACTGGCAATGTGGAAACGGCTTGGATTTTTACATGAGACAGCTTATAACCACAGTGTAGCTTATAACCACAGTGTAGAAACTCTCACAATGGGCGTGAGTGGTTGGCATGCAGAAACATGACAACCCCTTTCCCCACCCACCAAAACAAATAAACAAACAAAAAAGAAACAAAAATCGACCGAATCGTGTGATTTGCGGGGTGGGGGCGGTTGTATAGTTGCTGTGTAGATCATGTCATGTGAATATTGCATCAGATACGTTTTCCAGATTGCCTTTCTGTTGCAAATAAACACATTTATTGCAATGAAAACATTATAAACTGTACAGATACCAAAATATTCACAAAATTCAGAAAGTTTTCGAATATTATAGTCGTAATAAGTTGTTATCTTTATTTTCAAAACAAAAGTAGCGTGGAAAAGGACAATAAAAAAAAAAAACAAATGGACGCGGTTGTATTTAACGAAAAGCTTAATTAATTGCTAAAAGTTGTCACGACAACCATTGGTCATTACGCAGGAACATAGCATGGAACTTGGTGGAGAGCTACTACACTGTCTTGCCTTTCGCCAAAATGAGCCTGATGACCGCTGTGGAGCCATGGAGTGGCCATTATGACGTCAGTTCGCCTATATGGGCTACAGGTACGCCATTTTTACACAGCAAGTAACATGAGGTAGAGATGTGAGGGTATAACATGGGGTCCCATTCCCCTCTGTCCCCACCGGGCCCCGAAAAATAGAAGAAGATTAAGATTTTTTAAATTAGTTTTTTTTTGCCAAACCCTTAAACAGGTAGATATATACGACATGTATATATCTACAGTCGAATCCATTTAAACCGACATCGCTTTAAGCGACATATCGTTTTAACCGACATGTTTTCACGGTCCCGAAGCAGTTACCCATTGACCCCCAGTACCTTTTAACCGACATATCGTTTAACCGACATTTTTTGCTCAGTCGCGGCGATGTCGGTTTAACGAGATTTCACTGTATTTCTGTTTTTCGAAATTTGTCATTTTACGAGCTTTTTACTGTCTGGAAATTTAAGAACTTCCTCAAAACGAAGTGGAGCTACGTTGGGCCGGGTTAGTACTTGGATAAGTTACCATTGGCCTTCGCTACAAAATGATAGGCCTATTTCTAAATGCCTCAAGTTTTAGACCGATTACCTTGGAGTCTTGCGTTAGTTGGTTGTTTTAGTGTGCTTTAAGGTGTGCCAGTTATGGAAGTAACTGAAAATTTCAACCGTTCGTGTTCATACCGCTTGCAATTTTTTTTCGGTTATTCTTTCAATTCTGTAGCTGTGCCTCTTTCGTTGACAGTGCAATCAGATGTCGCATATTGAAAAAAAACTTCAGAACAGAGTTCTTGTGACCCAAACGTTTTGCTTTTAATCCGGTGTAATTTCATAGAAGCTTAACTTGAATTTTTAGCAGCTTTCGTGGGATGTGCTGTAAATGACCGTGGCGAGTTACATGGTCTTTTGCGGCGATGAGTCAGCTGGGTCCTTTTCCCTTGATGGCCTTTCGCACGGTTTTCATTGGTTAGTTTTTCTGTTAGACTGTGACTCAACAAAGACATAAATAGTACAAATCACAGTAAAAAATATGTCATCTCGTGATGCAGTTTGTGGGATTTGTCATGCGATGGTGTGCAGTGATTTGTATGTGTATTGACAAACTAGACCAAATTTCGCTACAGGTAGCGAAATGGAACCCACCTGCAATTCTAGAAGACCAGAGACACAATATATCTAGTCAAAGACACATCTTTAACTGTTTCGAAATAATTGTCAGCTTCCAGAACGAGGAGGTCAGGATCACCGAGATGCGTCTTCTGTAACGTTTTTTAGGCCCTAAGTGGTGAAAAAAAGTTCAAAATCCCACTATCTCTAACCGTTTTCGATATGATGGTCAGTTTCCGATTTTTGACATTTACGATGACCGACAAGGTCACATAGGTACCTTTTAGATAACATCGCTTAGCCCTAAAGGATGGAAAATAAGCTCAAAACTGTTCTCTCTCTAACCGTTTTCGAGATAATATCAACTTTCGGTTTTTGACCCTGTCCATGACCGAGGTGGTCAAGGTCACCGAGCTACTTCTTACATAACGTTTTTTAGGTCCAAAGAGCCAAGGAGGTCAAGGTCACCGAGTTACCTCTTATGTAATGTCTTTTAGCCCAAAGGGTCGAAAATAGGTTTGAAATCGCTATTTTTCTAATCTTTTTACGAGATTATTTTTATTATTATTATTTGGGTATTTATATGGCGCTTATTTAACGATGCCTTTAAGCGCAAATACAGTATGAAACAATTATAGTCAATCAATAACTAAAATAGTCAATCAGTAACTAAAATAGTCAATCAATAACTAAAATAGTCAATCAATAACTAAAATAGTCAATGAGTAACTAAAATAGTCAGTCAATAACTAAAATAGTCAATCAATAACTAAAATGCTTATTAGAACATTCGATTTAAAATGAAAGTAAATACTAGTGGTAATATTGACTAAAATAAAATATTGACTAATGACATTTAACTACTTCACATGACTAGATTATTGTCTATTTTTGGAAATCACTGGAGAATATACCATAACCATGAATACAGCCCCATAGCCAGCATGCCATTTATGGTGCACTAAGCAGTGTTGCAAATTTTAGCTATCTAATTACTATCAGTTTACACATTAAATGCTTTGCGAAATAATAAATCTTCAAAGATTTTTTATGAACCCCCCCCCCCCCAAAAAAAAAGGAACTGTATCCCTAGGTTTGGTGCAGTGCACCTAAATGACCGGTATCCATAGTTACTGTGGTGTCGTGGGATCTGAAGCAACACTTCATCCGATGATCTTCGGGGCCTTTCCGGATTGTACGGCGTCAATCGATCTGGCAGATAGGACGGCGCTAAACCATTCAGTGCCTTATATGTCATTGTCAGGATCTTGCATTCTGCTCTTTCCTTTACCGATAGGCAGTGCAGCCTTTTCTAGGATTCAGGATCAAGGATTGAGATAATGGTCAACTTCCGGTTTTTCACCTTGACTATGACCAAGGAGGTCAAGGTCACCGAGGCACCTCTTATATAACGTGTTTTAGGCCCAAAGGGTCGAAAACAAGCTCAAAATCGCTGTATCTCTAACCGTTTTCGAGATAATGGTCAATCTTTCTCCAACGCATTTCGATATACAGAGGTCACGTGACCTTGACCCTGAATGTCGAGATGGAGACCGCTAGATTACTGCCTACTGACACCGTGCACGCTATCTCTAGCCATATTTCTGATGAATAGGGGTTTTAAAAATATTTTGACTCCAATTTTACCTTAACTTTGGAGAAAAAGGTAAAAAAATGTAGATTTTACGACATCTCATTACCGTCTGCCAAATGTCGTCTTCCTACGTCACACCTTGTAGGAGGAGTTTTCTAGAAACCACTTTGAGGTTAAAATATTTTGACCTCAGTCTGACCTTGACCTTGAAGGCCAATGTAAAAAAAAAACGTTGCGGCTTTCACGACATCTCGTCATCCTCTATCTGTGTTCAAAAATTTCATCGTCCTACGTCAAATAGCTTAGGAGGAGTTTTCTGAAAACCTACGAGACTAAAAAAAGCTAAACAAAAGAAAAAAGGGGGGATAAACAGCCAGAGTTCTTAACAAAGCCTACGCTTTGCAAACTTTATTTGCAAGTGGGAACGTGCGTAGGCTACCCCACCCACACAACTTATTAGAAGCGTCATTTCTAGTATCTAAGTAGCAACGCAGGAGGCTTTCTTTCATGGGCGATATTCTACACAAAGTAAAGAAACAAGATATAATCAAATTGGCTAATAAATAATAATAGTGCTTATATATCACTGGATCGAAGCTGCGCTTGCTAAATATACAACTCAGGCTTTTGCCTGGCCTTTTGCTGTTCCAGTAAGGAAATACGTCGGCTATTCGCCCATGCGATTTCTTACTTCTTGAGTTTGATATCAAATATTTCTTACCCGACAGATATGAAATATTTCTTCACGAATGATAGGTTAAGGCAGAAAATCAGAAAATATATTTCGCACCGTTCAAATTTTGAGTATATTAAACTAACACTGATATTGTTTAGATGAGAGATATCATTGTAATCGGTTATTTTTGCTCATTTTTTAAGCCTCCTTTGTAGGGTTGTATCTTTAGTGTAGCGATGCCCTGAATTGTGCCTTCGACGCTTTATACTGTGAATAGAACGTTCCTTCTTTCGTTTTGTATTATCAAGACAAAACGACCAATAAATATAAACAGTGTTTTGTTATGGTTACATAGCTTTGTATCTAAGAAAAAAACAATAACAAACAAAAACTAAAAAAAAAAACAAAAAAAACAAAAAAAAACAAAAGAATACTGAATGTTTGAGTTTTCGATCATTAAAACACACAGAATTAGAGAATAAGCGACCGCATGCATTGATCCAGCGATGTCATATGTCGCGTTATCGGATTTCAAGTTATCGATTATGCATCATGTTATTTAATCTGGAAAACGATTCAGTTTATTTTTTTTAATGCGACAAAAGAATGGTCCTAGTAAAGTTCCAGTAAGTCACAAATAAATTGTATGATTCTTTGTATGGACTGTCAATGATACACAAACCATTAGACAAGAGTTCATATTTGTTGTCTATTTGCCAGCGATTAAACACACTTTATGAACTAGAACTGTGTTTTAGGCAACAAGTTTCCAGGAGTACACTCTTACCGGTGAAAGAATGACATACAGGCTAAATAAAAAACGAGAATAACAAATAGTGGATTCTGACTAAAAGTAACTGGTAACTATGTGAAGTAATTAAAAGACATGACAGTGACAAGAATCATGGGAAATAATGTAATTAATGACAAGAATTGTAATGGCTAAAATTTAATGTTTGTTACAGCTCATCACACGCAGTTTATAGAGATTGGCTGGAGCTACTTGGCACATGGGTATGGCTCAGGCAATCTGACCGGAAACGGAACTTACGTGGCTTATACCTCTCCGGATCTGAAGCAGCTGACCATCGTCATAGAAACGATGGTAAAAATATTGTATTTAGTTACTGGGGGTTGTCAATGATTCACAATATGGTTTCTTAAAAAAGCAAAAAAAAAAAAAAAAAAAAAAAAAAAACACACACACACACACTCACAGAGAAGAGGGGAATTTGAAGCTCGATGTTTACTGGACTAGCTCTCCTCTCTTGAAAGTTTCTAATTTGGCGCTACACCAAAAACTTATCAAATTGGGGGCATTTTTAATTTTTTGGGGCCAATTTCAAAGAGACTTCTCTCATTTTGATCCGATTCCTTTCCAGTTTTGTGTGATTGTTCCCTCTTTGTAGAAATTACTTTTTTTGAGAATCTGCCAAAAATTGTGCACATGGGGCATCTAAAAAAATTGTATCCAATTTTGAAAATGCTTCTTCCACAATTTTGATGTGATACCCTTCCAATTTTGTATGAATATTTGCCAGGTGGTTCTCTCCTTTTTGGCGATTCGCCATAAATTAACCAAATGGGGGGCATTTTACAATAATTATTTGATTGCAAGTTAAAAAAACTTCACCTGCCAACGTTTTGATCAGATTAAACTTTTGCCTTAATGTTCACTAGGCTGTCCTTTCTTGAAAAATTACTTTTTTTTGGCAATCCACCAAAATAGACCAAGTTGGGGCATATTTTAATTTTTGTTAGCCGGTATTCAAAATGTTTCTTATTCTTCTGCAATTTTGATAGATTTCCTCTCAAATTTTGTACGAATGTTCTCTATGGATGGTTGCCTTTGTAAATATTACTTTTTTGGTGATTCGCAAAAAATTGGCAAAATTGCACCATTTTGATTTTTTTGTTAGCGAATTTGCAAAGTGATTCTCGCGCACTTTTGACCGGATTACTTCAAAAATTTGTATGAATGCTGCCTAGATGGTACTATTCCGGAATATACTACCGATAAATCGAATGTCACAGAAATCGATTTTTTTCATTACTTGCTCCTTTTTATGTTGCCGACTATATACACGACTTATTTTCTTGCGCGTTTAATAGAATATATGAAAAAAAAAATTACAATTATAAATAGATTTTTTAAAGATTTAAATTTCAATAGGTTATTCAATACTGAACTACCGACATTTTAATAAACAGCCAAATACAAATTTATTTTTTAAAATATTTTTTGTTTTCCTTTCGTCAAAAGAGAAGAAGTTACTTTCTTCGACTTATTTTCACCCTTTGATATTAGAAAAAGGAAGCTTTATTGATTTCTCTGACATCTGAACTATCGGTTGTCTATTCCGGAATAGCCTACCAAAAAATATCTGGTTTTTTATCTGCTTCAGAATTCTTATTTGAAATAATACAGTGGTTTTTTTTTTTTGGTTTTTTTTTTTGGAATTTACTTTTCTGAGACCCTGTCAGAGATTAGGCAGATACCGGTCTTTGAAGAATTTCGAGTAACCGTTTTGTAAAATGCTACTACCACCTTTTGGCGACCCCACAAGCCAAGTGATACTTGATTCTCTAGATCTCGGCTGGTTATAATGTATCTGGACTTTCTTGTTAATATGGCCTCGAGCTGGATTTCGTGTAAAACAGACCTTTTAGTTTTCTGTAACCGCCTTTGCTTCGTTGTCGTGATTATTCCTTTGAATACGTCAGCAGGTGAAAATATAGACAACACGTGGCCGTATAATTTTAAGAAGCTCAGAATCTTGTTGCTGTTTACTGGGAATTTCTCGCTGTTTTGAATGTGGTTGCATGTGCATAATCATTTCGTATTACAGGAGCCCACAACATCTCCGTGCTTCTACCACATGCCCAAGTACCCAGTCAGCGAGTCTCAGGGAGCCACCTTTGTGCTGTCAGGGGCTTACGTGAGTACATTAAAAGTACTGTCAGGAACTTACGTGAGTACATGTAACAGTACTGTCAGGAGCTTACTTAAGCACATGTAAAAGTCCTGTCAAAGCTTACCTGAGTATATGTAACAGTACTGCCGGGAGCTTATGTAAGTTTATGTAACAGTACTGTCAGGAGCTTACTTAAGTACATGTGACAGTACTGTCAGGAAGTTACGTGAGTACATGTAAAGTAATGTCAAGAGATTACGTGAGTACATGAACCAGTACTGTCAGAAGCTCAGGTAAGGGAGTGTTAAGCTACCATCAGGAGCTTACGTGTGTACATGTAACGGTACCGTCAGGAGCTTACGTGAGTACATGTAACGGTACTGTCGGGAACTTATAGAACTACTGACAGATGCTCCCCTAAGGACATGAGGCGCTCACCTAGTGCTTGTATTAGTACGCTCAGACCCTTACGTCAGAGCACTTAACAGAATTGTGATGATGCGGGTACTTTTTCGTACCATGCATTTAAATGCTGATATTTCTGACCAGAAAGCTATACTCGGTGATCCATCTTTAATCCAGCTGTTACTGCAAAGTTATTTATAAATGCTTTATATTTGTTTTCGTTGAAATGAAGATGAACCGGCATTTATGGCAAATGAGCTCATAGTTTGTGACTGTTTATGTGACAAAGTGAGAGGAAGAACTTAAAAGAAAGTGTCACGAGTAAGCTGTCTGCGGCAGCTGGTGCCCGCCGCATTGTTGTGGCATTATTTTACTGTTGTAATTGTAACATTGTAATTTTGATGCATAAGTTCTTCAGCGGTCTGCATGGGTGCATTGTGAGGCTGTAGCCATCTTCAATTGGCACACGAGATACGATAAGCTCTGATGCTTAATGCATATCCGAGTGCAAGATCAACCTAACTGGACAAAGCCTAGAGCTCCATTTCTGTTTTGCCTCGTTTTCGATGGAGTTCTGTTTCACAGTCTGGGATGCACATTGCAGTGACGCATCGCTTGGGCTTGACAAATGTTATCAGTTATCAATAGTTAAAATGGTTAATTTGCTTATAGAACGAATTTTTCTAGAAAAAAAAAAGAAATTGAATCACCTGTAAAGACAATCACTGTTTTAGTTTCGATTTAAAACAGATATTTAACAGATCTATTGTTTTACGAGTTAAATTTTTGCACCAAGTGATATTTTATTTTCAGAAAACCATTACATCATTAAATGCTTGGTACTCCAAGTTCAACTTCGACGGAACAGAGAGCACACTTTTTGAGCAAGTATTCCCAGTAAAGGTGAGTCACGGTTTGGACTTTCTGTCTGAAATAATGTAAACTTGTGTAATGTACAGGTTTTTTGTTTTAAAAGTTTGATGAATGAATGCACCAACAAATCCTCCATCCAACCGGGATCGCAGTATGGCCAGACGGTTCATCCGTCAGAATCGTAACGTAAGGATTACAGAGGAACTGTTCGCGTATCTAGCCATGTAAAGCAAAGTAAAACACAGCAATACTACAAGGCAATATTTGATGTACACCACATAAGTGCGAACGTTGTGCGGTGACCCGTATGTGGGTTATTTGTTCCTGAATCTAATATGCCACTGTATTACAAAACTTCAGGATATGTAACGCGTATGATGAAAACAGGCCGTAACAAATGTAAATTATATTCAAAGTTCCCTGTTATGAATGAGTGTATTCATTGAAGTAGCCTGTTAAGTTAAATGGACTGACTGAGATTAGGGTCATTCTTTCGAATATATTGGCGAAGTTAATTTATAATCAAACTGTGCTCACCTTGAAGTTTAAAACTCGGCGTGATGAGTGCAGTAGTACAGTTTCATTGGCTTTTACATAATTGTGTTCAGCAGTTTAAAAATTATCACATATAGCATAATAAACAGTAACTTTACTTACTTTCAAGTGAAAACTGGTAAAAATATGAGGCGTTTTCTTTTTCTTTTTTTTGGACATAGCGTAGAGACCCCCTTCTGTTATTTGTCATTGATTAAATTTGTTACTGTTGTATACGAGAACATTGTGATCATTATGGTTTCCCGAATAAATGAATAGCGCCCAGTGGCCATTGTGTTGTAGGTAAACCGATAAAAGTGTCTTAGTGATCAACCTGAGGCGTGGAAGTAGTGAGATTAATAGTAAAATGTATGGCTTATACAAGTTTCGCTAAAAGAGAATAAAATTAGAACCAAGTGGCCAACGTGTTTGAGGCTCTACTTCTCATAGCAGAGCACTTATATTCTTTTAGTTAAATACGTAATTCCTCGATTTTAATTTTGTGGATCACTTTGGTGTATCGCTAACCAAAGAATGTTTAAGAGTTACAGTATTGTAATTGAGGAGTTTGATTCTATGATATATTGCCACATATTAGAATAGAAACCGTCAATGCAAGATCCTCAAGAGCTAACAGAACTCTAGTCAAGCCCCTAATAATAGACAATAACATAGACATTTCTTGTATAACTGAAACGCGGCTTAATGATGACGATACCTTTGTGCCTCGTGATTTCACCTCGAACGGCTTCACATTTCTTAGAAAAGATCGTAATGATGCACAAGGTGGTGGAGTCGGTGTACTTTGTAGAGACAATCTTAAGCCGAAACAACTATGTAGTAAAACATACAGTTCGTTCGAACACATTTTAGTTTCCTTGACGTCCAAAAGTAAGACCTTATGTGTCATATGTGTGTATAGACCACCATCATCTTCGCCAAGCGTTTTCTTATCCGAATTTACTGAACTGCTTGAGAATTCGTGTCTTGGTGGTAGTCCTATTGTAGTTGGTGGTGACATAAATATTCACTGGGACTGTCAGTCGAACAAACTGACGAGTAACTACCGTGAAATTTTAAACGCTTTTGGCTTGAGGCAACATACTCATCAACGTGGTCATATTTTAGATCACATCCTCACAAGACAAGTAGATAATCTTTCGCCAACAATCCCTGTTGTAGCGAATCTCGTCACTGATCATTGTTTGGTTCACTTTGACATCCAGCTTATAAATCAGCAAAAGCCAATAACACTTTCGTCATACCGCCGTATAAACAAAATTGATGTGCAAAATTTTAGGGAGGACATTAAGCAAACTAAAATGTTTCGAAAATTTGAAGAAATGGACCTTGATTTGTTGGTTTCTAGTTATAACAATGAACTACGTACCTTGCTTGACAAACACGCCCCACTTGTTCATCGTAAGTCAAAGACGACGCGTAGTGAGCCATGGCAAAATGATGAAACTCGTTCTGCGCTGTCTCGGATGTGAGCAGCCGAACGAAAACTGAACAAAACGCACTATGATGTGGACAGCATCCAACTACTTTGCATTGCGAGAAAGTTACAGGAAACTGGCTGATACGACTAGTTCATTGTACTATTGTGACCTAATTGAGCAGTGTTCTGACCAAAAGCAGCTGTACAAAACATTCCATGGAATTATGCACAAAGAACGACAAAATCCATTACCCGACACAGACTCTCCTGGTGCCCTAGCAAACAATTTCAATGAATACTTTAAATCAAAAATTGACAATATCAGAGCCACATTTGAGTGTAACGATCTTGATCCTTTCACGTTTGACTGTCCTTTTCAAGGAATCCCTTTATGTCATTTCCGCGAACTCAGTATGGATGACATACACAAAATTATAATGGAATCAGCCCCCAAGTCATGTGACACTGACCATATCCCTACATGTTTATTGAGGAAATGTATAGATGAGTTACTCCCAATCATAACAAGAATTGTAAATCTGTCAATATCTACGTCCACATTTCCAACTCAATTTAAAGAAGCTTTGGTCCAACCCCTTCTCAAAAAACCCGGGCTCGGAACAATTCCTAAAAATTATCGGCGTGTGTCAAATTTGGCCTTTGTCTCCAAAATAATAGAAGAAGTTATCTGCCAGCAACTAGTGCACCACTTAGAAATTTTCAAGTTAGATGAGAAATTCCAATCTGCTTCCAGAAAGTATCATAGTACAGAGACAGCTCTAATTCGCCTCTTCAATAACCTACTGGTCCAGCTTGATAACAAACAGTCAGTCTACCTGGTATTTTTGGACTTGTCCGCCGCCTTCGACACAGTAGACCATGATATTTGTCTTCGGCGGTTACAGCGCTCTTTCGGTGTCGAGGGCGATGCGTTAGGCTGGATGTCATCCTATTTATGCGATCGCAGTGTGCGGGTCAAGATTGGTAGTGTTCGATCTGACGCTATTTATTTAGAATGCGCACTTCCACAAGGATCCAAAATAGGCCCCAAAGGTTACTCTCAATACACCAAACCTCTCGGTCCGCTTATCAAGGCACGAGAAATAGTGTATCATTTCTATGCAGATGATTCGGGACTGGAGAGAGGTTTCAATCCTCGTTCGTCAGCAGATCAGCTTGCAAACCTTACCGAGGTTAAAGGTGTGATTACCGACATTGGAGCCTGGATGAGTGCTAATAAAC
This sequence comes from Protula sp. h YS-2021, assembly GCA_949752745.1. Classification (NCBI taxonomy): domain Eukaryota; kingdom Metazoa; phylum Annelida; class Polychaeta; order Sabellida; family Serpulidae; genus Protula; species Protula sp. h YS-2021. The sequence continues at coordinate 84,248,611 of OX457027.1, read as the reverse complement.
TTAAATTGAATAAAGAAAAAACCGAGTTTCTAATTATTGCAAGCAAGTATAATGAGCAATTCATCGAGGTCGATCAGTTGTGCTTGGACAGCGAATGTGTTCCGCGCTCTGATACTGCACGTGCACTTGGTGTAATGATTGATTCATCTCTCACTTTGGAGGCCCATGTGAACTCAGTCATTTGCATATGCTATTACTACCTGCGATGGATTCGAGACGTCAGGCCCAGATTAACGGAACATGCTGCAAAGACACTAGTCCACGCTTTGATTATCAGCCGCTTGGACTACTGTAACAGTCTGGTGATTAATCTCCCGAAACGTCTTGGGCGGCTACAACGGATACTCAATCATGCAAAACATGGTAAAACTGTCGCATGAAGAGTCCACTCGTGAAAAACTGATCGCTCTTCATTGTTTGCCGATTGAACAACGTATCATGTTTAAAGTTGCCTTAATTACGTATAAAGCCCTTAACGATCATGCACCAGCATACATTAGAGCTCGTCGTCTCAGGTCGTCTGATCAAAGTCTACTCGTTGAGAATAGGACTAACCAGCGCTATGGTGACAGGGCATTTCAAAATGCAGCCCCGAGATTGTGGAACTCGTTGCCTTTGGAAGTGCGAATCGAAAAGGATATTTTAGTGTTCAAGAAATTATTAAAAACTCATCTTTTTAGACTAGCATACTATAATTAGTTCCGTGATATGCAGATCTAGTCACTATAATTGTAAGGATTTGATGTGAGACATTTCAGTTTTAACAACTTTTGTGAAATGTTTAAAATTTCATTCAGTATACACTTTTCTAGTCATTGATTCTTCAGTTATGCATAATTTTTAAGTTATGATTATTTTATTCAGTAAGTATGTAATTACTTGTATTTTAGCTATTGTTGCGCTTAGGGTTAAATCCATTGCAAGCGCATTATAAATACGTATAATAATAATAATAATAATAATAATAATAATAATAATAATAATAAAAATAATAATAATAATAATAATACTGCAAAAAAAAAAAACAAAAAAAAAAAAAAAAAAAACAAAAAAAAAACAAAAAAAAAAAAACAAAAACAAAAACAAAAAAAAAAAAACACAAAACAAAAAAAAACGACGGTTTGCTCATTACAAGAAGAAATAATTGCCTAGTGGAAAAATATTGTGAACATGTTTTAAGTCATGTGACGAGTATTCTAGGAACAGAAGGGTTTTGTGAAAATATAATCGTAATTTTCGTTAATAGTGATGAGAATATAGTGAACGTGTCTGAAGGGGGTAAAACGACATGTATTTGATATTTATAACGTTACACTTTGTTATATAAGGTAGGGTCGATTTTTTTTTAATAGGAACGGCAACTATTTTACTTGTTTAGCCTTTAGAAAAACTCCGTAGCTCTGTGTCACTCTTTTGACATCCATTTTAGTGCTTAGTAGAGACTTTCCACTGTTTCAAACCCTTTAAACGAAAGTGTTAAGACTTGAATTTACAGTAGGATTGCTGGAAAATACCGTGCTGTTCTTAATACTCATCTCCCTGTGTGCGCTGGTTATCATGGTTAAACAAAGATCATACGCATACACCACTTTAGCAAAGGAAAACATCTGCATTGAAACCTTAATGCGAGAAGGAAGAAAGTAACAGCAATCCTTTGCCTGTCAGCCACCACGACAGTCTCGAGAAGGCAATCTTCCTGGGTGATAACGGGGTGGAAACAACATGTAATATCCGTTTGACTGGACAATGAAAACCTGATTGACGTTGAAGCGGTTGCATACAGTTACTGATGACGTCTTCAAGTAACGTAACATCATCTGTAGCATAATCACGTGTCACCTGATGAAACCACGAACTCGTCATCGGTTGCTTTACAAGAGTAAGCACTTTATCAGAGCATCGGTACCTGTGGTAGCGCACGTACTGATTACGTGATCGTCATACCTGTAATAGAGTAAGTACTGGTTACGACATCGATACCTGTGATAGCGCACGTACTGATTACGTGATCGTCATACCTGTAATAGAGTACGTACTGGTTACGGCATCGGTACCTGTGATAGCGCACGTACTGATTACGTGATCGTCATACCCGTAATAGAGTAAGTACTGGTTACGACATCGGTACCTGTGATAGCGCACGTACTGATCACGTGATCGTCATACTTATAACCTACAGTCGCTTTATCGGAGGTTTTATAAGGAATTTCCGAGAGAAAACGTCACGATACCGCAGCAGTGTGCTCTAACAGATTTCTGCCCGTGTACGTTCATTTGAGGTTTCAATTTTAACATAAACACTGCATGAAATACATTTTAGATAAAAATGTAGAGTGCAGAGTATTGTACAAGTTACATATCTATTGCCATCCACAGTTTCATGGGCTTGTAACAATGCACTGCTCACAAACTGCCCAGCCAAGTTAAGGCCTTGGATGGGGCCTTGGAAATTTTAGAGCACCTCCTCTACAAGTGTTGGTGGGCGTCGGTTGTTTTTGTTGATCTAGTTCAGTAACTTTTCAAAATACAGCTTTTTTTTTGCTAAATGTCACTCGTATGATATGGTTTTCAGTTTTCTTAACAAACAAACTTGCTGGTTTTTTTTTCTTTTGTAGGTTATCAATAACTCGTTTAGCCTGCTGTTGCGTAAGAACGAAGTCATAACGCTGACGACGGTGGCGACAGGGAAGAAGGGAGAGTACCCGCCACCGCCTGCCTCGGCTAACTTCACTGTACCATACCACGATGATTTTGAAAGTACTATAGTTAATGTTCGGATATTGATATCATTGGTTGCTGAAAGGTTAAAAAATTGCTAATTAAAGCGGTTTATTTTCTGTAGAGATTATTTGCGGAATTATACCAGTATTGTCCTATATATATAAATATATATATATATATATATATATATATATATATATATATATATATATATATATATATATATATATAATTGATAACACCATTATCTCATAGGATGTCTTTATTAATCTGAGCATACAAAAACTAAATACATATATGATATAATGACATACCTATACTTCCCACGCAAAATTTCACGTGAGCGCTTTAAATAAAGGTGTCGGATATATCCAGACAGTCACTGGTTATTTCTTATTCAATTTATGACGCAATTTGCTAAGCGTCTTGTTTGGTTCTCGGAATATATCAAGCACAATCTTTACTATTTTAGATAAATTTAGCTCACGGCCTTTGAGTAATTTGTTTCCTATGATAGTTTTGTATATTATTCCTCTTTATTACGCAAGACAAATTGAGTTTTGGCACTGTGCATGGAGTATGTGCAAAAAATGTTTAGGCTACAACGAGCATGAGGAGGCGTATAACTTAGTCCAGCAGGCGGGTGCGTGGGAAGTGGTGCAGACGACCGATCAACAACATGGCAAGGTTATCCGCCAGATGGTGCCCCAGCCTCCCATTGATACGTGTCGTCCCGAACGCATGCCACATCCGGTAGCCATCGTTGGAAACTTCAATTGGTGAGTACTGTGTTTTTGTTTTTGGTATTGTTCTGGTGGTGGGTTGTGACTTATGGTTACTATGGTTTCAAGGTGCTGGTAGCACGATGGTCGACCCATGAACATGTGAAACATGTGGGAATTAAAGCACTGAAGCGTATCGTAGGCACTGCCATGTCTGCAGTAGTGTTTTTATGTAGATTTAAATATGCAGTTATGATATGGCTTGCTGGGTCTCTGAGACGATTTATTTAGGTGCAGTACCCTTGTGCAGTATTTCTAATCCTTAATTAGGTTCCCTTTTGTTTTCGTTACAACAATTATTGAACGAGCTTTTCCATAAACAATAAATGATTTTCTGTTTTTTCATTGTTATCATTAATGGAGCATATTGCTTAAAAGTAATAGAAACGACTTTGAAAAATGCAGAAAAAGATCTTATCAGATGTTAAATTGTTAAAAATAGCTATTATATTGACCATTCAACGTTCGCGATGACGGTGTTTTTACGCGGATTTTAGCACTTTTTGGGGCTTGCGACGCGGCTTTTCAAAACCCACTGCGTCACAGTGACTTTTGGAGATCACCGCGTCACACTATAGAAAAAACTTATATGTGAAAAATGTTCAACAAAAATTAGTCCTTCGTCTTTCTTGGATGACTTTATGGAATTTCAAGTTTTTGCGCGCACAGCACCACAGCAAAATCTGACAGATTTTGCACGGGAGCTCTCCTGACCACATATCGTACGGACCAGCCCGAACTTTGCTATCCTTATGGAATATTTTCTGCTCGATGCAATGAACTCTGCTACTTGCGAGTGAAGTGTTAGCGCGCTAAATATTATTAAAAGGTTTATGGTCAACTTGGCGACAAACCTACTGAGGACAGGTCAACCCGGCGACACTTTGGTTAACTCTGTGACAGATTCTTGTTCAGGTCGGCGACACATGGAGTCAACTCGGTGACACATAAAAGTATGACAGAAAATGCCAAGGTTTTGGTGCTAATGTATGTATTTGAAAAGAAATATGTCTTGAAATTAGCAATTGTCCGCGTGTCCGGTGGAGAATTTTTTAAATTTTTTTAAGAACAAAAACAAAGTCCATATTTTAATCATTGTATATTGTTATTTTCAACAATTTTTTCAGCAATAAATTTACACTTATAGTGTTTAACATAAACATGACCCTCATACAATATCATTGGAGCACCTCGTATAGATTCAATGAATTCCATTTTGATTTATATTTAGAAACGAGTGTGAAGCTACTTTAAGTCATGATGAATCCTGGATTGCAATCCAGATCAATGATGTGCCCTCCCTGTAATTAGTTTAAGCCTATAAATCGATTGCAATATAATATAATTGCAATCCAGATCAATGGTATACCCTCCTATAATCAATTTTAGCTATTAAATTATTTTCGATAAGACATAATTGCAATTTAGATCGATGCTGCGCTCTCCCTGTAATAAGATACAAGTACAATCAGGATATTAATATTGTTGCTTCAGTTGTATTGTACTTGAAAACAATTTGCAAATTTCAAGACTGATATTTATGTGTCGCCGAGTTAACTCCATGTGTCGCCGACTTGACTTTCACTTGTCGCCGACCTGACCAAAAATCTGTCGCCGAGTTAACCAAAGTGTCGCCGGGTTGACCTGTCGCCGAATAGGTTTGTCGCCGAGTTGACCAAATCCCTATTAAAACCAAGAACAGGAACCGTCTAGGTGATAAAAGACTTGATCAAATTTTACGGATTTCTATGAACGGGCCAGACTTGGCAACTTTTGATTTTAAAGATGCAGGTAGAAATTTTCGGGAAGTCCCAAATCGCGAAAAATAAACTTCATGTTTTTGAGCTGAAAGTTCAATAAATTCGATTTCTCTTCCCTCTTATGATCTCAAAAAAAAAAACAAAAAAAAAAAAAACAAAAAACAAAAAAAAAAACACAAAAACAAAAAAAAACAAAACAAAACAAAACAAAAAAAAAAACAAACAATTTTTTAAGTCATAATGTCATCTAAGTTTCAATAATTTGTTACTTTGCTTTGAACTGACCAGAGAACTTTTTTTATTTGCTAAGAACTGTACAGAGGATTGTTTTGAGTAAAGAGGCTTAAATTTTTAATCGACCTAGTCAAGAATTACACTGCATTTTGTGTGTCAATCGAAACTAGTTTGTTGTCTTGTATTTTATTCCCCACAGGGAATATATGCGATCGACCGCGTGTCGGTCTGTCTGTCATCAAGAGCTTGTTAACACGATAACTTAAAAACTCCTGCAAGAATGTTAATGAAACTTGGTATGTAGCTTCTATGGGAACAAACACAGATCGGCATTGTAAATGGGCCAGGTTCTTGCAAGGAAAATGGATAAGCTGGACTTGAAAAATTTCAACTCTTGATTGACTATTAATGGCCGTGTTTAACTGATGGGGGGCCTGTGGGGAATATGTGGACTATGCACACTGCTCTAGTTGTTATTTAGAGAAGCCGTTAATAAAATCAAAATAAATGTTGCTACAGCTTATTTGTGCATGAAGGAGGTGGAGGAGGGGGGAGGGAGTATGTGTTTCAAAAGGCACCAGAGCTTTGTATTGAAAAATGCTTGGTGGAGAGCCTGTGACGCGGTTTTTTAGATCCCACCGTGACACACAATTATGTGTGACGCGGTTTTCTGGAAGGACAGCGCGAACGCTTCGGCCATTATCGAACTTCTACTACAAAGACCATTATCGAAGGTCTACCACAAAGATATATTCGTGATCTGAACATAAAAAAAAAACAGATATAATTTATGAGCTATGGGTGAATGGTTTTGTAAGAATTATTGATAATATGGAAACATTTTACAAGTTAAATTACAGAGTCAAACTTTTAACCAACAGTTTTTCTGGTCTAAAAAGCAGGAAGCTTTATTTGTGATTGGGTTTTTTGATAGTTACAATATTGACCCTTATCGGAGGTGTATCACAAAGAACATATTCGTGATCTGAACATTCGAAAAACCCGAATTCTTCAAGGAAGCAGATGTAATTTATGAGTTTCGGGTGAATGGGATGTAAGAATTAAGTAGATAATATAGTATAAGGAAAAGATAATTTCGTACATCACTGCCAATTCGAAAAAATGCGAAAACTGAACGCTAAAACCTTTTTTGAGACATTTTAATTGAATTAGGTCTCCGTATTTGTGGTCCTTTATATGTCAAGAGTTGGAAAAAAAAGTTTGTGAAAAAGCATTTCTGATCGAGGGAGGCCTTGAGCATCTAACTATCACAAAGTTATTTGATTACTGTTCTTTTGTGTTTTCCTATTGCCTATTCCTATTGCCATTTTCACGTTCATGCCTTTTAAAAGTGTAGAATTTATACTTCGGCTATGTATTTTAAATTTAATATTTTTACGTTGTTTCTTTGAATTCATTCGGATGGTTCTGTATCTATGATTTATTTTATTAGTGCCCAAAGTCACTGCTGGTTGCAAGGGTTGGCCCATATGCCTCTGTTACATATCGGCTGTGTTAACTCATGCATGCTTCCATTGTTTTTTGACGCCAGGGGGAAGAATTTTTCACCGCGATAAATGTTCATTAAAAAAATTCGTTATCATTAAACAGCAGTTGTGATTACCATTACTTTTTATGTATTGGACGTAAAGTAAACAAAAGTTTTAGTTTAAGTTAATACATCTGTTATATTGAAATACCGATGTGAACTGTGTGTTAACGTCACAGTTATTTAAGGGTATGACTATATACTAGCACTCGGATATTTGACAATATGTTTTTTCGGAAGCTGACACATTTTTCACAGTTGCAGTTGTATATCGAATGTGAAACAACAACTGCAGGAAATAAAGATGTTAAAGGCTACTAAGATCTTGTTTACAAAGCTATGGAAAAGGGGCATTTGTAATGATTTGGTGGAAAAAATGAGAATTTTATTATATCTGATGGCGGATATAGGGATGAACATTTCTGTCCATTGATATATACATTTCTCCTGGATCATCTGCAATCTGCAATTTACGTTTTACCAATTTGTTTTTACTTCAGAATGTTTGCCGTTTTGTCTTTCTTATGGGATACGACGGTCTCCGACCGCTTTGGTTTTTGTAACCTGTGAACATTCATCAATAACTTTATATATCCTGTGAACATCTTATTTTTGAATAGTCGGAAATGCTGTTATCGAAGTAAAGACGCTTGTATAAAAATTGTAGAAATATGACATCAACAATCATAGTTTCTTTTGGATCAAAATACAAAGGTAAGTGTTTTACATTTATTGATCTTCTTAAAATGTTTACGTAACTGAGAAAAATCTTCAGATGGCCAGGCCTTATGCCAAACGGAGGTACATCGGATGCTAAAAACATAACATTTGATTTAGGTTTATTCTATTTAATAGTTTAACATGATGTAATTTATCTGCTATGTTAGAGGCGTTATCAGTGAGTGTCCATTTCTAATTTCACGTCGAACTTTTCCAGGAAATGGTCGACTGAAAGTTATTATAATACCTGTCTTAAATTTTTTGCATTACTCCGAAATCCTAGTGAATTTGGCAGCAAAAGCTGAAACGTGCCATGGCATACCACTTGTATTTTGAAAGTTAACGCTTATATTTACTTCGAAAGATGTGAAACGTAACTGAAAAAATCCGACTTACACATAATTTTTGAGTGTTTCTCTTTTGTTTGTGAAAGAGGTGGCATCTTGGATATTTTGATAGAACATAATGCTCGGCACATAAAAAAACAGTGTTAGAGAATATGTGATCACGGCATTTAGTCGAGACTGAGGTGCATTTTATTACCATTGCGTTCTTTATGCCGTTTTACGAAGAAATTGTTATTATTAGAATCTTATCTTGATGTGTGGGGATTCGTTTGTGTGTGGTATCAATATTTTGTTAAAACAGATCTAAAATGGATAAATTGCTAATTAATGAAACAATGTACTTAATAACAAATTGTTGGTGCGTGAATGACAATTAACACGTTGAAGTATTAAATGTTTCATTTTCTCTCGTTTAATTTAAATCAAATATACTGGGGGTATTCATGAAAGCATCATCATGAAAGCGTAATCGAGACTTGGACATTGCTATCTACTGTTATCTGTTGCTATCTATTTTTATTGCAGTTCAAAATGTACGCTGTCCTCTTTAAAAGTGTGATCAAAGCTTGGGCAGGATAGATTTATGATGTCACAAGGATAGGGCAGGATAGATTTATGCTGTTACAAGCGTTTACTGACCGTAGTGTCGTTCTGACGTCTTACGATGATGCTTTTGCAAGCGTTTACTGACCGTAGTGTCGTTCTGACGTCTTACGATGATGCTGTCACAAGCGTTTACTGACCGTAGTGTCGTTCTGACGTCTCACGATGATGCTGTTACAAGCGTTTACTGACCATAGTGTCGTTTGATGTCTCAGGATGATGCTGTTGCAAGCGTTTACTGACCATAGTGTCGTTCTGATGTCTCATGATGATGCTGTTACAAGCGTTTACTGACCGTAGTGTCGTGATGTTTCACGATGATGCTATTACAAGCGTTTATTGACCGTAGTGTCGTTCTGATATCTCAGGATGATGATGTTACAAGTGTTTACTGACCGCAGTGTCGTTCTGATATCTCACGATGATGCTGATACAAGGGTTTACTGACAGTAGTGTCGTTCTGATATCTCACGATGATGCTGTTAGAAGCGTTTAAGCTTTTTGTAGAAGAATATGAGACTGATGTAAATACAAAATAACGGGAAAGAATGTCCTTAGAATAGAGGTTATTTTGATATGGCTGCATATTTCACATCTTGCTCTTCTTCTTTCTAGCCAGTCATTGATCTGTATTGACACAAAGTAACCCGCTAAGGGTCGGCCGTGTCCCTAAACAAATCATATAACTAACTAATTGCTCTTCTACTGATATTTGTTCGGCATCACTACTGTGCCAACCGAAGCAGGACATTTTGGAGAAGTTACAGAGACATCCTATTCAGTCTAGAAATTGTTCACATGAACCAGAGCAGAATTTTATGGCGATGTACTGTTTGTTATGAAAAATCTCCCTTATATTCATTGATATGGCATGCTGTTTTTCAACATATAATTTTCAATTCGTGCATCGTTAAACATGGGTAAACTAGTAATTAGCTGTTCATATGAGAACAAGTATTCAAGTATTTATTTATACAGATTGATTAGTAACATGGAACGTATCATGACTATAGTATACTGTTCTGACTTCACACCAAGAAAGACTCAAATGCCTACAACAATCTACAGTAGTCATATGTCCGAACAATCTGTTTCCTTGTTTACTTTCAGATTTTTAACAACTCTTTTATGTTCATGGTCGAGTGATGACATCTTGGCTTGTCTTCATACATCCGTGATCGACAAATTATAACTACACCAAAAGTAAGAGGCATTAAAACGATGAGAAACAAACGGGTGCAATGCTACCGCCCGCAGCATGTAGCACTGAAAGGCGAATGCGAACAGTGCACGAAGCTGAGGGAAGGTTTTCAGATCAGTCCATGATTTTTAGCACAAGGCTAAGAGAAGGTTCAAATTTTTCTCGTGTAAATTAGATATGTTTTACACCCCTGTGCGATGCCTTCAGACGCGTAGTAAGATTTTAATGGCGATATCAGGTAAACATTTTCTGTGGTGCGTAGAGTGACGTTTTCAATGCTGAAAGAGCGGGGAGTACTATGCGTACGCAACGAGCGTACCTACCACTCAAAATACTACTGTTTCCTCCGTACGAGTGCTCCAATCGTGAAATAAAGTGCATAACTTCACAGAGTGATTCTTACAATGTAATAAATAGATCTCAGTATTATAGCCATTAATTCTTTGGTTAAAATTTACCGTTGGGCACTGCACTCTTACCACCAGTCATTTGATGTGTAGAAACAGATATAATTTGGTTGTAATTTCCAAAAGTACAGTTAAATTCAGCATCCTCAGGTACAAATTGGTAACATTACTTCATGCAAAAATGTCGGTGTAGTGAGGACCAAAACAATGTTGAGTATGTTTAAATATTGAAATAAAACGTTCATACTGAAGTGTGTTCATAACTGAAGTGTGTTATCAGTGATGGTCAGTATACATATGTGTATAATTAATAAAAGTTAAAGTGAAGAGAAATTGACTAGACCCATCACGGAGGTATTACTTTCCTTGATGATTAAGTTGCCTTTTTTCAGCGTGCTCGCAGGCGATTTATTGAATAATTTATAGATTATAACAGGATGTTTCACATGTAACGTCATCGTCTATAATGGTGTCTCATTGATCGAAATGATTGTGACAACACAAACAGTTTGCGCAGATAGTTTGCTTTTTTCTCAAAACACCGGACAAGACTTCTCAGTTGTTGAAATCCATCGGCTAGCACTTAGAAACTCTATACTTTCCGCGCGATCTCCATATTGACTGGCTTCAAACTACTGAGCAAGATAGCTGTGTCTTTTATATAAACATGAAGGATATATTACTTGATCGATCACATCACCCGGCACAAAACTGTAGACAGATCACCTTATGCGGCTTATGCGTTTATCCGGTTATTACCATTAACCTGTTTTTTACCATTAACCCGTTTTAACGGTTACCTGAGGCTATTCCTTTGCTTATAAGATTACCCGGTCCATGCGAATATCCCATATATTTAAAAGGCAAAACAACGGGAAGCCATTCTCAAGTATCCATTTGCGGTTAACTGATTTATGTGTTTAACCGCGATTAATCTAAATAATTTATTTTGTCTGTATGCACAATATGTCCAAAGGTAACTCATAAATCCTGAACTGTTGGCATGATTTCTGGTTGGGTGGGATGGGTAAAGATCTGTTGGTAGAACTTATCCTCGGGCTTTGTCAATGATGTCACACAATACCAAGACGGTAAATGGGGATACTATGGACCTATTGTCGTTTCCGGTGCATCATTGATGAACTTACGTGTTACTGTGACCCTACAATAGTCAGGATAGTTGATCTACTGTCTGGAAAGGCACCATCTGCTGGCTGCATCCAGAGTGACTTAAGAAAACAAAGGAGGACTGTGCACCATTTTGTAAGTAGAGCATCATGGATGAGAGAAGCTTTTATAACTAATGAGAATGTTTTCTTTGATTCATAAAGAAAGAATGACACGGAACAACCCCAAGGCCTGTTTGATTCTAGCTTCTTGGCTACTTGAATTTATCAAAGAATGACTAAATGAATATCGTTCAAGACTGCGAACTGGTGGTGTTTTCTTGGAATAGTTTGAACAAAACGAATTTTTTCCATCAAGGCTTTTAATTCTGATTTTGTTGATAATATCCAAACGCATCAACTACACGCACAAATATGAGATAGACGGCTCTCTCTCTCTCTATCAGCGATTTTGCTGTTACAGAGGTAAAAGGACAAATGAATACAGCGTTGTCTTTAGCCAAATATGTCTTCCTTACAAACTTGTGCTGACGAAAACGGGTTTCTCAGACCAAAACGGTTTGCATACTCTTTTTTTGTAACAAACCCAAGCAACACAACGATCCAGTTGTATTTATTTTCAAATTTTGATAAAAGAAAACAAATATTTTTGTTTATTAATTTAATTTACAATTAAATTTTGCGACACACATGGCAACAAAGGCGTTGACCTGCGATTATTTCCCGCCTAAAATTAAGCAATTGCTGCTTTTTAGAAAAGTAGAAAACTGGGCGGAAGGCATCTCGACCCAAGACAGCCATTGGACGCAGTTGGTACATTTAACATGGAGGATTAGTTTGGTTTACAAAAGCAATGCACTTTGCAAGTTTAAAGGTGTTCCGTATACTAGTGCTACACTGATGTTGATGTGCATTGACATCCTACTTATTAACACTTGACAAGCCTTTGGCTTGCAAGGGTTATATGAATTTGTGCGAGCAACATTCGTCCTTTTTTTTCTTTTTGACACTTTTTCCGATTTTTTGTGTCTTCTTCTCTGACACTTTGGGCCCTACGACCATGAAACTTGGGACTTATGAAGAGCTTGATCTGAACACGTGCATGTCACTTTTTATTTTCGTCTTTGATTTTGTTTTCTTTGTTAAAATGCCATGTGAAAAGAGTATTTTTTTGCAAGTAAATGCGTAGCATTTAACCCATATCACACACAGTTGCTCAGTGAGCGTTGTCAACAGAAACCAAACACTACTCGGCTTATAAGACGTATTAAACCTGTGTTGTTTGCAATATATTATTCAAGAAATAACCCATTGAAGGAAGTATTTGTGCGTTTTAATTTTTGTCAAGTGTTTAACATTTTGCTAGTTTTTGTTCTAAATTAATACCTCATTTATGAATTTCGATATAGGGGAATTATTGCGGTAAATACCCCTTACTCAAAGCTAGCAAAATTAATAATAATTACAATCTAAACCCCACGGGTCAAAACGCAGAGAAAGCGGGATAATTATAGGGTAAAACGCGCTTCACGCGGAGTATTTCTGAAAAGAACAATCCTCGTTTTGAGGTTTTAATAAGTCACAGACGCGTAAACCAAACGTGTGCCCCATCCCACACAAAGTGGTTGCTATGTAAGTCCATGACTTTTTGAAACAACCCCTAAACGCGGGCTGCATAATTTTGAAAAAGATTTGGATTTAGATCAAATGTCGGTAGATCAAATGTCGCGAATTCATATGTAGGCAGTCTAACTTACTTGTTGCCTTTGTACTACCCGGGTACCAAATTCAGCGCACATTTTATCAGTTAAGCATACACTTGAAGCAGAGAGCATTAATTCATTCGTTTATTCATTCACTTGAAGAGAAACTCAGTCCTTGTATTTTCTCTTGCCTATATGACTGCGAACTGCTCATAAAAAATGGAAACTTGTCAGTAGCACTAGAATGTAACTGGTAATAGCTGTTTTGTATCCAAACTTATTTTCGTAGAAGATTGCATGTGCGCGCTGTGCATGCGCAATAGCGATGCACGTGAAGCCGATAATATAAGTTTTTGTTTCCATTTGAGAAAATAACATTATGTAATATTATAAATATTAATAGTTGTATATCGGTAAACAGTTTTAGATTTCTGTGAGATAATTAATTTGTTGTTCCTTGGAATGAGATAAGGAAGGGTCTAGAAAGAAAACTTGACTATTTTTCAACCAGCTTTCTATTGAGCCTAATCCGACTCGTCGAACCTTTGCCGTATTGGGCATGTATCCCAATGCCTAAAAATGCCACAGAATTTCACCGCGCCTCGGTCGGCTTTGGTCTAAAATATAGAAAAGCCCTGGCATTTTCAAGAAAGTGGCAGGCACAATTCATGAGGCGTGGTTCATTGGGGATGCCTAGCACATTTTATAAGGGGTGTTAAGTTTTTTTCGATTTCAGTAGTTTCAACACCGTGCACAATGTTGTGTTGTGATTCCGAACGATTTTCAACCTTTATAGGTATGGATAACACATGTGTTATTTGCTTTCTCAGCTCAGAATAGCAGACACACGCGGGAACTGGGCCTCCTGATTATATTACAAAGCCAATTAAATATGTCAGTGAATATATATATCAACAAATGGCAAAGGAATGATCGTACAGGAGAAACACTTATACTTGGAGTAGTTATCTACACACACACATATATTTGGAGTAATTAACCGCAACCCTCCAGGCTTTAAAACTCACAAACGCCCCACCCCTTCTGACAGTTACTCTCACTTGGTAATTCTATGGCCTGGTGATAGTCAGCCAAGCAAAAACGTTGCTACTGTGCGAAATGTGCTCAAAGCGCGGTACAGGTTCTATTTCACTGCACCCGGAATCACAACCGTCCACCCCTTTGAATTTTATAATAAAACGGCATCAAAAATAAACCTCCCCTACCTCTTCCCCAAGCCACTCGTATTATAAAAATATCGATCCTATTGACAAAATAATCATCCAATGGAAGAACAGCTATCTGGAATGCTTTTACCGTATCTGGCTACCCTCCCACACAGTCCCATGGTTACAACCTTTAACGTCGCAAACTGGCATTGCATATATTGCCAGTAAACATTCCAAAGCTCATCCAAAGTCGATCTTAAGTTGTGACATCCACCCGACCAAACCCCAACACTAACTCTGGTTGGGATTTGGTTGTGGTTGGTCGCGAACATAGTCCAGCATCTTTCCAACATCTTTGACACAACATTAAAGATAAACTAGATGCTCGAGAAGCATGAATCCGCCGTAGTTTGGGCAAAATTTGAAAGTAATTTTGTAACTTACCATTTGGTTAATTTCTGTTGTACTTCCAAAAGTCCTGGTCACTGCACTGCACAAGAATTGGAAGCACCTCTGGGTAAAATTTGAAACGAATCCATCCACTACTAAATGCTCTAGGTGCTAGATCGACTCCAGTATATGGGCACTCCAAAACCACACTGTGCAAATTTTTAAAAATTCACCACTTTGTCAATTTCTGTCGTATTTCAAAAATTCTTGGTCAGTGCACTGCACAAGGGTTGGAACCACCCCTGGTTCACAAACCGGTGAGACGACTTCTTCACTGTCCCGGTAAACAATATCACTTTTCACCAATAAACACTGCAGTATCAGTAGATTTTAGTAATTATAAATGAAACAAATATCGGTGTAGAATATGTTCAAAGATAGCCCGGATGATGTTTGAAATTTACTGAGAAACCTGGAAATGGATGTTCAAAATGCCTGAAAAGCTTTCTAGTCCCCGCCACCGCGGTGCGGGGGACTTATGAAACGGGCCGTGTCTGTAAGTTTGTGCGCTACATATCTCAGCAACTAATGCAGTTATTTCATTTCTTTCTTGCAGAGAGAGAGAGAGAGTACATATATTGGAGGTGTGCAATGCGTGGTTATTTTTTATTTTTCTCAAAAATTGAAAAATTGCTATATTTTTGAAATGTTGTAAAAATGTGTGTTAACCACTGTTTATAGTGTTGAGTTTGTAAGCGCCATATGTCAGTAATTAATACAGTGATTTCATTTCTTTCTTACACAGAGAGAGTACATATATTGGAGTTGTGCAACGTGTTTTACCTTTTATTTTTCTCAAAAATTGAAAAATTGCCACATTTTTTAAATGTTGTCAAAATGTGCAATTGCCCCGATGTATACTGGTATGATTGTACGCACTAGATCTCAGTCACTATTAATAGGATTTTATTTTGCTCTTGCACAGAGAGAGAGAGTTTTGCTCTTGCACAGAGAGAGAGAGAGAGAGAGCGAGAGAGAGAGAGAGAGAGAGAGAGAGAGAGAGAGAGAGAAGGAGAGAGAGAGAGAGAGCGTATATTGGAGGTGTGCAACTCGTGGTTGTTTTTTATTTTTGTCAAAAATTCAGATTACATATATTGGAGGTGTAGTTATAACCACTATTTATAGTGTTAAGTTTGTACGCGCCATATTTCAGTAACTAATACAGTGATTTCATTTCTTTCTTGCACAGGGAGAGTACATATAGATGTGCAACGCGTGGTTATTGTTGATTTTTCTGAAAAAAATGAGAAATTGCCAGACTTTTTAAATGTCATGAAAAATGTGTAATTTCGACTACTTATGAATCATAAGCCCACAACCTGTTTTTGAACTCCGTATCTATCGTTTGTTGAGTGAGCATCATAGCAATTAAGTGAGCTAAACGGGCGAAGTGCAATTGTCAGCTTTGAAGTGTACTCTCATTAGTTATTGATCGATATTGATCGAGAGCAGCAGAGCCTGCAGTTGGGTGATTGCTGTTGTATAAGGCGGGTATCTCAAGTTGTTTCGCTGGACAGATTTAAACCAAGCTTGGTTTGTGGAATGGTGAGCAATTGACCTGATTAGGTTTTGGTGACCTTAGGTCAAAGGTCAAGGTAACTTTTTTAAGGTCACTGAAACTTTTAAAATTTTCTCTTGTTGACACAATATCTCAGGTTGTACGTCATGTGCATGCTGTTGTGGACATGATATGTCAAGTTCGGCTGGACGGATTACAACTGAAATTGGCAGCTGGGTTTTGAAGCTAAGGATCTTGACCTGATTAGGTTTTGGTGACCTTGGGTCAAAGGAAAAGGTCACTCGAACTGTTTTATTTCAAAAACGGAGGTGCGGCGGGGGACTTAACCAGTTCACTGGTGTACTTGCCACAAATAGATTTTGCCTTCTGTGTGCTTTCCGATATGAATGCGATAAAAACAAACACCATGCAACACGCAAAGTACTTGATTAGTACCCCGCCACCGCGCGTGGCGCTTAGCGGACGACTTTTGAAACGGACCGTGTCCATCCGTCTGTCTGTCTGTGCCCATCGATAGTTTTAAGTTTGTACGCGCCATATCTCAGTAACTAACACAGTTGTTTCATTTCTATCTTGCACAGAGAGAGAATATATATTTTAGGTGCGCAACTGTTATGTATTTAAATAAATGAGAGCAAATAAAACACGTCCATGATCTTCTAAGACTAATTTTACTCTACCCAAAATATGCATGTGTAGCGAGAAGCGCGTGGGTCTGGATGCCGTGTGAGCGGTCGTCTCAAACACTACATTTCTCCCGGGTATAATTTGGATTAATTAATTAATTAATCTTAAAATTAAGCTCAAAATTTTTTTTGAATAAAATACTGCCTTTGAAATAGCCATCATATTAGCACGAATTAAACGCTTCTTTACGAGAATATTCATTTCAGACATGAGGTTTTGCTTTTTTAAGGGTAAAAGAAACCAGTTAAATGCTTCTCACTCAGATGTTTGTTAATCATAAAACAATTAAATGGAGATATCTCAGTTGAAATAACCTGAGATAACCTTGTAAATGTCCACCCGTTCATTAACGAGATGCAGTATATACGTCTAAGTAATCATCGATAACTAAACAACTACCTTCTTTTTTTACATGACTTTATACAGTTAATTTCAGCACTCCTTCTTAATTACTTCCAGGATGTTATGTCCGATATTGCACAACCGTATCTATCTGGGGCTTTTCTCTCTCTTGTTGATCTTCTCACCAGGGGTTGTTTTGATGTAGGCGGAGTTGCGGAGGTGCTTTGCTTTTCAGATGTGCTGTGATGCGCGTCTGCATTATCGCGATTCTCTGGTGTTTCGGTGATAATCACCTGTCTACTTAAGCTATTTTCGCGTTGATGACTGCAGCGGGTGGCAATATCCAAGCAGGAATCGGTGTTATTTAAACGCATGTTTGGGCCTGTATTCACAATCTGGTCTGCATGCCTTCTCCAGATGTAACCTTGGTCAGTTTCAACGTGGTAATTTACAGGACCGCATCTTTTTTTGATAACTCCTGACTGCCACTTGGGTTTACTTGGCTGTCCCCTGTAATCTCTCACAAGAACACGCTGGCCTGTGTTGAACGATCTTAACTTCAGCTGGTTTTTGGGCGATTTTTCTTGCTGTTTGTTCACTCTGTCGCTGAGAGAGGGTCGAAGCAAATCAAGTCTTGTGCGCAAGGTTCTGTTAAACATCAACATGCACGGCTTTTCGTGGGTGGTGCAATGCGGGGTATTCCTGTAGGTGAGTAGGAAGCTATCTACCTTATGACGTAATGAAATTTGTCTGTCTTTCATGGATCGTAGCTTCTGCTTAAGCGCCTTTACTGCTATTTGGGCTTGCCCATTATTCTTTGGTGAAAAGGGTGGACCAGTTACGTGTTTGACGCCGTTGTTTTTGCAAAAATCCTGAAATTCTTTGGAAGTGAAAGACATAGCATTATCACTTACAATAACTTTTGGAATTCCGTATGTGGCGAAGGCGGATCTTAGGAAGTCTAAAACACCACTTGTTGATGTTGAGTTCTTGATGTCAACTATCGGCCACTTGCTGTATGCATCGATAATTACCAATAATTGCTTTCCCTCGTACATTGCAAAATCGACTCAACACGGGGTCTTTTCGTGTTTGTTTGCGAATATCCTCGCTGTTTAAAGGAATTGCATCCAGTTGTCGCAGTTCAAAAACGTCGGCGCGATCATTTTTCAGTGTTGTTTCCTTGATTGGGAGAGAGAGACGGGAGAGTGCGTGGCAGGTTTGAATGTTGTTTAGATGACCGGTACTTGATGGTGTAATTGAGACCTGCAAGGAACAGTGCATATCCTTGAAGCCGGGCAGCGGTCATCGCCCGGATGGGTATTTCCGGATGGAATATGCTCGTTAGTGGTTTGTTATCTACCACTACATAAAAGTGTCTCCCGTAGAGATAATTATACAGTCTCTTGATTCCCCATACTATTGCTAAAGCTTCTTTCTGAATGTGACTGTAGTTTTTCTCAGCTGCTTTCAATGTTCTTGAAAGAAAAATAACAGGTCTTTCGGTGTTATCTGGCATAATGTGTGACATGACAACACCAAGTCCATTAGGCCCAGCATCACACTGTACATGCAGAGGTAGATCTGGGTTGTAGTGTGCCAGAACGCGGTCACTTGCGATCTTCTTTTTTGCACGCACGAAAGCATTTTCGTGTATGCTCTTCCATGCCCATGTCGCCTCATCTGTTGTCAGGTCCTACAACGGACTCAGTATTCGCGAAATATTGGGTACAAAGCGGTGATAGTAGTTAACGAGACCGAGGAAGGTCGACAGTTCCTTCTTGTCTTGTGGTCTCGGGGCTTCTGTTATCGCCTGTATTTTGTCCTCTATTTGTTGTATTCCGTCTTTGGTGATTCTGTGTCCACAGAAATCAACGGAAGGTTGCATGAATGTGCATTTTTCTACATTCACCTTGAGTCCGTATTCTTCTAGGCGCGTGAACACCTGAGACAGAGTGTGCAGATGTTCCTCATCATTTGCAACTGTTATGCATATGTCATCCTGATTTACAATAACGTTTTCGATTCCGTTCAGGACGATCTCTATGCTTTTCTACCACTTAGCGCTCGCGTCCGTGACGCCCATGGGAAGCTTACTGTAGACGTAAAGTGACTTGTGAGTGGTTATACACAAGTATTTTCTGTGCTGTGGATCAACTTCCATGCAGTGATAGGCTTTTGTTAAGTCTACCTTGGAAAACTTTTCCCCTCTGAAGGAGGCACATAAATCCTGAATCTTAGGTAGCGGGTACTGTTCAGGAATTAACGCCGGATTTAGAGTTGACTTGAAGTCAGCACAGATGCGAACATCGCCATTTTTCTTCGGAACTACCACGATAAGTGATCCCCATTCGGAGTGAGAAATTTTGGAGATGATCCCCTGTTTCTCCAGCTTGTCAAGCTCATCATTCACTTTTTCGCGCAGAGCAAATGGCACCGGACTGGCCTTTACAAACTTGGGTACAGCGTCAGGCTTGAGTGTGAACTTTGCCGTTATGTGTTTTAAATTGCCCACTCCGGGTGAGAACAGAGACCTGTGTGTGTCACCAAGTTGTTGCACGCGTTTATCCAGGTTTGACTGGTTGACATGTTTGTTTGCACTAGCGCCGTTTACGGAGTTTGCGACGGACACAGCCTTGATCTCGCTCCAGTTGAGCCGCATTCCACGAAGCCAGTCCCGTCCCAGGAGTGCATTTGAGCCATTTTGCACGATAAACAACGGCAGCTTTTTCCTTTGACCATGAAGCTTAACAGTGGCACTAAAGTTTCCTACAGGTCGCAGAAGTTGACCTGTGTACGTCTTGAACATAACCGATGTGTTTTTCAGCACCTGGTCTGGAAACCTTTCGTTGAACTCAGTCAGCGTGATTATGCTCCGGGCACTGCCTGTATCAATCTGCATGCGTACAGATTTTTCGTTCACACGGGGTGAAACATACATCGGGTCATTACTGGCGTTATCCATGCTGTTGACCTGGGTCAGGTGATATAAATCATCGCTGGAGCTCTCGGATTCCTCAGACTTTTCAATCATTTTGTGCACTTTTTTGTGTTTAGTTTTAGACTTGTCCTTCGGTCGAGCGTCGGTTTTCCCATGATTTGTTTTCTTTGACATACACGCTCTTGCAATGTGTCCTATTTTATGGCAATAATTGCATTCCGTGTCAATATATCGGCACGACTTTGAATCATGATTTGTGCCATTGCACCTCATACATTTTGTACCTGATTTCTCGCTTTTGCGATGTGATCTTGGGTAACCACGGCTTTGTTTCATTTCATCTATCGTCTGACTTGCATTTAACTTTTCTGTTTCATTACTGGCTTGCTCAAAACTTGCAGTGATTTCTACCGCGCGTTGGAAAGTCAGTTCATCTTTTGGCAAAAGTTTCTTTTGTACATTATTATTTGAAAGTCCAACAATAAATCTGTCACAAAGGTTTTCATTTAGCGTTTCGCCTTCATACCCACAATGAATACTCAGCTGTTTCAAGGCAGCAACGAAGTCAAGAACGCTTTCCCCGTCGTGCTGGGTACGCTTATGAAAGCGATACCGTTCCGCGATTTGTAGCGGTTTCGGTGAGAAATGTCCTTTTAGGGCATTAATCAGTTCTTCATACGTTTTACCACTTGGCGCAACGGTTGCCACTAAATTTTTTAGCAACCGGTACGTTTTACCACCAATTAGCGAAAGAAGGGCGGGGACCTTTTTTTCCTCTGGCACGTCATTAACGGTGAAAAATTGTACTAACCACGCAGAGTAACTATCCCAGTCATCAACCATTTCGTCAAAGGGATCTATCCGTCCTATTTAACCAACATATCGCACATTTGCACCATCTTCAGCCATAATTGCTTGTTACTTAGTGCCAAGTGTAATTTCATATGAGCAAAGCCACAAGTCATGTATTCCGAGCCTGATTCCCAATATTTACAGTTAAACTTTCATCAGAATTTTGACAGTGATTTTAATCATCACACTTGTTTGACTTTTTTTCTTCAAAACTTCGTTTAATATAGAATTTCATAGCATGTTAATTTTATGATAATTTGATTTGAATTTTGCATAATTTTCCTCGTCGCCAATTGTTATGCATTTAAATAAATGAGAGCAAATAAAACACGTCCATGATCTTCTAAGACTAATTTTACTCTACCCAAAATATGCATGTGTAGCGAGAAGCGCGTGGGTCTGGATGCCATGTGAGGGGTCGTCTCAAACACTACAGCAGCGCGTGGTTATTTTTTATTTTTCTAAAAAAATGAAAAATTGCCAGAGTTTTTTAACGTTATGATTGCTGTTGTATAAGTCGGGTATCTCAAGTTTAGCTGGACAGATTTCAACCAGAATTGGTATGTAGAATAATGGGCAAAAGCACTTGACCTGATTAGGTTATAGTGACCTTGGGTCAAAGGTCAAAGTAACTTCGGAAGTTGACTACTCGAATACGGTTAGAGTTAGAGCGATTTTGAGCTCATTTTCCACCCTTTGGGCCTAAACAATGTTACACAAGGAGTATCTCGGTGACCTTGACCTTCTGGATCACGGTCAAGGTCAAAAACCGGAAGTTGACTATTATCTCGAAATCGGTGAGAGATTTTGAGCTTATTTTCGATCCTTTGCGCCTAAGAGACTATATGTAAGAGGTACCTCGGTGACTTCACCACCTCAGTCATGGTGATGGTGAAAAACCGGAAGTTGACCACTGTCTTGAAAACGGGTAGAGATAGATCTATTCTGAGGTTATTTCGACCCTTTCAGCCTAAGAAGCGTTATGTAAGAGGCAGCTCGGTGATCTTGACCATTTCCGTCATGGTCAAAGTCAAAAACTTGAAGTTCCAAAAACGGTTAGAGGTATTGCGATTTTAAGCTTATTTTCGACCCGTTTGGGCGAAGATAAGATAAGGGATTAGGTAACGCCACCTCCTCGTTCATGGTCAGTTCTGAATTTTCAGAGTTCAGAATCGTATTTTTTGTGACCCCCAAGTGTAATTGTCGCTACCCGGTAGCGAAAACGGTCTAGTTATGTATTAAGTTAGGTCGCAAAATTGTACACCAAGCGCATTTTCTGTCTTGCCGTGCATTTTATTGATAAAATACTTCAAAACTGACTGATGTGCTAAATAACTTACTCTCTTGCAAAATTTAAAAAATTCCATCTACAAAGTGGAAAATGTGTTTTTGGCGGCAAGTAAACACAGGTAGACGCTTGTGACATTTGTTAGATTGGAACCTCTGATTTGTGGGTATTTTTAGTTTCGTTTTCTTCATTTAACTGGTACCATTTTACCTGCTGTGTGGAATAGTTTGCATTTTTTCTATGCTAGAAGGAGTTATACCTATGTAAGCCTCAGAAGTAACAAATAATTAGTTATTTAATAAAGTAAGAGCTAAACTTCCTTATATATTGTAGAGTAGAAGGAATATGAGAATAGGGCTACTGATTCTATGCTCACGTTCTTGGAGATTTATGCTCACCAACTCGGATATTCTGGAAGCTGGAAAAAGCTGGAAGTCGTATGCGGATCGCCAAACAGTTTGAATGTTGCAAAAAAAGGCATGTTTCATTTTGAATTTGATTACATGTCGTTTTGGTTGCGTTCCTGATGTTTTCAGAAGAGTTTCACTGACGGGTCGTTGATTATGCATTGGAATTAACAAGCCTGGGGTTCGTGCACTGTCACTAAAGTTTAGTTTTGTTTTACGCCAGGTTGAAAATAGTTTCGATTTCATGAGAAAGAGAAAGCGGAGCATCCATTTTGTTGCCTTTTATACATGTGTGTCTACTTGATAATGAAACCGGTTGAGGTGCTGAGGCCGACATGTACCGCCAAAAATAGCTAGCGGGCTTCTGTGGTTCTTCAGCGTTACATCGGTTGTTACCTCCTACCGGAAATCCACCCCACCGGTAAATCAAATTTTAATCTCCATAACGTTCGAAAATGAATACATATGTATTGTAGATTTCTCAAAGGTCGTACGCTCATCGATTATTCGGTATGCGAATAAAATGCGAAGAAAATTTTTATCTTCTCATAAAGTATGAAAAGAAATAACGGTGGGTGGTCTTACCGATAGGTGGTAACAGCTCGTACCCTGGATTGTTAACAACAGTATTTCAGATGTCTTTTTGCGTGTTTTTTTTTTTTTTTTTGTAGCATATAAAAAGATCAAAGTTTATGTTTGCAACACTGAATTATATTGTGGAGGAAAGAGTCTGAACATAGCAGTTGGTTGATCAAATAAAAACCTTTTTTCGCTTGGAATATAAAGCGGCTTGGGGACGCTACTTGTGGTGTCATAAATACCCGGGGGGGCACCCCGGGATCGACCACCCCGGAATTAGGACCACTTTTCTACAGAACCGAAATTATTGCATGCAATGGTCAAAGAACCCCACAATAAAGGACCATCCCGGAAATCGGACAACTTTTCTCAGTCCCAAGTGAGCATTTTCAACCCAGAATTAGGGACATCCATGCATCCATGCGAATCATGGAGTCGGCGGGGAACCAATCCGCTGTGTAAGGGAGCCTTTCAGTCGTGTTACGCGTAGTATGTTTTTTACTGCATTAGCATGCAATGTAACTGAGTACACTATCCCTAACTGAGGACGACAGGGTAATACTAAGAGAAAAATAATATTGCGTGACGCTGTGAGCTTCTTAAGAGAGTTTGACAACATCACCTTTGGGGTGTAAAAAGTCCGCTGTTTTTCTGAAAGATATCAGTTGCAATTGAGGATTATGAAAACATGGCAGGTAAAAGAAAGAAAGGAAATAAAATTTCTCCTCAAGTTAAAATTGAAATAATAAAATTGAACAAAACTGACAGTCAAAGAAATTTGGTTGAGAAGTTCGGGATAAGTAAAAGTCAAGTCCAGCGAGTGCTAAAAATAAAAGCCGAGTTTGTAATGGCATTTGAGGAAACTGCTCAGCCAGAAGAGAAATGATTATGTTCAATACGAAAAACACATAAGATCGCTCAGACCCCTAAAAGGTGCTTAAAATGCCCGGCGCGGAAAGGACCACCTCGGAATCAGGACCACTTTTCACCAGTCCCATCGGTGCTCGTAAGTCCGGGGTTCCTCTGTTCCTTCCACTTTACGTAAGTGTAAATCTAGGGGTGTTTATATTGCTTGTCAGTGTTTACATGGTATTTTTACTTTTTGTTCAGACATGCAAATGCATGCAAAATATGCAAATATAGAGTCGACAATAACGGGTTTCTAATCTTCCGCTTAGGGGCGAGCTGATAACCGATTGTTCGAATGCTGTTAGATAACTGACAGCCCGGTTATATGGAATGATTATATATCATATGAAGAATGCTTGAATCACATCTTGAAAGCTTGTTACAAGGCACGCGGTTTTCCAAGGTCGTGAGAGGCAATTGATTCGGGAGGGTCATGGAGAATATTGATACGGGAGGGTCATGGAGAATATTGATACGGGGGGGGGGGGGGGGGTCATGGAGAATATTGATACGGGAGGGTCATGGAGAATATTGATAGGGGGGGAGGTCATGGAGAATATTGATACGGGAGGGTCATGGAGAATATTGAAGAATAATCTGCAGGCAATGTTTGAAACCCGGAATGAAATCCTAGAATGGGATTGTATATTATGGAACGTTACATTCCATTTCGGTGTAATAGTATATCTTGCCCCCGCCCCCTGTACAGCTCCCCCCCCCCTCGGGGGAAGATAGACTGGGCTATCTTCCCCCCATCTTGTATTTTTTGAACCCCACTGTTATCACTTTCTAAAAGGAAGATAAAGTTGCGCGAAAAACGCTTCTTGGATAATGTGAATGTTACTTATGATAATCATAGCCATATCAGAAGTATCCATCTGGGTTTCCTAAAAATGCTAAAAAGGGTATCAAGAGAAAACAGAACTTTCTGAGCAATGATGTCTTTTTATATTTGTGTTTGAATTATGTTGAATTTAGTTTGGGGGCGGGGAGGCAAATATACTGGAGGAGGGGGGAGATAGCCTAGTATAGCTGCCCGCCGGGGGAAGCTGTACAGCCGGAGGCTAAGATAGCCTTTTACACCGGGCTTTAAATTTGTCTAAAATCCGGAACGACTTTTGCCTTTCAGGTTATTGTTTTATGAGTATGACCAGCCAAATTACCTAGTAGGTGACAGTTACCCATCCAATTCGTCTTATAAAGTTTTGAGTAGATGAGCCAGTTTTGCGGAATCATTTTTTATAAACTGCCAAACAAAAATAAATTGAGTGGGACTTTCTGAAAATGCAAAAAAATAAGGACATAATCTTTTGCCTTATGCTTTTCTCTTGTTTCAATTTTGCAACTTTGTAATATAAAGTAATGTTGTGGAATGTCGTGTCATTTCTAAAATTTGCCAGAAAGTTGCTCAATGTCAAGTCTTTTTCGGTCTTGTTCTGACACATTCATTGTTCTAGAAGCCTTTCCAAGTGCGGCTTAGGTTGTCCGACGTTATGCTGCATTTCACTTATCTGTAGTTTTATCTCGTAAAACAAGCTTTTACGAGTAAAAACGTAATTGGCTTATCTCCAGATTGGGTTTCCATTTATATATTTAATAATAAAAATAAATCAAGTTTTCTCGCTGCCGAAGACATAGTCTCATGGCGCCTTTCACCAGCCGACGAACCAGAGCTCGGGGACCATTTGTGTACTACGTCATACACAGATTCCCTTTCAGCCCCAGCCCAGAGATTTACAAACACTTTAGACGTGTTGTGGGCTGGTGGGTGGGAGAATTTACCAGAAGTGGAGAACGCGAATTACGCTTTTTGGACTAAAGTCCAGAGCAGGGGTCTGACAAGTGCGAGAAAAAGATTGCGAATTACCATTACTCGTAAAAACCCGTAACTAAGTGGCGGGGAAGGGTTGAAGTTGAGTAACTAAATGAAAGACACAAAAATTATGTTTAGTTGTTTTCATGCATCAAACTAGAAAATGATCACGGGTGAAACACTACCGAGCCATGACACAAAAGCAAATAACAGACTGACTGACTTAAAACAGGCAGACCTGCACCAATAGCTGCCTACATCAGCCCTGCCTTTCTCCCACTGGGTGTTGACCCTGCCTCGCGCGGCTGACGATTGGTAAGATATCAAATAATAATGGCAATAATATTTTATTGCCTTGACTAACTGATCGTGAAGTGCGAACGATCGACGTGAAATAAACACAAGTCTTGACAGTGATAATTAAAAGACTGCACAAATACTATGGATTATCACACAAACAAATAAACTCAGCAACGGGGAAGCAAACACAAAACAAGTGCCTCATGTGAAAATAATCATGAAATGACAAGATATTTTCGTCAAAAAACCTAAGTTCACTAAACTACCTTAATACTAGATGTTAAGACACTGACCAAGTTTCAAAAGCCATGGAAAGGAAGTAGGAAGGCAGTGGGAAGCAAACCAGGAGTGTATGGGAAGTCAGAAGAAACGACACCCATGCCACAAATACTACGGTTCTGCCCAGCGACCCATCGCTTCCAAGAGGCACGCGAAGAGAGTTGACAAACGGACCGGACCATGGGCCTTCCCCCTTTTTTCTATCCTAGGGGGTGAGGAAAATGTGTTTAGTGGATAGTCACAGGTAAAGGGCTGGAATGAACTGACAGCGACAAAACTCAGTCCACAGTGTTCCTATACACAACAGCAATGCATGGTATTGGAAGCACTGCCCGCCAATGACATGGGCATAAACAGGCCAGACCTTGCCCTACCTGTTCCGAGTTGAGTGCCGGAAGATGTCCGCTCGGACATACCTATCCCTTGTGTAGCCATATGAGTACTGAATGAGGTTTTTGTTATCCATAAAGACCTGCATTCGAAATAAAATGGATCGTATTCCGTTCTCTTTCGAGAATAGAGTCCCGCGCATGGATTCCGCTCTTCTCTTACCAGATGCCAGCGCTAACAAAGAGGTAAAGGAAATAACGTCCTCTTCAAAGATTTCCCTACACTGCATATGCCGTGGCACAGGGCGAGCTCCACTGGACTTCATTTGGCAGTGTGGGTGGAGGGGATTTACTCTGAAATATCTGAACAGTTGGGATAGGGACTGGATCGTAATTCGTCGAGCATTGAGTCTATAGCCGAGTGCGGCCCTATAGCCCTCTGTGGACCTTACCCTGTGATGTTCCACCGAAAAAGGTAGTCTGAGAAAAGTGCAGCTACTGCCGGTGACGCAATAAATGGATCTGTCTTAGATATATTGTTCCAAAAAGCAAACCTTTTCCAATGCGAGTGGTAAACTTTTGCCGTCGATTGCTTGTTACTTGCCATTTTTTTTGCACTATTCTGCCGCGCCCGTTTTATCTAAGTATACAAGGTTAGGCAGCGCAGGGGAAGTTTCACGAGATGTGAAGTGGAATGGAAGTCTTGCCAATGTGGTTGGCGCAGAATCTTCTCGTGGCACGGTATTCCCACGGTTTCCAACGCCTTACACTGCGCTAGCAGGAGAAAGCATGGGGCTGTCGGTAACCGAGGTTCCACCAGCAGAAGTCGGGGCGGATTGAGCTCTAATATTCTCCTCAAGGTCTGGGGAATAGCATAGAGAACCCCTCTTGAACGGTCATGGGCAAGACAGAGCGCCCATGCGGCCAGGCCTGGGCACGGAGAGATGGCTTGGGGAAGTGATCGTGACTGAATTTTCAGAAAGGTCCACAGTGGGGGACCCTACGGTGACTTGTGAATTAGCCACTGAAAGAAACTCTGGGGCAGACACCACTCCTTAAAGAAAACTTGGCCTGCACGGGATGCTAGGTCGGCTATTATATTGAGTTTGTCAGCTAAGTGACGGGTTCTTCATTCGATCCGATTCTGACCGGTCAACAAAAAGATATGATACGAGTTGGACCGTAAGTTTATCCGATTTCTGCTTGATGAGGTAAGCTACCACGGTTGACTTGTCTAGGAAGATTAATACTCTGTTGTCCTGAAGGGGTTTGGTTTGTCTGTTTAAGGCAACGTTTGAGTTCTAGCCAATTTATGTGGTGATGTCGTAGCTCTGGGGGGCCATGCGTCTTGCGACATCTTCTCCTGAAAATGGATCCCCCAACCGAACAGAGGTGCATGCGTTTGGAATTCTACTCGGGGGGAGGGGGGGAGGTGAGGGGCTGAAACGGGGTGCACTCCCCATAACCTTCCGATCGCACCGAAGGGAGGATAAAGCCTCTCGAGAGACCATCATGTTCGCACTCAGTGACCGACCCGGATCCAGATAGAACCTTCGCAAGGCATTCTATTGTGGGATAAGCACGTGCTGTCTTCAGATCCCACTGCTGTCGCGGGAAGGTTATTTCTTGACTCGGTGCTAACCCTGACTGAAAAGTTGATCATGAGACCCAGCTGTATGGCCTACTCGACCAGTCGGACCGAGTGACGATGGGTTGTGTTTGCATAGGTGCGCCAGAAACCAATTGTCGAAGGACTGCTATACAAACATGACCTGCACTCGAGCCCATGTCTTTAACATCATTACCTTGAGAACACGTAGGAGGCGTGGAAAGGCCAAGTGGAAGAGCCAGAAACCATTATCTTTTTTCCCTTCTTAAATAATGTATAATAGTAGGGTAAAAACGCCGTTTCTACCGCACTTTGTGACGTCATACTGTCTGGACCGGAAGTGACGTCATCATGGGGACCCCCCTCCCCCCCCGGTGAAGAATCATATACAATGGGACCCCCCCCCCCAGGCGGCAGTCGGGACTGACCCCCCCCCTGGTGAAGAATCATATACCATGGGGACCCCCCCCCAGGACATACCATGGACCGACCCCCCCCCCCCCCACATTTTTTTTTTTTTTTTTTTTATTATTATTATGATAATATTTAATAAGTCATATTTCAATGGTTTCCCATTACTTCTTCACCCATGTGTAGAGACCATGGATGACGTCTTCAAAGTGAACTATGTTGACTATGTGTTTTCAAAGCTTCCTGCTTTTGAATCTAATTGGATTTTACAAGTGAAGAATTTGCATAAGCATTGGGAAGCTGTTGGAAAGATAATTCCAAGAGATGAATTCATCCACTCATTTCTACAGGAATGTGAAGAACTACTTTTACCATCAACTTACGACATTGATTCAGCATTTATCCGAGCGAATACAACTTGGGCAGCTGAACTCATGCTAGTTGTAGCTGCTAGAATTATTTTACATTATGATGATGGCGTTCCATTGACGACGAATGCATCAGAACTTGTTCGATTCAACAATGAACGAGTTGAAGTGAATTCAAAGCTTTGTAAAATGTTTGAAGAACTTTAAAAAAGCTGACTCTGCAATTTCTAATGACATAAAAGGAGAAGGGTGAAGTGAAGTCATCATTCAACGCGCAGCCATGGAGAAGACAAGCAGCTTTAAAATTAGTGCAAACTTAACCATTACTGTGGAGCATGGAGAATTTGGGCTATTTCTTCGAATCAAACGTGGAGAGAGATGGCTTGCTTTATCACCATCCTTGTGGAAGATTGTGTGTCAGAACTTGACAAGATTACGCAACATTGGCTTCAAACTGTACTTAACGCAAACGAAGTGGCTTGAAGTCATTTCATACTTGGATATGCGCTATGTGAGTTTTGTGCAAACATCACTGTTTGAAGGGAAAGAATATACGCGTTACATCAACATGAATGATGGTGAATGGGAGACATTGCTTCAGGAAATCCATAGCATAACCTCAACCTTACTGCCATGTACGGAATGTCATGGGAAGAAAACTCCTGTTAAGCTGCAAAAGGACAATCGAATGAAAGTGTCGAAGCTATCCAAGAAAAGACTGGCTGAAGTTCGATTGGAGAATATGAACGTGCAAAATCAACTTGGACTTACCTGTGAATATTGTGGTGCTTACGGATATGCTGAGGATTATGATTGTCACTGCCATAAGTACAATTGCAAGTTGTGTGAACCTGACAACTTCTGCAACAAGTGCGGCTCACTAACAGTATCTGCCGAGTAAGACTACAAGTCATTTGCTTGCCAGCCGTCACAGTGTGCAGACGTGTCATATGGATATGTGAAAGATGGATGTAGAAACGTGTTTCAAGGACAAGTATGTGGACTACATGATAAGTGAACTGGCGCGTTTTGGATCTATTCAACAACAACTGGAACACTTTGACATCTATTGGGAACTTGCTCATTCCACGCTGAACGTACCAAAATTACGTGAGGATTTCATCAAAGAGTGTGTGCTTTCAAATATTGACGGAGCTGAGGAGTTTGATGTGGAAGCAGCATATCACTTTGCTCGATTTGATCCAAGACTGTTTGATGAAGTGAGAGAGTGGCTAATCTACATTGCAGTATAATGGCAGACATTACATTGAGACAATATATTGTACAAAAAAAAATATTGTGAAGAAATGTTATTAGCTGTAAAAAAGTTTGCATATTTAGTATGTCCTGCTTGTCAAAATGAAGAGTGTTCAGAACATACTTGTCATTCTGCATGTGTCTATACATATTGGAATGAAGCTAAATATTACATTCATTTAGATAAAGTGTTAGATAATGCAAATCAACGTTGTGAAAAATATGGTGTAGATGCTATCACATTTGATGAATTAAGTAGTTGGTTAATGTTCATTGAAGATCAATGGACTCCAATTATTCACACCATTGTATCAATACTTGATTTGTAAGATATGTTGATTGAGCTTTTATAAAATTTAAGATATGTTGATAAAATTTAAGATGTGTTGATAAAATAAAATGCAAGATATGTTAACAAGTGTTGATCATTTAGTGTTAACATGTCGACGTGGAAAGACTACTTAACCAATATTTACTTTAAACCTGGTCAACCCGGGGCATTTGCTGGTCCTTACAAACTATATCACATATTAAGAAAACATGATCAACCAGTCACTCATTCACAAGTGAAGAAATGGTTACAGGATCAAGATGCCTTCAGTTTACTACAACCTGTAAAATACAGGTTTAAAAGGCAACGTGTCATTACACGTGGAATTGATGACATGTGGGATATTGATTTAGCTGACATGGGAAACATAGCTCCATATAATGATGACACCCGTTTTTTGTTGGTTGTCATTGATGTGTTTTCCAAATATTTGTGGGTGCAGCCAATGCCTAATAAATCACATACGAGTGTCATAGAAGCCTTTCAAAAGATTTTTCATGAAACACAACGAAGACCACGAACTCTAAGGTCAGACAAAGGAACTGAATTTAAAAACAGATGGGTAAAAGCATTTTTGAAGAAGGAGGGAATACATGCCTATACGACAAAGAATGAAACCAAAGCCAACTTTACTGAGAGAGTCATTCGTACTCTAAAGGGAATGATGTATCGATATTTCCTACATAATCAAACGTATCGATATATGGACATCCTTCCAGACTTAGTGTATAATTACAACCATAGACCTCATGGCTCCCTCCCTAATAAGTATGCTCCTGCAGATATTCGTAAAGACAACGAATCGAAAGTGTGGAAGTATATGTATGTAGACAAATTGAAATTAAAACCAAAGAAGAAAAAACCCTACAAATTTAAAATTGGTGATCAGGTTCGCATTTCTCACATGAAATATGTATTTCAACGGGATTATCATATAAAGTGGACGCAAGAAGTGTTCATTATCACACATCGTTGTAAGAAGCAAGGAATACACTTGTATCGTGTGAAAGACTTTTTAGATGAAGATATTGATGGACATTTTTATGAAGAAGAACTGCAGAAAGTGGTAAAAGATATTGAATCAGTCTACAGAATTGAAAAGGTCTTGAAAACACGAAGAAGACGAGGTGTTAAAGAATTATTTGTGAAGTGGTTAGGTTGGCCAAAGAAGTTTAACAGTTGGGTGAAAGAAACAGATATTCGAAAATGAAGCATCCATTCACGTGTTTGGTCTCTGGACCTACAGGCAGTGGTAAAACTTCTCTAGTTAGAGAAATTCTAGAACAAAAGTTAATTAAACCCTCTCCAAAAACCATTTTATGGCTCTATGCAGCAGATCAGCCTTTATACAAGGGAATAAAAGGTGTGGAATTTTACCAAGGCATTCCAGATAACATTGAAGAGCGTTTTAACCCGAAAAAGCCAAACTTACTCATCATTGATGACTTAATGACTAAATGTCATAGTGATGAGCGAATGACACGTCTATTTAGTGTTGGCAGCAGTCATCAAAATCTAAGCATTATTTTTATTGTGCATAATTTATTCCATCATGGTAGAGAAATGCGAAATATTAGTTTGAATACACATTACATCATTCTGTTTAAAAATCCTAGAGACAGTCAACAAATAAGTACATTAGCGCGACAAATGTATCCTGGAAAATCTCAATTTCTCATAGAAGCCTATCAAGATGCTACCAGCAAACCTCACGGCTATTTATTCATTGATTTGAAGCCGAAGACAAATGATCAACTACGTATTCGTACAGGCATTTTACCAAAAGATACACATTACGTATATGTTGATAAGGTAGCGTATGAACAAGAACCAAGTCACTTAACCATTCGCAGCCAAGATGTCTAAACGTATTCAAGCGAATCAACCTTTTCTTCACTTGCTCGCACGCAGCGGGCCTAAGCGACGTAAATCCTTGCTACAACAAGCTACTAAGGAGGAATTAACTAGCTTGTTTGAAATTTGTTTGAATATATTGCGAGGACATTTACCCTTAAGCTCAAAAAGGTATAAGGTATTCAAGCGTGAACGTCATACCCTACGCACACTAGCAGATAAGAAGATATCACTTCAAAGAAAAAAGAAGTTGGTTAATCAGAAAGGAGGATTCATTGGAGCTATTGCTAAATTTGCATTGCCCTTGTTAGCTCAGTTGCTGTTAAAATGAAACATACTATGAAAATGGTCCTCATTCCTGAATATGAATATAAAATGTTGTTAGAAAAGAAGGGAAAAGATGGTGAAATCAAAACGAAAGTGAATAAACTTTTACGTGGGAAAAGAACTCGCGAAAAGGCAATAGAAATGTCTCAAGTTCTTGGCCGTCATTTACGAACAATTCAGTCGCAACAACAGCGACAAAAGTCTGTTACATCATCCAAAGCAGAAAAATCAGGAAAGTCCCAACAGTTTCTAAGCCATTTTCAACCTATTTATCATGTAAAACTAACACAACTTCTAGCAGAACTTAAGAAATATGGTACGAGATGGACAGATAAAAATGAACTTGTTTTAAAAACGGGTACTGTCATTACAAATTCCAACATTATTGATTTGTTGAAAGAAGCATTGGTTGCTACAAGAAGAAAAGAACAACGAGAACCACCGCATGGTTGGAAGCAGTTTATTGAGGAAATTGTAGATGCTAATATTCCAAAAACTGTTTTTGGTAAAAAGACAACTCGTGAAGATATTACAAAAGAGATACAACAACGTCAACAAAGGTTGTTTCCAGAAGGATGGGAAACTTTTTAACATGGATTAAAGAGTTATGGTGTTGTTGTTGTAAAGAAAATGGAAATAAAAATACTATTCCTGTAAAAATTAGGTGTGTTAGTGCTTGTTGTCAGGGAGAA
This sequence comes from Protula sp. h YS-2021, assembly GCA_949752745.1. Taxonomy (NCBI): domain Eukaryota; kingdom Metazoa; phylum Annelida; class Polychaeta; order Sabellida; family Serpulidae; genus Protula; species Protula sp. h YS-2021. The sequence continues at coordinate 84,214,744 of OX457027.1, read as the reverse complement.
GTAGTAGATACCAATGTAGATCATGTAGATAGCAATTTAGACGACAATGTAGACAACAATGTAGAAAGTGAAGATGAAGAGTGTCAAACATGAAGTAATGTATATACACATCTAGTCTATCTACATCACATAAACGATTTAGCTGTCATGGAGTCAACAAGTTTTTACATTACTTTACCTAGCAATGCTAGTATGAACTATTATCCCAACAACAAGACTTCGAATTATCAAATTCGTATGCCTCGAACCATCTATCTGAACGGAAAATATGAAGTGGCATTAGCTGAAATTCAATATCCGCATACATGGACAACCATGAGACATGGAATGGACTATTCTATTCAGTATCGACAACAACCACTTACAGATTCTGTTCTTGGCACAATCAATATTCCTTATGGTTACTACAGATCCATACAAGAAATATGTCATGCAGTCAATGAAGAAGCAACTAATTCTATGAAAGATGACCTTAAAGAAGCTATTCAGATAAAGTATGATAAAATTAGACGACGCGTTTTTCTATATCTAAATTATAGCTTTGAAGTGTCATTCTCCACTGGATTAGCTGAGATTTTAGGATTTATCCCAAATCAATGGTATACTGAAACGTGTACAGCTGAATATAAAGCTGATGTGAAACAGGGGTTTTATACACTTTATGTGTACTGTAGTATTTGCGAGCCACAAGTTGTTGGTGATTATTATGTTCCTTTGCTACGTTCTGTTGCAATACAAGGACATGATGGAGACATTATCATGAAAACTTATGGAGAACCTCATTATGTTCCTGTAAACACATCTAAATTTGATGTGATAGAAATGAATATTAAGGATGACACAGACCATAATGTTCCATTTCAAACTGGGAAGGTGATCTGTAAACTTCATTTTCGACCAAAAGCATTATGAAAGCATACACACACAATCCATCTATATATCGCAACCATTTTCTTCATCAAGTGGGTGGAGAATTACCAGGATTTAAAGGAGCGCGAATACAATATGGAGATGGTATTGGTTCAATACTGGGATCATTGGCTCGAAAAGCTATTCCACTGCTTAAGGCAGGGGCTAAAATCGTTGCACCACATCTTAAAAAGGCTGCAAAAGATGTCGCGAAAGATGTTACAGGTCGAGTAGCACAACGTATATTTGGTGATGAGTTAGGAGGACAAAAGAGAGCGAAACCAGCAAAACCTGTCAGAAGGCGAAAGGCAGCCAAACGGATAACATCAACAAAATATAAGAAAGATATTTTTTAATCATGTCTTTAATTCATAATCATTCTTGTGAATGTAGTCTTTCTCCATTAGAATGGTTTCACATACCACCAACGCAAACTGCTGTAGAAAAAAGCTATAATGTAGACTATCAACCACTAACTACTATTAGAGAAGGTGCTCCAATAGAATTCTACATTCCTGCGAGTACAGAAGAATATCTAGATTTAAAGAACAGTAAACTCCATATTGTATGTCGCATTGTAAAGGTTGATGGAGAAGCGTGTGGTGTAGATGATAACGTATCCTGTATCAATGATTTGTTTAATGGGTTATGGTCTAATATTGAATTATTTCTAAATGATCGATTGGTATCACATAGTAACAATACCCATGGTTATACAAGCATCATATCTCATCTCATTCATGACTCGGAAGAAAGTCTCAATTCTGAGCGCTCTCTGCGTCTCGTCTATAAAGATACTGCCGGGTCAATGAATACTCATCAGGTGAAAAGGCCTAATCATGAAAGATATGTATCAGGTTTTCATGTAAATATTGAAGGTGGTGATCTAGCTGAAACAGGAAATAATGGTTTACATAATCGTTATTTGTATACACGTCTAAGCCGTGAGTTTATGCTTACAGGTGGTTTAAGGGTAGATTTGTTTGAGCAGGATCGTTATCTTCCCAATGGTGTTAGTATGAAATTACGCTTGCATAGACAAAAAGATGAATATGTATTAATGGCTGCAAATAATGGTTTTAAAGTAGAAGTGAGAGAAGCGTTTTTAACCATTCGCAAAGTGAGGGTTAGTCCAGGTATTCAGTTGGGACATGCAGATGCGTTGATGAAAAGTCCTGCTAAGTTTATTGTTACTAGAAAAGAATGTAAAGTTTTAGCTATTCCAACTGGATTTCAATCTTTTGTGAAAGATAGCATCTTTTTAGGTCAATTACCAAAACGTATTGTCATTGGAATGGTTCATAATGAATCCTTTGCTGGAACAGTATTGAGAAATCCATACAATTTTGAACATTTCAATCTTAACTTTATGCAGCTTTACTCTGATGGTGAACCAGTCCTATCAAAACCTCTCAAGCTTGATATAAATCGAGGCAAATATCTTGATGCTTTTGAAACACTTTACAAATCTTTTGATAGACTGGATGGTGAGAAAAGTTCGATTATAAAACGGGAAGATTGGCCTAGAGGTTATTCTTTATTTTCTTTTGACTTAACACCTGATTATGATGGTGCTGATCATTATGCCCTTATCAAACATGGGAATTTGAGACTAGAAATGAATTTTGCTGGTGCCTTGCAAAATACAGTCAATGTTATAGTGTATGCTGAATTTGATAACATTGTTGAAATAAGTGCAAATCGTAGCATTCAATTCGACTACCAGTCATGAACACGAAGCAGATAGAAGCCATCCTATCCCATGATGCCACGACAAAAGACTTGTTTCAAGGTGTGTTTGCCATGGACCAGTTACCATCTTTACAACGCGGTGCCTATGTCATCAACACAGACGATCATGATGAGCCAGGAGAGCATTGGGTGGCAGTATATTATGACGAAGACCCTGCAGAATATTTTGACTCTTATGGACTTTTACCTATAGACAGTCGTTTGAATAAGTTTTTAAAGTTTAATTTCATTTATAATTCAGTTCCATTACAAACACCGATATCCTCTACATGCGGATTTTATTGTGTGTATTATATAATTCAAAGAGCTCGAGGACATAGTCCTTTTGAAATCATTGATGTATTAAGAAGAAGTGATGGTGATTTTGTTGTAAAGGATTTTGTGTATAGACATTATAAATCATTATTTTATTGATGTTGTATTAGTTAAGTTGCATTAGTTAAGTTGTTGGTAATTGTGAATTGTATTATGAATATTGTAAATAAACAAGACAGTTTTATACAACATTCTTTGTTTATTGTGTTATACATTATTTACATTTTAACAATTATTTTACATTGAATTTTTATTTTACAAATACATTCAATACATCAATAAACACATGCCATTCATACCAATCTAAATTAATATATGTATCATAGACATTACATTCACGTTTGTAAATGCTATGAAAACTAGCATAACACTGTCCATTACCAAACTTTATTATTTTAACATCTTCATGTTCAGACAGTTTCAGTTCATATCCATGATCATTCATGTCAATGTTCATCACCATAACACACATGGGATGTGTCAGTTCAATGAACTTGGTGCCTCGCATGAGTTGCACTCCTTCCTCTTTGAATTCAAGCGTCAGGTTCTTTCCAATCCAATGCTTGTAACAGAGCGTACCATTCCACTGTGTTGAGGGTGATGTAGTCGTAGCGTTCTGTAAGCTTGTCATATTGGCGAAATTGTACAAACACGTCTAAGCAGTTCTCAGTCACACACACTTCTAATTCATTTGAGACTGCCAGGAGAAAGCCAGGTATCCTGAACTTCTCTAGATGGTCTTTCAACACAGATTGTTCGTCAGTTGATAGAATGATATACTTTCCAAAATGTCTTAGCACAATGTCATCACATAAGTTTCTCAGATACGAGAATCCATGTGAAATAGGTTCATATTCCGATAAAAAGTCTTCCATCTCGTTCAACAGTCAGATGAACTATGAGCTGTCTCCTTGTCTGCAAAGACGTTTTTATGCTCGCAAGATGGCGAAGAGTGGATGTTGTATAGCTTCTAGGAATCGTAAGACTGCGCGCCAGTTCTTGATATCAAAGATGATCAAATCTGTATACGGTGTATCTGGCACAACTCCCTTATAATCCTTTGGATAATCCTGTAAAAGATTTCTACAGATTTCTACACGTATGTTAGAATCATATTCAGCCACCGTCACTTCCACTTTATTTTCAAGTCTACGTTTAAACCCATGTTCAAGTGGTATGTTTTTAAAGTCTTTCCACACTTCAGGTTTAAACCGATGATAACTTGTCTGAGAACCTAGTATCACTTCATTCCTATCATTTACAGTAAGGTAAGCACCACGGTTCAGCATGAGTGCATTCATGTTTTTACCTTGTTATGAGCCGTCTTCTTGTCTGCGAAGCCTTTTATCCACTTCTTTCACCTGCTTCTTCAGCATTTTCCATTCAGGTATTGTCAGCAAGATACCCTTTTTCGTTGGACGGTTTTTTCCAGTCCCCTCATCTCTCAGGTACTTGCGAATGTTTACCACTCCTTCATTGCTTTGTTTCATAATCTTGATATACTTTCCATTTCCTAGAGAAAGCATTCCATCCCACGACTGTGGTGTTGGTGCTATCTCCACTTTTAATTTCTTGATGGTAGTGTCAGGATGTTTCACATTCATGTCTTTGACTGTATCAGCAAGTGTATCCATATCCGTTGTTGCAGATCTTTTCCTATTCATGTTGACGCTTCAGTGTGCACACCTCAACTAACTCTAAAGTTGAAGTGTCTCCCCCTTATATACTGTAATGTCCATGCGCCAAAGTGGAATAGCCATCACTCATCACATATCGCTTGTCATCAAAGGGAGAGATCAAAGGGAGAGTGAAACCATTTCTAAAAACATTACATTAACCCACTGAGTGCACCTTCAATTACAGTATCAATACACAACCAATGCATCAAACAGATATGCAAACAAATACCACTAAAAAACAGATTTCGTGAAACATTCAAAGTCTGCATAAATGACAAACGGCGCTCGCTGTTGTTTGGCTACATTCTTGAACTTGATGAAGGGTTCCTTGGGGAATGATAAACGTTGTGCTCCATGCTTGCCACACACTTCACGATGCTTGTCTAACAGATCTTGCCGCATAAACCCGTGAAGACAGTTGAAACAATAAAAAGTTGTATGCTTATGCTTTGATCGATAAGCCATCAGTCTGCTGAAATTCTTGATGAGGCAGTAATGTCTTGTCTTGTCATTGCTAATCAAAAGCAAGTTGATTTCTCTGGCGCTGTTGGCGCTGGTGTTTCGGCTGAGTTGTATGGGAACAATGACATCATGTTCATATCCAAACACGTTAATGGACACATCATTCTCCTTTTCAAATTTTGGAATGTCTGTAATCGGTGTTGGAAATGTCATGCCTTCCACCTTCAATTCGTTCTCAAATGCTTTGTATTGATGTACACGCTGTGGGTCATTGCTTGTTGAAGGGTGAAGGTGAGCCAATACAGACCATAAGAAGCACTTGTTGTCTTTATTCTGAATGTTTAACACCGCCTTTGTAGTCTTTACTTTCTTCGGTAGTGGGATAAAACTGCTCGCTTCCAGTGGCGCTGACGTAGCTGTATGTACTTCAATGAATAATATGTTATCCAACACCCAGCCAGAGCCTTGTCGCTCATGTTCATCAAACCTGGTAAGCAATTCTTTATAGGCTTCTGGTAAGTCCTTCTCAATATCCGTTGGATTGTATGCTGCATATGTTGGACTACTGATGAAGGCATTATCCACCTGTTCTACCATCACGCCTTCAGCATTTGGTGTCATTTTCTTGAAGCGTGCATGTACGACAATGTACCATTTCATGCCATGATTTAACGTCTCTAACAAATGTCTCTTGATTCGGTTCTCTTGTTGTCGCATTTCAAGCAGTAAATCCGATCCATCCTCAGACTCAAATCGTCTTTCCTGCGCGTTTTCTCCCAGACTAACCCTTCTACCTCTCCCTACTTGTCCTGTTTTTTCTTTCTTTGAAACATGTTCTTCATGAGACGCATTTTCCATCTCAGCTGGTATGCATGCATGTGCCTCATAAGTATCCATAGATGGAAATATTTTAATGCATTCACAGCAGAGGAACGGATCAGGTCTGATAACACCATCTTGTACCGTCTTTCGTCTCTTGGCTTCAATCATCTCAACAAGCTCCTCATTAGCACGTTTCATCTTAGCTTGTTTGCATGTATGTGCTACGAACAATTCCAGAGATGGAAATGTCACATTACAATCATGACAGACGACTGATGTGTCTGAATTAGATGCCATTGTTGTTGTCAATTGCTTAAACTGATATGATGAAATGTAGGTCTCGCTCATCCTATTTATACCGCCTAGGCATGTATTGCAGAGACATCTAGCGGAGAGCGATGTGTTCTGACGATACCTGAAAGCATTAAGAAAAGAAAAGCATAATATATTTTCAAAGAAAAGTAAATTTTGGTTTAGAACCCTGATTTTTACCCTACTACACCATGGTAAAATGTTCAAACTTATTTTCTACATCATATTTTGTCAAAAAACAAAATTTGTTAAAATTGGTCTAAAACCCTCATTTTTACCCTACTACACCATGGTAAAATGTTCAAACTTATTTTCTACATCATGTTTTGTCAAAAAACAAAATTTGTTAAAGTTGGTCTAAAACCCTCATTTTTACCCTACTACACCATGGTAAAATGTTCAAACTTATTTTCTACATCATATTTTGTCAAAAAACAAAATTTTTAAAAATTGGTCTAGAACCACCATTTTTCCACTACTATGACTTTAGAATATTCAAATAAGTAGCGTGCTAAAATGTTCAAACTTATTTTATATATCATATGGTGTTAAAAACTAAATTTGTTAAAGTTGGTCTAGAACCACCATTTTCCCACTACTATAACTTTAGAACATTCAAATAAGTAGCATGCTAAAATGTTCAAACTTATTTTATATATTATATGTTATCAAAAAACTACATTTGTTAAATGTGTTTTAGAAGTGTCATTTTCCAACTACTATAACTTAAAACATAACATTGGACTTAACGTAGGGAAAATCCCATTCCTTCTCAAATTTATTGATCGTTCCCACACTCGAGCGCACTCTGAAATTATCGATCGGTTTTCCCTCACACTCTGTACGAGTGCACTCTTAAATTTCTCAGTCGGTTTTCCCCCCCACACTCTGTACACATGTACTTATGCTGTGTGTGTGGTTACTGTAATGGGAAACCATTGAAATATGACTAATTAAATATTATCATAATAATAAATAAAAAAAAAGTCACTTACCACGACTGTTTTGCCAATTCGTCTCCTATGTGTATTCCAGTCAATCCTTCACTTGTTCTTCAACAGCACAACACAATTGGTAAGAGCAACTGTTTTCACTTTTTTTTCCCCTGTGTATCCAACGGCAGTCAGAGCCTGAATGATGCATATGTGCACAGACAATGTGCTCTTATAGGAGTGTTGAATCACATCCTGGGGGGGGGGGGGTCCCCATGCTATATGATTCTTGACCAGGGGGGGGGGGGTCGGTCCATAGTATGTCCTGAGGGGGGGGGGTCCCCATGCTATATGATTCTTGACCAGGGGGGGGGGGGGTCGGTCCATAGTATGTCCTGAGGGGGGGGGGGGTCAGTCCCGACTGCCGCCTGGGGGGGGGGGGTCCCCATGGTATATGATTCTTGACCAGGGGGGGGGGGTCAGTCCCGACTGCCGCCTGGGGGGGGGGGTCCCCATGGTATATGATTCTTGACCAGGGGGGGTCCCCATGATGACGTCACTTCCGGTCCAGACAGTATGACGTCACAAAGTGCGGTAGAAACGGCGTTTTTACCCTACTTATAATGTGGTACTGCGCTGGGGACGTCGAGCGCTTAGGTCTTACAAACCGCGAAATTTGTAGTGAAATTCATCCAAAGTTCAGAATATATTAAATGCCATGTTTATACAAACATTTAATCAGCAGTTCACTTCTCCCAACAAAATTGCGAAGCACATAGAACCCATGTATTTGTTAGATCCCCGCTGAAAGGGAAAGTATTATGACGCAGTACACATATGGTCCCTGAGCTCTGGTTTGTCGACTGGCGGTAGGCGGGGCGAGACTATGTCTCCGGCAGGGAGACAGATACTTCTATTTTCTCTTTTGCGTGATTAATTAATATTTCAAGGATAAAACCTATCTAAAAGAGAAACAAGCGAATTCAGAGCTTTTGTGAAGTGAGAGAGAGACAATGAACGCTGATGGTTATGAATTGGAGGGACTTCAACAACGTGAGACTTGAGAAAGTTTGTGAAATGTCGTACACCACCACCTTAATGCATCCGGGCATTGGGTCTGGAACAGCCCTTAAAATCGAATATGTAATTTTTTGCAGTAGATGTCGATGTCGAAGCAGTCGACACCTGGGTGCGTGGTATTACGTACTGGTGTCCTATTGTTCCAGATAAATTAATGAAACCTGATAACAGCTCTAAACATTCTATGTGGCCAGTAAAAAAGTCGTCGAAAACATCACGATACAATTACTCTAGTGCTGTAGGAGTAAAACCAGAAAACACAAATGCCGAAAAGTAAGAATTAAACATTTTTTGACAGGTACACGAGCGGCGTGTCCATTCCCAAAGGTCGTAACCTCAAAAAATTTTCAGCAAAAGTGAGCAAGAAATTTTGCTTACACAGCTTTCGAAAATATTTTGTTCTCAAAATATCACAGAGCGAATACATAGCAAGAAAGTTTAGCACTATATGACACACAGCTGTATACTTAAAGATATTTTCTTCAGATACCAAATGCCAGATGAAGAAGATATCAATAAATTCAAAGAGGCCTCATTACGGCCTCTGTTATGCCTCCTTGCTGTTTGAACTTTCGCGTAATGCATGGGTGCCTTGTAGTATAAAGATGCTGACAATATGCATTCATTGAAATGAAAATAGCGCATTTGAAACTGAAACTGCGACAAAAGTGTTATTTATTTCAGAGACTAGTTGTTAAAGTTTCTGTAGTGCCATTACTTTTGTAAACTGTTCACCAATAATCTTTTCCTTATTTTTTGTTTTGTTTTTATTGGGGCCGGGGGGGGGGGGGGGGCGCGTACCACTCATTTGACATTGGTTACCAGGCGTATCTCATTTTCCGAAACGAGCCAGTGCTATAATTGAAAAAATACACCCATTCTAATCTAACGCTGACGCCCTTTAAAATCCACTCCTCATAAATGCGAAGATAAAAATACTAAAATAAAAAGACCCCTTTTTATCGTTCAGTTCATGATGTATATACACAAGTACAGACAACGTCGGGACATGTACTAGACTATGTGCGAAATTTTTGTGCCCTAGTTTTATGCACTCGGATTATGCATCATGTGCGATACCATGCGTGTCAAAAAATAAATAAATAGAAAAAAAAAACGCAGAGAAAGGGGATAATTTTGAAAGCAGAGGCTGTTCGTACGAGATGCTAATTTCGCTGGAAAGGGCTGGGGTGGGGATGATTTTCATTCAATGCTCCACGTTTTCCTGAAAACGGGGGTTCTTTTGGAGATGCACTTCGCATTTGATAAAAAGGGCATTGTTTCAAGCTTAGCACTCGGCGTCAAAGGGTTGTAATCGTTAACAAAGTCTTCAACAGCTTGAACAAAATCGGATAAAACAATGTTCAAAACGAATAAATTTCCGAGAATACAAAATTGCTACCCTTTATACAACTTAAAACATTTAGATAATTTCAGGTCGGCAAGAAGTATTAAAAAAAACATCTATTCGATTTAACAGTTTATCGCACTTTTTAATTTTGTAAAACTTGTCTCAAACAATGTTTATTTGGTGCAGATAATGTATTAAAAAGAATTTGTGCAGTTGCGAAAGGGGTATGTTGGTGTCGTTACCTTTGGGGATATTTATAGCCCTCATGGGAAACCTTTAAGAAACACCCTATACCCTCTTCAGTTTTAAACCCCTAACTATGAAATGCATCTGGTTAAAGAAAACAATTCCCATACTGAGTTTTGTTCTGATATAGAAGCTAACTATAGAAAATTGCAACTAATTGAAATGAGGGGGAGGTAAAACTGTTGTCGTTAAACTTTTTGCATTGATTCTGCTGTTATACAAATTAACAGAGTAACACAGCAAATGACCTTGGTATCTGATCAGAAGGTCGCTTGCTATTTTTTTATTTCGTAGATGCTGTAATACTATATGTTCTTTAAATGCAACAGCAGTAATTATTTAATTCTGCAAAACCTGATGAAATTTGTGAAGAAATGTGCTGGTACAACCTCTTGATAGGTGCAAGAGGCGTCAAAACGGCCTTTGTATATACCTCGATGTGGTTTGGCGTTTCACATAATGCATGGGTGCCTTGTGTGAATGTTAAGAATTTGCTAACAATTATGGTATACGAGTGCAATATGTACTCATTGAAATGAAAACAGTACATTTTGCATCAACAGAACTGAGACAAAAGTGTTATTTATTTTAATAATGTTATGTTAAAATTTGTGTAGTGCCAGTACTTCCGTAAATTGTTCACCAGCAAATCTTCTTTGGTTGGGGGAGTGGGGTGGGGGGGGGGGGGGGATTAGCGACCATTATTGAAAAATACACTCATTCTAATGTGACGCTGACGCCTTTTAAAATCCGCTGTTTATAAACGCGGAATATAAAAACATTAAAATAAAATATGAACCTGTCTGTTCTTCATCTCATACTTTATATTCACGAGTATATGCACAATCGGGACACACGCTAGACTACGATAAAAGAATGACAAGGGATCATCCGTTAAGTACGGACGCACAGAGGGGGGAGGGAGGGGGTTCAAGGTCGTTGCCTACGCAATGCGTACAGGGGGAGAGGGGGCGTGTCCGGGCTGCTACGTAAGTACGCACTTTTCCAAAACAGATCTTATTTATATCATTAAATAACCTAATACATCGATTTACAAACTAAATATTACACACTTTTTTTGGCTATTTTGTTCACATTTTAATTTATGTTGGCATATCACTTTCAATTTTGTCACTGATTAATTGGCATTGTAGTTTTAAAACAAATTGATATTTTTTCAATATAACACAACATATTGCGTACGTGCGTAGAGGGGTGGGGGGGGGGGTGGGGGCTCTGTAGGCCACTCCGTACGGGGGGAGGGGGGGGGTGTAAAAAATTGACGGATTTTTGCTTACGTACTTTATGGATGCCCCCCCCCCCCAACTAGTCGTAGAACTATGTGCGCATTTTTGTTGTCCCCTATTTTTGCATATGTATATGTGTGAACAATTTTTCAAAAATCCTCCTTTTAGAATTCTGCCCCCAATGTTTAACATTTTGCAGGAATGTTATACAGGTAGTCTTCAACTCCCTTTCTATTTTGTTTGGTGATGTGAACAAACTTAGCCACCCCCCCCCCCCCCACCAAAAAAAAAAAAACCAAAAAAAAAAAAAAACCAACCAAACAAACATACAACCCCGAAAATTTCAGAGGACACAACTTCTGTCCGATCGCGTTGAAATTAGGCAGAAATATCCCCTAGGTGTCCCTCCAGGCTTGTTAACTCCCGCCGCTCTAGCCGGGGGCGAGGGTACAGAAACGCCTGGTGTCTGTCCGTCTGTCCGCAATCCTCTTAAATTTGTCCAGGCGGTATCTTTGTTACTATTCACCGCAGACCAATAAAAACCCTACAGGTAGAAAGTATATAAAGTGTGGTTGTGCAACGTCAGTTATTTTTTTATTTCTTCAAAAAATTTAATTTTTGCGATTTTTCACAATTTAGATTTGGTTGTTATATGAATAGTGTAGATGAGCGAGGCGGGGTTGTGCAATCTACGATTGTCTTGTATTTTGGCGATTTGGCCGAAATTATAAAAATCATAAAAATCTAAATGCTTAAGAACCAATTGCTGTGACATTTAATAAAAAAAATTCACGAGAACTTTCATCACAAGGCAGGCATTTTTTTCGGCGATTGTGGCATAATGAGGCCATAATATTGACTAAAAATGGCAGATTTTCATTGACACAAAGAAGTACTGCTCTTCATACAAATCCGTCAAACCGCTATTACGTTTGACAGCAATGCTGCCCAGGAGACTAGCCAGTATGCATTTAATTTGGTTGGAAAATTGGTCTAAATTAGCCAAAATAATAAAAAAAAGACCAAATTTAACAAACACGACATGCTGCTCATCCTCAGATGCACCCGATGGCTTTATCACCTTGACAGGAATCATCTCCGGGCTTACATCTCACCAGGCTTTGGTTTTATTATGTGATGTGGCATAAGTTGGGGGAAAATATTGGTGAAAACGGCGAAACCGAAGATGAATCTTAAGGCTTTTTTCTGTCTTCAAACCCTGCTAATATACTATTTCGTATAATGTTCATTCTTATTGTCAACCGCTAAACTGAAACTTGAGTTCAGTTGATTAGAAAGTATTTGACCAGAGTATAAAAAAGCACTTGTTCTCCTTAATAGCATAAAAAAATTATCACTATGTTTGCGTTGCTATAACTTGTTATATATCAGTTTTAAAATATATACTGGAATGAAGTGATAATATTAAAGAAAAAAGATTAATCTTAAGGCTATTCGTGCTGCGGTTACAACTGAATCGTTTTCGTGGGAGGACTGATCCCTAGGCCCGCCCACAGGTTTTGTTGTATTTTGTTAACGGTGCGACCAAAATGGGCCAACATATTAGGCATAGACGGTAAAATTCCAGATAAAATATGCTGTTCTTAAATAAATAAATGAGTTCAACTTTTCGATGTGGCGAATCTCAGTGCATCACCGTTTTTCTGTGATATCAGCCGACATCACATCGTGTCTTGCTATACTTACTTTTATAGCCCACCCGACGACAGTCGGAAGGGCTATTATGTTTTTGACTTGTCCGTGCGTGCGTGCGTGATTCAAGACAAAAATTTCATATTAGGCCTAGAAACATTTCTATGCTAAAATAAGCCTTATTTGGTGAAAAATAAATTTGGGCCCCGTTGTGACTTCGTACATGCGTGGACTTAAATTAGGCGCAGAACGGCTATTAGTGAAGTTTTAAAGTTTTGTGGACCGAACTTGTCCTAGGGTTTTGCTTCAAACAACTTGAAACCTATCTGGATTGAAAGCGTATGGGTTGTAGTTGTGCACCTCCCCTTTGGGCCGGCGTCGGTCCGTCCGTCAGTCCATGAGGGTCGCACGAACTTAGGCTATAAATACACGTTTTCAGTACATGCACACGTGTAGGGCTTTATGTCATTAACTTCTGTCCAGAATGTACCTAAAAAGCTTCTCTCAAGGCTGTGACAAATGGGGGGGGGGGGAGGGGAGGGGGGAGGCAGGCTATCAAATAACACCGCATGAAACTTTTTTTGTTTTTGTTTTAAGGTCATGTTATGAGGCACCAAAATATTTACAAACAGCAAAGGAGGACAAAAGCTTATATAATTTATCTACAATTTATACGTTAAATAAAGATTAAGTACGTTGATGAATTTTTCACTGTGTTAACACTGCCATATTTTCCGTATACCTTTTTTTCCTTTCGTCTCATTTTACGAATCCCAAGGGCCCGAGTTCGATTCCCTCTCGGGTTGGTAAGCAGGGGGTTGACGTTCACTGCTATTATCTTAGCTAAGTGAATGCCATGTAGTTCGTTCACGTATCACAGAATTCAAACTTTATGTCAGTGATGCTTTCAACCATCTCTTTCGAAGAAACCAAAGAAGAGGAAAAAAGATATCCTGGGGTATCTTGGCCCGGGGGTGGGGGAGATATCCAAGGGGCCAAGATATGCTGTAATAACAGCGGCAGGCGACATGGCGACATGATGTCTGGAGAACATCACGTGCGTTCGCCGTCGACAATTGAGGGCAACAAAAGTTTGCCAAATCACGGGCCGAGTCTGAGAGGTTGTTTTTACTAAACATATGCCAGAAAAAAAATGATCTCCCTTTCTAATTGATAGAGAACCTTGGCCCATAAAGCATACGACTCGCGACCGGTTTCAACTAAAATAAACAAACTAGAACCAAATATATACAAGGAAATGAACCACTTTGAAATACTTTGTCGCTTGTAGGTCGTTTACAGTATATATTATTATTAAAGGAATATTTATAGCCGTAAGCATGGTTATTACAGTATCACGCCACGCGGCTCAGAATCACGCCACAGCTGCTGGCGACATCATGATCATAGAGAGGCTACTCCCTGTGCACTATTCGCTGCCGCGGGGTTGTGCATTCAAGATTAAGTTCTTGATAATTATATTGGCCTGGTTTCATATTATTTAGCGTTGCATAAAACACTTCAATATTGGCTTGAGACATTTAGTTTTTGCGACAGCAGGTTGTTTATTTATGTTGAACACTGAATATATTCATCAGCATTTTTGTCATTCCCTGGGAAGCTATTGTGCAATAACTTATGAGGTTAAATAACAAATAAAATTGAAAAAAAAAACGGTACCATTTTTCTGAGTTGCTCGTATCCCTATTTGCATAATGGGGCACGAGGTGTTCGTCCTGTTTGCTGGCATTTGGCTGTGTCTTATTTTTTTTCCTGTGCATGCCCATTTTGTTTACTTTCGATTAGCAAAAACGAAGTTTCGGGTGTTGGAAACCCGATTTTAGAATAGTGTTTCAACTGTATTAAGTTACTACGTCCTTTCGGGGTAAACTTTCGGTTTCTACTAAAAAAAAACCCTGAAACAAGTTTCGAGGGTAGCGTTAAGAGGAACCTGAAAGATGAATCCCGGTCATCAGCCCCCCCGGTCAACTGTCCCCCCTGTCATCTGCCCCCCTTTTTGCAACCCGGTCGACTACCCCCCCCCCCTTCAGAGTGGAGGGGTGGTCGCTTGCCCCCTCCATATACTATTTTTTCTTGAGGTTCTTGGCTTACAAAGACGCAATAAATAAAATTATATTTATTTTATTGAGTGTATTGCACCTCGGTAAATTACAGTTCACCAATAGGAAACTAATTGCAATAAGAATTGCAATTAGTTTACGTATCAGTCTCTCCTAAGATCAATATTGGTGAATAGATCAATGAAGATCAATTGTTTCAGAGACGAAGTAGACGGGGACATCACATATTTTTTTAAAGAATAATTTTTGTCCACTAAAAAATGGGGGGGGGGGGGCAGATGACGACCCCGTCAAATTGCAGAGGGGGATGGGAGCGGGGCAGTCGACCGGGTTGCAAAAGGGGGGGGGGCAGTTGACCGGGGGGGGGGGGCAGATGACCGTTTACCATGACGCCTTTGCCAGGGACGGATCGGTGGGTTTCTGGGAAGGGGGGTTGTTGGTGTCCAGCCCCCTCCCACGACCCTTCCGGTTCATGAAATCCTGGATTCGCCCCCTTTTTATGCCTTCATGCAGCCACAATCATCTTTACCTATATTATCAGAAAGCCGAACTGAAGTAAAAAAAACAAACAAGCAGGCTTTAGAGTATCCGTAGGGTTTTGTGACGCACTTCCGGCAAAGCCAGTGCTCTATTGCAAGGACCAGCTGCCAACTATCTAGCTGCCAGCTGGGTTCGATGCCGCCTAACTCAGAGTCATATGCATGCCGTCAGCTGAATTTTACACATAAAAAATGGGTTGAATAATACACAGGAAAAGGCCTGTAATTATTAGATATGAATATTTTAATGTGTTTTTTTTCTTGTGGATTGAGATATTGTCTGTCATCTTGTGGTTGTCATCGCTAAATTTAACTTTGATGATCAGGCGTCGAGCGATTAACCTCCACTTGTGGCATCTGTACCATGTGGTTCGTGTGTAATGAGTGTTATCGTGCGTCCGATACTCTCCATAGATGCTCCGATGCTCTGCCTCAGACGTCTCATCCGGGTCGTGATGACACCGAGGGAAAGCATGGAAAACGAGTACATTTGACACCACGAGGGGCCCTGTGGAAGGTTCAATGTAGGCTGAATATTGACACCTATATCGCTTTCCACTTATTAAATTCTTGAGTAAATTGCTGTCGAGCAAGATCCATTTCTCATTTAAAGGAATTCGAGCCCTACGTTTTTGGTGAGTGTGTGATTTAAAAATGGCATGACTGCACGACATTTGGCCGACCGACATTTAGCCGAGTGACGTTCAGCCCATATATTGGAATCTGTAGTCGAAACTGAGTGATATTTTTTAAACTGAGTCGTCGAACTGTGGTGGTCTGTTTTTAATTGAATATTCAAATACAAAAATTAAACATGCATATCCATGTAATCGATGTTTTTTAATATCCCTTTTCACATCTAAAGCTGTACCAGTACCCACCACTGTAGTCACAAGGGGTAATCATTCCAAGAGCTTTTGTATTGATATAATTGTAAAAGTTTTGTTGAATACTTAGAGGTTGAAAGAATAAATCTTGCTTGAATGCAAAATAAAACGTTCTTCACCATTACATAGCAGTAAACGATTAACAAGTGATTAAAAAAAGCTCTTCGCAAAAAAAGCTCTTGAGTATACGAAAAAAAGCTCTTGAGAACCAGAAAAGGCTCTTGGCGAAAAAACCGAGTCACAAGCAGCATGACTATGAAGAGATAACACCCCAGCTAATAAACAATGCAGATAAAAAAGGCCAAGGTGTGGTTAGTGCTATTGAATGTCACTAATGGTGCAATAAGTGCATCACTATGCATCAAATCGCAACGACCGTCCAACAAGAACCCAGTTCCGTTTACCTAGAAATCCACACCCCAAGATTAATTTTGCCTCAGAGAATTTCCTAGAGCCCCCGCCCCCCCCCCCTCGCCGCAATTTTTGCAAAGTAGGTACAAATGTGCAATTCTCCAAAAGCCTCAAACCAACATTTGGTGGTATTTTTTTCTCAAGTGTCTCGATTTGATGAGGTTTGAGTTTGTTGAGGGCTTTTGTTCGGGCAATCAGTACATAAGGCATCAGCATGTCGCATAGACACGATTAATTATGTTTAGGCGTTGTTATAAAACAGCTGACCTCTGAGGAGATCAATCTGTTATGTATAAACACAGAGCGGATGGGTATTTCTTTCTCACTAGCCGTAATGTGCGACCCTCAGTGTTAAGTATTCTTGCATATTGGTGGAAAGGGTGCATATGAGTGTCCAAGTCACTACAATCAAAATTTAGTGGCTTTTTAAAAAAGCTGATTCCTTTCTTTGATGAGTACTATTTTGCGCGGAATCCCCAGTGGGTCTGCGGAGTGAAAAGGTGTTATACACAACAGACCGAACCGCCGTAGAGGTCGGCGTTTGGACAACAACGATGTTTAGGTGACATAAGCATTAACATCAAGTTTGAGGAATGCATCTGAACTGTTTTTTTTGCCATAGTAATAGCGTATTGCCTTTATTTTTGTTTTTGGGTCACGCCCTCTTTTATTCTTTCATATATGGAGAGTTCCCCTTGATTTCTTTTATAATAATTTTATAACTATATAAAAAATTACAAACCCTCTGTATGTGACTGGAATCCCGGTGTTCCGTGTGGAGAGACATCCGTGACGAGAACCATCCCTTTACTATGGGAGTCAATGGGAAAGGGGTAGGGATGTTTATGAGCACGGCTCTTTTCTCAACAGCTCTTGACGTTTTTTTGGTAACGGGGTCGTGTTTGAACACCAGATCAGGGGGTTTCAAGCATTTGTTTGGTTTTAATATCATTTGTTTAAGAAGCCAGTAAATGAATTGGTTTGCATTTCAACCTAATAAATATTACAAGATGCATTAATTAACTTGAGTAATTCACTTAAAAAGGGGAGGAGGAACAACGTTTAATCCAAGTTCTCGGTTAATAAAAACACCATTGTAATTGCTTTGACTCCCAGATCTCAGCAAATTTATGACACCCTGTTCAGGCTTGCAACAGATTAAAGCTAATGCAGTTATCTTTAATCCAAAGCTGGATTATTGAAATATTGAACAGAAATCGAAAACGAAATCGAAGGCGAAAATAAAAAGTGACATGCACACGTTCAGATCAAGCTCTTCATAAGTCCCAAGTTTCATGGTCCTAGGGCCCATAGTGTCAGAGAAGAAGAAGGCGCAAGAAATTGGAAAGCTGTCAAGAAGAAAAAAATAAGGACGAACGGCTGCTCGCACAAATTCATATAACCCTTGCAAGCTAACAGTTTGTCAAGAAGAAAAAAAACTAGAACGCCATTTCGCTAGCGAAATGTTAAACACTTGACAAAAATTAAAACGCAAAAATACTTCCTTCAGTGGGTTATTTCTTGCATAATATATTGCAAACAACACAGCTTGAATACGTCCTATAAGCCGAGTAGCGTTTGGATTTTGTTGACTTGAGGTTTTATTGACTGACCAGGCATACGCCGTGTTATCTATTTGCGTGAGAGCTCGCACAAAGCTCAGCAACTGTGTGGTCTGTGCTATGCGTTAAATGCCCCGCATTTACTTGCAAAAAAATACACTCTTTTCACATGGCGTTTTAAAGAAAACGAAATCGAAGGCGAAAATAAAAAGTGTCATGCACATATCAAGTCCTACCTAAGTCCCAAGTTTCGTGGCCCTAGGCCCCGTAGTGCCAGTGAAGGAGATGACACAAGAAATCCGATCACTGTCAAGAAAAAAAAGATACCAACGGCTGCTCGCACAAATTCAAAAACACATTGCAAGCTAAAGGCTTGTCAAGTGTTAAAAAGTCGAACGGCTGCTCGCACAAATTCATATAACTCTGTCAAGTATTAATTATCAAAATTAAAAACTAAAGAATGTCCAACAGAAGAGACAAAAGGTGGGGCAGGTAAGAGTGTTGGTGGGGCAGGTAGATTTAAAATGTACTTGCCCCACCGGGGAGTTTTCGAAAAAAGTTAACGTAAAGCCCTGTTAAGGTCATGGTTAAAAAATGCGGATTCTAATCACCCTCTATCGGTGAGCGAAATTTCGTCACTCTTTAGCAATAGGGAAGAACCCAAGCGCTGCAGCCAACTTTTTGCACACGCATGTTTTGGCTTTCATTGAGAGTTGGGCGATCAATACACCGAGGCTGATATCATGCCAGTTTAAACTACTGCTCTCAGCTTCTTGCTTCCTGTTTTGCAAATTTGTTTTTGTCGTTTTTTAATTGAGAAAATAAGCGGTTTTTTTAAATACAGTAGAATCAACTAAACATATTGAAGTTTATCATATCCAAATTTCATATTTCTAGCCCTAACGGCCTCTGACTAGTTCCGCGGACAAGCTAAAAAAAAAAAACGGAAAAAACATGTCATAACTGCGGCTAAAATTTTCGTACAAATTCAATACACAAGTGGGTTTTGGCAAATCCCTAAGTGTAATAACCCTGCTTCTGTCTGCGACGGACTCACTGAAATCGGAAATGGGAGGAGGGGGAGATAATTCAGCTTTCCCCCACCAAGGCTAGCTCCTCCCGTATTTTTTTCTTTCTGTCCCCTATTCACCTAACTCCAGCCATTCTAGCTTCCCCTAGCTTTTCTCCATTTACCTCTCTTTCTGCTGCTGAATCAAAGCCCAATTGCAATCCGTCTTTATCCTCCTTGTAATATCCGAGTCTGTGATAACCAAAACTAGTAAGGTAAATCTGATTGTTTAATCTCCGTCAAATTTCCAATGGCAATCACATCGCCGCTGTATTGAAATGAAACGAAACAACATCTCTCGTGTTTTAATTTTTATTTATGTGTTGTAACAGGCGATTAAACAGCTAGGCAAGAAATGCCGGGTAATATTAAGTTGCGGCATAAGATTTAGTCCTGACTGTAGGAATAAATTGGAAGCTTTTTCACCACCTGATGTCACAATACATCTATTTGAGGTGCATCAGGCAAAACTGATTCGCTGTGTGTACAATGCAGTTAATCTTTCGGATGCTCGGGTGTCAACGTAACAAAACATTTATTTGGGCTGCAGCAGGCAAAACTTTAACCCTGTGTATACATTGTTACTAATCCTATGGATGTTCGGGTGCCATCACAACAATACATTTATTAGGGGCGTTGTCCAGAATGAGCAACATGCTCGTGATATTACGCTTAAGAATAAATTTGACAAATGTGATAAAATTTTTATTTTGTTATTATGCCATTTTTTTTCGTTTTTTCACTTTGCCATTTTTTTCGTTGCCATTATTTCCACTTGCCATATTTTCCGTTGCCATTATTTCCGTTGCCATTTTTTCCTACACCCATTTCCACTTGCCATATTTTTTCGTTGCCATTATTTCCGTTGCCATTTTTTCCGTACCCCATAAATTATAAATCTACAAGTGTTACCACCATTCCCCCCTTCCCCACAGAGCATGCTTGAATATGGCTGGAATAAAATCCTCCCTAACAAAAAATGTCTATTGGGAGAAATTGAAATAACTTCCTAAGATAGAACTTCTTTTCAGGAAGAAAGAGTCATACAACCTTTGTTGTTACGTCGCTAAACGTATGAATTGCGGCAAAACGGTCATTGCTAAAATTTATTGGCGGTGTAATAATCATTTAGCACTTGACAAGCCTTTGGCGTAAATAGATAACGGCGTATGCCTTCCAATAAAACCTCAACCAAACATTGCTCAGCTTATAAGACGTATTCAAGCTGTGTTGCTTGCAATATATTATTCAAGAAATAACCCATTGAAGGAAGTATTTTTGCGTTTTAATTTTTGTCAAATCTTTAACATTTCGCTAGCGAAGTGAGGTTCTAGTTAATGATTCATTTTAGCCAGAGCATTTGCTGGGTTGAACCAACATCCGGTTTTTGCTTATTGTCCAGATAGGACCATGTTTTGATGTGTAATTTTACTTCCTTTATTTTTCACCTTCCTTTTTATTGATCGTTTCCCCAAAAAATGAAGGTGAGAAAATGAAAGAAGAAACAAGTCGTAATAGTTTAATGTACTTTTCATACTTCACGAAATTTCTAATGTCAACCGCTCTTGCATAAGCAAAGCTAATCCTGCATTTGGTCTTTTTTATGTTTAAAACTCGGTCTAACTAATTCTGTTGGTCTAAACCCGCGCCTTTTAATAGTGAGGATTTGCTTAGGATCAACTCACACACTTTGCATCATGCGTTACCCTTCAGCCTGACGTCATAATGATATCGAAAATGTCAGGATTAAGCTGAGCAAATCTGGCGAGCCGCATGAACACTGCGGCCTTGTTGAGGATTACGTAAGGCCGGTTCGTTCATGATTAGTTAATCTTATTAAGCTAATCCCAAGGAAATCCGCAGTGTAAAAAGAGCACAAGTGTATGTTTATGCAAGACCTTCTCTGGACGCGGGGTACATACCAACTGACCATCAGACAAGTGGCCACCTGCTATGGTGACCAGCAGACAAATAACCAGTGTAGCAGCTGGTTATTTGTCAGGTTGTCACTATGGTGGGTGGTCACCATAGTAGCTGGTCAGTTGTCCTACACTCTTGTTGGTTTTGTATGCGCTGAATTGTCATCGCTAAATTTAGCTTTGTTTAGAGATCAGCAGCTGAGTCATTGACCAAAGACGAAATGCCTTCTCTTATCTGATGTCCGATTGCATCATGCATTGCTTTGTTGCTATAATTCATTCCAGTAAACATTTTAACACTTTATCGACGCTTAGTTTTCGATGATAATCGAAGTCTACATGGCAAACACCAGGGTGTGGCAAAAATGGCGTCCATACCATATGACCACCGGTTAAAACTCCACTGGACAAAAGACTACCGGCCACATGAATGCCATCGAAATGAAAAAAAACCCGACCATTTCACCACAAGGTAATTTTTTCTGGATTTCTGTTAGATTTTCTTGGGGTAGGGGGAATTTGCAGCCAGATTTTTTTACATATGTGGTCATTTATGCATTTGCCTAAATAAGAAGCGGCGCTGGGTTGGGGCGCTTGGTTGGGGGGGGGGGGCATCAACTTCACAACGTCTATTTAATGACTTATTTACACGTCGGGAAAGTGCTATATATTAAACACCTCCACAAAAAAAAGTCATCACATCCACCGTCTAGACACTGACAGTCACGAGGAATTAGTCATCGCTGCGCCGAGTAGGTGATAAAACTGGCGAGCTTCTGAATATCCTGTACTTTTTAGGTCCTGATTTTCGTCGATTTCAAATCGACCAGACATTACCAGCGACAGGCTTAAATTTCCTGAGCGTTAATCTATCGTTTTATTTTCGTAAAACGCGCTTTTACGAGTAAAAGCGCAATTCGCGTTCTCCACTTTAGATGGGTTCCCTTCCGGTAAATAATACCACGCAAATAAAAATGAAATTTTTCCTTATGAATAGAATGGTCCCTCTACTCTCCATCCTGTCTTCCCTCCATCTCCAGCCAATCAGCAAGCGAGAACGATAAGACTTACGTCATTCGAAGACATCAATCATTCCCTTCAAGCCCCAAAAAGTGGTGACAACGCACCCAGGCTTGTTGCGGGTTGGCTGGGAGGGAAGATAGGCTAAAGTGGAGAACGCGAATTGCGCTTTTACTCGTAAAAGCGCGTTTTACGAAAATAAAACGATAGTTTTACTTCGTAAAAGCTTTAAATTCGCTTATCTCCACTTTAGATGGGACTAAAGTCCGGAGAAGGGGAGCCTGCCATTCTGTTGAAAAATTGATAAATAATTACGCGAATTGTGCTGTATACTCGACAGAGTGCATTGTCCTTGGACATAAGGTCACAAAGTGAGAGAAAAATAAAAGACTCAAACCATGTTCCGCTTTTACTATTCTGCCAACTAATAGTCGAGAGGAGCACTCCCGATCCATTGACAAAGAATAACAAAGAGTAGTACTAACGGTCAAAGGACTCCAACGTAGTACCAAGCTAAAATTGACCATCAAACCAACCGTTTGAATGAGTATCCTATCCATCCCCCGCCTGCCTCCCACTGGATGGAGCCCGACCTGGGATACTCTGATGCTATGTATTATCATGCAGAAGGTACAAAGTAAATCAACTTTATTGACCTTAAAAGTTTATTTAAAAGCAGTAAATCCAAAACCTGATTTACGTAAAATAAAATTCTTAACACAGAGGAAATAAGCTCCGTCTGTGCCAGTAAATGCATGCTGGCCTTAAGGCCTGAACACATAAATGGAACACAAATTGAAGTATTGTCACGATCTCTAGCATAAGTGAAAATACTGATAATAAGCACCTTATTCATGAAATTAAAATTGCTACACACCCGCAGGGTGAAGGCGTAATCACAGAATTATAAATTGTTGAGAACTGTCACAATTTGCATATGGGATCAGTCCCAGAAAAAATGGCACCTACGGTACTCATGGTATGGTCACTGTAGGAATGGGATACCTTCTTCATGGGATCAAGTGAAGCTAGACTATATCGAACCGGGCAAGGAGAAGAGATGTCTGTCTCTGCTCTCCCCCCCCCTTTTCTTAGTAATAACTAGAAAAAGGGTTACATAATCAGCCCTGAAGAAGGAAAATCCCTGCTACAGTGACGGTACCTTACAACAGACTCTTGAATATGGTACGAAAGCATAAACTGTCTTGGTCCCAAAATATGGGATCGAAAGAAAACTTCGCTGTTAAGCGTGGCTAGATGTCTCTAGAAGCGGTTGTGGTCCATCAGGAGGTGCGGTTATTCTTGAACTTATGTTGATAGCCGCCTCGACCCTTGGATGGTCCACCTTTCTGTTTGCCCTTGCTTTTCGGTCTAGGGGTGACCGGTCTGTTAACAGAACAAAAATTAAGCCTTAAATGTTGATTCTGCCGCTATAAAAGGGGCCACCGAATAAATCCCGGAGATTTCATCTTGGGAGAAATCTTTTAGGTAATATTTGATAAAAGAGTTTGGCGAAACCCAGCATCCCGTTTTGAGGATTTCAGAAAATGACACATTGCGTAAAGCCCTAAGTGAATTTGCCACCTGTCTTACTTGATGGGCTTTAACGTTCAACTCTGATAGGAGATTGGTATCAGACTGTGTCCCTTCATAGGCTGTGATAATGACCTCTTTAATGTAACGAGAAATCGTTTGTTTGGAGATGTCCTTATTGAAATTCGGCATGTGGGAAATGATCAAGACTTTTTGACCTGATGACCGATATGTTTCCGAAATAACTAAATACTGTCGTAGTGCTTGTACGGGGCACAATGACACGCGATCTCCCGGGTTGTGTTCTTCGGGTAGGGACGGTAGGGCTATATGATCAAATGTGCCCATCCCGTGAGTTTTGATATGTGTTTTGCCCATGAATCCCGCCCTTGGTACGAGGAATACCTTATCCCAAGTCCCGTTTTCCTTACTCACTGTTCTGTCTAAGGCGTGAATTTCACTTCTTCGTTTGCCTGATGCCAACGCCAATAGAAAGGTGAACCTTAAGGTGGCATTTTTAGCTGATATTACTGATTCGTCAAAAATGTCAGGCCTTTGAAGAAAGCGAAGAACTAGTGACAGATCCCATTTTGCCACTGTGGGCGTACTGGGGGGGGGATTCACCTTAAAGTGTCTGATCAATTGTGACAGGGCGGAGTCTTCTCCTGGGTCATAGCCTGTGGATGCTTTGAGTTTAGATCCTATGGCTGCCCTGTATCCCTCTATTGAACCTACTTTTAAATGTTCGTCCGTAAATAGATAGTCCAGAAAATCGGCCACGACTGGTGGGGATGCCTGGAATGGATCTATTTTCGATTTGGTACACCACGAGGCAAATATATTCCATTGGGCTCTGTACACCTTAGCTGTGGATTGTTTATGACTACTAACCATTTTATCCACTACTTTATTCGAGAAACCTTTCTTCTTTAAGAAAGATTGGTCAGACACCAAAGGTGCAGGTTCAGCAGGTGAGGGGCCGGGTGGAGGTGATGCCAGTGTGGTTGGGATAATAGTTCTTTGTGGCACGGGATCGGGATTGATTTGACCACCTTGCATTGTAGCAATAGGGCAAACCATGGAGCTTCCGGCATCCATGGGGCCACTAACAGGAGGAATCGTGGTTTCAGTTTGATTACCCTTTGGAGAACTTGAAGGAGTATTGCCTGTGGGGGGAAGGCGTACAATACTTCTTGGGTTGGCCATGGGCAATTGAGTGCGTGAGTACAGGAGGAATCGTGGTTTCAGTTTGATTACCCTTTGGAGAACTTGAAGGAGTATTGCCTGTGGGGGGAAGGCGTACAATACTTCTTGGGTTGGCCATGGGCAATTGAGTCGGTCTGAAGTTCTATCTCTGGGGGTGGGGGGTGAAAGGGGACACCCTTGGTCATCACTATGGGATCGCACCATTATTGTAGGGGAATTAGTGTTTTCCCAGAAATTTTTGTTTTGGCACGGGGAAACCTCCCTTTTCTTAGTGCAAATCTGACCTGTCTTTGAAATGGTCTGTAATGCAAGCGGCCTAAAGGGACCGTTTTTTCGGTTGCAACTAGGAGACCTAACAGGGATTCCATTGCCTGTAAGTTCACGTTTTTGTCTGCTGGGTTTGCTTTTATTGCCTGGCAGACTCTTTGGCGTCTCTCTTCGGTAGGAAAGGCTCTTGCATTTTTTAGATCCCATCTTTCCCCGAGGAATATAATGTCTTGTTTGGGTGAAAGTTCCGATTTGGGTATGTTGACTACGAGCCCTACCTGAATGGCTTTTCGAACTAGAGTTATAGTTTGAAGACGGGCCGCTTGTTTGTCTTGATGGGCTAGTAACCAGTCGTCCAGATATTGGAACACCAACATGCCTTCTAGGCTAGCCCAAGACTTCAGAACTTTCATTACTTTTGAAAACACATACGGGGCCGTGGAGAGGCCGAAAGGGAGTGCCCGAAACCAAAAACGTTGTAGGCCTATTTGAAAGCTTACGAATTTTTTGGTTGAATGATGTAACGGGATATGGAGGTACGCGTCTGACAGATCTATCGACGTGCCCCACATCCCTGCCTGAAGGCTTTCTTTTATAACTTGGGCTGTGTCCATTTGGAAAGTTGTGGTCATTAGGAATTCGTTGAGGGAGGAGAGGTCTATGACCAATCTCCACCCGCCTGATTTTTTGGGGACTAGGAAGACCCTGCTGAAAAAGGCTTCCTGGGTTTCGGGCATTTCCTCTATGGCCTCTTTTTCTTTCGGGGATATCAACATTTCTGAAGGGCTACATCTTTGTCTGACCCTTTGGGGTAGGAGGTGACTAAGTTTTCTGGTGCCCAGGCAGTTAGGGGAATAGGGACTTTGTGACCCCTTTGATCCCGTTTGAACGGTAGAGAATACCCGTTTTTGAGCCATCGGACTACCCGACGAGGGACACCCATTTCTGCCCAGGCCTTCCAGAATTTGCCTAGCCTTCCTCCTACGGGCCAGCAGGAGATGTAGGAATGCAAATCTTTTGGATTTTCTACACTTATTAAAGTATCGCCAGGAGACCAATGAGTCTCTGGGCGGTACTTTGATTGGCTGCTGCCTGCTCTGTTGCGGCGATGGGCCCTCCTGTCGACTGCTGTGACCTGACTTGGGCTTCTTGGCCGGAGGGGGTTGCGATTGGGAGATGGGCTTAGCCTGCTCCGAGTTTGGGCGTTGAACTCTCTTGCGTTTGAGTGGGCGCCGGAATGATGCACGGGACATCCTGGACATCAAGGCGAAGTCTTGTGATAGGGAGCGGCTTTCTTGATTTACTCGCTCTATTTCCGCGGGAGGAAACAATTCTTTTTCACCCAGAATGGGAGCATGACGCAATTCCCTCAACCCTTTCACGCTCGACCAACAATGTTGTAAGAAGGCGTCCCGTCTGAGGAAAACCATGGACGTCATCAGGTAAGTAGATAGCTTGACAACGTCCCTGGTTGCAAGAGCCAGACATTCCAATAGTTTGGACGTGACCGGATCATTGAGGCGTAAATCCTCCCAACGCGTTTTTAACGCTTTCAGAGTGTGGTCCTGAAAAGACATTACATTAAGAATATGTCGTGAGGACGCCTCAATGGTCTTAGCGTCTTTCTCCACTAGTGGAATGTCCGAATCGTTGCGAACCGAGGGCATCCAAACCCTGCGTTTCGACGGTTGCTCCAAAGGTTCTGAAGATATTAGGTCGTCCGATGGTCGATACGGGCCTGGTCTTACAGCACAGTGGCGCGAGGCGTGAAAACGGGATAAGGTACGGCCCTCGGCGTTGTCCATCTTTTTGAACTCCCTTGTTCGTACTGCTACCGCGTTAGCGATGCCTTCGCTAGTAGGTAGCGCGATAAATGGGTCTTGATGCAGCGGGGCCGTCTGAGAGGTCATCCGGATAGGAGGATCCTCTTTATCGGCCGTAGGAGAGCTGGCAGTGACCCTAGCCAGACGGGCAATTTCCTGAATTGCGTCGCGAAAAGGAACGTCTTCTGGAGCTATTGTAGATGAGGTGATGGATGGAGTGGCATTCTCGCTTCGTGGAGTGAAATCCGGTGGGGAGGGGGTCCTGATTGGGCGTCTCCCTGCTGCTGCCGGATCTTTCCAAAGCTTCTGGCCACTACGAGGGGATATAGTCCATTTCCCTGAGGGGAAGGCGAAACTGAGAGGAAGGGGGTGTATCTGCTGCCTCCTCGCTCGATTCTCCACCTTCTGACTCTTGATCCTCTGACTCCTGTTCGGGTTCCCGTTCGTGACTTGTGCCTGCCGATTGTGACCCGAAGGGGTATAGATCTCACGTTCTCGGTTGAGTGGAATGGAAGACAGATGGGATGTCACTGACTGGACCAACTCTTCTTCCTCCTCTCCCATAAAGCCTGATCCTCGCCCTGATGGGGGAAGCCCTGAGGATTCAGCGTCACTGATCACTTCTACTGACGGTAGTTGTGTGCTGGGATCTACATGAGAAGGGAATGGAGTGGTGAGTGGCTGTAGGTCTGGTGGTGGCCGCGAAACTGTGGCAGACGGTTTATGTTTGCGGCGAGATTCCTTGCCTTGGCGTTCGACTTGCTGTTGGAGATCTAGCAATTGTTTTTGCAACTGGGCTTGCATCGACAAAAAAGCTGAAAACTCCCCAGGCAGTCGTGGAACTGAAGGGGGGACGACAGTTCTGATTGTGCCGGAATGCCCAACTGACCGGCCAGAGCCGAGAAACTGGAGCCCGAAGCCGTATGAGTAACTGTCACTGGTTCCAAAGCAATGTCTGTTTTCGGTGTCGTTTCGGCTTTATCCGTATCCGAGGGTGTAATAGCCCAAGCCTTCCTGAGGGTTTCCAGCTCTTTGCCTTCTGGAATATCCAGGTCGGCCACCGTTTCGGTATATGCTTTACGTTTGCGGGATTTCTTGCTCTTCCTGTCCACCGCAAAAGCATCGGACTCCGAACCCGTATCCATCTTAACGGGAGACGAAACTTGTTCCAAAATCACTGAGCTAGCTTTACGCATCGTTACTTGACCGAAATCTGAGGACGCACATGGGGATAAAGACAAGGCTTTACGTCTGTCCCTTCTCCTATCATTGCGTATCCTGTTCTTGAGTATAAGTTTCCACTGTTTCGGTGACAAGTGATGGCACTCGGAGCAAGTATTCCACTCGTCGCAAAGGGGTACACTGTTCTTCCGTTTGCAACGGTCACAAATAGAGTGAGGGTTGAAGGCTGAAGGTGGGTGGGTGCACTGCAGAAGTATCGGCTGACCCCGCAGGCTGGCTTCTGTCATATCTGAAATGCAAAGCAGAAAAAAGACAGGTAAGTTATCTGTTCATGTCACGGCAGACTAGACAGATAAAAGAACATTTAGCGCAAAAACGAGAGTTATACCACCTTGGAGTGTTAGCAAATAGTACCAGTACGCACTCTGCTCGAATAGGCGCTAAAATGATGCTCATAGGCCTCTCAGGGCTCTATCGAATGAAAGATATTCAAAATGGGCCTTCGATGGGCCCATTTTCGGGATGTAGGAAATTATCCCATAAACGGGATATGACCATGGGCCCGAAAACGGGATCGAGTTCCGGGACTTTAAACGGTACCATCTAGTCCATTTGCGGGGCCTCGTCCGACTGATCCCATAAATGGGATTCGGGCCTGAACCCAGGCAAATGAGGTGCCACAAATGGGCCACTTGGTGCCGAAAAAACGGCACCTCGGAACCATGTATGGGTAATCGTAGTCCCATAAATGGGCTTTCAGCAGAAATTTCGCCAAAAATAGCTCGAAACGTCTATGAGCATAATTTCGCCTGAACCAGAGCTAGCAGAGTCTGGAGAAACCCTGACCTAACTAGCAGGTTCCGAAGGAGTGTCTAACCAGCAAAAATGGCCATTCACGTAATGGTACCATAAGCTGTGGCTGACTAGGAGTCAAAGCAGGCACAGTGGGCTGCAGAGATTCTACCAACTCCGAGGCGGTGTGTGCATGAACTAGAACAAAATTCCGGTCCTGTAGCTTCCGTGTGGAGAAGAGAGGCACACTTCCCGGGACTAAGAGGTGTCTCCGCTGCGTGTAAACTCAACAACTACCAGACCGAAAGAAACAGTGCCGAAAAATTGCTTCAATCCGAGTAGAAATTTATCCACACAAATCACAAATCACGTAAGTTAATCCAAGAAAGTGAAAATAGTAGATTAAAGCAAAATCGCACCTTGCTCAGTTCCCTTTTTTTAGATAAAAAAGTGGAGCACACAGAAAGGCGTGTGTTGTAAACACCACGCTTGAAGGGAATGATTGATGTCTTCGAATGACGTAAGTCTTATCGTTCTCACTTGCTGATTGGCTGGAGATGGAGGGAAGACAGGATGGAGAGTAGAGGGACCATTCTATTCACAAGGAAAAATTTCATTTTTATTTGCGTGGTATTATTTACCGGAAGGGAACCCATCTAAAGTGGAGATAAGCGAATTTAAAGCTTTTACGAAGTAAAAACGACTGTTTTTATGTGGCCCGGACGTTTATGCGACCACTCTCTTTCTAAATATATTCAGGGACGTTAATTGAGCGTCGGAAAAAGTTGGGTTTGCCGCATCGAGTCAAGTCACCGTCATGTTTTTACTAAGCGTGTGTTGAATGGATGTTAAAGACGCTGAGTAGGCGTTTGACTTAAGGTTGCACATGTCGGGTGTAAGTCAACTGACCAACGGTCTGCTTATGAAGCTCATCGAAGGCCGCAAAAAACTCGAGGAATTTTTTTGCGGAATAAGGTACAGCTTTCGATTTGGACATTAATAGTTTTGTGGCATGATAGAGATATCAGTAGTGATATATAACCTTACCTGCTTTTGATATGGTAGTTAACAGAAAATAATTTTTCTAAAAGTTGGTCAGTTGTCGGTTTTTTTTTTCATTGAGGCGTTGCTCAGTTGACCGTTGGTCAGTTTATATGTCCACTGCACATGTCACAACCAAATTACAACCAGATTTGATGTTGCGGAAGTTGCAGATTGTTTACTGGAATATAACCTGTCAAAAGTTGTGTTGCGTAGAGTTTTTATGCAGCTGACGACTTTGTATGACTTTTAACAAAGAGATCTTAAAAGAATTCTGAAGTTTTAAGTGTGTGTAGAATCGCATTTTTTGTGCGTCCCAAGTGTAAGTGTCGAGGTGAGTGAGTAAGGTTGTAGTGCCGACGGTATTGCTACCAGTAATAATGGCCTCTGGTCAATTGGCCAGCAGTCAAACTGTCCACCGGACGA
Organism: Protula sp. h YS-2021; assembly: GCA_949752745.1. NCBI lineage: Eukaryota > Metazoa > Annelida > Polychaeta > Sabellida > Serpulidae > Protula > Protula sp. h YS-2021. The sequence continues at coordinate 84,184,226 of OX457027.1, read as the reverse complement.
CTAGCTATCGGTTAAATAAAATGAAAATTTATTGATCCAAGGATGTATTGCCTTTTCTCTTTTAAAACGGGACAAGGAACACCGCCAGGCAGGCTGCAGAACTCGCAATCTTAATCCGGCTTTATAAGCTTAACTTTGGTAAAAAAGATACTTTGCTAACAACTACTTTGCCGATTTCCATTTTGCCAACACGCCCCTGCCATTTTGCCAATTTCAATTTTGCCAAGATAAACCATAGGTATGGCTTAGGGATATAGAATCGCGAATATTTTCAAGTTGTGTACGCCCCCTATTTGATACCTGAGGTAAGGGATTAGGGACGCAGTTTAGATTCCATGGGGTGTTGGGGATTAAGAATTATGATGTCAGAAAAGTATGCAATTGAGATGGTATAAATCGTCAATATGGAGTCTGTTGCTGTTCAATAAATTATTTTTGTGGTTTTCTTTGTCTTCTGTTTATTTTTCTATAAAGAGAAAAATATTTTTTATACAAAAATATTATTTTGGTAGCTAAATGGAAATTGGCAAAATGGCAGGGGCGTGTTGGCAAAATGGAAGGTGGTCGTTGGCAAAGTGACCGGTGGCAAAACGACCTGTACCCGTGCAGTTAATCGTAATCTTTAATCCCCAGTGACACACCTGTTTTGACAGGGTTTTAACCCCCCAAGTATTCTAGTTCTTTTACTGCTGTTGAATATCTGCTTCTTTTAAAACAGCCCTAAGAATTGTAAAAGCGAAACATACGTATTCAAAATAACAAAATACTTTCTCAAACATATTGTTTGATATCCACTTCTCCGGTTTTTTTTATTTATTTGATGGCAGGCTGTTCGGTGTAACCTTCCCCCCTATTGAGGGGAACTGTACTAGGCTATCTGCCCTCCCCCCCTCACGGCGAACGTTTTTGCCTGTAAATGTATTTTGATAAGATTTGTTCATGTGAATAAATGGACTCAATTAAACTGTGTGAAACTATCTTAAAATACTTTATTGACTAAGTTCAACATAATTGGAAAAATATAAAAAAGTATCCTTGATGAGAAAGTTCTTTGCTTTTCTCTTAACATCCTTTTTAGCATTTTGAGAGAGCTCAGGTGGATACTTGTGATCGCTAAGATTATCACAAACAACATCCACATCATCCAAGAAGCATTTTGTTGCACATTCAACTTTATCTTCCATATAGAAAGTGACACTAAGTGGTGAAAAAGCTTCCAATGTATACTTATGTCGCAACTTAAAATTACCTGAGATTTCTCATCTAGCTGTTTTGATCGCCTGTTACAATACACAAATAAAAGTTAAAACAAAAGAGATGTGGATCGTTTCACTTCAATACAGCGGCGATGTGATTACCAGTGGTAAATACAACCGGGATTGAAATAAGAATAAAAATCAAACGGTTTTCTTTTTTACAGCCTCGATTTCAAACAGGTTTTGACTTAGAAATCAAAACCTGTTACAACAATAGAAAGTGACCTACTTGTGATTGAACAATCAGATAAACCTCACTGGTTTTGGTAGTCACAGAGTGTCTGATTCAGCAGCAGAAAGAAAAATAAATGGAAAAAATAGGGGGAGCTATAATGGCTTGGGTGGAGAGGGATTTGAACAGGGGACAGAAAGAAAACAGAACGGAACAAGTTATCAGTAAACTGATGAATGTCCCCCGCCACGAGCTATGGTCGAATCGAAAAATAATGCGACGTCTCATAACTTCAGTATATGTATTTTCACTGTAGCAAAAATCAAAAGCCAGGGTTGAATAGCGGCTGAGATATCGCGTGCACAAAGTTGTGCTTCCAGGTGTCGCCAGACGGACGCGGACGGACGGACGGACAGACCCGAATACTATAGTCCCCCGCTCCGCGCTACGCGGCGGCGGTGGACTAAAACTAGCGGGGGGAGGGAAGCTAGTCTGGTTGAGGGGAAACTGAACAGGGGGATACCAGATGGGGGAGGGGGGGCTGTGAAGGGGGGGGGGGTGGGTAAGACATACTGTCATACCGGTAGCATGGGTACCTACATCACCATATCGCCATGCCTGTGTATCTCACGCCTTGTGCTCATTGGCCAAGGGCCTACCCCCGTTTCTAGTATATAAATCACCCTTTCTCACGCTTCTGCAAACAAATTCAGCCACCTAGGTGACGGGGGGGGGCATCCAGGTACCAACTGGTTCCCATGCGTGTCCTTGACGTTTTAAAACGACCCCTAAACGCAGAATGCTAAGGTATAAATATAGCATCCCCTTTCGTGGGTGGCACGGAGTAATGAATGAAAACTAGTGTGAATTCAAAATTGCCCCTTTCTTTGCTTTTCTTTGGACATGCATGATAACACATGCGACACCAAGCCCCCCCCCCCACCCCCCTGGTTCAGCCATGCCAGTTCTTTCAGGGGGTCAGAAGTTTGCCTGCCTCAGTTCCCTTCCTCCGCTATCAATCTTTGGTTAAATGTATGTGTACCATTTTTTTAGGCCGGCTCGCCAGCCCTCCACCCAGCCCCACCCACCCCTCTTTTAGAATTTGACTGTGTGAGTTTCACCTTTGCCCGCCCTCTCCCCCCTTTCCATCCTTTCGCATTAATTGCGTAGAGGTTATATATATGTCCTGTCTTCTGTTTATGTTTGTTATTCTGTCATCTACTCCTTCTTGCTCTATTCCTACGGTATCCGGACATAACGGCGACGGCCAAAACGGCGACGGCCATAACGGAGAAGACCAAAACGGCGACGGCCAAAACGGCGACAAGTGCAACCCCGGACAAAACGGCGACGGAGTTTTTTTTTAAGTTTATGCTTTAAAACGCTTATTAAAAACAAAACAAAAAGTAAAAACGTTGCCAACACAGTTTATTTAAACATCAAAGATAAACAAATTTGAACACAGTGCTGCATTTCTCCCAACTCGCCCTTCCTGCCCTCTCTAACCACCTCCTTCCTGTCACTAGTCACTGTCTCAGTAATCTGCTCAAGGAATGATGTACTCACTTACCTTTTCTCAGGTAAAACTGAAAATTATTTTCTCAGGTAAAATAAAATTTAATCTTCTCTTTCATTGTTGTGGATTCGTATATAATGACAGCATTTCACATAACCGATACAGACAAGGATTAACTCATTGAGACGGTTAAGTTTCATCAGTCTTTCATATTGCTGATAATCCGAAGTCCTTTTAAAGGCATTTTTATTTTGCCTTTTATTGGTGTGGCTCACGTGCAATAACGGATTAGCGGGTACAGTCACTAAATACAATTGTCTTTCAAAATGTACACACACACACACACACACGATGGATTATCGTATAATTGCAATTAGGAATATATGGGAAAATAAGTGTTAAATTATCCATTTTATTTTGCCCTTAAAATTTAAATATTGGTTCAAATTATACTTATCTTCAAGTTGAAATGAATTGATTTATCTGGCAACACTGTTCTTTGTATTTTGATTTTCAACATTAAATTATTAATCTTCGTTGCCGTTTTGTCCAGGGTTGCACTTGTCGCCGTTTTGGCCATCGCCGTTTTGGCCGTTGCCGTTTCCTACTCGTATCCTGGCCACGGATTCACGAACGTCCCTTAACTTAAAATTTCACTTAAATCTTTCAATTTTGCTGAGTCATCCCTTAAATCAGGTTAGGTTAAGTAACGTGTAAGTGGTGCATATCAACTTAAAAGTTCACTTAGCGGGCTCTTAACTTAGAAAAACTTCAAGGCAGGTCCCGAGGTCCCTTAACTATAAAGTTAAGCTGTAAATGAAAGAAAAATGCAATGATTCTTCAAAAAAGTATCAAAATGGAATTTCAAACAGTAAACAACATGCCTGTGGAAGGTTTCAATCTGTTGCATTGGGTAAAGTCCTAGTTTTTCAAGTCGATGCAAACTGCACAGATGGCCACTTAAATTTAAGTTTGACTTAAGTGGGCTTTGTGAATCGACAAATAAGCCTTAACTTAAGAAATTTTAGGACTCATTAAGTTAGGGATAAGTTAAGTTTAAGTTAAGGGAAGTTTTGTGAATCCGGGGCCTGCTCATTATGTACAAGTAACTTCTTTTTTGTGTAAAATTAAGAGAAACAGATGTGTGCAATGTGAGCATTTTGATGAGTTATGGGAAAATTATTAACACTTCATATTTTTATAATACAAATCGTATTTATTTGCACTTTAAACATATAATAGGTGGTGCTGTAAGTGTGATCCATTATTACAGGATACGTGAATAAATAAAGCCCCCCTCCCCCCCCCCCCCCCCAAAAAAAATGTTCACGTTCACGTTTACTCTTTTTTTCAAACCCGCTGACTAGGACCTCATGCAGCAAGCGAAACCGATTGAACAATCATTAGCTTTCCGTATATGGAATGCACGTCTAAAACAACATGCTATGAATTCTCCGAGTTTCTGTGAATATTTGTTTCATTATGTTTCCCTTTGTAACCCTCATACGTAAGTAACCCTGATACATAAGTGAACAGTTTTCGTTTCGTGCATTTACACATAAGAAAAAAAAACAGAAAAAAACCTTGTATAGCTTCCCGGGGTTGGGGGGGGGGTGGGAGCTGTGCAGGGGTGTAAGATAGCCTGTTACCCCGAAGACGCAATTAAGTGACACATGCACTTGAAGTAGGGAGAAAGTGGGGGTTCTAAAACAGGAAGTGACGTCATAATGACGTCATGAGGTGTTTTAGAAGCCCCATGGGGTTTCTAAAACAGTGACGTCATATTGACGTCATATTGACGTGATATTGACGTCATATGGACGTCATATGGTTGTCATATGGACGTCATATGCACGTCATATGAACGTCATAATGACGTGAGGAGTTGTTTTAGAAGCCCCATGGGGTTTCTAAAACAGTGACGTCATTATGACGTGTTATGGACGTGTTATGGACGTGTTATGGAAGTGATATGGAGGTCATATGGAGGTGATATGGAGGTGATATGGAGGTCATATGAACGTCATATGAACGTCATATGAACGTCATATGAACGTCATAATGACGTAATATGGAGAGTGGGCGGCCATTCAAACAACCATTCAAACGGGCGGCCATTCAAACGACCAGTCAAACGGGCAGCCATACAAAATGACACCCGGACAAAATGGTACACGGACAAAATGACACCCGAGCACCCGAGCACTTGAGCACCCGAGCACTTGAGCACCCGAGCACCCGAGCACTTGAGCACTCGAGCACTCGAGCACTCGAGCACTTGAGCACTCGAGCACTCGAGCACTTGAGCACCCAAGCACCCGGACAGCAAAGGGTTCATAGAAACATGGTTAGAGCTGGCCTGCTGTGTATTTTGACCCATCAATGACGTCACACAGAATTGCAAAGATTGACTTAAGCCTGCATAGAGTGCCCCGGGAGAACGGTGAGTCGTTGAGCAGTGGCCTAAAAGTGGGCCCCCCCCCCCCCGCCCAGCTACCTAGTGAGCCCCCCCCGCCCAGCTACCTAGTGAGCCCCCCCCCCCCCCGCCCAGCTACCTAGTGAGCCCCCCCCCCCGCCCAGCTACCTAGTGAGCCCCGTCCATGATGGTTTTAGCCGCTGACTCACGGCTCACCGCCGCATGCCACTGTATGTATACAAGCAATGGCCACTCTTTTTTTTAGCTTTCTCTCTCCAAACACACGCCAGACCAGACTGGTAACGGGTCAGTCGGACACACGGACACCCAGACACGGACACCCAGACACACGGACACCCAGACAGACCTTTTTTTGGTTTTTTTTAGTTTTTATCCCTCTTCACCCACATCAAACCAAACCACGGAAACAAGTGTTTTTTAGGGCTTTTCTCGTTCTCCAAGCACACACACACCATCACTAATGGATTGCCGTGGCAGCAATTAAAAATGAGCACTCTTTTTCCTTAAGGAAGAGAGGTGTCTCCATGCATTGCGACCATATACAAGCAACAATCCTTTCTTTAAAGCTTTCTCACTATTCTAACACCTATGACAACCAAACCAACGGACACCCAGACACACGGACACCCAGACACGGACACCCAGACACACGGACACCCAGACAGACCTTTTTTTTGGTTTTTTTGTTTAGTTTTTATCCCTCTTCACCCACATCAAACCAAACCACGGAAACAAGTGTTTTTTAGGGCTTTTCTCGTTCTCCAAGCACACACACACCATCACTAATGGATTGCCGTGGCAGCAATTAAAAATGAGCACTCTTTTTCCTTAAGGAAGAGAGGTGTCTCCATGCATTGTGGCCATATACAAGCAACAATCCTTTCTTTAAAGCTTTCTTACTCTTTTAACACCTATGGCAACCAAACCAACGGACACCCAGACACACGGACACCCAGACACGGACACCCAGACACACGGACACCCATACATACGTTTTTTTTTTTATTTTTATCCCTCTCTCTTTCCACACACACCAAATCACGGCAGCAACTGTTTTTTAGGGCTTTTCTCGTTCTCCAAGCACACACACCATCACTAATGGCTTGTCGTAGCAGCAATTAAAAGTGAGCAGCCATTGCCTCCTTAAGGGGGAGAACTCTCCATGCATTGCGGCTACGAAAACCGAACACACACACACACACACACACACACACACACACACACACACACACACACACACACACACACACACACACACACACACACACACACACACACACACACACACACACACATAGACACACATACATACGGTTTTTTTTAAATTTTTATCCCTCTCTCTCTCCACACACACCAAATCATGAAAGCAACTGTTTTTCTGCCTTTTCTCGATCTCTAACCAAGCCATTGCAGCAACAATTAGTAAATGAGCACTCTTTTCCTTAAGGGATGCTGTGTTTTAACCACAGAGAGGTCTCCATGCATTGTGGCCATATACAAGCAACAATCCTTTCTTTAAAGCTTTCTCACTCTTTTAACACCTATGACAACCAAACCAACGGACAGCCAGACACACGGACACCCAGACACGGACACCCAGACACACGGACACCCAGACAGTCCTTTTTTTTGTTTTTTTTTTAGTTTTTATGCCTCTTCACCCACATCAAACCAAACCACGGAAACAAGTGTTTTTTAGGGCTTTTACCGTTCTTCCAGCACACACACGTTCACTAATGGATTGCCGTAGCAGCAATTAAAAATGAGCACTCTTTTTCCTTAAGGAAGAGAGGTGTCTCCATGCATTGTGGCCATATACAAGCAACAATCCTTTCTTTAAAGCTTTCTCACTATTCTAACACCTATGACAACCAAACCAACGGACGCCCAGACACACGGACACCCAGACACGGACACCCAGACACACGGACACCCAGACAGTCGGGTTTTTTTTTGTTTTTTTTTATCCCTCTCTCTCTCTACACATATAGAAATAGCCACAACTGATTCAGCGTTATATTTCTCAAGCCTGGGTATTTTTTTTTTTAAACCCAGACAGTGGCTTATTTCTCTCTCTCTCTCTTCACACACATAACACAGCAAACGGTCAGACAGACAGATTTAGCGTTTCATTTCTCATGCCAGGGTATTTTTAACCCAGACAGCAAATTCTTTTTGCTTTCTCAAACGGTCAGACGGACAGATTTAGCGTTTCATTTCTCATGCCAGGGTATTTTTAACCCAGACAGCAATTTGTTTTGCTTTCTCAGACGGGCAGACGGACAGATTTAGCGTTTCATTTCTCATGCTAGGGTATTTTTTAACCCAGGCAGCAATTTGTTTAGCTTTTTCAGACGGTCAGACGGACAGATGGAGCTATAAATCAATGATTTATAGTCCTCTTTTTTTTTTTTAGCATTTCCCACACTCTCATTCATACTAAGATTGTCTGATGAAGCGTTTCATTTCGTAATAATGGGAGGGCCGCTAAAAAGCAGCCCTGGAGGGATTTCCGTAGTCTGGTCCTGGTCACTGCCTCTTGTCATCAGTTCTCCTGCCGCTGTCACTGCCTCCCACCATCGGTTCTCCTGTCGCCGCCACTGGCGCCGCCGCTGACGCCACCGCTGGCACCGCTGCCGCCACCAACCTCGCCACAGCCACACTTCCGCTTATGTGCCACAACCGCGACCCTGCTCGAGGTGAATCCTTTGCCCTGGACACTACAAAAATAATATTCGGACTTCAAAGCCTCCGGGCATTGCTGCTCATGCAATCTCATTGAATATTCTACCGGAAAGCCAAAATGGCAGAATTCACAATATTTAACATTATCCAAAGTGCCCAAGATTTGCATGACCTCCTGGAAATCTGACTCTTTTCTAGAGACATTCTCCAGTTTCACCTGAGCAGGTTCGTTGTTGCGGTCAGTGTTTGAAGGTGACTGTATGAAGCTGACTGTATCCGAAATACTGGCGACAGCGATTGTAAGCTCATCGTCAGGAGCCGGTGGCGGACTGTCCGGTCTTGTAACGGTTGCGCTTGGTGCCGCCAGCACCTTCCGGACAGTCACATCAGCTTCCTTTTGATTCACTTTCAACGGGGTCGTCATCGTTGACGCAGCGACTTTGACAGGAGTTGCTCTGGCAGGAGGAGTCTCTGTCATCGTTGCTGCGATCACTCTGGCTGGAGGAGTCTCTGTCATCGTTGCCGCGGTCACTCTGGTCACTCTGGTCACTTTGGTCACTTCCTGGCAGGGCGACGGGTCCCTGGGCGGCGAACGATGGCGTAGTCGCTTATGGCTCTCCTCCGCCGCCCTGCCAAACAGGTTGAACCGTTCCTCCGGTCTGTTCGCAAGGAAATTTCTCCACTTTCGAAACAGAAAAGTTTGATATTCAATGTAAATCTCCTCCCAGAAGTTGATATCCTTCGGTGATAGGAAGTAGCGGCCCCGAAGCTCATCCGAAAAAAACTCGTCCTTATACAACATGGTTGAATTTCGATGTGCTCGCTTCCGAAACAGAAAAATTTGATATTCTATAAATATCTCCTCCCAGAAGTTGACATCCCTCGCTGATAGAAAGTAGCGACCTCGAAGCTCATCAGAAAAAAACTCGTCCTTGTACTGCATGATTCAATTTCGATGTGTTCGCTTCAAAGGTTCAAAGCAGACTGACTGCACACAGACTGCAAAGCAAACTGACCGACCCCCCCCCCCCCAGAGGCAGAAGCAGACGGTATATAGTAGGGACCCCCCCCCGGCCCAGCTACCTAGTGAGCCCCCCCCCGGCCCAGCTACCTAGTGAGCCCCCCCCCCTCCCGGCTACTTTTTACGCCGCTGGCTCACGGCTCACCGTCAGTAGTATAAAAAGGTCGGGTCGACACCACTCTAATCATTGTATTGCCAAACCATCATGGAGACGTCTCGAAACGCAACAACGGCTAGCAACATGGAAATTGATAGCCTGTTCAGCAATGAAACAATGGCTTTTACAGATGCAGTTTTAACTGCAGAGGAGACTGCTGCCTTCCTAAGTACACTAAAAGAAGCTGAAAAAGCCTTGGAGGAAGCATTAGGGGCTCCGTCAGCCGTGTCTACAGTACAGCAAACTAGGCCTGAAGAAGTACAGCCAGTACAGCAAGCAATGCCCGATCCCGAGGGATCTGACTACCCGTTCTGGGTTGCCAATGCGCTTGTAAATGGTAGCGCCAAACCACTTAGTACAAAGTTACAGGCTCATCTAGAGCATCTTGAGGAGGAAGAAGTGGTCATGTCAAGCGATGACGACGGTGACGACGACGATGACGACAATGGCGACAATGACGACAATGACGACAATGACGACAGCGACGACGATGAAAAGCAGCTCAAATCTAAATTCGAATTGAGCAAAAGTATTCCTGTTACTGAAGAAGACGTCACGCTGTTGAAACGAAACTTTCAAGCAGTGATTCCTCTGATAGATTGTAACATTTTATGGTGCTTATGTGAAGAAGGCTTTTTCGACCAACACACATACATATACCTAACGGAAGAAGTGAACACTGTCATTCAGCTTATCTACATGCTAGAAGGAAACATAGAGCATGTTCCCGCGTCAGAGCCACAGTTCTCCGAAGCCATGACCCGACGTTTCGTTCAACTTATTAGAAGTCTTCATGAGGAACTTTTTAAGACATTATGTCTACCGGCGCCAAAGTGTGTTGATGAGGATCGCGATTCCAAATATGCAAAGGTCATGCTACATGGCTTCAAGTACCTTGAAGAACGTATTAAGGTGTACGAGATGATGGCCTACCTCTATGAAAAAGGATATTTCACCATGTCAATGCTCTTCCAATGGATAATTGGAAGTCGCAAACGAGGAGATTTTTTAGTGATCGTCATGAGACAATCTCTAACAGACGGTTTACCAACAGCCTTTCTGGATGGTTTCAACGAGATCACTCCGCGATTTAGCAAACATCTCATGAAAACATACATGTAATGTCCATATAAAAGGAGTGAGGTGTCAAGTGCAGTCATCATTCGACGCGCAGCCATGGAGAAGACAAGCAGCTTTAAAATTAGTGCAAACTTAACAATTACTGTGGAGCATGGACAATTTGGATTATTTCTTCGAATCAAACGTGGAGAGAGATGGCTTGCTTTATCACCATCCTTGTGGAAGATTGTGTGTCTGAACTTACCAAGATTACGTGACATTGGCTTCAAACTGTACTTAACGCAAACGAAATGGCTTGAAGTCATTTCATACTTGGATATGCGCTATGTGAGTTTTGTGCAAACATTCTTGCTTGAAGGGAAAGAATATACGCGTTACATCAACATGAATGATGGTGAATGGGAGACATTGCTTCAGGAGATGGATAACATTAACTCAACCTTATTGCCATGTACGGAATGTCATGGTAAGAAAACTCCTGTTAAGCTGCAAAAGGACAATCGGATGAAAGTGTCGAAGCTATCCAAGAAAAGACTGGCTGAAGTTCAATTGGAGAATATGGATGTGCAAAATCAACTTGGACTTACCTGTGAATATTGTGGTGCTTACGGATATGCTGAGGATTATGATTGTCACTGCCACAAGTACAATTGCAAGTTGTGTGAACCAGACAACTTCTGCAACAAGTGTGGCTTACTAACTGTTTCTGCGGAGTAAGACTGAGAGTCATTTGTTTGCCAACCGTCACAGTGTGCAGACGTGTTATATGGATATGTGAAAGATGGATGTAGAAACGTGTTTCAAGGACAAGTATGTGGACTACATGATAAGTGAACTGGCGCGTTTTGGATCTATTCAACAACAACTGCAACACTTTGACATTTATTGGGAACTTGCGCATTCCACGTTAAGTGTACCAAACTTACGTGAGGATTTCATCAAAGAGTGTATGTTTTCAAACATTGACGGAGCTGAGGAGTTTGATGTGGAAGCAGCATATCACTTCGCTCGATTTGATCCAAGACTGTTTGATGAAGTGAGAGAGTGGTTAATCTACATTGCAGTATAATGACAGACATTACATTGAGACAATATATTGTGCAAAAGACATATTGTGAAGAAATGTTATTAGCTGTAAAAAAGTTTGCATGTTTAGTATGTCCTGCTTGTCAAAATGAAGAGTGTTCAGAACATACCTGTCATTCTGCATGTGTCTATACATATTGGAATGAAGCTAAATATTACATTCATTTAGATAAAGTGTTAGATAATGCAAATCAACGCTGTGAAAAATATGGTGTAGATGCTATCACATTTGATGAATTAAGTTGTTGGTTAATGTTCATTGAAGATCAATGGACTCCAATTATTCACACCATTGTATCAATACATGATTTGTAAGATATGTTGATTGAGCTTTTATAAAATTTAAGATATGTTAATAAAATTTAAGATGTGTTGATAAAATGCAAGATATGTTGATAAAATAAAATGCAAGATATGTTAACAAGTGTTAATCATTTAGTGTTAACATGTCGACGTGGAAAGACTACTTAACCAATATTTACTTTAAACCTGGTCAACCCGGGGCATTTGCTGGTCCTTACAAACTATATCACATATTAAAAAAACATGATCAACCAGTCACTCATTCACAAGTGAAGAAATGGTTACAGGATCAAGATGCCTTCAGTTTACTACAACCTGTAAAATACAGGTTTAAAAGGCAACGTGTCATTACACGTGGAATTGATGACATGTGGGATATTGATTTAGCTGACATGGGAAACATAGCTTCCTATAATGATGACACCCACTTTTTATTAGTTGTCATTGATGTGTTTTCCAAATATTTGTGGGTGCAGCCAATGCCTAATAAATCACATACCAGCGTCATAGAAGCCTTTCAAAAGATTTTTCATGAAACACAACGAAGGCCACGAACTCTAAGGTCAGATAAAGGAACTGAATTTAAAAACAGATGGGTAAAAGCATTTTTGAAGAAGGAGGGAATACATGCCTATACGACAAAGAATGAAACCAAAGCCAACTTTGCTGAGAGAGTCATTCGTACTCTAAAGGGAATGATGTATCGATATTTCCTTCATAATCAAACGTATCGATATATGGACATCCTTCCAGACTTAGTGTATAATTATAACCATAGACCTCATGGCTCCCTCCCTAATAAGTATGCTCCTGCAGATATTCGTAAAGACATAGAATCGAAAGTGTGGAAGTATATGTATGTAGACAAATTGAAATTAAAACCAAAGAAGAAGAAAAAACCCTACAAATTTAAAATTGGTGATCAGGTTCGCATTTCTCACATGAAATATGTATTTCAACGGGATTATCATATAAAGTGGACGCAAGAAGTGTTCATTATCACACATCGTTGTAAGAAGCAAGGAATACACTTGTATCGTGTGAAAGACTTTTTGGATGAAGATATTGACGGACATTTTTATGAAGAAGAACTGCAGAAAGTGACAAAAGATATTGAATCAGTCTACAGAATTGAAAAGGTTTTGAAAACACGAAAAAGACGAGGTGTTAAAGAATTATTTGTGAAGTGGTTAGGTTGGCCAAAGAAGTTTAACAGTTGGGTGAAAGAAACAGATATTCGAAAATGAAGCATCCATTCACGTGTTTGGTCTCTGGACCTACAGGCAGTGGTAAAACTTCTCTAGTTAGAGAAATTCTAGAACAAAAGTTAATTAAACCCTCTCCAAAAACCATTTTATGGCTCTATGCAGCAGATCAGCCTTTGTATAAGGGAATGAAAGGTGTGGAATTTTACCAAGGCATTCCAGATAACATTGAAGAGCGTTTTAACCCGAAAAAACCAAACTTACTCATCATTGATGACTTAATGACCAAATGTCATAGTGATGAACGCATGACACGTCTATTTAGTGTTGGCAGCAGTCATCAAAATCTAAGCATTATTTTTATTGTGCATAATTTGTTTCATCATGGTAGAGAAATGCGTAATATTAGTTTGAATACACATTACATCATTCTGTTTAAAAATCCTAGAGACAGTCAACAAATAAGTACATTAGCGCGACAAATGTATCCTGGAAAATCTCAATTTCTCATAGAAGCCTATCAAGATGCTACCAGCAAACCTCACGGCTATTTATTCATTGATTTGAAGCCGAAGACAAATGATCAACTACGTATTCGTACAGGCATTTTACCAAAAGATACACATTACGTATATGTTGATAAGGTGGTGTATGAACAAGAACCAAGTCACTTAACCATTCGCAGCCAAGATGTCTAAACGTATTCAAGCGAATCAACCTTTCCTTCACTTGCTTGCACGCAGCGGGCCTAAACGACGTAAATCCTTACTACAACAAGCTACTAAGGAGGAATTAACTAGCTTGTTTGAAATTTGTTTGAATATATTGCGAGGACATTTACCCTTAAGCTCAAAAAGGTATAAGTTATTCAAGCGTGAACGTCATACCCTACGTACACTGGCAAATAAGAAGATATCACTTCGAAGAAAAAAGAAGTTGGTTAATCAGAAAGGAGGATTTATTGGAGCTATTGCTAAATTTGCATTACCCTTGTTAGCTCAGTTGCTGTTAAAATGAAACATACTTTGAAAATGGTTCTCATTCCTGAATATGAATATAAAATGTTGTTAGAAAAGAAGGGAAAAGATGTTGAAATCAAAACGAAAGTGAATAAACTTTTACGTGGGAAACGAACTCGTGAAAAAGCAATAGAAATGTCTCAAGTGCTTGGACGTCATTTACGAACAATTCAATCACAACAACAACAACGACAAAAGTCTGTTACAGCATCTAATGCAGAAAAATCAGAAAAGTCTCAACAGTTTCTAAACCATTTTCAACCCATTTATCATGTAAAACTAACACAACTTCTGGCAGAACTTAAGAAATATGGTACGAGATGGACAGATAAAAATGAACTTGTTTTAAAAACAGGTACTGTCATTACAAATTCTAACATTATTGATTTGTTGAAAGAAGCATTGGTTGCTACAAAAAGAAAAGAACGACGAGAACCACCGCGTGGTTGGAAGCAGTTTATTGAGGAAATTGTAGACGCTAATATTCCAAAAACTGTTTTTGGCAAAAAGACAACTCGTGAAGATATTACAAAAGAGCAACAACAACGTCAACAAAGATTGTTTCCAGAAGGATGGGAAACTTTTTAACATGGATTAAAGAGCTATGGTGCTGTTGTTGTAAAGAAAATGGAAATAAAAATACTATTCCTGTAAAAATTAGGTGTGTTAGTGCTTGTTGTCAGGGAGAAGTAGTAGATACCAATTTAGATCATGTAGATAGCAATTTAGACAATAATGTAGACAGCAATGTAGAAAGTGAGGATGAAGAGTGTCAAACATGAAGTAATGTATATACACATCTAGTCTATCTACATCACATAAACGATTTAGCTGTCATGGAGTCAACAAGTTTTTACATTACTTTACCCAGCAATGCTAGTATGAACTATTATCCCAACAACAAGACTTCGAATTATCAAATTCGTATGCCTCGAACCATCTATCTGAACGGAAAATATGAAGTGGCATTAGCTGAAATTCAATATCCACATACATGGACAACCATGAGACATGGAATGGACTATTCTATTCAGTATCGACAACAACCACTGAATGATATTGTTCTTGACACAATCAATATTCCTTATGGTTACTACAGATCCATACAAGAAATATGTCATGCAGTCAATGAAGAAGCAACTAATTCTATGAAAGATGACCTTAAAGAAGGTATTCGGATAAAGTATGATAAAATTAGACGACGCGTTTTTCTATATCTAAAATACGGCTTTGAAGTGTCATTCTCCACTGGATTAGCTGAGATTTTAGGATTTATCCCAGATCAATGGTATACTGAAACGTGTACAGCTGAATATAAAGCTGATGTGAAACAGGGGTTTTATACACTTTATGTGTATTGTAGTATTTGTGAGCCACAAGTTGTTGGTGATTATTATGTTCCTTTGCTACGTTCTGTTGCAATACAAGGACATGATGGAGACATTATCATGAAAACTTATGGAGAACCTCATTATGTTCCTGTAAACACATCCAAATTTGACGTGATAGAAATGAATATTAAGGATGACACAGACCATAATGTTCCATTTCAAACTGGGAAGGTCATCTGTAAACTTCATTTTCGACCAAAAGCATTATGAAAGCATACACACACAATCCATCTATTTATCGCAACCATTTTCTTCGTCAAGTGGGTGGAGAATTACCAGGATTTAAAGGAGCGCGAATACAATATGGAGATGGTATTGGTTCAATACTGGGATCATTGGCTCGAAAAGCTATTCCACTGCTTAAGACAGGGGCTAAAATCGTTGCACCACATCTTAAAAGGGCTGCAAAAGATATCGCGAAAGATGTTACAGGTCGAGTAGCACAACGTATGTTTGGTGGTGGGTTACGAGGACAAAAGAGACCGAAACGAGCAAAACGTGTCAGAAGGCGAAAGGCAGCTAAACGGATAACATCAAAAAAACATAAGAAAGATATTTTTTAATCATGTCTTTAATTCATAATCATTCTTGTGAATGTAGCCTTTCTCCATTAGAATGGTTTCACATACCACCAACGCAAACTGCTGTAGAAAAAAGTTATAATGTAGACTATCAACCAATGACTACCATTAGAGAGGGTGCTCCAATAGAATTCTACATTCCTGCGAGTACAGAAGAATATCTAGATTTAAAGAACAGTAAACTCCATATTGTATGTCGCATTGTCAAGGCCGATGGAACACTGTGTGGTGTAGATGATAACGTGTCATGTATCAATGATTTGTTTAATGGGCTATGGTCTAATATTGAATTATTTCTAAATGATCGTTTGATATCACATAGTAACAATACCCATGGTTATACTAGCATCATATCTCATCTCATTCATGACTCGGAAGAAAGTCTCCATTCTGAGCGCTCTATGCGTCTCATCTTTAAAGATACTGCCGGATCAATGAATACTTATGAGGTGAAAAGACCTAATCATGAAAGATATGTATCAGGTTTTCATGTAAATATTGAAGGTGGTGATATAGCTGAAACAGGAAATAATGGTTTACATAATCGCTATTTGTATACACGTCTAAGCCGTGAGTTTGCGCTTACAGGTGGTTTAAGGGTAGATTTGTTTGAGCAGGATCGTTATCTTCCCAATGGTGTTAGTATGAAATTACGTTTACATAGACAAAAAGATGGATATGTATTAATGGCTGCAAATAATGGTTTTAAAGTAGAAGTGAGAGAAGCGTTTTTAACCATTCGCAAAGTGAGGGTTAGTCCAGGTATTCAGTTGGGACATGCAGATGCATTGATGAAAAGTCCTGCTAAGTTTATTGTTAATAGAAAAGAATGTAAAGTTTTAGCTATTCCAACTGGATTTCAATCTTTTGTGAAAGATAGCATCTTTTTAGGCCAATTACCAAAACGTATTGTTATTGGAATGGTTCATACTGAATCCTTTGCTGGAACAGTATTGAGAAATCCATACAATTTTGAACATTTTAATCTTAACTTTATGCAGCTTTACTCTGATGGTGAACCAGTCCTATCCAAACCTCTCAAGCTTGATATAAATCAAGGCAAATATCTTGATGCTTTTGAAGCTCTTTACAAATCTTTTGATAGATTGGATGGCGAGAAAAGTTCCATTATAAAACGGGAAGATTGGCCTAGAGGTTATTCGTTGTTTTCTTTTGACTTAACACCTGATTATGATGGTGCTGATCATTATGCCCTTATCAAACATGGGAATTTGAGACTAGAAATGAATTTTGCTGGTGCCTTGCAAAATACAGTCAATGTTATAGTGTATGCTGAATTTGATAACATTGTTGAAATAAGTGCAAATCGTAGCATTCAATTCGACTACCAGTCATGAACACGAAGCAGATAGAAGCCATCCTATCCCATGATGCCACGACAAAAGACTTGTTTCAAGGTGTGTTTGCCATGGACCAGTTACCATCTTTACAACCCGGTGCCTATGTCATCAACACAGACGATCATGATGAGCCAGGAGAGCATTGGGTGGCAGTATATTATGACGAAGACCCTGCAGAATATTTTGACTCTTATGGACTTTTACCTATAGACAGTCGTTTGAATAAGTTTTTAAAGTTTAATTTCATTTATAATTCAGTTCCATTACAAACACCGATATCCTCTACATGTGGATTTTATTGTGTGTATTATATAATTCAAAGAGCTCGAGGACATAGTCCTTTTGAAATCATTGATGTATTAAGAAGAAGTGATGGTGATTTTGTTGTAAAGGATTTTGTATATAGACATTATAAACCATTATTTTATTGATGTTGTATTAGTTAAGTTGCATTAGTTAAGTTGTTGGTAATTGTGAATTGTATTATGAATATTGTAAATAAACAAGACAGTTTTATACAACATTCTTTTTTTTTATTGTGTTATACATTATTTACATTTCACAATTATTTCACATTAAGCTTTTATTTTACAAATACATTCAATACATCAATAAACACATGCCATTCATACCAATCTAAATTAATATATGTATCATAGACATTACATCCACGTTTGTAAATGTTATGAAAACTAGCATAACACTGTCCATTACCAAACTTTATTATTTTAACATCTTTGTGTTCAGACAGTTTCAGTTCATATCCATGATCATTCATGTCAATGTTCATCACCATAACACACATGGGATGTGTCAGTTCAATGGACTTGATGCCTCGCATGAGTTGCACTCCTTCCTCTTTGAATTCAAGCGTCAGGTTCTTTCCAATCCAATGCTTGTAACAGAGCGTGCCATTCCACTGTGTTGAGGGTGATGTAGTCGTAGCATTTTGTAAGCTCGTCATATTGGCGAAATCGTACAAACACGTCTAAATAGTTCTCAGTCACACGCACTTCTAAATCCTCTGAGAGTTTCAGGAGAAAGCCAGGTATCCTCAGCTTCTCTAGATGGTCTTTCAACACAGATTGTTCGTCAGTTGATAGAATGATATACTTTCCAAAATGTTTTAGCACGATGTCATCATATACGTTTCTCAGATATGAGAATCCATGCGTAATGGGTTCATATTCCGATAAAAAGTCTTCCATCTCGTTCAACAGTCAGATGAACTATGAGCTGTCTCCTTGTCTGCAAAGACGTTTTTATGCTCGCAAGATGGTGAAGAGTGGATGTTGTATCACTTCTAGGAATCGTAAGACTGCGCGCCAGTTCTTGATATCAAAGATGATCAAATCTGTATATGGTGTATCTGGCACAACTCCCTTATAATCCTCTGGATAATCCTGTAAAAGATTTCTACAGATTTCTACACGTATGTTAGAATCATATTCAGCCACCGTCACTTCCACTTTATTTTCAAGTCTACGTTTAAACCCATGTTCAAGTGGTATGTTTTTAAAGTCTTTCCACACTTCAGGTTTAAACCGATGATAACTTCTCTGAGAATCTAGTATCACTTCATTCCTATCATTTACAGTAAGGTAAGCACCACCGTTCAGCATGAGTGCATTCATGTTTTTACCTTGTTATGAGCCACCTTCTTGTCTGCGAAGCCTTTTATCCACTTCTTTCACCTGCTTCTTCAACATTTTCCATTCAGGTATTGTCAGCAAGATACCCTTTTTCGTTGGACGGTTTTTTCCAGTCCCCTCATCTCTCAGGTACTTGCGAATGTTTACCACTCCTTCATTGCTTTGTTTCATAATCTTGATATACTTTCCATTTCCTAGAGAAAGCATTCCATCCCACGACTGTGGTGTTGGTGCTGTCTCCACTTTCAATTTCTTGATGGTAGTGGTAGGATTTTTCACTTTTAAGTCTTTAACTGCATCTGCAAGAGTATCCATATCAGTTGTAGATCTCTTACGACTTTCACGTTCCATGTTAACGCTTCAATGTTCACACCTCAAATAACTCTTCCGTTGGAGGACCTCCCCCTTTTATACCACAGCCTTGTAATGTCCATGCGCTAAAGTGGAATAGCCATCATTCAGCACATATCGCTTGTCGTCATATGGGGAGAGGGCTACTTTCCTCAACTTCTCTGAGAAAAGCTGGTGACTATGACTTCGGATAATGTGTCCTGTAGCCATCGTTTGAGTTTTCTTGAACAAACTGTCTCTATACTGCACATGTTTAATGCGTCTTTGACACGCGCGAGTGATGCCTTTGGCCGTACGTTTTTCTTTCCCACCACACAATAAACTGTACATTTTCGGTCTGAGTCCAACAAACTCTTCAATGGGGACGCCGGCCGTCTCATCCTTCATTTTCCCAAGCACTTTTTTGTTCACGTTGGAATGTAGGAAATGATCCGGCGGATAGTCACTTGTGTCGAACAGGTCAGCATCCTGCTGCATATCCTTGTAGATATCTTCCGTTTCTATGTCGTAACATAGACTGTCGGTGTCGCTGAACAATAACTTGGCATTGGGATACTTGACCATGATGTAGTTGTAATGAAAGTTGAACATAAGCACTTTGCTGAGGTCGAGAATGGTGAAACCAACTTGAATGGGTTTATCCAGAAGCAAATCCACTTTGCGTAAATGTACCGCGGTCAAATCTTCGTTGAAAATTTTGAATTTGTGGAAAGAAGGTTTGGCTACAAGTTTCTTGAACCGCTTTTCCTTGTGAACAAGTTCAACATTGATTCGCTTTCTCACATTTTCCATGGTTTTGCCAAACACCGAGTTGTTCATCAGTTTGAAGAAGTCTTTCTCAAATGGGTTCTTGGCCAATTTTCTCTTTTCCGTGTTCAAGGCAATGTATTTTGCCAACCATTTGCTCTGTTCAAACATGATGGCGCGATGTACTTTAGTGACTTTCAACCCCAGTGAGACGTACTGTTGCAAATTCCTGTAATGAAGTACATATTTCTTCTTGTCAGACAAGTTAGGAATGAGCTTTTCACTGGATTTCTCTTTCATGTTTAGATCTTTCCGCAGCTTCTGACTGTACTCTGACAATTCTTCAACTTTGACACATTTCCGTTCTGGAGCCACTGGGTAGTGATTATGATGATCATGGATTGAATTTGGATATTCTAAATCCACTTCCAAAATGAATCCAATGTCATCATCTTCATCCACATCCATGAAGTCGAGGGATTCTGGCTCGCTCACCCACATAAATCCTCTTTGTGGCATGCTTTGTGACATAGCCCAACCATACAAGTTGTTTGCGTCGAGGTACATCAGGTAGTTGTTTGGTATCTCAGAATTGTATTCTGCTACGTAGGGATTATTCGCTTTCGCATACTTGTGTGTGATCACAGATATTCCTCCACGTATGCCTTGCTCAACCATTTGGTACATGTCAATGTCATTGATCAATTCCAACTTCACCTTTGTCGCTTTCAACATTGCATCCCACGACAGTCCTGGTGCTGTATAGTAATGAGCAGGATCCAATTCATACGTGTTGAGGCATACTTGACGAAAGTTTTCAAACACGTCAGCTAGTAATAACACATCTGATTTCAGGTACAGGTCGTGGTATTCACCAAATGTTGTACAGTTGAATGTATCCCACACCTTCTGTGCATGCGCATAATCCTCATCGCTAATGTCCTCTTCGCTAAGCTGACTATAAAACTTATCCTTTGATGGTAGCTGTGTTTCAGCAAACTTGGATGGTTCGTCCACGTAATCATAGGGGTACACACCCTTTCTCAGCAGCAAATCTTGTTGATCACTATCGTGAATGTGAGAGGTCATATTGTAGAAGTTATCTTTCCCTTCTGCTGCAAGGTTGGATACCAACTTCTGTAGAGAGGTACTCATGAACTGAAAGCTGTCTGTAAATTTCAGATTGCTCAGGGTGAATGCAATATATTTCTCAATGGTGTTGGGAATGACTGTAATCGTTTCACCTTTGAATTTTCCAATTTCCTCCATGATAAGGTGACTGTCATAGCCTCGCAAATTGTGGAAAAATACGGGAATGATAAAAGAATCTTGATCCCCTTGCTGATCTTTTCTAAGTCGGAATTGCAAGTTGCATTCATTGTGTGCTGCTCCACGATATTTGCCATTGATGTGGTCATGATCTCTCACACGATCTGCTCCTAGAGGTTCATGACAAATGTAGCAATCAGTGGCGTTCTTGAAATTCTCTTTGTCTTCACGAGTCATCACCATTTCCTTTGGTTGCTCTAAACCACGTACAATACGATCGCGTTCATTCACCATATGGTCTAAAAAGACCTTTACGACATTGTCTCCTCGATACACAACTGGTGCACGTGTGTTGTACTGGCTCACAACCACATAGGCAAAGCTGTTTGGACGATGATGTTGATACTTGTCTCCTTCTTCATGCTTTTGCGTGAAACATTCAAAGTCAGCATAAATCACAAACGGTGCTCGCTGTTGTTTAGCCACATTCTTGAACTTGATGAATGGTTCCTTGGGAAATGATAAACGTTGTGCTCCATTCTTGTCACACACTTCACGATGTTTATCTAAAAGATCTTGTCGTACAAACCCGTGAAGACAGTTGAAACAATAAAAATATGCAGCCTTATGCTTTGATCGATAACACATAAGTCTGCTAAAATTCTTGATGAGGCAGTAATGCCTCGTCTTGTCATTGCTAATCAGAAGTAAGTTGATTTCTCTGACACTGACGTTTCGACTAAGTTGTATTGGAACAACTACATCTTGTTCATATCCAAACACGTTGATGGCTACATCGTTCTCCTTTTCAAACTTTGGAATGTCAGTAATTGGTGTCGGAAATGTCATACCCTCTACCTTTAATTCCTTCTCAAATGGTTTGTAATGATTCACGCGATTTGGGTTGTTGTCATGAGGGTGAAGGTAAGCCAATACTGACCATAAGAAACACTTGTTATCATCATTCTTAATGTTTATCACACCCTTTGTTTTCTTCACTTTCTTCGGCAGTGGAATAAAACTGCTCGCTTCTAGAGGAACCAACGTAGCTGTATGTACTTCAATGTACAGTATGTTATCCAATACCCAGCCAGAGCCTTGTCGCTCATGTTCGTCAAACTTGGTAAATAATTCTTTATAGGCTTCTGGCAGGTCCTGCTCAATATCTGCTGGATTGTATGCTGTATATGTTGGACTACTGATAAATGCATTATCCACTTGTTCTACCATAACACCTTCAGCATTTGCTGTCAGTTTCTTGAAACGTGCATGCACGACAATGTACCATTTCATTCCATGGTTTAAGGTCTCCAACAAATGTGCCTTGATACGGTTCTCTTGCTGTCGCATTTCAAGCAGTAAATCCGATCCATCCTCGGGCTCAAACCGTTTTTCCTGCGCGTTTTCACCAAGACTAACCCTTCTACCTCTCCCTACTTGTCCTGTCTTTTGTTTCTTTGAAACATGTTCTTGAGACACATTTTCCATCTCAGCTGGTTTACATGCATGTGCCTCAAAAGTATCCATAGATGGAAACTCTTCATTGCATTCCGCACACTGGACTGGACCGTATGGCCAAATGTCATCTTCTTCCATCTTTTCTCTCTTTGCTCCTTTCCCTTCATGTTTCACTAAAGTTTTCATCTCAGCTTTGCATGTATGTGCTTCAAAAGTATCCATAGATGGAAATTCTACATTACATTCCGCACACTGAACTGGACCGTATGGCCAAATGTCATCTTCTTCCATCTTTTCTCTCTTTGCTCCTTTTCCTTCATGTTTCACTAAAGTTTTCATCTCAGCTTTGCATGTATGTGCTTCAAAAGTATCCATAGATGGAAATTCTACATTACATTCCGCACACTGAACTGGACCGTATGGCCAAATGTCATCTTCTTCCATCTTTTCTCTCTTTGCTCCTTTTCCTTCATGTTTCACTAAAGTTTTCATCTCAGCTTTGCATGTATGTGCTTCAAAAGTATCCATAGATGGAAATTCTACATTACATTCCGCACACTGAACTGGACCGTATGGCCAAATGTCATCTTCTTCCATCTTTTGTCTCTTTGCTCCTTTCCCATACTCTTCACGTTCCATCTTAGCTAGTTGTTGTTACGTCAACTGCTGAAACTAAAATGCTGAAATGTAATCTCAAACATCCCCCTTTTATACACATTCATACATAGACAGAATTTGCGTTTTCATTTCATAACAGAGGATGGCCCTTAAAAGGGCCGAAAGATGTTAGTAATTTGACGCTTCACCAGCAAGTCGGATTGCCACAGTCGCACTGGTATCTGTAAAACTGTTCCATGGAGAACGGTCGTCGCGAGCACTTGAACGGATGACGGTTATAGTAGCCAAAGTTTTTTAGTGTCGCTCCACACCACCAGCAGTCCGTGCATTCCTCTTGTCCATACAATCTTGCAGTAAACTTGTACCAGAGCAGTCCACCACAAGTTTTGCAGCAGTAATGTCGTGGTGCATTGTGGTGCACCGGGCAGTTGTGTGGTTGACCTGGATATTCTATCCATACCCAACACTTATAACACTCAGTCGTTAGCGTCACTGCCTTGCCGTTTCGCATCACTGTGATTTTACGATTTGTTGACATCTTGCTGCTTGTGTTGGATAATGAAGCTGTAACCCACCTTTATATACTACTAGCGAACATCCTCGCATTATATGCTGATGGGGGGGGGGGGGGGGTCCTTACTTAATGCAAGTATTTCGTGCTATCCTGGGGAGGGGGGGGTCCTGAGTTTTGCTCGACTAGGGGGGGGGGGTCCCCGAGTTTTGTTCGACTAGGGGGGGGGGGTCCGATCCAGACTTCAGGTGGTATATAAGCCATGCTCATTTCAGTTTGGGCTCACACTCGCTTCCGTCAACATGGAGTGCTTCTTCGGGTTACAGGATGCTTGCACCATTGCTGAAGTTAGAGAACTTCACCTGCCTGTCACACAGCCACACACACCGCCAGAAAGAGTCTACTTCTTCCAGCTGCTGCCAGACCCGGTTCATGGATCCGTCCTGTGCGTGCCCGTCCTGTACAACCGTCAAGTCACGATTGGAAAGAGGCTCAGAGATATAGAGGCTGGTCACTATGAAGAAGCGTTCTTTAGAACGATGATGCTAGGGGAGTCAATACCTTCGCGGATGGAAGAAGAAGAGTACCCGGCCTGGGGGACATTCTTCCTCCAGCAAGACTTGGATATTTGCCCAGGATGTGGGTGTATGATCTCCCCAGACCGGGTACTGTCTGAGTGCAACCATCAAATGTGCCTGGTCTGCGCGGCGCACTGGACTGAACTGCTGGCGCTAAATGACCGCTACTCTGTGAGGTGCTTTACCTGCGGCATGCGAGGGGACCACTTTTTGTTCAACGGGCAACAGCTCACACATTGCAGTAGGCCAGTGCAGGACATTGTGACATTCTTTTAAACCGGGACCGGCAGCAGCAGGAGAAAAACTAACATCTCCTGGCTCTTTTAAGAGCCCACCACTGATACTGAAATAAGCGCTAATCGTGTCATGGTGTTAGTATGTATGTGTATGCATGAGAGTGTGGGAAATGCTTAAAAAAAAAAATGGTCACCCGTTTGAATGGTTGTTTGAATGGCCGCCCACTCTCCATATTACGTCATTATGACGTTCATATGACGTTCATATGACGTTCATATGACGTTCATATGACCTCCATATCACCTCCATATCACCTCCATATGACCTCCATATCACTTCCATAACACGTCCATAACACGTCCATAACACGTCATAATGACGTCACTGTTTTAGAAACCCCATGGGGCTTCTAAAACAACTCCTCACGTCATTATGACGTTCATGTGACGTTCATATGACGTCCATATGACAACCATATGACGTCCATATGACGTCAATATCACGTCAATATGACGTCAATATGACGTCACTGTTTTAGAAACCCCATGGGGCTTCTAAAACACCTCATGACGTCATTATGACGTCACTTCCTGTTTTAGAACCCCCACTTTCTCCCTACTACTTGAATCACGCCATCGTATGCCTTCGTACTCTCATGTGCAGCGACTGGAATGAATGTTTGTTCCGTCAGATTGTTTTTATGTCAATATTATGAATATTTATGCAAATGAATATGTTTTACATCAATACTTAACTCAGTAGTTTAATAAATGTTTACTGAGTCAGCATGGAAAATGAAGCCTGGTTATGATCTCCGTAAAAAAAGTTGTTTAAAATTTTGCCTTTGCAAGGAGTGGCCTTTTTAGCCCAGCTTACGTTACACGTAAGCTGGGGTATTCCTATCGGTTTGCGGGCGGTGTCCGTTAGTTAGTTAGTTAGTTAGTTGTTTATTTATTAAACTTTGGTTCAAAATGCATCTACTCCTACAATTTTGATTCGATGTCATTTATTTTTGGTGTGAGGCACCCCTAAGGGGTCGTGCATACGGCTTGTGCTTTTTAGTCGATCGGGTGATTTTTGAATTTTTGGGGAATTTTTAAAGAAAAAATTTTAAAATGTGTCTCCTCCTACATTTTTGACCGGGTGTGATTTATTTTTGGTATGAGGCACCCCTAAAGGGTCGTGCATACGGCTTGTGCTTTTCTAGTCGATCGGGTGATTTTTGAATTTTCGGGGAATTTTTGAAGAAAAAAAATTTAAAATGTATCTCGTCCTACATTTTTAATCCGAAACCTCTCAAAGATCCGACGACCCTAAAAGGTCGTGCATACGGCTTGTGCTTTTTAGTCGATCGGACAATTTTTGTATTTTTAGGGAGCTTTTGAAGAAAAAAACTTCAAAATGCATTTTCCCCTACAGTTTTGATCTTTCTCTCTCTCTTTTTGTTTTTGTTTTTTTTTTCGGTTTGAGGCATCCCTAAGGGGTTGAGCATACGGCTTGCGCTTTTTAGTCGATCCGATAATTTCTGTATTTTTAGGGAATTTTTGAAGAAAAACTTCAAATGCATTTCCTCCTACAGTTTTAATCCGATTTCATTTATTTTTGGTATGAGGCATCCTTAGGTGGGTCGGGCATACGGCTTGTGCTATTTGACTCGACTTGGGAATTCTTCATTTCGATAGGGATTTTTGATGAAAATACCTCAAAATGCATCTTCTCCTGCAGTTTTGATCAGACATCATTTATTTTGGGGCTGAGGCATGCTTAGGGTGTCGTGAATACGGCCTGTGCTTTTCGAGTCGATCAGAATTTTTGGTGAATTTTTGAATAAAAAAACTTCAAAATGCATTTCCTCCTACTGTTTTTATCAGATTTCATTTATTTTTGATACAAGCCGACTTTAGGGGGTCATGCATACGGCTTGTGCTTTTTGAGTGAATTGGAAAACTTTTGAATTTTTTTCGGAATTTAAAAAAAAATAAATGAATCTTCTCCTGCAGCGCATAAACGCAAGTTAAATGAACTTGCGCAGTAGTCAGATTTAACAACCGCACATCGACGCAAGTTAAATAAACATTCGCATTGGTCTGAAATGTGAACCATTGACGGAAGATAAACATGCAAACTGGTCCAAAATAAGCACCGCGCATCAACGCAAGTTAAATAAACATGCGCAATGGTCCGAAAAAAGAACTACGCGTCGACGCAAATTGAATAGACATGCGCAGTGGTGCGAAATGCGGATCGAGCATCAACGCAACCTAAAGAAACATGCGCACTGGTCCGAAATGCGAACCGCGCATCAACGCAAGTTAAATAAATATGCACACTGGTCCGAAAAAAAAGAACCGCGCATCAGCGCAACCCAAAGAAACATGCGCACTGGTCTGAAATGAGAACCACGCATCAACGCAAGTTTAATAAACATGGGCAATGGTCGGAAATGCGAACCGCGCATCGACGGATGTTAAATAAACATGCGATCCGGTCCAAAATAAGCACCGCACATCAACGCAAGTTAAACAAACATGCGCACTTGTCCGAAAAAAGAACCACACTTTGGCGAAAGTTGAATAGACATGCGCAGTGGTCTGAAATGAGAACCTCGCATCAACGCAAGTTAAATAAACATTCGCAGTGGTCCGAAGAAAGAGCCACGAATCGACGCAAGTTGAATAGACATAAGAGTCGGGCATCGACGGGACTGAAATAAACATGCGTTCTGGTCCGAAATGCAATTCGCGTGTCAACGCAAGTTAAGTGAACCTACGCACTGGTCCGAAATGCGAACCTCGCATGAACGCAACCTAAAGAAACAGGTACACTGGTCCGAATTCCGAACCGCTCCTCAGCGCAAGTTAAATACACATTTGCACTGATCTAAAATAAGTACCGAGCACCAACACAAGTTAAATAAATATGCGCACTGGTCCAAAATGCGAACCACGCATCAACACAAGTTAAATAAACGTGCGCACTGGTGGAAAATGCGAAACGTTCATTAACGCAAGCTAAATAAACAAACACACTGGTCAGAAATGGGAACCGAGCATTAACGCAAGTTAAATAAACATGCGCACTGGTTAGATATGCGAACCGAACTGCGCATTAACGCAAGTTAAATAACGTGCGCACTATTCAAAATAAGAACTGCGTATCGACGCAACTTGAATAAACATGCGCACTGGTCCAGAATAAGAACCGCGCATCAACTCAAATTAAAGAAATATGCGCATTGGCCTGAAATAAGAACCGCACATCGACACACGTTAAATAAACATGCGCAGTGGTTCGAAATGCGAACCACGCGCCAACGGAAGTTAAATAAATATTTGCACTGGTCCAAAATAAGCACCGCGCATCAACGCAAGTTAAATAAACATGCGCACTGGTCCGAAATTCGAACTGCTCATCAACGCAAGTTGAATAAACATGCGCACTGGTCCAAAATGCAAACCGCGCACCAACGCAAGTTAGATTAACATATGCACACGTCCAAAATAAGCACCGTGCATCAACGCAAGATAGATAAACATGCAAACTCTTCCGAAATGCGAACCGCGCATCAAGGCAACCTAAGGAAACTTGTACACTTGTCCAAAATAAGTACCGCTCATCAACGCAAGTAAAATAAAAATGCGCACTGATCCGAAATAAGAACCGCACATCAACACAAGTAAATAAACATGCGCATTGATCCGAAAGAAGAACCGCACATCAACACAAGGTAAATAAACATGCGCACTGATCCGAAATAAGAACCGCACATCAACACAAGGTAAAAAAACATGGGCGCTGGTCCGAAATGCCAACCGCACATCAACGCAAGTTTAATAAACATGTGCACTGATCCAAAATAAGCACCGCGCATCAACGCAAGTTAAATAAACATGCGCACTGGTCCGAAATTCGAACCGCGCATCAACGCCACTTAAATAAACGTGTGGAGTGGTTCGAAATGTGAACCACGCTCCAACGCAAGTTAAATAAACATTTGTACTGGTCCAGAATAAGCACCGCGCATCAATGCAAGTTAAATAAACATGCGCACCGTGCAAGTTAGATAAACATGGAAACTCTTCCGAAATGCGAACCGCGTATCAAGACAACCTAAGGAAACTTGTGCACTTGTCCAAAATAAGTACCGCTCATCAACGAAAGTAAAATAAACATGCGCATTGGTCTGGAATAAGAACCGCGCATTAATCTTTATTAAGTTAAATGAACATGTGCACGGTTCCAAAATGAGAACCGCGCATCAACGCAAATTAAACAAACATGCGTACTTGTCTGAATAAGAACCGCGCATCGAGGCAAGTTACATAAATATGCGCACTGGTCCGAAATGCGAGCGTTGTTTGAAGGTATCTATGGCAGACTATCCAGTCTACCAGAGATACAAAAAAATCTGTTCCCCATTTTTCACGTAAAGAAATCTTTGTATGCATTTATCGGTCTATGTTCTGGTCCGGTGCTAAATTAATTATTGAGCTAGCTCTTTGCCGTCTCATCTTTTATAAGCCCGATATTTCAGGGAAATTCCTTCGCTCATGCACGCTGGAATGGGTCTTATTGCTTTTTGTAAGCTGGGACTTTGTCCTTGGACAAACTTGTTTCTCTATCGAAAACATCTCCCCACCTTCCAAAGTGCGTTAATATGTTCGATTAGGTAGTGCTTGGGTCACTTGGAGGATTGTTTACCAGTTAAGTTTCAAATGTAATCGATTTTTAAAATACCTTGATTAGTGCTTGGTTATAACTTGGTTGTAACTGAAGAAACTAGAGCGGCCAGTGCACACAAAACATAGGAGTACAGGCTTATGTTATACACTTTCAGTCGATACCTACTTAGTTTCTTGTTTTTGTGAACAAAAACAAATGTCTCCCCGACTAAACCCATGATCCCCCCCTACTCCCCAAAAAATTCCTTTTTTTTAATTACTGAAATAAAATATTCAGTTCTGCAAACATAACCTTAACTCATTGTAAAAAAACTCAAAATAAACCACACAGATGGTGGTCACTAAAACAGATATAAATGGACGTCTTTTTTCATCCGAGTCTGGAAGGTGGTCGCTAAAACGGGTTTTACTGTAGGCCCTTCTCATCCAGATCTGGAGTTGGTCATTATAGTAGTTTTACTGTACGTTACATTTTTATCCGGGTCTGGAAGTTGGTCAAAACAGGCAGGTTTTACCGTACGTCTTTTTACTCGAATCTGGAAGGGGTCACGACGAACGGGTCTTACTTTTTATCGAGGTCTTAAGGTGGTCGGGATTTTTTTTGTTAACCATCATCCTCCACACGCCCTTCCTTACCCCAACCCCAGCTATTTAATATAGGTCCCACTATAAACACAACTCGAACCCTTTTACGCAAGGCAACGGTAACGGTCTGTACCCTAAGTGTAGTTATAGCCATGATAGACTGCCTTATCTTCGCACATTTCCATCGGCCAAACAGCACTAGAAAGGCCTTCTTCATAACTGCCCATCAGATGACGCACCTCGGTGGGAGAAGGGGGAAGGCATTTCGGTGCAAAATGGTGAGCTGCTTCTCATAACACAAGATATCAGATGACCCACTTTAATAGCGAAAAATGCTTCTGCAAACAATGCCAATCGATACAAAATAGCTCCTATATATAGAATACCTTGGCAACCGAATCAAGTATTCGGCGAAAAAAAAATCAATAGCTAGACCTGCTTAGACCTATTACATTCCATGACCTCGTAGATGACGACTCCATCATGCACCACAACTGACACGGATCCCTGACTGAGTGGCATGTTACGTAACAGCCGTAGATGAGAAACGCACAAAAAGCTTAATTTCAGGCACTAACAAATAGCAATGGACCGACAGTAATGCTGTTACTGTTTCGTAGCTTTGTAAAGAATGCAGGAACACTCGAGAATCTTCTGCAAAACGCTGAAATCCCCAGCGTAGTGAACACCTATGCTTAGATAACAAAGGAGCCAAAAAAATGGGGAGGTGGGGGGAAGTGTTGACGTTATACACCTTTCTTGATTTTCTACACGAATTTAATAATGTTTAATCAAAATCGTGCGACTTATCTGAGGAATAACTACACCAAATTTAAAGTCGATCCGACTTTCCGATGTCGAAAAATTTTGCTTAACAAAAGATAATTTTTTTTAAAGTTGAAACAGTCGTCTGACTGAACCGAAGAATATCCATATAAAATTTTAAGTCGAAATGACCTTCCGTTGTAGAGATATTATGCATACAAGATCTGGTTTTAAATATGCACATATTTTACGCGATGACGTCACACGCCGCATTCATTCGTTCTATTCGCGAAAAAAATTTAAAGTTTCTTTCGGACCTACCAAGCAATAATCCCACCAAGTTTCAGCTTTCTCCGATGTTCAGCAGCTGAGAAATTTCGCACACAAGATTTTTACGTGATGACGTCATACACCTGCCGTCATCACGTGACATGCGTGAAAAGTTGATAGAACCGTCCGACTGGCCCAAGGAATGTTCATATAAAATTTGAAGTCGATAGGGCTTTCCCTTATCGAGATATTTGGCACACAATAGTTTGTTTATAATATATACAAATTTTACGTGATGACGTCATACGCTGCATTCGTTCAGTCTACAGAATCTTTCGGACCTACCAAACAACAATCCCACTAAGTTTCAACTTTCTCCGATGTTCAGCAGATGAGAAATTTCGCACAAGATTTTTACGTGATGACGTCATACACCTGCCCTAATCACGTGACATGCGTGAAAAGTTGATAGAACCGTTCGACTGACACAAGGAATGTTCATATAAAATTTGAAGTCGATAGGGCTTACCGTTATCGAGATATTTTACACACAAGATCTTGTGCAAAATGTATACATATGTTACGTGATGACGTCATACGCCGCATTCATTCGTTGTACCCGCGAAAAAATTCTATAGAGTTTAAGAAGCACAACAACAATGACATGACTGATAAACTTATGTAACGCTATCTAAGCCCAAAGGATGGGACATGGGCTGAAAATCCAGTTGGTCGAAAATGAGCTCAAAATCGCCCTTTCTCAAAAGATTTCCGGTAAAATGGTGCACTTAAATTTCACACCTGGACCTTTACTGACAAGGCACCTATTATGCAACGTCTTTTAATGCAAAAGTGTAAGAATAAGCTTGCCCATCTATCTCTAACGGTTTTCGAGATAAAGGTCAACTGAATTGAAAAGTGCGAATACGCATGCCAGTTTGCGTTTGTTTAACCCATACCGTCCATAGAGGTGTGTGAAATCCTAATAAGTTATAACAACAAGAAAAAATAAGTATAAAAAGTTTGAAAAAGGTGAAGAAAATGCTAAAGCAACTGCATCTGGAATCGAAGTGGAAACAGAATAAAATAAGTGAAGCAGTGATGGTGGAGGTTTCTGTCAGTGGGCAAGGGACACTGAAACTGGCCACTGTGGATACAGGGTTGCCGAAGTATAATGGTACTTTCTGACTCCAATCAATTAGCAAGGCGCAAATTTAGCAGCCCTTTGGGAATGATATATTTCTTGTTTTGGAATACCTGACAAAGGAAAATTGATGAATATATTCCATTTCATTACACTAATTTGAACCAGCTGTTACCATTATTTATCATTGATCTCGTAGGAACTTTAAAAATATGTGTACTCAAGTTGTTCGGGCATTACTAACAAAAGCCACGCACACACAAACACAAGGAATATGTTTGATAAAGTTTTATTTACAGTTAACACACCAAGAAGCAGATAACATTGATTTTGTTTAGCGCTTAATATCTCGTTATTTTTGCAATACATTTACACCCCAATGTCTTTTTAAAGTGACGAGACGATTCACAACCACATGAAAAGAAAGCAGAAATGCCAGTCAGTTGCACTCTATAGATGGCCTCTTGTTGTTCTCAAATGTAAACAATTTCATTATGGAAGCCGATACACAAAATGTACAGCACATACACACACACACATATATATATATATATATATATATATATATATATATATATATATATATATATATATATAGTGAAACCCCGCTATTAGGGACAAAAAGTGACTGAATAATTTTATCTCTAATGGCGGGGTGTCCCTAATTTCGAGGGACTGTTCTATCTGAAAACTGCAACTAAAATCTTTGGCTATATTTCTTACACTTTTTCCATCACTAGCTTTGATTATTTTAACTTTTCAGATAGCGAAAGTTCGTTCCGTTTTCTTTTCACACCACCGATATTCAGACTTAACAAGTTGTATAACATCTTAACTGAGTATAAAAACAATGAATTACTTGTCCTTTTATACGCATTTTAAAAGACGGAGCACATGTCAATAGGGATTAATCGTATAAAGCTTCTCTCTTAAGCACACATCTTTTGTAATAAGCCCTGCTGTCTTTACATGCACTGTGTTCAATATAATGTACGACACATAACAATAGCGAAAAAAACAAACACTGCCGAGTAACTAGCTGATATGGGCTGTTTACATAACGTACAAAATATATGGACAGCAATTTGACTGTCCACAATAGAGGGGTTGTTTTAATATATATATATATATATATATATATATATATATATATATATATATATATATATATATATATATATATATATATATATATATATATATATATATATATATGGGCATTGTTGGCTGTGGCTTGCACTTAAGCTTTTCAACAATAGTTTGTCTGGTGTTCCGTGCTGAGAAACATCCCTTTACTATGGGAGTCTATGGGAAAGGGGTTTTGCAAGCAACAGGGGCAGGGATGTTTGCGAGCACGGCACTTTTCTCAAAAGGTCTAGCATTTTTTTCGGAAAGGGGTTGTGTTTGAACAACAGATAAGGGGGTTTCAAGTCTATTTGATTTTAACGTGTAGTGTTTAAGAAGTCACTAAATGAGTTGCGCTGAATGTTAGTGCAATAAATGGTACACGATGCAGGAAATAACTTGATTGTTTCACTTTAATAGGGCAATGGGAATACCCTATACTGCAAGTTCTCGGTAATAAAAGAACAGTTGCAATTGTTCTTAATCCCAGATCTCAGCAATAAATTCATGAAATTGTGTGCAGGCCAGCACCGGATTAAATCCAATACAATTATCCTTAATCCATTTGAAAGCTGAGATATTTGAATATTAAACAGAAAAGTTCACGAAGATTCCTTATACCTAAATCCCTTCTATCCCTTCTTGTCCGTAGCCGACCCTTTTTTGTCTTTGGACTTTTTTCACGAGATATTTTGTCGTGTATCAGATATCAGTCTAACTAAGCGATGTATTCATTCTTAAACGGCTGGAGTGCACCTTTCCAGTGTATGAGAAAAGGAAAACCCTGTTGCATTATATTATATAGTTCTTGTTAAATAAAATACAGTGAGAAATGGCTGTTATTTTCCTTTTAAAGTTTCCTTTAAAATAACCCCGTGTCCTTTATTTTCAACCTAAACTACTTAGCTTCTAAACAAACACGATTGGGTCAGGGGATTATAAATGGGATTAAGTCATGTTTCTGAGCACGGTAATTTCTCAGAACGCCCTGGTTCGTTCCCGAAAACAGGGGATGTTTCTCAGCACGGAACAGCGGCGCATCCGTTGTTTGAGGCATCGGCCCTTTTGCAGTCCGTTCGCAGTTGCTCAAAATTTTTTGCTGCCATAGAAACTCTCGCAGAGGGCTGGGAGGTACTTCACCGAATCCTAACCAGACGCTCGCGGGAGAAAGATGTGTCGATAACTGCACTGTCGTCTCAGCCTTGACATGCGACAAGGTAGAACGATTAGGGGCTTCCGCGATTTATTTCACGGCAAGCTCTTCTTGAGAACTTCTGAGGTCTGTTTGCTGTTCCTGTGGACAGGATGTACTCGGGGTCCTGTAGGTTGGGTTCCCGTCGGTATCTGTTGAAAAGAAGTAAACATACGTTAGAAATACATGCAAAACTGCATGAACACTTATTTCCGTGTTGTTATTCAGTCAGAATTTATTGATTTAATGGGTTAACCCGATACACTTGTTAACCTGTGACTGTGCTACACATCACTAGATTAAAACATTGCGAAAATATATAACCAAGCACATGTGTTTTACTTTGAAATATTCCGTTTGAAGCGTCTCTAAGATGTTATGACTAAGAGTAAAAATTAACTATAATAACAAGGAAACAAAACCTACACTATGTGGCACACTTGTCCTTTACTTATTAGTGTACGAATATACACGAAAACTCTTCCCTAAACACAACTGACCTTGGGAATGGAGCATGGGTCTATGGCCCTGCGGATTCTTCCTGTAATAGATGATGCCCACTACTACTGCCCCTGTAATGGCCACGACGCCTGCCACGGCCAGGGCGACATACACAGCGGTCATGTAGTCCCTGGAGCCTGGATCTTTTTCTGGGTCGGCCATTTGGTGGCGGGGTTCAGCTTTTGGTGTAGGTAGTGTGCTCTTCATTTTCTCGTACGTATCTGCAAATAATACCAGACACTGCCTCATTTAGATAGAAGAGGTAAATGTTAAAAAAAAACAAGGCCGGACTCCTTTATTATATAGGCAGGGAAACTATTTGATGTGATGGTAAGCATAAAGAAGTCTTATTTGATGGTAAACAAAATAAATTCTTATTTCAAAAATCTGCACTCCTGTGGCTGGTTCAATGCTGAAGTGAAAGCTTTTTTTTAAATGTCGAATAGCTTTCTTGGATAGTGTTTTATTGGTGGCATGACCGGAAATTTATCACAAAATCTAATAAATAAATAAAAGTAAAATAAAAATTTGTTCCAGTGATTTCATGAAACTTATAGGGTTCGTGATCAGTGAATGCAAAAGTAAAATGTTCAAACCTTTTGCAAAGAAAAAAAGCGAACCTTCTCTTTATGCATAAGAACAAAACTTATCCTCATCATAGATTTGAGCCCTATCCCCGTAGTCCCGTACCCCCCCCCCCCCCACCCCCCACTCCCTCAAAAAAAAAAAAAAAGAAAAAAAAAGAAAAAAAAAAATTAAGGTTGAATTTGTTAACCTTTGCAGTGTCGCTTGCAGTCGTTCTCCTTAATGGGGATGCTGCACATCGCCACACAGTCGTCGCACATACCGATGACGTTATCGCAATACTTGTTTTCCCCACAGTCATTATCCCTAGTACAATCTCCGGTGGGCAGAGCTACAACAATCCGAAACAACATGGTCAGCCCTGCAGCTACTAACACCAAAACACTGTTTGCCTTCATTGCGATTATTTTGTGTTATTGATACTTTCCAAACTTTGATATTAAATATTTCGAAAGTTTTGAAGTTCCGGTGAAGTTGCGTCTCTGGTGATCACACAAATAATTTCATCGACATGATTTCCTTTTATTTATGTGTTTAGAACTTTTGCTAGGATTGGTTAAGAGCTATCAACCGTAACTCTTTCTCGAAACTTCCAGAATGGCGTGTTGCACTTTGTTTGTTACATAAGTAAAGCCCTTATATGGAAGTTATTTTGATATATATATATATATATATATATATATATATATATATATATATATATATATATATATATATATATATATATATATATATATATATATAGAGCAGCCTCGGTTTGTCGTCATTTGTTCAATTTAAAGACATGAAAATCCTCTTGGGCATTTATTTATTTTATTTACGTATGAATAAATGTAACAGGTTTGCGTATATCTGAGCATTATTACACTCTGTAGGACGATTTACAGGATTCGCCAACGGCCATGAGTAATTATTATTGATCAGTATGTTAAATAACAGTCACGATTTCTGAAGTGACATTTAATTTTAGCACATGGGTCGTTTTACTGAGTCATGGACACGCACGGCACCCCGTTGGTACGTGAGGGTAACCTTTTGGTACGTGAGGGCACCCCGTCGGTACGTTAGGGCACTCCGTTGGCATGTGAGCTAGGGCACCCCCTCCTCCTTCCCTAACACCAATACTGGACTTCCATACCGTCGACGAATCCCGGGCAAAAGCCCAGTAGGACAAAAGCCCAATAGGACAAAACCCCAATGTTTAAAATTTTTAAGAATATAGATTACTAGACATAGTTTATAAATTATTTAAATCTGAGTGTACCTCAAGTTTTGAAATATCTTAACACTGCCATATATCCTATCTGATACATAACATTCAACCGCTCAATTATTATTCGACTGTGGTGTAATCAAGATTAACAATAAAGAATTTGAAGTCGTTCAGTCGCCGTACATAACGTTGATTAATAGAGATACACGCATTTGTGGTTGATCTTTTATTTGTACGTCTTTAGCAATACGTCAAACTGTGTTGTAAAAATTTGTAATCTAATTCCCCGGACTCTGAAACAGCATTTTGATCCACGGAAAATAACAGCATGGGGTTCGATCGCACTTTTGATTTAAAGCTTTTTGAATCAAAGTCCGGTGTATTGCTATGTACTAACGTGTGAAATTAAGATCAATGCCTGAATTATGTAATATCCAGGATATAGTAAGTTTAAATGTAGAACAAATAACCATGAGAGCAAATTTTGCTAAATATAATGTAATCGTAAGGATGTGCCATCCGCAAAAAAATATTTTAACATTTTGAACAAGCGGGAATATATATAATGCAATAAAACATTGAGCATTAGAATATATCATTCTTGTAATAAAAAGTAAAAGATGATCGGGGTTTTGTCCCATTGGGCTTTTCTCCGGATTGGGGTTTTGTCCGCCTTTGATAAAAGATTGGGGTTTGTCCTATTGGGCTTTTGTCCGTTTACCACCGTGGGCACGTATATAGTTTAGCTGTGAATAAAATAGAAACAACCATACAACCATACTGTGTGACTATGGACTGGGCATTTCCGGAGAAATAGAAGCCCCGACGTTGAGTAGGGGAAGCGCGAGGAGGAGGGGGGCGGCGTCGAGAAATTAACAGTCGTTCGAACTTCATAAAATCATAATTATTGCAATGCATGCGATCATGTGCCTTAATCGATGCGGTAATGAAATATGATAGCGGACATTGGGGCCACGATCAGAGGGATAGAAGTGTAGCAGCCAAATTAGAAATTCCCTTTACCCGGTTGAGTGGGGCGGGGGCATTTCCACACTTGGATCATGTGGGAATCCACTTCGGCAAAGATTCACCTTTTACCCACAATCTGTCATATATTCGAATTGACCAAAAATATCCAGCGACTGAAAAAAAAAACAACTATCTGATCCAGGACGTCTCGCAATATCCCCAATACTCAAAGATCTCCACTGGCTTCCTATTGGCAAAAGAACTGAGTTCAAAGTTTTAGTCATTTGTTTTAATTGTGTCTATGGCGCTGCTCCGGCGTATTTACGTGAACTTGTATATACTGCCAAATCTAGTCGTGTTCTAAGGTCTAGTCACGGTTTGAAATTAATTGTTCCGTTTACCAGAAGTACAGTATATGCCAATAAATGTTTTGCGATTACCGCCCCAGCACTCTGGAACGACCTACCTGCAGCAATTAGGCACCGTTACCTCTTTAGACAAGCGTATGCGTAATGCATCCTATATAATCAAGTGTATATTTGCATGTTTTTTATCCACAGCAATGTTTTACTAATTTTATCTATTTTCAGTGGTATGTGTGTGTC
The DNA here is from genome assembly GCA_949752745.1 of Protula sp. h YS-2021. Classification (NCBI taxonomy): domain Eukaryota; kingdom Metazoa; phylum Annelida; class Polychaeta; order Sabellida; family Serpulidae; genus Protula; species Protula sp. h YS-2021. Next base: position 84,145,899 of record OX457027.1, on the reverse strand, counting down.
ATTCTGTGAACTGTTATTGTGTAATGCGCTTAGAGCTATTTTTAGAGTAAGCCCAATATAAATGTATTGCAATAATAATAATAATAATAATAATAATAATAATAATGTTGGGGATCTTCAAGCGTTTTCCAACTTCATGTGGTTTACGGTCTCTCCCACCCTGCTTTTTTCCTATACCAGAAATATCTCCGCCCACCTGCTCCATTTCAAACGGTTTGGGTTTGACATACATCAAGCGTCTTTAGCCAAGACCTGTGTAGAAAGCGAATTCATGAAAGCACCACTTTTTTGAAGCTCTGAAATGTGCAATTTAGCGTGCCCGTTACTGCTGAAGTAACAAAATTATTCAGCGTACTACAAAGACAACGTGTCTTTTAAGATTTTTACGTACCACTTTGCTAGTTGATCAGTTGTTTCAATGTATTTGAAATGGACACCAAATGAAATATGCAAAAGAATCTTGTAATAATAATAAATTATTCTTAATAATTTCCTTATTGGAAAAAGTATTCAGTTTGATTTCGACAATGCCCACTGATTGCTCAAAAACGCCCACCGATTGCTCAAAAACGCCCACTGATTGCTCAAAAACGCCCACCGATTGCTCAAAAACGCCCACCGATTGCTCAACAAACAGTCATGTTATACTATGAGAACACATGCGCACGTTGTTTCTTCAAAGTTTAAGAGCTCTTTGATTAAAAACATATATATTAGAAAAAGAAACGATTTCCACGCAACTGGTCACAATGCTTCCAACATTGCTCAAATTATCAAGAAATGTTGTCATTCTTGCTAGTTGGAAGAATCTTGAACAACATACCCGAGGGATGACATTGGATATTCCACCTCATATCAACCAGAAATGCTTTAAATATGCGTGTGCTAAATGCTGTGTAAAAGCATTGGTAGAACATATTACAAATATTTGAACGAATTATCACATTGCTGTGCATGCATTTCGTTTGTCATGTCAGTTTTGCTTAAGGTCAACCAATACATAATACTTCATTGCTTGTTCTTTGTGTTCGTGATGGTCGTGGAAAAATGTTTGTATGAGTCCAAAATCCAATAAATTTTACACTAAATTAATTGAACCGAACTATATGTCTCTCCCTAAGGGAGACATATATAACATTTGGTGTGTCCGACTGTCCGTCCGTCCGTCGAGCTGTCCGTGCCCACAGTGATTATGTTATGTGGTGGATTTTCGGTACATCCGTCACTTATGTGGTTTTTGCTCCTTATGTGGTGGTTCTTATGAGGTAGCCACATAAGAACCCATTGAGCACAAAACATACCACATAAGGGAGTCCGTCAAAGTCCATAGATCAACTGCCCTGTACCACCATCTGTTGGTAAATAATGCAACTAAAGCTAATTTCTAAGGCGAATAAGAAGAGCAGCATTTGTTTAAATCCCGCTTTGGGGTGAGGAGAATCTTAAGAATACACCCACTGTGTTCTGTTCCGTGCATTTCTTCATTCTTCTTTTTTTCCCACTTGTTTCTTTAGCAAGTGCATCCTGATATACCCATCCTAGTTGGTATGGGGCGTTAAACACCAAACAAACATTAAACACCAAAGAGACAAACAATTTGTTTAAAACTAGAAAGAAACTGCTACATAGCGTAATTGGCTCACTTGCAAATACCACCAAAGAAAATATTTGTATTACATTATGACCAAAAACCTAAATGTCAAGCAGTACCCCCTTCTTTATCATCGCTTTCCTCCAACGGGCTCAAAATGAACCCCAAATCCCCCTGTCGATAACCCTGTTCGAGATAAAAGTCAACTTCCGGTTTTTCTCCTTGACCGTGACCGAGAACATTAAGGTCACCGAGGAATTTTTTATGTGACGTTATTTGGGCGGAAAGGGTCGAAAATGAACTAAAAATCGCTCTATCTCTAACCGTTTTCGAGATAATAGTCTACTTCCGGTTTTTGACCTTGACCGTGACCGAAAACATTAAGGTCGCCGAGGAATTTCTTATGTAACGTTATTTGCGCACAAAGTGTCGAAAATGACCGCGCTCAGAATCGCTCTATCTCTAATCGTTTTCGAGATAATAGTCTACTTCCGGTTTTGACCGTGACCGTGACCGAGAAGGTCAAGGTCACCGAAGTACTTTTTATGTAACGTTGTTTAGCTCCAAGGGGTCGACAATCGGCTCGAAATCGATATATCTCTAATCGTTTGCGTGATAATAATCAACTTCCGCTTTTTGACCTTGACCGTTACCAAGAAGGTCAAGGCAACCGAGGTACCTCTTATGTACCGTCGTTTAGGCTGAAAGGGTCGAAAATGACCTCAAAATCGCTGTATATCTAATCGTTTTCGAGATAATAGTCGACCTTGACCGTGACCGACAACATCAAGATCACCGAGAGATTTCTTATGCAACGTTATTTTGGCCCAAAAGGTCGAAAATGAGCTCAGAATGGCTCTATCTGTAACCGTTTTCGTGATAATAGTCAGCTTCCGTTTTTGACCTTGACCGTGACCGAGACTACAAGGCCGCCTAGGTACCTCTTATGTAATGTTGTTTAGGCCTAAGGGGTTGAGAGCCAACTGGAAATCGCTCTATCTCGGTTTTCGAGATAGTTGTCAGTGACCTTAATTTGATATTGACCTCTGAGGCCTCGTCGCCCTCTACACGTGTACCGAATTTCATCTCCTTCTGTAGGAGTTTTCTGGAAACGGAAGAAAAAAAACGAAAAATCTCTTAATACATTAAAGTACCACATATGGAATTCCGCTTATTTACAAATGACTCACACAAAGCATTAAATATTATTGACACTGAAATGACGCCTGCTGGGAACCACATAAGGGCACGGGCAAATATAAACCACCACGTAAGTATTTTTTTATTCCCAAATAATTTTGTCCGTGACCTACCACTTAAATGCATTTCAGGCATATCAAATGCTATCACATAATGCAGCCACCACATAAGATACCTCTCATTGGTCCGCCCGTCTGTCCGTCCGTCCGACCGTCTGTCCGCAGTGAGTTTTATGAAATTAATGAGTCGATTTTCTCAAAACATACATACATATTGGGGTACATGTCTAGATGATGCCCGTGTTATTTTTTTTCGTTCCTTCAAAAATTCTATTTTTGGCAAAATTTTTGAACATAGGGAGGCATGGTTCGTGCATTTTTCACTTTGACAGGCTATATCTCCAAAACACTTGGATAAGGTTCAGACGTCGCAAGAAGAACACACATATAGCGCAAATGTATAGTGCAAACTTTTCTTCATTTCCGGCTGAAAATGTATTTTTTGGCGATTTTTTTTTTAAATTTTTGATTTGTAACTTTTTTGGGCTACATTGTTGCGATATCTCCGAAATAGTTTGTTGGATTAGGCTGAAACGTGGCAAGAAGAACCCACATATAGTGCAAATTGTTACTGAGAGGTTTTTCTTCATTTCCGTTGAAAATGTACTTTTGGCGATTTTTTAATTTTTGATTTTTAAGTTTTTTGACCATATTGTTGCGATATCTCCGAAACAGTTTGATCCATTAGCTGAAACGTGGCACGAAGAACCCACATATAGTGGAAATGTTTACTGCGAAGTTTTTCACTGTAGCAAAAATCAAAAGCCAGGGTTGAATAGCGGCTGAGATATCGCGTTGTGCTTCCAAGTATCGCCAGACGGACGCGGACGGACGGACAGACCCGAATACTATAGTCCCCCGCTCAGCGCTACGCGGCGGCGGGGGAGTAAAACCAGCGGGGGAGGGAAGCTAGTCTGGTTGAGGGGAAGCTGAACAGGGGGATACCAGATGGGAGAGGGTCTGTAAAGTGGGGGGAGGGGTAAAATATACTGTCACACCGGTGGCCAGGTAGCATGGGTACCTGCATCACCATATCGCCATGCCTGTGTATCTCGCGCCTTGTGCTCATTGGCCAAGTGCCTACCCTCGAGGGAGTTGTTTCTAGCATATAAATCACCCTTTCTCGCGCTTCTGCAAACAAATTCAGCCACCTGGGTGACGTGGGGGGCATCCAGGTACCAAATGGGCCCCATGCGTGTCCTTGACGTTTTAAAACGACCCCTAAACGCAGAATGCTAAGGTATAAATAACATCCCCTTTTGTGGGTGGCACGGAGTAATGAATGAAAATTAGTGTGAATTTGAAATTGTACCTTTCTCTGCTTTTCTTTGAACATGCATGATAACACATGCGACACTCAAGCCCCCCCCCCCAACCCCCCTGATTCAGCCATGCAACATAGCAGCAAGTTCTTTCAGGGGATCAGAAGTTTGCCTGCCTCAGTTCCCTTCCTCCGCTATCAATCTTTGGTTAAATGTTTGTGTACTATTTTTTAGGCAGGCTCGCCAGCCCTCCATCCAGCCCCACCCACCCCTCTTTTAGAATTTGACTGAGTTACACCTTTGCCCACCCTCTTCCCCCCTCTCCATCCCTTTGCGTAGATGTTTTATGTATGCCATGTCTTCTGTTTGTATTTGTTATTGTGTTTGTTGTTGTGTTTGTGTTTGTTATTGTGTCATTTACTCCTTCTTGCTCTGCTCCTGCTGGTATCCTGGCCCCGGATTCACGAACATAAGTGTGATTTATTATCACAGGATACGTGAATAAAACACCCCCCTCGAAAAAAACGTTCACGTTTACTCATCTTTTTTCAAACCCGCTGACTGGGACCTCATGCAGAAAGGGAAACTGAACAACCATTAACTTTCCATATATAAAATGCAGGTCTCAAACAATATGCCATTAATTCTTAGTAGTTGTGGAAGTTCACGGAATTAAACCTTATGGTAACTTTGAAGTGAACTATAAATAACGTATATTTGAGGAACTGAGTTTCTTTGAATATTTCTTTCATTATGTTGCCCTTTGTAACTCTCATAACTGATACGTAAGTGAATATTTTTCGTTTCGTGGATTTACTCATAAAAAACTGGCAGATCCATATTAAGCACCGAGTGAATGGTTAACTCTGGATGGCTTTGCGTAACACATTCTAATTCTGTCAAACTTTGCTTGATTCTGTGCCGGTGTAACAGTATATCTTGCCCCCCCCCCCCCTGTACAGCTCTGGGGGAAGATAGACTAGGCTAACTTTCCCTCCGGGGGAAACTAGACTAGTCTATCACCCCCTCCCACCGGTTATTTTTTGCCCCCTATTGGTATCACTTTCTAAAAGGAAGATAAAGTTGAACATACAAGAAAGCTCTTCTTGAATAATGTGGATGTTATTTATGATAAGCTTAGCGATCAGGAGTAGCCATCTCGGCCCTTTATAATGCTAAAAAGTATATTAAGAGAAAAACAAAGAACTTTCTGATCAAGGATGCCTTTTTATATTTTTTGTATGAATTATGTTGGATTAGTCAATAAAGCAGTTCAATATAGTTTTATACAGTTTAATTGAGTCCATTTTATTTACATGAACAAATATTACAAAAATGCATTTACACGCAAAAAGTTCGTGGGGGGAGGGTAAAATATACTTGAGGGGGGAGATAGCCTTTTTTATTTATTATTGAAAAGGAAGACTTTGTACGTCACGTCAATTACTCACATATTTACACCAAAAACCTTTCAGCAATCTTTTGCAGACACACAGTTTACACATCGCTAGGTGTCGCAGCACCCAGACAATACTGCAATTATTTTAACAAATGCCTATAATTTCACTCGCATCTATGATGTAGTAAACATTTGAAAGAAAAAGCAGACATGAAACACAAGAAGTGTGCAGAAGTGTCATAGGTTTTTTTTGGACGTACATATGGTTCGACTAATGTAGGTATGCATTAACGAGATAAGAAAAAAAAAAGAAAAGAAAGCAAGATCCATTTTTCAATTGTCCACGATCCCCATTGCCTATGGTATTTATCGTCGTCTAAGATAATCTTTTCTACTTGCATGTACATGCTTACTTCATGCATGAAGGTCGAATGATTAAAGGCTAAATTGCGGAATCGGGTATCCCATATGCGATATTTTTTTTTAAAAAAATAAGGTTTTCAGCGTTGTTACAAAATCCTAACAGAAACTCAGTAGCTTGAAAGCCTTTAAGACCAAGAATTTGCTACGCTTTTCGTATTTTTGCTACTGTTTTAGGACAATTTATGAACAGGTGGAAATTATCTTCTACTACATTACATTCAGTGCAATTTTTGTCTAGTTTAATTCCCCATTTTTCCAGATTTTTTTTGTTGGCTACTATGTCGTTTAATATCTTGAACTGGAAGGAAAGTACTTTTGTTTAATAGGGTAAGATCTATCCCCTTGTTCTTCCACATTTTTAAGCTAGTCGGGGGTTCACTTATTTGTTTCACTAGTTCTTTATAAAAATCCCTTGACTTACAATTTGTTACATTTAAACGCTGACCAGTTCTAGTTCTAAATATGTAACTTCCTAAAGCACAGGATTGATTAGGTAAAATTTGTTGTTTAATTGCTTGTTGAATGGTGGTTAATGTTAGGTAATTATTAACTTTGATGTTATATTTCCTCATTAGTTCATCGCATGTCAGCCATCTATTATTTTTATTCATTAGATCTTGTATAAAAACAATTCCGTTTTGGAACCTGTTCATAAAGAATCTGGGTTTATTATCTATAAGTATATCTTGATTGTTCCCGAGTAACTGCTTAGACATTGTCGAGATTTGAAATATTGTTTTGAAAGCTTGTAAAATAGCTTGATATAAGGGAGTTTTTTACGTCAAAGTTGCAGTAACAAACTAAGGCCACCAACCTTATCTAAGTAATAAATTACTACTTTTGACCTTTTTTTTCGTTGCATTAATTTTGGTAACCAAGCAAGTTTGAGAGCCATATTCTTTGAGATGGCCTTGTATAGCTTCCCTGGGGAGGGGGGGGGGTGCTGTACAGGGGTGTAAGATACCCTGTTACGCCGGAAACGCAATTAAGTGACACATGCACTTGAATCACGCCATCGTATGCTGTCGTACCCTCATAGGCAGCGACTGGAATGAATGTTGTCTTGCGTCAGATTGTTCTGATGTCGGTATCCAGACAGAAGGGTCTTGGACAAAAGGGCCTTGGACATAAGGGCCTTTCTCAAAACGGCCTTTCCCAAAAACGCCTTTCCCAAAACGGCCCTAAATGAAAAGTTGGACAAAAGGGCCTTGAGAATTTTTTCTAGGATTTTGAGTTTTAATTATTTAATAAAATATTTAATAAAAAAAAAAACAGGCTTCATTGTGTTTTTAAAGATAACTGCCTTGATGCTTTGTTTCAATTACTCCTCATCACTCTCTTGAAATTTTCGAAGCCCTGTGCCACAGGTTAATCCCTTTTGTACCAATCACTGCCTTGATGTTTTACTCATTGTAAAGACTCTTTCAATTACTTCCCATCACTGCCTTTAGATGCAGTTCTGAATTTGAGGTCTTTATTTGAACTGTGACCAACAGCAATGAATACAAGACAAAGAAAAAAATTTGTCTCGATGAATCAGGCAATAAAATCAATAAACTTTGTTTTTGGAGTTTTCGTGTTATCACACAAAAAATGAAAATAATTTTGAGGACCATATCCAAAAAAAAAAATTGTCAAGGCCCTTTTGTCCAACTTTTCATTTAGGGCCGTTTTGGGAAAGGCCCTTTTGGAAAAGGCCGTTTTGGGAAAGGCCCTTATGTCCGAGACCCTTTTGTCCAGGGCCCTTCTGTCCCGGATTCTTTGATGTCATTATCATGAATGTTAATGCAAGTGAATATATTTTACATGAATACTTATCTCAGTCGTTTAATATATGTTTGCTGAGTCAGTATGGCAAATGAAGATTTTGACAATACCTTGATTAGTGCTTGGTTATAACTTGGTTATAACTGAAGAAATTATCGGCATCCTGGTTAAAGGTGTTATGAAAAACTAATAATCATGATAAAAAGAAGCACAACAACAATGACGTGACTGATAAAAGTAGGGTAAAAGTGGGGTTCCGAAAACAGGAAGTGACGTTATAATGACGTCAGGAGGTGTTTTCGGAGCCCCATGGGATTCCGAAAACAGTGACGTCATATTGACGTCATATGGTTGTCATATGGTTGTCATATGGTTATCATATGGTTGCCATATGGACGTCATAATGACGTCAGGAGGTGTTTTCGGAGCCCCATGGGGTTCCGAAAACAGTGACGTCATATTGACGTCATATTGACGTCATATTGACGTCATATGGACGTGTTATTGACGTGATATGGAGATCATATGGAGATCATATGGAGGTCATATGGAGGTTATATGAACGTCATATGAACGTCATAATGACGTAATATGGAGAGTGGGCGGCCATTCAAACGGGCGACCATTCAAACGGCATTCAAACGGGCGACCATTCAAACGGCATTCAAACGGGCGGCCATTCAAACGACCATTCAAACGGGCGGCCATTCAAACGACCATTCAAACGGGCGGCCATTCAAACAACCATCCAACGGCAGACGGACAGATGAGACACCTCCCCAAACGTACAAGTTCTCCATTTTATAAATAGAGAACTCATAGCTACATGGTTAGAGCTCACCTATAAAGCCCCCTTAAAGTCAAAAAGGGGGTATAAAAAATGGGTAAAAAAAAATAGTCCCCTTTTTTTTTACCTCTCTCTCCACACGGTAGCTGGGGGCAAACAAGCAGTCTTTTTCTGGCTTTCTCACTCTCTAACCAAGCCATTGCAGCAGCAATTAAAAAAATGAGCACTCTTTTCCTTGAGGGATGCTGTGTTTTAACCACAGAGAGGTCTCCATGCATTGTGGCCATATACAAGCAACAATCCTTTCTTTAAAGCTTTCTCACTCTTCTAACACCTATGGCAACCAAACCAACGGACACCCAGACACACGGACACCCAGACACGGACACCCAGACACACGGACACCCAGACAGTCATGTTTTTTTTATAATTTTTGTCTCTCTCTCCATCACACCACGGCGGCCGGGGACAAACGAACAGTCTTTCTTTCTGCTTTCTCACTCTCTAAACCCACACACCTTCACTAATGGATTGTCGTAGCAGCAATTAAAAGAAATGAGCACTCTTTTCCTTAAGAGATGCTATGTTTTAACCACAGAGAGGTCTCCATGCATTGTGGCCATATTCAAGCAACAATCCTTTCTTTAAAGCTTTCTCACTCTTCTAACACCTACGGCAACCGAACAAACGGACACCCAGACACACGGACACCCAGACACACGGACACCCAGACAGTCATGTTTTTTTTTAATTTTGTCTCTCTCTCTCTCCATCACACCACGGCGTCTGAGGGGCAAAGAAACAGTCTTTTTTCGGCTTTCTCACTCCACACCTTCACTAATCGATTGCCGTAGCAGCAATTAGAAGTGACCTAAATAAGAGACGCTATTTTCAACCGTGAGAACTCTCTCTCTCTCCCACGCATATATAGGCAACAACAACTCTTTTTTCGGCTTTCCCACACTCTAAACAAAAAGACTTTTTCTGGCTTTCTCACGCTAAAGAGAGAGCTCTCTACCCATTACGGTATATACAGGCAACAACAACTCTTTTTTTTAAAACTTTCTCACTGCGTACACACAGAACACCTACGGCAACCGGATAAAAGGACACCCGGATAAAAGGGCACCCGGATAAAAGGACATCCGGATAAAAGGGCGGTCTTTTTTTTTTAATTTTTGTATCTCTCTCTCTCCAAACACACATAGCACCACATCAGACGGTCAGACGGACAGATTTAGCGTTTATTTCTCATGCCTGAGTATTTTTAACCCAGGCAGCAATTTGTTTAGCTTTCTGACTCTTCACACACACATAGCACCACATCAGACGGTCAGACGGACAGATTTAGCGTTTATTTCTCATGCCTGAGTATTTTTAACCCAGGCAGCAATTTGTTTAGCTTTCTCACTCTTCTCACACACATAACACCACATCAGACGGTCAGACGGACAGATTTAGCGTTTCATTTCTCAAGCCTGGATATTTTTAACCCAGGCAGCAATTTTTTAGCTTTTTCAGACGGTCAGACAGGCAATCATTTTTTTTATTTTTAAATCTCACTCTTCTCACACACATAACACATCAAACGGTCAGACGGACAGATTTAGCGTTTCATTTCTCAAGCCTGGATATTTTTAACCCAGGCAGCAATTTGTTTAGCTTTTTCAGACGGTCAGACAGGCAATCATTTTTTTATTTTTAAATCTCACTCTTCTCACACACATAACACATCAGACGGTCAGACGGACAGATTTAGCGTTTCATTTCTCAAGCCTGGATATTTTTAACCCAGGCAGCAATTTGTTTAGCTTTCTCAGACGGTCAGACAGGCAATCATTTTTTTATTTTTAAATCTCACTCTTCTCACACACATAACACATCAGACGGTCAGACGGACAGATTTAGCGTTTCATTTCTCAAGCCTGGATATTTTTAACCCAGGCAGCAATTTGTTTTGCTTTCTCAGACGGTCAGACAGGCAATCATTTTTTTTTATTTTTAAATCTCTCTCTCCACACACACATAACACATCAGACGGACAGATTAAGCGTTTATTTGTCAAGCCTGGATATTTTTAACCCAGGCAGCAATTTGTTTTGCTTTCTCAGACGGTCAGACAGGCAATCATTTTTTTTATTTTTTAATCTCTCTCTCCACACACACATAACACATCAGACGGTCAGACGGACAGATTTAGCGTTTCATTTCTCAAGCCTGAGTATTTTTAACCCAGACAGCAATTTGTTTTGCTATTTCAGACGGGCAGACGGACAGATTTAGCGTTTCATTTCTCATGCCAGGGTATTTTTAACCTAGGCAGCAATTTGTTTAGCTTTTTCAGACGGTCAGACGGACAGATGGGGGGTATAAATCAATGATTTATAGACCCCTTTTTTTAGCATTTCCCACACTCTCATGCATACACATACATACTAACAACATGACACGATTCGCGCTCATTTCGTAATAATGGGTGGCCGCTAAAAAGCAGCCGTGGAGGTATTTTCTGCTTTCTCCGCCGGTCGCCTCTGCCGCTGCCGTCATCCTCCCTACAGCCAGCCCTCCTCCTATGCGCTGCTACCGCGGCCCTGTGTGTCCTGAAACCTCTACCCAGAACGTTACAATAATGGTACTCCGGCTTTAACGCATCTGGGCATGTCTGTTCGTGGACTCGTAGAGAGGTTCCTGCCGGTAATCCAAAATGACAGAAGCTGCAAAACTGCACATTATCCGCCGTATCCAAAAACTCTACGATATCCTGGAGGGTTGACTTTTTGGAAGAGCCATCCTCCTGTTTCACGTCAACCAGTTCCACAGTGCAGTCATCGGAGGGCGACTGCATGAGGCTGAAGTCCACCTGTGTGAGGTCCGTTATACTGGCGACAGCGGCTGCTAGCTCTTCCTCAGGAGCTGGTGTCACTGTCTCCGGCTTAGTAACTGTGGCGCTAGGAAGATTTCGCCGTTTGACTACAACTTCTTCCGCCGGAACCTTTAAGACAGTGACATCAGCTGCCGTTGGAATCGCTATCGGCGGAGTCGTCAGCGTCGACGTCGTGGCTGCAGCAGGAGTCGCCTTGGCAGGGGTCGCCGTCGTCGTGGTTGTCGCTGCTGTGGTCCTGGCTGGCCTTTCTTCCTGGCAGGGCGGTGGATCCTGGCTCCTGTCGAGCAAGCTCTCCCTCCGGCGCTTGTATCGTTCCTCCGCCGCCCTGCCAAACCGGTTGAACTCTTCTTCAGGTCTGTTCCTGAGAAAATTCCTCCACTGTCGAAATAGAAATGTTTGATATTCTATATAGATATCTTCCCAGAGATCTACATCCTTCTGCGACAAGAAGTAGCGAGCCCGAAGCTCTGGCGAGAAAAATTCATCTTTGTGTTGCATTTTTAGCTGTTACTCCTTCAATGATCAAAGGCAGACTGACTGCAAACAGTGCGAGGCTGCTATTATATAGGACCTCCCCCCCCCTGGTCAGTCGACCTGAAGCAAGGCCCCCCCCTAGTCAGTCAACCTGAAGCAAGGACCCCCCCCCCCCCCTGGCTCACCAACTATTTAGCCGCTGGGCTCACGGCTCAGTAGTATAAAAACGTCGGGTCGACACCACTATGGCCATTGCATTGCCAAACCATCATGGAGACGTCTCGAAAAGCAGCAACGGCTAGCAACATGGAAATTGATAGCCTGTTCAGCAATGAAACAATGGCTTTTACAGATGCAGTTTTAACTGCAGAGGAGACTGCTGCCTTCCTAAGTACACTAGCAGAAGCTGAAAAAGCCTTGGAGGAAGCATTAGAGGCTCCGTCAGACGTGTCAACAGTACAGCAAACTAGGCCTGAAGAAGTACAGCCAGTACAGCAAGCAATGCCCGATCCCGAGGGATCTGACTATCCGTTCTGGGTTGCCAATGCGCTTGTAAATGGTAGCGCCAAGCCACTTAGTACAAAGTTACAGGCTCATCTAGAGCATCTTGAGGAGGAAGAAGTGGTCATGTCAAGCGATGACGACGGTGACGACGACAATGACGACAATGACGACAACGACGATGACGACAGCGACGACGATGACAAGCAGCTCAAATTTAAATTCGAATTGAGCAAAACTATTCCTGTTACTGAGGAAGACGTCACGCTGTTGAAACGAAACTTTCAAGCAGTGATTCCTCTGATCGATTGCAACATTTTATGGTGTTTATGTGAAGAAGGCTTTTTCGATCAGCACACATACATGTACCTAACGGAAGAAGTGAACACTGTCATTCAGCTTATCTACATGCTAGAAGGAAACATAGAGCATCTTCCCGAGTCAGAGCCGCAGTTCTCCGAAGCCATGACCCGACGTTTCGTTCAACTTATTCGAAGTCTTCATGAGGAACTTTTTAAGACTTTATCTCTACCGACGCCAAAGTGTGTTGATGAGGATCGCGATTCCAAATGTGCAAAGGTCATGCTACATGGCTTCAAGTACCTTGAAGAACGTATTAAGGTGTATGATATGATGGCTTACCTCTATGAAAAAGGACATTTCACCATGCCAATGCTCTTTCAATGGGTAATTGGGAGTCGCAAACGAGGAGACTTTTTAGTGATTGTTATGAGACAATCTTTGACAGACGGTTTGCCAACAGCCTTTCTGGATGGTTTCAACGAGATCACTCCGCGATTTTGCAAGCATCTCATGAAAACATACATGTAATGTACATATAAAAGGAGTGAGGTGTCAAGTGCAGTCATCATTCAACGCGCAGCCATGGAGAAGACAAGCAGCTTTAAAATTAGTGCAAACTTAACCATTACTGTGGAGCATGGACAACTTGGATTATTTATTCGAATCAAACGTGGAGAGAGATGGCTTGCTTTATCACCATCCTTGTGGAAGATTTTGTGCCTGAACTTAGCAAGATTACGCGACATTGGCTTCAAACTGTACTTAACGCAAACGAAGTGGCTTGAAGTCATTTCATACTTGGATATGCGCTATGTGAGTTTTGTGCAAGCATCACTGTTTGAAGGGAAAGAATACAAGTATTACATCAACATGAATGATGGTGAATGGGAGACATTGCTTCAGGAGATGGATAGCATTAACTCAACCTTATTGCCATGTACGGAATGTCATGGCAAGAAAACTCCTATCAAGCTGCAAAAGGACAATCGGATGAAAGTGTCAAAGTTATCTAAGAAAAGACTGGCTGAAGTTCAATTGGAGAATATGGATGTGCAAAATCAACTTGGACTTACCTGTGAATATTGCGGTGCTTACGGATATGCTGAGGATTATGATTGTCACTGCCACAAGTACAATTGCAAGTTGTGTGAACCAGACAACTTCTGCAACAAGTGCGGCTTACTAACTGTTTCTGTGGAGTAAGACTGAGAGTCATTTGCTTACCAGCCGCCACAGTGTGCAGACGTGTTATATGGACATGTGAAAGATGGATGTAGAAAGGTGTTTTAAGGACAAGTATGTGGACTACATGATAAGTGAACTGGCACGTTTTGGATCTATTCAACAACAACTGCAGCACTTTGACATTTATTGGGAACTTGCTCATTCCACGTTGAACGTACCAAACTTACGCGAGGATTTCATCAAAGAGTGTATGTTTTCAAACATTGGTGGAGCTGAGGAGTTTGATGTGGAAGCAGCATATCACTTCGCTCGATTTGATCCAAGACTGTTTGATGAAGTGAGAGAGTGGTTAATCTACATTGCAGTATAATGGTGGACATTACATTGAGACAATATATTGTGCAAAAAACATATTGTGAAGAAATGTTATTAGCTGTAAAAAAGTTTGCATGTTTAGTATGTCCTGCTTGTCAAAATGAAGAGTGTTCAGAACATATGTGTCATTCTACATGTGTCTATACATATTGGAATGAAGCTAAATATTACATTCATTTAGATAAAGTGTTAGATAATGCAAATCAACGTTGTGAAAAATATGGTGTAGATGCTATCACATTTGATGAATTAAGTAGCTGGTTAATATACATTGAAGATCAATGGACTTCAATTATTCACACCATTGTATCAATACTTGATTTGTAAGACATGTTGATAAAAATAAAATTTAAGATGTGTTGATAAAATGCATGATATGTTGATAAAATGTTAGATGCGTTGATAAAATAAAATGCAAGATATGTTAACAAGTGTTGATCATTTAGTGTTAACATGTCGACGTGGAAAGACTACTTAACCAATATTTACTTTAAACCTGGTCAACCCGGGGCATTTGCTGGTCCTTACAAACTTTATCACATATTAAAAAAACATGATCAGCCAGTCACTCATTCACAAGTGAAGAAATGGTTACAGGATCAAGATGCCTTCAGTTTACTACAACCTGTAAAATATAGGTTTAAAAGGCAACGTGTCATTACACGTGGAATTGATGACATGTGGGATATTGATTTAGCTGACATGGGAAACATAGCTTCCTATAATGGTGATACCCACTTTTTATTGGTTGTCATTGATGTGTTTTCCAAATATTTATGGGTGCAACCATTACCTAATAAATCACATTCCAGCGTCATAGAAGCCTTTCAAAAGATTTTTCAAGAAACACAACGAAGACCACGAACTCTAAGGTCAGATAAAGGAACTGAATTTAAAAACAGATGGGTAAAAGCATTTTTGAAGAAGGAGGGAATACATGCCTATACGACAAAGAATGAAACCAAAGCCAACTTTGCTGAGAGAGTCATTCGTACTCTAAAGGGAATGATGTATCGATATTTCCTTCATAATCAAACGTATCGATATATGGACATCCTTCCAGACTTAGTGTATAATTATAACCATAGACCTCATGGCTCCCTCCCTAATAAGTATGCTCCTGCAGATATTCGTAAAGACAGAATCGAAAGTGTGGAAGTATATGTATGTAGACAAATTGAAATTAAAACCAAAGAAGAAAAACCCTACAAATTTAAAATTGGTGATCAGGTTCACATTTCTCACATGAATAATGTATTTCAACGGGATTATCATATAAAGTGGACGCAAGAAGTGTTCATTATCACACATCGTTGTAAGAAGCAAGGAATACACTTGTATCGTGTGAAAGACTTTTTGGATGAAGATATTGACGGTCATTTTTATGAAGAAGAACTGCAGAAAGTGACAAAAGATATTGAATCAGTCTACAGAATTGAAAAGGTCTTGAAAACACGAAAAAGACGAGGTGTTAAAGAATTATTTGTGAAGTGGTTAGGTTGGCCAAAGAAGTTTAACAGTTGGGTGAAAGAAACAGATGTTCGAAAATGAAGCATCCATTCACGTGTTTGGTCTCTGGACCTACAGGCAGTGGTAAAACTTCTCTAGTTAGAGAAATTCTAGAACAAAAGTTAATCAAACCCTCTCCAAAAACCATTTTATGGCTCTATGCAGCAGATCAGCCTTTGTATAAGGGAATGAAAGGTGTGGAATTTCACCAAGGCATTCCAGATAACATTGAAGAGCGTTTTAACCCGAAAAAACCAAATTTACTCATCATTGATGACTTAATGACCAAATGCCATAGTGATGAACGCATGACACGTCTCTTTAGTGTTGGCAGCAGTCATCAAAATCTAAGCATTATTTTTATTGTGCATAATTTGTTTCATCATGGTAGAGAAATGCGTAATATTAGTTTGAATACACATTACATCATTCTGTTTAAAAATCCTAGAGACAGTCAACAAATAAGTACATTAGCGCGACAAATGTATCCTGGAAAATCTCAATTTCTCATAGAAGCCTATCAAGATGCTACCAGCAAACCTCATGGCTATTTATTCATTGATTTGAAGGCGAAGACAAATGATCAACTACGTATTCGCACAGGCATTTTACCAAAAGATACACATTACGTATATGTTGATAAGGTAGCGTATGAACAAGAACCAAGTCATTTAACCATTCGCAGCCAAGATGTCTAAACGTATTCAAGCGAATCAACCTTTCCTTCACTTGCTCGCACGCAGCGGGCCTAAACGACGTAAATCCTTACTGCAACAAGCTACTAAGGAGGAATTAACTAGCTTGTTTGAAATTTGCTTGAATATATTGCGGGGACATTTACCCTTAAGCTCAAAAAGGTATAAGTTATTCAAGCGTGAACGTCTTACCCTACGTACACTGGCAAATAAGAAGATATCACTTCGAAGAAAAAAGAAGTTGGTTAATCAGAAAGGAGGATTTATTGGAGCTATTGCTAAATTTGCATTACCCTTGTTAGCTCAGTTGCTGTTAAAATGAAACATACTTTGAAAATGGTTCTCATTCCTGAATATGAATATAAAATGTTGTTAGAAAAGAAGGGAAAAGATGTTGAAATCAAAACGAAAGTGAATAAACTTTTACGTGGGAAACGAACTCGTGAAAAAGCAATAGAAATGTCTCAAGTGCTTGGACGTCATTTACGAACAATTCAATCACAACAACAACTACAAAAGTCTGTTACAGCATCTAATGCAGAAAAATCAGAAAAGTCCCAACAGTTTCTAAACCATTTTCAACCTATTTATCATGTAAAACTAACACAACTTCTGGCAGAACTTAAGAAATATGGTACGAGATGGACAGATAAAAATGAACTTGTTTTAAAAACAGGTACTGTCATTACAAATTCTAACATTATTGATTTGTTGAAAGAAGCATTGGTTGCTACAAAAAGAAAAGAACGACGAGAACCACCGCGTGGTTGGAAGCAGTTTATTGAGGAAATTGTAGACGCTAATATTCCAAAAACTGTTTTTGGTAAAAAGACAACTCGTGAAGATATTACAAAAGAGCAACAACAACGTCAACAAAGATTGTTTCCAGAAGGATGGGAAACTTTTTAACATGGATTAAAGAGCTATGGTGTTGTTGTTGTAAAGAAAATGGAAATAAAAATACTATTCCTGTAAAAATTAGGTGTGTTAGTGCTTGTTGTCAGGGAGAAGTAGTAGATACCAATTTAGATCATGTAGATAGCAATTTAGACAATAATGTAGACAGCAATGTAGAAAGTGAGGATGAAGAGTGTCAAACATGAAGTAATGTATATACACATCTAGTCTATCTACATCACATAAACGATTTAGCTGCCAAGTTTTTACATTACTTTACCTAACAATGCTAGTATGAACTATTATCCCAACAACAAGACTTCAAATTATCAAATTCGTATGCCTCGAACCATCTACCTGAACGGAAAATATGAAGTGGCTTTAGCTGAAATTCAATATCCACATACATGGACAACCATGAAACATGGAATGGACTATTCTATTCAGTATCGACAACAACCACTGAATACTGCTGTTCTTGACACAATCAATATTCCTTATGGTTACTACAGATCCATACAAGAGATATGTCAGGCAGTCAATAAAGAAGCAACTAATTCTATGAAAGATGACCTTAAAGAAGCTATTCAGATAAAGTATGATAAAATTAGACGACGTGTTTTTCTATTTCTAAATTATGGCTTTGAAGTATCATACTCCACTGGATTAGCTGAGATTTTAGGATTTATCCCAGATCAATGGTATACTGAAACGTGCACAGCTGAACATAAAGCTGATGTGAAACAGGGATTTTATACACTTTATGTGTACTGTAGTATTTGTGAGCCACAAGTTGTTGGTGATTATTATGTTCCTTTGCTACGTTCTGTTGGAATACAAGGACATGATGGAGACATTATCATGAAAAGTTATGGAGAACCTCATTATGTTCCTGTAAACACATCCAAATTTGACGTAATAGAAATGAATATTAAGGACGACACAGGCTATAATGTTCCATTTCAAACTGGAAAGGTCATCTGTAAACTTCATTTTCGACCAAAAGCATTATGAAAGCATACACACACAATCCATCTATATATCGCAACCATTTTCTTCGCCAAGTGGGTGGAGAATTACCAGGATTTAAAGGAGCGCGAATACAATATGGAGATGGTATTGGTTCAATACTGGGATCATTGGCTCGAAAAGCTATTCCACTGCTTAAGACAGGGGCTAAAATCGTTGCACCACATCTTAAAAGGGCTGCAAAAGATATTGCGAAAGATGTTACAGGTCGAGTAGCACAACGTATGTTTGGTGGTGGGTCACGAGGACAAAAGAGACCGAAACGAGCAAAACGTGTCAGAAGGCGAAAGGCGGCTAAACGGATAACATCAAAAAAACATAGAAAAAATATTTTTTAATCATGTCTTTAATTCATAATCATTCTTGTGAATGTAGCCTTTCTCCATTAGAATGGTTTCACATACCACCAAAGCAAACTGCTGTAGAAAAAAGTTATAATGTAGACTATCAACCAATGACTACCATTAGAGAGGGTGCTCCAATAGAATTCTACATTCCTGCGAGTACAGAAGAATTTCTAGATTTAAAGAACAGTAAACTCCATATTGTATGTCGCATTGTCAAGGCTGATGGAACACTGTGTGGTATAGATGATAACGTGTCATGTATCAATGATTTGTTTAATGGGTTATGGTCCAATATTGAATTATTTCTAAATGATCGTTTGATATCACATAGTAACAATACCCATGGTTATACTAGCATCATATCTCATCTCATTCATGACTCGGAAGAAAGTCTCAATTCTGAGCGCTCTATGCGTCTCATCTTTAAAGATACTTCCGGGTCAATGAATACTCATGAGGTGAAAAGACCTAATCATGAAAGATATGTATCAGGTTTTCATGTAAATATTGAAGGTGGTGATATAGCTGAAACAGGAAATAATGGTTTACATAATCGCTATTTGTATACACGTCTAAGCCGTGAGTTTATGCTTACAGGCGGTTTAAGGGTAGATTTGTTTGAGCAGGATCGTTATCTTCTTAATGGTGTTAGTATGAAATTACGTTTACATAGACAAAAAGATGGATATGTATTAATGGCTGCAAATAATGGTTTTAAAGTAGAAGTGAGAGAAGCGTTTTTAACCATTCGCAAAGTGAGGGTTAGTCCAGGTATTCAGTTGGGACATGCAGATGCATTGATGAAAAGTTCTGCTAAGTTTATTGTTAATAGAAAAGAATGTAAAGTTTTAGCTATTCCAACTGGATTCCAATCTTTTGTGAAAGATAGCATCTTTTTCTAGGCCAATTACCAAAACGTATTGTCATTGGAATGGTTCATAATGAATCCTTTGCTGGAACAGTATTGAGAAATCCATACAATTTTGAACATTTTAATCTTAACTTTATGCAGCTTTACTCTGATGGTGAACCAGTCCTATCCAAACCTCTCAAGCTTGATATAAATCAAGGCAAATATCTTGATGCTTTTGAAACTCTTTACAAATCTTTTGATAGATTGGATGGTGAGAAAAGTTCCATTATAAAACGGGAAGATTGGCCTAGAGGTTATTCTTTGTTTTCTTTTGACTTAACACCTGATTATGATGGTGCTGATCATTATGCCCTTATCAAACATGGGAATTTGAGACTAGAAATGAATTTTGCTGGTGCCTTGCAAAATACAGTCAATGTTATAGTGTATGCTGAATTTGATAACATTGTTGAAATAAGTTCAAATCGTAGCATTCAATTCGACTACCAGTCATGAACACGAAGCAGATAGAAGCCATCCTATCCCATGATGCCACGACAAAAGACTTGTTTCAAGGTGTGTTTGCCATGGACCAGTTACCATCTTTACAACGCGGTGCCTATGTCATCAACACAGATGATCATGATGAGCCAGGAGAGCATTGGGTGGCAGCATATTATGACGAAGACCCTGCAGAATATTTTGACTCTTATGGACTTTTACCTATAGACAGTCGTTTGAACAAGTTTTTAAAGTTTAATTTCATTTATAATTCAGTTCCATTACAAACACCGATATCCTCTACATGTGGATTTTATTGTGTGTATTATATAATTCAAAGAGCTCGAGGACATAGTCCTTTTGAAATCTTTGATGTATTGAGAAGAAGTGATGGTGATTTTGTTGTAAAGGATTTTGTATATAGACATTATAAACCATTATTTTATTGATGTTGTATTAGTTAAGTTGCATTAGTTAAGTTGTTGGTAATTGTGAATTGTATTATGAATATTGTAAATAAACAAGACAGTTTTATACAATATTCTTTTTTATTGTGTTATACATTATTTACATTTCACAATTATTTTACATTAAATTTTTATTTTATAAATACATTCAATACATCAATAAACACATGCCATTCATACCAATCTAAATTAATATATGTATCATAGACATTACATTCACGTTTGTAAATGCTATGAAAACTAGCATAACAATGTCCATTACCAAATTTTATTATTTTAACATCTTCATGTTCAGACAGTTTCAGTTCATATCCATGATCATTCATGTCAATGTCCATCACCATAACACACATGGGATGCGTCAGCTCAATGGACTTGGTGCCTCGCATGAGTTGCACTCCTTCCTCTTTGAATTCAAGCGTTAGGTTCTTTCCAATCCAATGCTTGCAACAGAGTGTACCATTCCACTATGTTGAGGGTGATGTAGTCGTAGCGTTCTGTAAGCTCGTCATATTGACGAAATTGTACAAACACGTCTAGGCAGTTCTCAGTCACACGCACTTCTAAATCCTCTGAGAGTATTAGGAGAAAGCTAGGTATTCTGAACTTCTCTAGATGGTCTTTCAACACAGATTGTTCGTCAGTTGATAGAATGATATACTTTCCAAAATGTCTTAGCACAATGTCATCACATAAGTTTCTCAGATATGAGAATCCATGCGTAATTGGTTCATATTCCGATAAAAAGTCTTCCATCTCGTTCAACAGTCAGATGAACTATGAGCTGTCTCCTTGTCTGCAAAGACGTTTTCATGCTCGCAAGATGGTGAAGAGTGGATGTTGTATAGCTTCTAGGAATCGTAAGACTGCGCGCCACTTCTTGATATCAAAGAGGATCAAATCTGTATATGGTGTATCTGGCACAACTCCCTTATAATCCTCTAGATAATCCTGTAAAAGATTTCTGCAGATTTCTACACGTATGTTAGAATCATATTCAGCTACCGTCACTTCCACTTTATTTTCAAGTCTACGTTTAAACCCAGGTTTAAGTGGTATGTTTTTAAAGTCTTTCTACACTTCAGGTTTAAACCGATGATAACTTGTCTTAGAATCTAGTATCACTTCATTCCTCTCATTTACAGTAAGGTAAACACCACCGTTTAGCATGAGTGCATTCATGTTTTTACCTTGTTATGAGCCACCTTCTTGTCTACGAAGCCTTTTATCCACTTCTTTCACTTGCTTCTTCAGCATTTTCCATTCAGGTATTGTCAGCAAAATTCCCTTTTTCGTTGGACGGTTTTTTCCAGTCCCCTCATCTCTCAGGTACTTGCGAATGTTTACCACTCCTTCATTGCTTTGTTTCATAATCTTGATATATTTTCCATTTCCTAGAGAAAGCATTCCATCCCACGACTGTGGTGTTGGTGCCATCTCCACTTTCAATTTCTTGATGGTAGTGGTAGGATTTTTCACTTTTAAGTCTTTAACTGTATCTGTAAGAGTATCCATATCAGTTGTAGATCTCTTACGAGTTGTAGATCTTTTAAGTCTTTAACTGTATCTGTAAGAGTATCCATATCAGTTGTAGATCTCTTACGAGTTGTAGATCTCTTACACTTCAATGTTCACACCTCAAATAACTCTTCCGTTGGAGGACCTCCCTCTTTTATGCTATTGCTTTGTAATGTCCATACGCTAAAGTGGAATAGCCATCATCCAATACATATCGCTTGTCGTCATATGGGGATAGGGCTATTTTCCTCAACTTCTCCGAGAAAAGCTGGTGACTATGACTTCGAATAATGTGTCCTGTAGCCATCGTTTGAGTTTTCTTGAACAAACTGTCTCTATACTGCGCATGTTTAATGCGTCTTTGACAAGCTCGAGTGATGCCTTTAACTGTATGTTTTTCTTTCCCACCGCACAATAAACTGTACATTTTCGGTCTGAGTCCAACAAACTCTTCAATGGGGATGCCTGCCGTCTCATCCTTCATTTTCCCAAGCACGTTTTTGTTCAAGTTGGAATGTAGGAAGTGATCTGGCGGATAGTCACTTGTGTCGAACAGGTCAGCATCTTGCTGCATATCCTTGTAGATATCTTCCGTTTCTATGTCGTAACATAGACTGTCGGTGTCGCTGAACAACAACTTGGCATTGGGATACTTGACCATGATGTAGTTGTAATGAAAGTTGAACATAAGCACTTTGCTGAGGTCGAGAATGGTGAAGCCAACTTGAATGGGTTTATCCATAAGCAAGTCCACTTTGCGTAAATGTACCGCGGTCAAATCTTCGTTCAAAATTTTGAATTTGTGGAAAGAAGGTTTGGCTACAAGTTTCTTGAACCGCTTTTCCTTGTGAACAAGTTCAACATTGATTCGCTTTCTCACATTTTCCATGGTTTTGCCAAACAACGAGTTGTTCATCAGTTTGAAGAAGTCTTTCTCAAATGGGTTCTTGGCCAATTTTCTCTTTTCCGTGTTCAAGGTAATGTATTTCGCCAGCCATTTGCTCTGTTCAAACATGATAGCGCGATGAACTTTAGTGACTTTCAACCCCAGTGAGACGTACTGTTGTAAATTCCTGTAATGAAGTACATATTTCTTCTTGTCAGACAAGTTAGGAATGAGCTTTTCACTGGGTTTCTCTTTCATGTTTAGATCTTTCCGCAGCTTCTGACTGTACTCTGACAATTCTCCAACTTTGACACATTTCCGTTCTGGAGCCAGTGGGTAGTGATTATGACGATCATTAATTGAATTTGGATATTCTAAATCCACTTCCAAAATGAATCCAATGTCATGATCTTCAGCTACATCCATGCAGTCGAGGGATTCTGGCTCGCTCACCCACATAAATCCTCTTTGCGGCATGCTTTGTGACATGGCCCAGCCATACAAGTTTTTGCGTCGAGGTACATTAGATAGTTGCTTGGTATCTCAGAATTGTAATCTGCTACGTAGGGATTATTCGCTTTCGCATACTTGTGTGTGATCACAGATATTCCTCCGCGTATGCCTTGCTCAACCATTTGATACATGTCAATGTCATTGATCAATTCCAACTTCACCTTTGTCGCTTTCAACATTGCATCCCACGACAGTCCTGGTGCTGTATAGTAGTGAGCAGGATCCAATTCATACGTGTTGAGGCATACTTGACGAAAATTTTCAAACACGTCAGCTAGTAATAACACATCTGATTTCAGGTACAGGTCTTGGTATTCACCAAATGT
Source organism: Protula sp. h YS-2021 (assembly GCA_949752745.1). Classification (NCBI taxonomy): domain Eukaryota; kingdom Metazoa; phylum Annelida; class Polychaeta; order Sabellida; family Serpulidae; genus Protula; species Protula sp. h YS-2021. Next base: position 84,122,148 of record OX457027.1, on the reverse strand, counting down.
GGTACAGTTGAATGTATCCCACACCTTCTGTGCATGCGCATAATCCTCATCGCTAATGTCCTCTTCGCTAAGCTGACTATAAAACTTGTCCTTTGATGGCAGCTGTGTTTTTTTTAGCAAACTTGGATGGTTCGTCCTCATAATCATAGGGGTACACTCCCTTTCTCAACAACAAATCTTGTTGGTCACTATCGTGAATGTGAGAGGTCATGTTGTAGAAGTTATCTTTCCCTTCTGCTGCAAGGTTGGATACCAACTTCTGTAGAGAGGTACTCATGAACTGAAAGCTGTCTGTAAATTTCAGATTGCTCACGGTGAATGCAATATATTTTTCAATGGTGTTGGGAATGACTGTAATCGTTTCACCTTTGAATTTCCCAATTTCCTCCATGATCAGGTGACTGTCATAGCCTCGCAAATTGTGGAAAAACACGGGAATGATAAAAGAATCTTTATCCCCTTGCTGATCCTTTCTAAGTCGGAATTGTAAGTTGCATTCATTGTGCGCTGCTCCACGATATTTGCCATTGGTATGGTCATGATCTCTCACACGATCTGCTCCTAGAGGTTCATGACAAATGTAGCAATCAACAGCGTTCTTGAAATTCCTTTTGTCTTCACGAGTCATCACCATTTCCTTTGGCCGCTCTAAACCACGTACAATACGATCACGTTCATTCACCATATGGTCTAAAAAGACTTTCACAGCATTGTCTCCTCGATACACAACTGGTGCACGTGTGTCGTACTGGCTTACAACCACATAGGCAAAGCTGTTTGGACGATGATGTTGATACTTGTCTCCTTCTTCATGCTTTTGCGTGAAACATTCAAAGTCGGCATAAATCACAAAAGGTGCTCGCTGTTGTTTAGCCACATTCTTGAACTTGATGAAGGGTTCCTTGGGAAATGATAAACGTTGTGCTCCATTCTTGTCACACACTTCACGATGTTTATCTAAAAGATCTTGTCGTACAAACCCGTGAAGACAGTTGAAACAATAAAAATATGCAGCCTTATGCTTTGATCGATAAGACTTAAGTCTGCTAAAATTCTTGATTAGGCAGTAATGCCTCGTCTTGTCATTGCTAATCAGAAGTAAGTTGATTTCTCTCACACTGACGTTTCGACTAAGTTGTATTGGAACAACTACATCTTGTTCATATCCAAACACGTTGATGGCTACATCGTTCTCCTTTTCAAACTTTGGAATGTCAGTAATTGGTGTCGGAAATGTCATACCCTCTACCTTTAATTCCTTCTCAAATGGCTTGTAATGATTCACGCGATTTGGGTTGTTGTCATGAGGGTGAAGGTAAGCCAATACTGACCATAAGAAACACTTGTTATCATCATTCTTAATGTTTATCACACCTTCTGTTTTCTTCACTTTCTTCGGTAGTGGAACATAACTACTCGCTTCTAGAGGAACCAACGTAGCTGTATGTACTTCAATGTAAAGTATGTTATCCAATACCCAGCCAGAGCCTTGTCGCTCATGTTCGTCAAACTTGGTAAATAATTCTTTATAGGCTTCTGGCAGGTCCTGCTCAATATCTGCTGGATTGTATGCTGCATATGTTGGACTGCTGATAAATGCATTATCCACTTGTTCTACCATAACACCTTCATCATTTGCTGTCAGTTTCTTGAAACGTGCATGTACGACAATGTACCATTTCATTCCATGGTTTAAGGTCTCCAACAAATGTGTCTTGATACGGTTCTCTTGCTGTCGCATTTCAAGCAGTAAATCTGATCCATCCTCAGATTCAAACCGTTTTTCCTGCGCGTTTTCACCAAGACTAAGCCTTCTACCTCTCCCTACTTGTCCTGTCTTTTGTTTCTTTGAAACATGTTCTTCATGAGGTACATTGTCCATCTCAGCTGGTATGCATGCATGTGCCTCATAAGTATCCATAGATGGAAATTTTAAATTGCATTCCATACACTGAACTTGACCGTATGGCCAAATGTCATCTTCTTCCATCTTTTGTCTCTTTGCTCCTTTCATCTCAGCTTTACTGCATGTATGTGTCTCATAAGTATCCATAGATGGAAATTTCACATTGCATTCCATACACTGAACTTGACCGTATGGCCAAATGTCATCTTCTTCCATCCTTTGTCTCTTTACTCCTTTCCATGCTCTTCACTTTTCATCATAGCTGGTTGTTGTTCCGTCAACTGCTGAAACTGAAATGCTGAAATGTAATCTCAGACATACCCCTTTTATACACACTCATACATAGACAGAATTTGCGTTTTCATTTCACAGCAGAGGATGGCCCTTAGAAGGGCCGAAAGATGTTAGTGAGTTGGCTCTTCACCAACAAGTCGGATTTCCACAATCACACTGATATCTGTAAAATTGTACCATGGAGAACGGTCTTCGTGCACACTTGAACGGATGGAAGTTATAGTAGCCAAAGTTTTTCAGCGTCGCACCGCACCACCAGCAGTCCGTGCATGGCTCCGGTCCTGGCAATCTCGCAGTAAACTTGTACCAGAGCAGTCCACCGCAAGTTTTGCAGCAGTAATGTCGTGGTGCATTGTGGTGCACCGGGCAGTTGTGTGGTTGACCTGGGTACTCCAACCATACCCAACACTTATAACACTCAGTCGTTAGCGTCACTGCCTTGCCGTTTCGCATCACTGTGATTTTACGACTTGTCGACATCTTGCTGCTTGTGTTGGATAATGTAGCTGTAACCCACCTTTATATACTACTAGCGACCATCCTCGCATTATATGCTGAATGGGGGGGGGGGGGTCCTTGCTTCGTATTCGCTGCCCATGGTGGGGGGGTTCTTGCTTCATATCCGCTGCCTAGGGGGGGTCCTTGCTTCATATCTGCTGCCAGGGGGGGTCCTTGCTTCATATCTGCTGCCGGGGGGGGGGGGTCCTTACTTCAAGTGGTATATAAGTGGTAGCCATTTCAGTTCAGGCTCACAACCGCTTTCATCACTCACGGCTATGGAGCTCTTCTATGCGTTAAACGATGTTCTCACGGTGAGGGAAGTCAGGGAGGTGCAAGTGCCGGTGGTGCCGCCAGCGTTCCAGCCTGAGAGATTTTTTTTCTACCAGATGCTGCCGAACCCTGCCAACGCCAAGGTCCTCTGTGTTCCGGTCTTTTTTAACCGGAGGGTGACGCTGGGAAAGCGGTTGGAAAATATTGAGCAGGGACATTACGTCGAGGCTTACTTCCGATGCACCATGCTGGGGGAATCGATACCATCAAGACTTGAGGAGGAAGAGTATCCAGCATGGGGAAGATTCTTCCTCCAGCAAGACCTCGACATATGTATCTCATGCGGCTGCATGCTCAGTCCTGATCGCGTTATTGCTGTGGATTGCGGCCATAAATCATGTATTTACTGCGCTGCAATTTGGACTCACATGACGGCGCTTGCTGATGAATACACGACTGCATGCTTCACCTGCGGACTGAAAACGGATCATTACGTTTTCAACAGCCAGCAATAAACACACTGCGCAAGGCCAATCCAAGACATTGTCGAATTTTTCTAAGTCTGGCAGCAAAAACCTTCCGGCCCTTCTAAGGGCCATCCACTAATACGAAATAAGCGCTAATCGTGTCATGGTGTTAGTATGTATGTGTATGCATGAGAGTGTGGGAAATGCTAAAAAAAAAAAAAAAGGGGGGGGACTATTTTTTTACCCCTTTTTTATACCCCCTTTTTTTACTTTAAGGGGGCTTTATAGGTGAGCTCTAACCATGTAGCTATGAGTTCTCTATTTATAAAATGGAGAACTTGTACGTTTGGGGAGGTGTCTCATCTGACCGTCTGCCGTTGGATGGTTGTTTGAATGGCCGCCCGTTTGAATGGTCGTTTGAATGGCCGCCCGTTTGAATGCCGTTTGAGTGGTCGCCCGTTTGAATGCCGTTTGAATGGTCGCCCGTTTGAATGGCCGCCCACTCTCCATATTACGTCATTATGACGTTCATATGACGTTCATATAACCTCCATATGACCTCCATATGATCTCCATATGATCTCCATATCACGTCAATAACACGTCCATATGACGTCAATATGACGTCAATATGACGTCACTGTTTTCGGAACCCCATGGGGCTCCGAAAACACCTCCTGACGTCATTATGACGTCCATATGGCAACCATATGATAACCATATGACAACCATATGACAACCATATGACAACCATATGACGTCAATATGACGTCAATATGACATCACTGTTTTCGGAACCCCATGGGGCTCCGAAAACACCTCCTGACGTCATTATAACGTCACTTCCTGTTTTCGGAACCCCACTTTTACCCTACTGATAAACTTGTGTAACGCTGATACATGGTTGGAAAATCAAGTTGGTCGAAAATGAACTTAAAATCGCTCTTTGTCAAAAGATTTCCGGTAAAATGGTGAACTTAGATTTCACACCTGGACCTTTACTGACAAGGCACCTATTATGCAAGGTCTTTTAATGCAAAAGTGTAAGAATAAGCTTGCCCATCTAACGGTTTTCTAGATAATGGTCAACTGAATTGAAAAGTGCGAATACGCATGCCAGTTTGCGTTTGTTTAACCCATGAAAAAGGTGAAGAAATCGAGCTAAAGCAACTGCAAAGGAAAATTGACGAATATATTCCATTTCATCACATTAATTAGAATCAGCTGATACCATTCTTTACCATTCATCTCGTCGGAACTTTAAAAATATGTGTACTGAAGTCGTTCGGGCATTACTACTTAAAAAAAACACAAACACACACAGTGAATATGTTTGGTAAAGTTTTATTTGCAGTTAACACACCAAGAAGCAAATAACACGTGTGCAGAAAATAACTTTGATTTTGTTTCAAATTAATAATTTTTATCGTTTGCAAATGTACATGTCATTGCGCTTAATATATCGGTTTTTTTTTTCTTTTTTGCATTACATTTACACCCCAACCTCTTTTTAAAGTGATGAGACAATTCACAATCACATGAAAAGAAGACAGAATTAACAATTGGGAAAATGGGAAAGGGATGGAGTAAAAAGGGAGGGTGGGGCAAACCTATTGTTTTTTTATACTGATATTGACAAAAGAGCTGAATAACAGTGAGACATCACCCGCAATACGGTCAGGTATTTTTCACGGTGTCCAAACAGAAGGGCCTTGGACAAAAGGGCCTTGGACATAAGGGCCTTTCCCAAAACGTCCTTTCCCAAAAAGGCCTTTCATTTTTCACTGATGCCGACCACTTGTTTTTAAGTTTCTTAATACGCCCTTGGGTTTATCTCCGACATCAGAGACTCACAACATTAAATGGCTCTGTTAATCCTCTACATTTATCCAGTTGATATTACTCATGAATCCATTGATCTCAATTTTAAATTTAAAGCGATTATCCATAAAATAATCCTTACTTCTCCCTCATCAAGTCATGGACTTGCACGATTCCAGAACCGGAGAAAACCCCTGCACGTGAATTCATTAATCTGAAGCGTGATTTTTTAAACCGTAGAAAATTATCTTAAGTAAATTCCACAGCGGTATATATACAGGTAAATCATCCGTCTTTTAACTTCAATTTTGTTAAATCGTGGAAAACAATACTGATGAAAATAGTGGTGAAAATATTAAATCTAAGAGAAGTATTCAAAAAGTAGAATAATTCTCAAAATGGAATAGATATTTTTCAAAGATTTCATCCAACATGTGTTGTTTAACGGGTGAACTGTACGCCTGTGTCAACTGTAAATCCTCAAAAGTGGAAAAATAAGACAATTAGAAAATTCAAGAGCGATTCCACCAGGAAGGCAAAGAGGTCCGAGTTGGAGTGCGAGGAGGGGGGGGGGGGGGCAGGGAAGGTTATGATTTATTTGACTGTAGCAGCTACGTAGGTCCACAAAATAATAGAAAAGGTTGTTAATGGTCTTTAAAAGAGTTGTTTTTTTGAAAAAATTATCTGTGGGAACATTGAAATAAACTACACAAACTATGCAAGCATCATGGAAAATTACAAATGTCAACAAGACCTACGGGGGATTATACTAATGGGGTTAGGGACTTTTCCCTGCATATCTCCGTAGCGTGCAAACAAACGTGGAGGTTTGTTTGCACGAAGACTTTTTGTCTGCACCCAACACCGGCGCATCCGTTCCTGGTGCCATCGGCCCTTTTGCAGTCCGGTCGCAGTTGCTCAAAGTTTTTGCTGCCTTAGAAACTCTCGCAGAGGGGTGGGAGGGACGGCATCTTGACTACACCGAATCATACCCAGACGTTCGCGAGAGAAAGTCCGTATCGATGTGTCGATAACTGCACTGTCATCTCAGCCTTGAAATGTCGGTAAGTAAGAACGAATAGGGGCTTCCGGGATTTAATTCACGGCAAGGCGTTCTTGAGAATGTCTGAGGTTTGTTTGCTGTTGCTGTGGGCAGGTGGTGCGCGGCAGGTGGTTCCCGTCGGTATCTGTTAAAAAGAGGTAAACATACATTAGAAATACATGGAAAACTGCATCAGCTATGCTAAATCATGAACACTTATTTCCGCGTTGTTATTCAGCCAGAATGTATGGAATTAACGGGTAACCTAACATACGTGTTAACCTAACACACTTGTTAACCCAGTGACTGTGCTACATGTCACTTGATCAACAGATTACGAAAAGATATAACCAAGCACGTGTTTTTTGCTTCGAAATATTCCTTTTGATGTATCTCTAAGAAGTAATGAATAACTATAAACATTTACTATAAAAATAAGGAAACAAAACCTGCACCATGTGGCATACTTGTCCTTTAATTATTACTGTACGAATATACACGAAAACTTTTCCCTAAATGCAACTGACCTTGGATGGGTATGGGATTATGGCCCTGCGGCCTCTTCCTGTAATAGATGATGCCCACTACTACTGCCATTGTAATGGCCACGACGCCTACCACGGCCAGGGCGACATAGATAGCGTTCGTGTAGTCCCTGGAGCCTGGATCGTTTTCTGGGTCGTCCATCTGGTGGCGGGGTTCTGCTTTTGGTGTAGGTAGTGTGCTCTTCATTTTCTCGTACGTATCTGCAAATAAATATACGACACACTGCCTCATTTAGACAGAATGAGTAAATGTAAAAAAGGGTGCGACTCCGTACATTTATTATATAGGCAGGGAAACAATTTGATTTGGTGGTAAACCTAATGATTTCTTATTTTAAAAATCTCCAATCATACGGCTGGTACAGTGCTGAAGTCTAAGTCTTTTAATTTTCGAATGGCTTTCTGTGGCCAGTGTTTTAGTGGTGGCATGAGTGGAAATCTTTAAAAATCTTTAAGTAAAACATATTTTAGTTCCAGAGATATCATAACCTATAAGCCATCCATTAAATGCGAAGGCAAAATTGTGGACCTTTTGAAAGAAAGCTGAATGCCAACATTCTCTTGATGCATAAGGACACTACTGATCGCGTCATCATAGTCCTGATCCCGGGGTACATACAAACTGACCAACGAACAACTGACAACGCCTTAATGAAAAAAAACGGATAACTGATCAGCTCTTTCATTTTATTTGTTTCTTTCTTCCCGCATGCTACTAAATGCATGAGAAATAAATTCAACAGGCTACTTATTACTTCCTTGACAAAAAAACTACTGTCAGCCTTTCCAATTTGCTTGACATACATGTGGCCATCTGGGCACAGTTCCTGACAACCACGCTGAGTTGTCAAGATTTCCATTGTTGTTGTAGTGGTGATTTTAACGGTATCCGCCCAAAATGACTCCGCCCAAAATGACTCCGCCCAAAATGCCTCCAAAAACTGCAAGGGGGGACAAAATGACTCCGCCCAAAATACCTCGAAATCTTATTTTTTCAAAGTGAAGGGAAGAATGGTTTATTTTAATAAATGAAAAAGACAACTCTTGTTAATTCACATTTTATCAAAACTGATAATCAGAGTTCTTGTTTCTCCAAGTTCACTGGCGCATTTAGCTAATCAACTCAGTTAGCAATCACAGTGTCTCTAACTCACTCACTCAGTGGCTCACTTTACTCATCAACTCAGTTAAAAATCACAGTGTCTCTTAACTCGCTGGCAAATCAACCCTGGAGTTCTTGGTTTTCCAAGTTCACTGGCATCCAACGCACGTTGTAACCGATACCGTCGATGAAGTCTGCCATAGTTCTCCGTCCTTCGGCGCGATCTGTGCACAGGGTCTTGAGTCGTCTTTGAAGTGCCACATACTCCTTGCGAATTCGTTTTTTCGGTGGTTCTCCGCGCAAATCTTGCTCAATAGCTGCACGGACGGCACAGTCTTCCTGCCGAATAGCCGTGATGAACGTCCAGATGGTTGGATGATGGTGGCCAACCAGGTGGAAGAATCTATTGTTAAATCCCTCACATTGGTTGTTGGTCCTCGGCTCATCCTTGATGGTCGCGTCGTGAACATTCCAAACCTCTGGTGGGAATCGTGGGGGAGTTCTGCGCATGCATTACACTGCTGCGGGATTAAGTGTGTCTACTCAAAACAGTTTCTGGCAGCTTTGTGGAAACAAAACCACGCTTATCAAAGTCCTCCGGAGTGGGATTAACATGCGTTTCAGGCCGGCAGTGCACTGCAGGGGGATTAAGTGCGTCTACTCAAAACACCGTTACTGGCAGCTTTGCGGAAACGAAGCCACACCTCTCACACTCCCCGTGATCAGGATTAAGCCCGTCTACTCAAAACACATTTTCTGGCACTTTGCCAGAAATAGTTAAAAAAAATTCGAAATAATATTTCGGGGCATTTTGGGCGGAGTCATTTTGTCCCCCCTTGCAGTTTTTGGAGGCATTTTGGACGGAGTCATTTTGGGCGGAGTCATTTTGTCCCGGATTCGATTTTAACGGCAGTACAAATGTCGAAACGACCGGTATTTATATAAAAAAAACTGATTCCCCTGAGACAACACCTAAGACTGCAAAGGATCAATTCCTCTTGTGTAGCAAGAGGCTCGGGGATCACTGTGGGCATTTAATACTCGTATAATAGTGGCCCCCGATGACAGGCAGGGGATTATAAGGTTATGCTTATGATGCAGGTTTTCCTTCTTTTATTTTGTCTTGTTACTCCGGAGTAAGGTTTCCTTTTAGCGAAAAAAAAAAAAAGCCAAATAATGAAGTTTGTCAGTTATCCTACACCCCTGATAACTACACCCCAAGAAAAACAAATTAAAAAAAAAACAATAATACTTAAAAGAGTATAAAAATATTAAGGTTTAATTTGTTAACCTTTGCAATGTCGCTTGCAATCGTTCTCCTTAACATGGCTCCTGCACATCGTAATGCAGTCGTCGCACAGACCGATGACGTTATCGCAATACATGTTCTCGTAACAATCATTATCCCGTCTGCATTCTATGGTTGGCAGAGCTGCAACAGTCCCAAACAACATGGCCAGTCCTGCAACTACTAGCATCCAAACACTGTTTGCCTTCATTATTTTGTGTTATTGTAACTTTTTCAAACTTTGAAATCAAATATTCCAAAAGCTTTGAAGTTCAAATGAAGTTGCGCTTGTTTCAGATAAATGATTTCCCTTTTGCAGAATTTCGTTTGTATATATACACAACAACTTAGTGGTGTGACTAAAACTTTATTTATGAATGACAGATTGCTGTAACTATATATAGATAATTCTTATTCAAGTGACGTCAATCTTTCTTGAAACATATATGCATTTTATACCTTTCTTCTTGGGTTAAGCCTTATATGGAAGTTATTTTGATATATACCGCGTAGGAACCCCTGACGTCTTTGGTACAGTTTAAGAAGAGGGAAATCCTCTTGGGTGTTTAAGGACAGGAAAATCCTCTTGGGGGTGTTTATCTATTTATTTTATTTACGTCGCGGGATTGCGTGTATCTGAGCATGATTACACTCTATTTGACGATTTACAGGATGAACCAGAGGCTATGAATAATTGTTATTTATCATATACCATTGAATTTCACGATTTCTGAGACGGCATTTATTTTTAGCAGATGGGTCTTTTTATAAAGTCATGCACCTAACACCGATGGTATCCCGGCTTTTCGTCTAGCGACAGTTCGTCTAGCGACGTTTCGTCTAAATCTACAAGGTACGACAGTTCGTCTAAATTAAAAAAAAAACCTAGTTTTTTCATCAAATATTTTTGACACCTCTGCCTAATCCGGATTGTAACTAGAAGCTCATTCCGCTAGCGAAATGTTAAACACTTGACAAAAATTAAAACGCAAAAATACTGGCTTCAATGGGTTATTTCTTGAATAATATATGGCAAACAACACAGCTTGAATACGTCTTATAAGCCGAGTAGTGTTTAGTTTCTGTTGACTTAAGGTTTTATTGACTGATCTAGCATACACAGTGAGAGCTCGCACAAAGCTCACTGAGCAACTGTGTGTGATGTGGCTTAAATGCTACGCATTAACTTGCAAAAAATACACTCTTTTCACATGGCGTTTTAACAAAGAAAACGAAACGAAAGACGAAAATAAAAAGTGACATGCACATGTTCAGATCAAGCTCTTCGTAAGTCCCAAGTTTCATGGTCGTAGGGCCCATAGTGTCAGAGAAGAAGAAGACACAAAAAATCGGAAAAAGTGTCAAGAAGAAAAAAAAAAAGGACGAATTTTGCTCGCACAAATTCAAAAAACTCTTGCAAGCCAAAGGCTTGTCAAGTGTTAATTACTGTGTGCGGGTAAATACTGAGGTAACTATTTACACGTGAGATGGCATCTGAGACTAATCCGACTTATAACGGCCTTTTGTATGAACTAAGGAGCTAGTAGGCAGTGACTGGAACGCTTTTGTTATTGAGTAGGCATTTTTCTTTTGATGATTAACTGTCACTCTGGAGTAAATACCCTACTGCAAAAGTTCCCCGTGTAAGTGACGGTTATTAGTTTGATGTTTTAATGTGACACCTGAGAATTTATGATAAAGAGTGATATAGTTCAAAATTATTTTTTTCATTCCCCATAGGGGATTATATGCGATCGGCCGCGTGTCTGTCGGTCTGACTGTCTGACAATATTTTCTGCGTTCGTTTGCAAATCATAATCCATGGAATTTAAAGCATCAGGAAGTGCCTTAAATGATTTTCCTAAAATCTTGTTCCTTTGTTGCAGCCACTCTCTTAAAATATCTGTACTCCCCCCCCCCCCCCAAAAAAAAAAAATAATAAAGTATGTTTAAAGACGCTACCCACATTCTATGTCGAAACATTACTCCATAAAAAAACTAAACGCTGAGCTTAGACACCCTACCCGTCCTTCCTACCATGCCCAGACCTGCCCCTTAAAAAAAAAAAAACAAAAATAAAGCCTTTAAAAGATTGGAAGAAATGGCTACAGTTTTTTATTTGTTGTATGGGGGGGGGGGGGGTTGCGGAGATCACAACGGTACTGTCAAATTGTCCATTTGGGGCATGATAAATATATGAATGATGGATTGCTGTGGGTTGTTCCACTGCGTTTTAATACTTTTTGACTCTGCGAACGCCTCCACTGTCACCAGTTCGATTTCTGTAGGTTATATTTAACTTGGAATGTTTAACGTTTTAATATAATTAAAATGCTGCAAAACGTAACTTTTTCATAGTGAAGTTCTGAAAAGTGCAATTTTGCGTCCCCGATGCTGCTGTAGTAACAAAATTATGCAGTGTACTACAAAGACAACGTGTCTTTTAAGCTTTTTACGTACCAGTTTGCTTGTTGATCAGTTGTTTCAATGTATTTGAAATAGACACCCAATGAAACACGCAAAAGAGTCTTGTAATAATAATAAATTATTCTTGATAATTTCCTTATTGGAGAAAAAATATTCAGTGTGATTTCGACAACGCCCACCGATTGCTCAAAAACGCCCACCGATTGCTCAAAAACTACCACCGATTCCTCGAACAAGCAGTCATGTCATATTATGAGAAAACATGCGCACGTTGTTTCTTCAAATTTAAGAACCCTTTGATAACAAAAAAATTATCATTAGAAAATAAACCAAAAAAAAACAAATCTGTCACCACGCAACTGGTCACAATGCTTCTAACATTACTCAAATTATCATGAAATGTCGTCATTCTTCCTGGTTGGAAGAAATTTGAACAACATACCCGGTGTAACACGCTATCTTATCCCCTGTACAGCCCCCCCCCCCCCCACCCTTGGGAAGCTATCCTAGGCTATCTTCCCCCTTCAGTATATTTAGCCCCCTCCACCTCGAACTTTTTTGCGTGTAAATATATTTGATAATATTTGTTCAAGAGAATAAAGGGACTCAAACTGTATAAAACTATCTTGAAGCACTTTATTGACTAAATTCAACATAATTCAAACAAAATATAAAAAGGCGTCCTTGATCACAAATTCTTTATTTTTTTCTATTTATCCTTTTTAGCATTTAAAGGACCCAGATGGATACTCCTGATCGCTAAGATTATCATAAATAACATCCACATTATTCAAGAAGCACTTTCTTGTATGTTCAACTACATCTTCCTTTTAGAAAGTGATACCAATAGGGACAAAAAATACCAGGTGGAGGGGGGGGGGAGATAGAGATAGGGAGCCTAGTCTGTCTCCCCCCCCCCCCCCCCCACCGGGGATGATATTGAATATTCCACCTGATACCAACCAGAAATACTTTAAAAATGCGTGTGCCAAATACTGTGGAAAATCATTGGTAGATCATATCAGACTATTTGCACGTAGTACGGGCAGCGCAAAAATGTTTGAATGTGTCCAAAATCTAATAAATTTTATAGAAAACTAATTTAAGCGAATTCTGTATCGACTCTAGCTTTGGAAGTCGATTCTTTTAACGAGTGGTTTTCCTGAAAAATGAATTATATGTGAATATTTATTTTTTAAGAAAAAGTCTTTGAAGTATGCTACAAAGCAAATACAGAGTCACCAAGCCATTTGTTTGTTTGTTTTTGTTTTTGTTTTGTTTTCGTTTTTTTTTTTTTTTTTTGCTGGTAAGTATCGAAGTTCTGAATTGCCATGGACTAAAATCAAGTTTGGAGTGCAATGTCTCCGTAATTGCCTTATGCGATTTGTATGAAATATATGAAAAGCGAACTATGTTGGAGGGCATTGTTTGGGACGGGATAATACTAGTTTTTTTTTCTTCAATTCCATGGGCACTGTTGTATTGGAACTGCACTTGTTGAAGGCGAACCTAATATCCTCACAGATGTGTTTGCTGGAACATATCTGCATAGATCCTGTATTACCACAAAATGTCAAATTTCATTATATAGGTTCAGTTAGAATCTTCTAGGCTGTGCATCTATGACATATATAAGAAATAGTAGTAATTATCTGAAGTTACTATTTTCTGATGAGTTAGAATGTGTTCTGATTTCACCGAAACCACAGAACCGTTATACAGACTGTTCTATCCATTAAATTATAGGTTTTTAAATGGCCACATGCGACACAGAAAAAAATCCCACTACATCTTTTTGCCATTCCTATTTTTTTCTTTTGCACATGGCATCGGAGATCGCACATAATATGTCAGGGAAGTATGTTTATAGACACCGCTATCTATTGTGTGAATCCATTCAAAAGCATTTATACCCAACCCCACCTCCTCATATCAGTGCAGCGATGAAGAAAACCACTTGCTTAGCTTAGTAATATGTCGTGGTGACTTAAGCCAAAACCAGTCACATCCAGTAAAAATGTAGCTCGAACTAAAAAAAAAACAAAAAACAAAAAAAAAAACACACAAGCAAAACAAAACAAAACAAAAACAGCCAAAAAGTGACTCTTTCAAGAAGCGGACGTCTTACAGTTTGCAACACTTCCTACAACGCGTCTTGCCGTTTTTCTATTGATCAGGGGTCTGTTAAATTAACCCATGAACCTAACAGTTCTGTTGATCATGAGTTCTGTGTACGGGGCAATGTGCGGGAGTTGCTGGTGATTTCCTGCACTTGCTCTTGATTCGATTCCTGCTGAAATCGACTGACACATTTTGTGTTTGGTGAGTGATTTACGACAGCTGAGGTCTTCTCACTTGTCTGCATACCTGCAACAGAAACATTGGACAACACTCAAATTTAAAAATCACCAAATTCATAAAAATAGTAACTTGCTCATCAGTTTTAGCAACTGTTTTGCCTTTGACATCATAACTATCACATCAAATATTTTGAGTAAATAAGGGCTCTGGTAAAATGAGAAGCGATATTTTAATTTTTCAATTCTCGTTTACATGCACATGGTTGCTGTTACGAGAGGATAAAGCATGATCATACCTGACGGTGATGACGTCATTTTTGCCACTTGTTTGTTCCAGCAATAGACAACGCCGAGGAGACAGACGATCAAACCAAGAAGTGGGACAGTCGCTACCAATGCCGTTATATGATAACTAATATTCTTGTCACTAACAAATGTGTGGAAATCTAAAAAAAAAAATACATTTCTCTTGCTGTGTTTCATATCGATAAACTTTAAAAAGTGCTTATCAAAATGTAGGAGCTAAAAGAAAGCATAAGAACTCACTTTGTGCATTGCCGCGCTCGGGCACAGGTCCTGATGTTGGCTGTGAATTCCCGTGCTCCAATTTTAAGTTTTCGTTCTTTGGAACTTCTGATGCTATTTCCGGTCCCCGCACTCTTGCGTCATGTTCTACAACAAAAGAAGGTGTAAACTTTCCTCAGAGAGAGAGAGAGAGAGAGAGAGAGAGAGAGAGAGAGAGAGAGAGAGAGAGAGAGAGAGAGAGAGAGAGAGAGAGAGATGTTATATGGCTTTATTCAGATACCATAAAGGTCTTTCTTAACTACGACGGGGCAGGGAATGTGGATGTTATGGGAAGAGGCAGTGGAAACCAGCAAAAACGATCGCCACTCCAAACCGATCGATGGCGCAGAACACGTGCCACTCGTGCAGGGGTTAATACTGAAGTCAACTATGCCTTGTATATGTCAAATTAATTTTTACCTTCCAACCGTAAAAATGACAGTAGAAGTGAATAAATACCACATCAGATATTGAAAGGAGGAGGAAAAAATCACGGGAGTTGGTCGGCATGAGACAGGTTCACAGGTCTTGAAGTGCTTTTCGGAGGGGGCAGATAACCTGGAGGCAGATTTGAGGGGGGGGGCAGATTACCGATGGGCAGATTACCGGTGTAATATTTGGTTACGGTATTAATCGTTCGTAGTAATTAGAAACACAGTAAAACGCACGGATAATTTCGATTGACTTGTTACTCTAAGATGCTATTCTCACAAGTGACTAAACAGTAACAAAACACGTGGCATTGCCAGATATGGATTGGTATTCATAACCACACATACAACAACCGGGAGGGGGAGGGGGATAATACATAGGTCGTAAAGTGCTTTTCGTGTTGGATACAGTTGTTGGATTAACAATTTAAAGGTTCAGTAATGAAAGTATTTAAAAGTTGTGCAGACGTATGCACCATCGTTTCAATACAAAGCGTAGTGACTTCAATTCTCCTCCCTGAGAACAAGTGTGAATTAAAGAATAAAATGACACTTACTTTTACAGTTTGTAGCACAAAGTGCTT
This sequence comes from Protula sp. h YS-2021, assembly GCA_949752745.1. Taxonomy (NCBI): domain Eukaryota; kingdom Metazoa; phylum Annelida; class Polychaeta; order Sabellida; family Serpulidae; genus Protula; species Protula sp. h YS-2021. The sequence goes on along the minus strand of OX457027.1, from coordinate 84,106,606 downwards.
GCCACTTCTCAGGCCCACATAATATAGCACAGGAGTCACACATTTTTGTCACAGAATCACAGAAAAATCCTTGCTCACAGTCATTGTCACGCTTGCAGTAAGTCGCCGGTATTGGGAATCCCCTTGCTACCATTAGACAAGATATCACCAGGAACGCTTTATATTTCCTTTCTGACATTGTTCAACTGCTTTCCAAATATAGTTTAAATATGTATAATTTTTCAGTTCTGTGAAAATTAATCCAGCATATAAAATTAGTTATCTAAATTTATTTTCCGGCTGAGCCTGGTTATAACTTATGCGGAACGCAGCGCAATGTGTGGTGTTGCATTTAGGTTATTTCCCGCAGAAAATTGTCCCATTCAAAGGTGATCGACGAAAACCTTAATATCGAGGCCTCATTTGAATTTAAGACCTGTTTTTTATCCGGATGTTACAATTTAACATAAATCAACATGAAATAACACGGTTAAATCTATTTTTGTCTTTATTTCTCATTCCGTTTAGTTGCACTATTTATGAATAGCCCAGTGAATCCCATTCGAGTGTTGGGAGGAGCATAATATGCAAATACAATAGGGTGTAAAATATTCTTCTTTCTAGTAGCAATCAAAGACAACCATCCAAATCTCTTGCTTCGTTTTGCCTCAACCCGCAAGAATAAAGTATTTGCCTAATGGTTATGTAATGTATAGCGATTGAAACTATACTAAAATTGAATTGTTAATAATATTATGTGTGCGGAGTCAATGAAGAAGGTGTGGCTGCTTCCAACCGCAACACCGACATTTTTTACTTTGTCTGTATCACATTTAAGTACTACATATTAGTAAGGATTATTGTATTTTCGTACAGGTTTGCTTCATCAATTCGTGCCATAGGAAGGCCATGTTTTTTTTTTTCAGGAAATTCAAATTAACTGGAAAATAATGACTGTGAAGCACTTGAGCTTGTTACTTGTTTAGAATGTGTTATGACATAGACATATGATAAGCATATTAAAGTGTCCTTTGTTATGTTGTCTTAATTAAAGTTTTCTTACATATTTTTCTACATAATATTTTTAACTATGTGGCCGATTTTTTTTGGAATTCAGTGGTGAGTGATCTAACCCGCGCCAATCCTCTGCTTAACACCCCGAGCTGGAGTCGAACTAGGGGCTTTGGGATTACCAGACCAACGCTCTAAGGAACTGAACTAACCGTCACCCCATTACTTCATTACTTAATATATGTAATTATAGAAATTCTAACATACATCAGCCTTTTTCAGCAGAAACAGGACTGCATATGAAGGGACAGTTACAGAAGGGGTTTTCTGTAGTTGATATTAACTACTTAAAACTTATGCCGGCCTCTTGCCTTTTATGGTCAGTACAATATACTGCAGATAATACTTCGATGCATTTATTGTGTGTTTGTTTACAAGGGGTTAATGTTGTCAGTCACACGTCTTATTAACCGCGTAGCGCGAAGCAGGGGACTATAGGATTCGGGTCCGTCCGTCCGTTTATCCGTCCGTCGACACTTTTTTGTCGGCGCTGTATCTCCATAATCACTGAATTGATTAAATTATTCTCTTGCACATACAGTGGAGCTGTGCTAAGGGGTTATTTTGATATTTTCGCAAAAATATGAATAATGGCAAAGCTTTGAAAATTCAAGACAATCGAGTTATTCAGCGGTGTTTGTCGGCGTCATCTCTCCGTAACCATTGAAGCGAATCAATTGTTCTCGTGCACATGCAAAGGCTATGTAGTGGGCCTGTGCAACGAGGGGTTATTTTGAAAATTTCGCAAAAATTGGGAAAATGGAAAGAATTGTTAGAATTTCATCGTAATGATTTGTAGAATGGCTGCTTGTCTGCGCCATGTAGCCGTAACTGTTCAAGCTACTAATTTTTGGTTGAAATCCTGTGATTGCACGCCTGCGGGGGACTTAGTCAGTTTTGCTGACATACTTGAAGTATTTTGTATTGTTTTTAATTTAAAACACTGGTATGGGTATTGAAAAATTGAAAACATAGTCACGCTGCCTGAAAGGCTGAAAATTTCTGTGATAATAGTTCAAAATTTTAACGTATGTTGTTGGATTGAAACATATTTAAGGGGTTGAGGGTAGGGGCTCTTGGGATGGTATGAGTGTCTTTTATTGCCGCTAGTTTAGTTTCTGAGAACGATTTCTCTGTGAGCGCTGAACTTGTTTTGGGGAAGGGGAGGCAGGTCAATGTTTTTCAAAAGACCTGCACTTACTAACTCTTTCTTATGTTAGTTCATATACTGTAATGATCGATTCCCGGCGTTGTAATTCGACTGACTTCAAAACTCTTATTCCATTATGAATTTTTTAATATAAACATACGCATAATATGTTTTGTTATGTTTTTTATTACGTGATCTGACGTAATGCTGATGTACTTCTTGAAGCATGACGGTTTTCCCGACTTTTGCTCTTAACACAGAATAATGACAAAGCCACATGAGTGGGCAGACTGATCTGAAAAACCTCCCTGCAGCCTGTAGCACTTGTAGTACGAAATTGGCTAGCCTGTGGGCCTTCTACTCATAATGCCTACGGGTCATCATGCCTGGAATGTAAAAGAACTTCGGTGTTTTTAACACACCATAATTTCAGAGCAGGTCAGTTATCCGGAGTAAATCGTCATAAGCTTGCCAGAGTATATGGTTGGGAATAATTTCCATAATGCGGTCATATTCCCTTATAAACATATTTATACCGGTGTGTAGCGGTGTAAGGAAATATTTTTCCCCCATAATACTTTTAATACCCCGGGACCAGTAATATATATTACTATTCCCTCCCCGAGAAAGTAATATGTAATACGTTTCCACCTCTATTTTACTATCCCCCACTTCTTTTCAATAAATGGTAATATCTTATTATCTTTTAAAGATATTGTGGTTTCGTTTTATTTGCACCAATTAAGTCATAATAAATAAGACATCTAAAGCTCAATCTCAACACATGCTACAATATGCAGTCTGCGGAAATACGCAGTAATACAAAGTACCAGAGGTCTTTGGAAGTACACAGTAATACAAAGTAGCAGAGGTCTATGGAAGTACACAGCAATACAAAGTACCAGCGGTCTATGGAAGTACACAGTAATACAAAGTAGCAGAAGGCTATGGAAGTACACAGTAATACAAAGTACCAGAGGTCTATGGAAGTACACAGTAATACAAAGTAGCAGAAGTCTATGGAAGTACACAGTAATACAAAGTACCAGAGGTCTATGGAAGTACACAGTAATACAAAGTACCAGAGGTCTATGGAAGTACACAGTAATACAAAGTAGCAGAGGTCTATGGAAGTACACAGTAATACAAAGTAGCAGAGGTCTATGGAAGTACACAGTAATGCAAAGTACCAGAGGTCTATGGAAGTACATAGTGATACAAAGTAGCAGAGGTTTATGGAAATACACATTGATACAAAATAGCAGAGTCTATGGAAGTACACAGTGATACAAAGTAGCACAGAATCGATTTAAGTGCTGTCCTAATACACATGCAACGTACCAAAAAATGACATAGTGATCACTTTTATTCACCAAATAAATACTTTAGCCAATGTTTTTTTTTGGTTGGTAATCCACTGTCACCACAACAGAACAGCATCCCTTATCTGTGAGCGGTAGATTGCTGATATCAACACCGATTTGCTTCTAACTCCTTCGGGACCATAACTGGTTGCAATACAGATTTCTATGTCCGTTTTATATGCATCTGTAACCTGGGTGCTTAATCGCACGGACACGGCAGTGTTTGGAATGGATATTAATTGTTAATCGCCAGGAGAGAAGCAATGACAGTAGTAACTGTATTTGGCATTGAAAGGATGTTTTGTGGCATTACTTTGTATTGATCGAACCTTTTTCCAATCATGAGCTCACCTGATGAAACCTCATGGATGATGTTAAAAAGGAGAAGCTCATTCCGCTAGCGAAATGTTAAACACTTGACAAAATTAAAACGCAAACATACTGCCTTCAATGGGTTATTTCTTGAATAATATATTGCAAACAACACAGCTTGAATACGTCTTATAAGCCGAGTAGTGTTTGGTTGTTGTTGACTTAAAGTTTTGTTGACTGATCAGGCATACGCCTTGTTGTCTATTTACGCAGTGAGAGCTCGCACAAAGCTCACTGAACAAATGTGTATTCTGTGCTGTCGTTAAATGCTTCGCATTTACTTGCAAAAAATACACTCTTTTCACATGGCGTTTTAACAAAGAAAACGAAATCAAAGACGAAAATAAAAAGTGACATGCACATGTTCAGATCAAGCTCTTCATAAGCCCCAAGTTTCATGGTCGTAGGGCCCATAGTGTCAGAGAAGAAGAAGACACAAAAAATCGGAAAAACTGTCAAGAAGGAAAAAGGACGACTTTTGCTCGCACAAATTCATATAACCCTTGCAAGCCAAAGCCTTGTCAAGTGTTAGTAAGAAGTCATACGAAAACACCTTAACGAATCGTACGAGTTCAATTAACTGTGGGGATTAAAAATGCCTAAGTGCAAAAGCCTAGATATCACAGTAGATCTTGTTTAACACTTGATTTTTTTTTTTTTTGTTTTTTTTGTTTTTCAAATAATTTTATTAGGTTTTCATTGCAGAAAAATAAACTGACGCCACAACTTTCATTCACATTCGTAATAGGGATTTATTCTTACTCGTAGGCAAATATATAACACGCTACTTGGTGTTGAAGCACCGAGTTTCTTAATATACTTTAGTTGCAACACAGTTAATTACACATAAAATTTTCATTTTCAATAATATTTCGACAGAGGCTTGGACAGAATTCTCATCGGAAATTAGCGCGATAGAGTGATGATCAGGAACAGAAACAGTGGCTCAATATCAATATCAAAACCAATATGACCCACAACTGTCCCCGTTGATATTACGTATATTACGTCATAATTACTTAGACAGGTAAACTATTAATAATATTTGATAAAGCGTTCTTTGGTTTCACACTTATACTCAGACACACCAAGCACAGACATTTTTTCCAACTAAGAATATGACGTGGCTGCCTTAAGATCTCTATAATTTATTAACACACTCAATGGTTTCGCATTGTGTTGAACTATTGGCAATACAAGTACATCGAAATATTAATTTAATTGGTTGCATTAATTGGTTTTGAAAATGATGGAGACAGAAGGTTACCAATGGACTGGTATTCGCTTTCATTTCTGTATGGACAGTTTGACTCGGGCTTGCAAATTACCTTAGTGACGTTTCCTTGGTGCAATAATTTTACTAAGCTAACAAATGACATTTACAGATATAGGTATTGTTATTATCAACCACTAACGCCCGTATTGATGTTCAGATCTGAATTGTCAGTATCTCCGGCGTGTCTGTGTCAAGCGTGATTTTTGTGGTCGAGAGGTCTTCGTTTCTTTCACACCCAGGTGACAACTTTGAATGGTTCGTCACTATTTCGGTATTCTGGAGGGGATGTTCTGCAAAAGCCGAAAAAAGATTACATTCTTATTATACATGAGGGTTGATTATGCCAGGAGTGTTATTTAACATTTCAAAGTATTGACTGATAAATTTATTTGTTTTGCAATAATCATTTGCGTTATAAGAGTTCCATGTAGAGTTTGAAGAGTGTTTATTGTTTGTTGATGCTATATTTAGTGTAAAACTGCGGGAGCCACATGCTTGGAATGCGTGAAATATGACAAATATAGCAAATATATCCGATACTTTTAATGAAGTAGTTAGGATACCTTCTTCAGTGTTGATGTCAGGGCGATTTCTGTTGCATATCTCAAGCAGTTTCTGACGGATGCCTTCCTTGTAGCATTTGCGCATCGTAACTACTATAATGATGAGACTGACGATACCCAGTGCCGCCGCGGAGAGAACATACGGAACTTTGTTGTGACTAGCATTTGTGTAGTCTGTGAACACAATAACATTATTAACTTTTTCAGTTATGTAATTACAGGTATAAGAATCCATCGTCACGTCAGACAAAAAGTTTACTAGATATATGTTAAAGAAAAAGAGCCACTGTATTGTTTTTTTTTTTTTTTACTTTCAACGGGATAATTTGTATATTGGTCTGAGCGGGGTATTTTCATGGTTATCCGTTACGCTGACAAGTGCCCTAAAGCACCATCACCTTTAAGCCCTTCACCCCGCCCCTCACCTCGCCTCCAGCACATTTCGCGTCACAAAACGATTGAAAACACTTCGCTTATTTCTCCAGAAAATAGTTTTCAAGCATCGTGTAGAAAAGATTTGAACTCCTGGCACAGACCTGGCTCTGCAGAAGGTGCAGGGGACCCTGTGTCGCCGTCTGGTACAGTTGTGCGATTTTTCTGTATTTCGTGCCATTCTGAAACATTAATAAGCGCAACTGAGAAGGGTGTGATATAGTCAGGGACACGAGTGTGGTGGGTTCGTATTAAAGTTTGTGATGTCCGTTGCCGCACTATGAAGGGCGCAACCAGCTGTAACCAAGAAATTAAATTACGTGATAAAACGCATGGACAGAAAAACGTTCTTTAAAAAACAAGACGTTTAATTATGGTGCGCGATAAAATTATCGCGAAATTAAAGAGCGCGATATAAATAGTCAAATAACATAGAAGAAAATTGCTGCGAGGCCATTCAAATGAACGCGAGAAAAAAAATAAAATATACAACATGTACGTTTTGATTTTTTGTTCAAATATACCACTATAAGTAGGGAAGAAACGAGAGTTCTGGCACAGGAAGTGACGTCATCATGACGTCAGGAGGTGTGCTAGAACTCTCATGAGAGTTCAAGCACAGTGACGTCATAATGACGTCATAGGGTGTTCTGAAACAGATATTAAAGCGCGCGCCCGTGTCAATGACGTCATTCGTCACGTGACCTGTCAATCATGTGTCACATGACCTGTCAATCATGTGTCACATGACCTGTCAATCATGTATATGAGGAAAATTTTCCCGATCATAAACCTTCTGGCCTGAATGGCTCAGTTGGTAGAGCGCAGGGCCCGTGAGCGGAACCATGATCTGAAGGTCAATGGATCGAACCCGCCCTCGGGCATCACTTTCATATCATGGGGACCCCCCCCCCTGGTGAAGAATCATATACCATGGGGACCCCCCCCCCTGGTGAAGAATCATATACCATGGGGACCCCCCCCCCCCCCTGGTGAAGAATCATATACCATGGGGACCCCCCCCCCTGGTCAAGAATCATATACCATGGGGACCCCCCCCCCCCCAGGATGTGATTCAACACTCCTATAAGAGCACATTGTCTGTGTACATTTGCATCATTCATGCTCTGACTGCCGTTGGATACACATGGAAAAAAAAAGTGAAAACAGTTGCTCTTACCTATTGTGTTGTGCTGTTGAAGAACAAGTGAAGGATTGACTGGAATACACATAGGAGACGAAGTGAAACATTAGTTATTCTTTGGAAAAGGAAAGTGAACGATTGGTTATTCTTTGGAAAGGAAGTGAAAGATTGGAGACGAATTGGCTAAACAGTCGTGGTAAGTGACTTTTTTTTTTTTTTTTTTTTTTTTTTTTTTTTTTTTTGTTCACTTTTATGACTCTGTGACATTATGTGACAACATGTGACTGTGACATCATGTGACTCTGTGACATTATGTGACTGTGTAACTTTTTTTTTTTTTTTTTTTTTTATTATTATTATTATTATGATAATATTTAATTAGTCATATTTCAATGGTTTCCCCATTACAGTAACCACACACATAGCATAAGTACATGTGTACAGAGTGTGGGGGAAAACCGACTGAGAAATTTCAGAGTGCACTCGTACAGAGTGTGGTGGAAAACCGATCGATAATTTCAGAGTGCACTCGTACAGAGTGTGAGGGAAAACCGATCGATAATTTCAGAGTGCACTCGTACAGAGTGTAAGGGAAAACCGATCGATAATTTCAGAGTGCACTCGTACAGAGTGTGAGGGAAAACCGATCGATAATTTCAGAGTGCGCTCGAGTGTGGGAACAATCAATAAATTTGAGAAGGAATGGGATTTTCCCTACGTTAAGTCCAATGTTATGTTCTAAAGTTATAGTAGTTGGAAAATGACACTTCTAAAGCACATTTAACAAATGTAGTTTTTTGATAACATATAATATATAAAATAAATTTGAACATTTTAGCATGCTACTTATTTGAATGTTCTAAAGTTATAGTAGTGGGAAAATGGTGGTTCTAGACCAACTTTAACAAATTTAGTTTTTAACACCATATGATATATAAAATAAGTTTGAACATTTTAGCACGCTACTTATTTGAATATTCTAAAGTCATAGTAGTTGAAAAATGGTGGTTCTAGACCAATTTTAACAAATTTTGTTTTTTGACAAAATATGATGTATAAAATAAGTTTAAACATTATACAATGGTGTAGTAGGGTAAAAATGAGGGTTCTAGACCAACTTTAACAAATTTTGTTTTTTGACATAATATGATGTATAAAATAAGTTTGAACATTTTACCATGGTGTAGTAGAGTAAAAATGAGGGTTCTAATCCAAAATTTAATTTTTTTGAAAACATATTATGCTTTTCTTTTCTTAATGCTTTCAGGTATCGTCAGAACACATCGCTCTCCGCTAGATGTCTCTGCAATACATGCCTAGGTGGTATAAATAGGATGAGTGAGACCTACATTTCATCATATCAGTTTAAGCAATTGACGTGACAACAACAATGGCATCTAATTCAGACACATCAGTCGTCTGTCATGATTGTAATGTAACATTTCCATCTCTGGAATTGTTCGTAGCACATACATGCAAACCAGCTAAGATGAAACGTGCTAATGAAGAGCTTGTTGAGATGATTGAAGCCAAGAGACGAAAGACGGTACAAGATGGTGTTATCAGACCTCATCCAGTCCTCTGCTGTGAATGCATTAAAATATTTCCATCTATGGATGCATTTGAGGCACATGCATGCATACCAGCTGAGATGGAAAATGCGTCTCATGAAGAACATGTTTCACAGAAAGAAAAAACAGGACAAGTAGGGAGAGGTAGAAGGGTTAGTCTGGGAGAAAACGCACAGGAAAGACGATTTGAGTCTGAGGATGGATCGGATTTACTGCTTGAAATGCGACAACAAGAGAACCGTATCAAGACACATTTGTTGGAGACCTTAAACTATGGAATGAAATGGTACATTGTCGTTCATGCACGTTTCAAGAAACTGACAGCGAATGCTGAAGGTGTTATGGTAGAACAAGTGGATAATTCATTTATCAGCAGTCCAACGTATACAGCATACAACCCAGCAGATATTGAGCAGGACTTGCCAGACGCCTATAAAGAATTGTTTACTAAGTTTGATGAACATGAGCGACAAGGCTCTGGCTGGGTATTGGATAACATACTGTACATTGAAGTACATACAGCTACGTCAGCGCCACTGGATGCGAGTAGTTTTATTCCACTACCGAAGAAAGTGAAGAAAACAAAAGGTGTGATAAACATTAAGAATGATGACAACAAGTGTTTCTTATGGTCAGTATTGGCATACCTTCACCCTCATGACAGAAATGCAAATCGCGTGAATAATTACAAGCCATTTGAGAAGGAATTAAAGGTAGAGGGTATGGCATTTCCGACACCGATTACAGACATTCCAAAGTTTGAAAAGGAGAATGATATGTCCATTAACGTGTTTGGATATGAACAAGATGTAGTTGTTCCAATACAACTGAGTCGAAACACCAATGCGAGAGAAATCAACTTGCTTTTGATTAGCGATGACAAGAAAAGGCATTACTGCCTCATCAAGAATTTCAGCAGACTTATGTCTTATCGATCAAAGCATAATGGTGCAGCTTTTTATTGTTTCAACTGTCTTCACGGGTTTATGCGACAAGAGCTTTTAGATGAGCATCGTGAAGTGTGTGGCAAGCATGGCGCGCAACGTTTATCATTTCCCAAGGAACCCTTCATCAAGTTCAAGAATGTGGCTAAACAACAACGAGCACCGTTTGTGATTTATGCAGACTTTGAATGTTTCACGCAAAAGCATGAAGGAGACAAGTATCAACATCATCGTCCAAACAGCTTTGCCTATGTGGTTGTGAGCCAGTACAACACACGTGCACCAGTCGTGTATCGAGGAGACAATGCCGTAAAGGTCTTTTTAGACCATATGTTGAATGAACGTGATCGTATTGTACGTGGTTTAGAGCGGCCAAAGGAAATGGTTATGACTTCCGAAGACAAAGAGAATTTTAAGAACGCTGTTGATTGCTACATTTGTCATGAACCTCTAGGAGCAGATCGTGTGAGAGATCATGACCATATCAATGGCAAATATCGCGGAGCTGCACATAGTGAATGCAACTTACAATTCCGACTTAGAAAGGATAAGCAGGGGGATAAAGATTCTTTTATCATTCCTGTGTTTTTCCACAATTTGCGAGGTTATGACAGTCACCTTATCATGGAGGAAATTGGGAAATTCAAAGATGAAACGATTACAGTCATTCCCAACACCATTGAGAAATATATTGCATTCACCATGAGCAATCTGAAATTTACAGACAGCTTTCAGTTCATGAGTACCTCTCTACAGAAGTTGGTATCCAACCTTGCAGCAGAAGGCAAAGACAACTTCTACAACATGACCTCTCACATTCACGATAGTAACCAGCAAGATTTGCTGCTGAGAAAGGGAGTGTACCCCTACGATTACGTGGACGAGCCATCCAAGTTTGCTGAAACACAGCTACCATCAAAGGACAAGTTTTATAGTCAGCTTAGCGAAGAGGACATTAGCGATGAGGATTATGCACATGCGCAGAAGGTGTGGGATACATTCAACTGTACAACATTTGGTGAATACCACGACCTGTACCTGAAATCAGATGTGTTATTACTAGCTGACGTGTTTGAAAACTTTCGTCAAGTATGCCTCAACACGTATGAATTGGATCCTGCTCATTACTATACAGCACCAGGACTGTCGTGGGATGCAATGTTAAAAGCGACAAAGGTGAAGTTGGAATTGATCAATGACATTGACATGTACCAAATGGTTGAGCAAGGCATACGTGGAGGAATATCCGTGATCACACACAAGTATGCGAAAGCAAATAATCCCTACGTAGCAGAATACAATTCTGAGATACCAAACAACTACCTGATGTACCTCGACGCAAACAACTTGTATGGCTGGGCCATGTCACAAAGCATGCCACAAAGAGGATTTATGTGGGTGAGCGAGCCAGAATCCATTGACTTCATGGATGTGGATGAAGATGATGACATTGGATTCATTTTGGAAGTGGATTTAGAATATCCAAATTCAATCCATGATCGTCATAATTACTACCCAGTGGCTCCAGAACGGAAATGTGTCAAATTTGGAGAATTGTCAGAGTACAGTCAGAAGCTACTGGAAGATCTAAACATGAAAGGCAAACCCAGTGAAAAGCTCATTCCTAACTTGTCTGACAAGAAGAAATATGTACTTCATTACAGGAATTTACAACAGTACGTCTCACTGGGGTTGAAAGTCACTAAAGTACATCGCGCCATCATGTTTGAACAGAGCAAATGGTTGGCAAAATACATTACCTTGAACACGGAAAAGAGAAAATTGGCCAAGAACCCATTTGAGAAAGACTTCTTCAAACTGATGAACAACTCGGTGTTTGGCAAAACCATGGAAAATGTGAGAAAGCGAATCAATGTTGAACTTGTTCACAAGGAAAAGCGGTTCAAGAAACTTGTAGCAAAACCTTCTTTCCACAAATTCAAAATTTTCAACGAAGATTTGACCGCGGTACATTTGCGCAAAGTGGATTTGCTTCTGGATAAACCCATTCAAGTCGGTTTCACCATTCTCGACCTCAGCAAAGTGCTTATGTTCAACTTTCATTACAACTACATCATGGCCAAGTATCCCAATGCCAAGTTATTGTTCAGCGACACCGACAGTCTATGTTACGACATAGAAACGGAAGATATCTACAAGGATATGCAGCAGGATGCTGACCTGTTCGACACAAGTGACTATCCACCGGATCATTTCCTACATTCCAACGTGAACAAAAAAGTGCTCGGGAAAATGAAGGATAAGACGGCAGGCGTCCCTATTGAAGAGTTTGTTGGACTCAGACCGAAAATGTACAGTTTATTGTGTGGTGGGAAAGAAAAACGTACGGCCAAAGGCATCACTCGCGCGTGTCAAAGACGCATTAAACATGTGCAGTATAGAGACAGTTTGTTTAAGAAAACTCAAACGATGGCTACAGGACACATTATCCGAAGTCATAGTCACCAGCTTTTCTCGGAGAAGTTGAGGAAAGTAGCCCTCTCCCCATATGACGACAAGCGATATGTGATGAGTGATGGCTATTCCACTTTAGCGCATGGACATTACAAGGCTGTGGTATAAAAGGGGGAGGTCCTCCAACGGAAGAGTTATTTGAGGTGTGAACATTGAAGTGTTAACATGGAACGTGAAAGTCGTAAGAGATCTACAACTGATATGGATACTCTTGCAGATGCAGTTAAAGACTTAAAAGTGAAAAATCCTACCACTACCATCAAGAAATTGAAAGTGGAGACAGCACCAACACCACAGTCGTGGGATGGAATGCTTTCTCTAGGAAATGGAAAGTATATCAAGATTATGAAACAAAGCAATGAAGGAGTGGTAAACATTCGCAAGTACCTGAGAGATGAGGGGACTGGAAAAAACCGTCCAACGAAAAAGGGAATCTTGCTGACAATACCTGAATGGAAAATGTTGAAGAAGCAGGTGAAAGAAGTGGATAAAAGGCTTCGCAGACAAGAAGACGACTCATAACAAGGTAAAAACATGAATGCACTCATGCTGAACCGTGGTGCTTACCTTACTGTAAATGATAGGAATGAAGTGATACTAGGTTCTCAGACAAGTTATCATCGGTTTAAACCTGAAGTGTGGAAAGACTTTAAAAACATACCACTTGAACATGGGTTTAAACGTAGACTTGAAAATAAAGTGGAAGTGACGGTGGCTGAATATGATTCTAACATACGTGTAGAAATCTGTAGAAATCTTTTACAGGATTATCCAGAGGATTATAAGGGAGTTGTGCCAGATATACCATATACAGATTTGATCATCTTTGATATCAAGAACTGGCGCGCAGTCTTACGATTCCTAGAAGTGATACAACATCCACTCTTCACCATCTTGCGAGCATAAAAACGTCTTTGCAGACAAGGAGACAGCTCATAGTTCATCTGACTGTTGAACGAGATGGAAGACTTTTTATCGGAATATGAACCCATTACGCATGGATTCTCATATCTGAGAAACGTATATGATGACATCGTGCTAAAACATTTTGGAAAGTATATCATTCTATCAACTGACGAACAATCTGTGTTGAAAGACCATCTAGAGAAGCTGAGGATACCTGGCTTTCTCCTGAAACTCTCAGAGGATTTAGAAGTGCGTGTGACTGAGAACTATTTAGACGTGTTTGTACGATTTCGCCAATATGACGAGCTTACAAAATGCTACGACTACATCACCCTCAACACAGTGGAATGGCACGCTCTGTTACAAGCATTGGATTGGAAAGAACCTGACGCTTGAATTCAAAGAGGAAGGAGTGCAACTCATGCGAGGCACCAAGTCCATTGAACTGACGCATCCCATGTGTGTTATGGTGATGAACATTGACATGAATGATCATGGATATGAACTGAAACTGTCTGAACATGAAGATGTTAAAATAATAAAGTTTGGTAGTGGACAGTGTTATGCTAGTTTTCATAGCATTTACAAACGTGAATGTAATGTCTATGATACATATATTAATTTAGATTGGTATGAATGGCATGTGTTTATTGATGTATTGAATGTATTTGTAAAATAAAAATTCAATGTGAAATAATTGTTGAAATGTAAATAATGTATAACACAATAAACAAAGAATGTTGTATAAAACTGTCTTGTTTATTTACAATATTCATAATACAATTCACAATTACCAATAACTTAACTAATACAACTTAACTAATACAACATCAATAAAATAATGGTTTATAATGTCTATATACAAAATCCTTTACAACAAAATCACCATCACTTCTTCTTAATACATCAATGATTTCAAAAGGACTATGTCCTCGAGCTCTTTGAATTATATAATACACACAATAAAATCCACATGTAGAGGATATTGGTGTTTGTAATGGAACTGAATTATAAATGAAATTAAACTTTAAAAACTTATTCAAACGACTGTCTATAGGTAAAAGTCCATAAGAGTCAAAATATTCTGCAGGGTCTTCGTCATAATATACTGCCACCCAATGCTCTCCTGGCTCATCATGATCGTCTGTGTTGATGACATAGGCACCGCGTTGTAAAGATGGTAACTGGTCCATGGCAAACACACCTTGAAACAAGTCTTTTGTCGTGGCATCATGGGATAGGATGGCTTCTATCTGCTTCGTGTTCATGACTGGTAGTCGAATTGAATGCTACGATTTGCACTTATTTCAACAATGTTATCAAATTCAGCATACACTATAACATTGACTGTATTTTGCAAGGCACCAGCAAAATTCATTTCTAGTCTCAAATTCCCATGTTTGATAAGGGCATAATGATCCGCACCATCATAATCAGGTGTTAAGTCAAAAGAAAATAAAGAATAACCTCTAGGCCAATCTTCCCGTTTTATAATCGAACTTTTCTCACCATCCAGTCTATCAAAAGATTTGTAAAGTGTTTCAAAAGCATCAAGATATTTGCCTTGATTTATATCAAGCTTGAGAGGTTTTGATAGGACTGGTTCACCATCAGAGTAAAGCTGCATAAAGTTAAGATTGAAATGTTCAAAATTGTATGGATTTCTCAATACTGTTCCAGCAAAGGATTCATTATGAACCATTCCAATGACAATACGTTTTGGTAATTGACCTAAAAAGATGCTATCTTTCACAAAAGATTGAAATCCAGTTGGAATAGCTAAAACTTTACATTCTTTTCTAGTAACAATAAACTTAGCAGGACTTTTCATCAACGCATCTGCATGTCCCAACTGAATACCTGGACTAACCCTCACTTTGCGAATGGTTACAAACGCTTCTCTCACTTCTACTTTAAAACCATTATTTGCAGCCATTAATACATATTCATCTTTTTGTCTATGTAAACGTAATTTCATACTAACACCATTGGGAAGATAACGATCCTGCTCAAACAAATCTACCCTTAAACCACCTGTAAGCATAAACTCACGGCTTAGACGTGTATGCAAATAGCGATTATGTAAACCATTATTTCCTGTTTCAGCTATATCACCACCTTCAATATTTACATGAAAACCTGATACATATCTTTCATGATTAGGTCTTTTCACCTGATGAGTATTCATTGACCCGGCAGTATCTTTATAGATGAGACGCATAGAGCGCTCAGAATTGAGACTTTCTTCCGAGTCATGAATGAGATGAGATATGATGCTGGTATAACCATGAGTATTGTTACTATGTGATACCAATCGATCATTTAGAAATAATTCAATATTAGACCATAACCCATTAAACAAATCATTGATACATGACACGTTATCATCTACACCACACGCTTCTCCATCAACCTTTACAATGCGACATACAATATGGAGTTTACTGTTCTTTAAATCTAGATATTCTTCGGTACTCGCAGGAATGTAGAATTCTATTGGAGCACCTTCTCTAATAGTAGTTAGTGGTTGATAGTCTACATTATAGCTTTTTTCTACAGCAGTTTGCGTTGGTGGTATGTGAAACCATTCTAATGGAGAAAGACTACATTCACAAGAATGATTATGAATTAAAGACATGATTAAAAAATATCTTTCTTATATTTTGTTGATGTTATCCGTTTAGCTGCCTTTCGCCTTCTGACAGGTTTTGCTGATTTCGCTCTCTTTTGTCCTCCTAACTCATCACCAAACATACGTTGTGCTACTCGACCTGTAACATCTTTCGCGACATCTTTTGCAGCCTTTTTAAGATGTGGTGCAACGATTTTAGCCCCTGCCTTAAGCAGTGGAATAGCTTTTCGAGCCAATGATCCCAGTATTGAACCAATACCATCTCCATATTGTATTCGCGCTCCTTTAAATCCTGGTAATTCTCCACCCACTTGACGAAGAAAATGGTTGCGATAAATAGATGGATTATGTGTGTATGCTTTCATAATGCTTTTGGTCGAAAATGAAGTTTACAGATCACCTTCCCAGTTTGAAATGGAACATTATGGTCTGTGTCATCCTTAATATTCATTTCTATCACGTCAAATTTGGATGTGTTTACAGGAACATAATGAGGTTCTCCATAAGTTTTCATGATAATGTCTCCATCATGTCCTTGTATTGCAACAGAACGTAGCAAAGGAACATAATAATCACCAACAACTTGTGGCTCACAAATACTACAATACACATAAAGTGTATAAAACCCCTGTTTCACATCAGCTTTATATTCAGCTGTACACGTTTCAGTATACCATTGATTTGGGATAAATCCTAAAATCTCAGCTAATCCAGTGGAGAATGACACTTCAAAACCATAATTTAGATATAGAAAAACGCGTCGTCTAATTTTATCATACTTTATCCGAATACCTTCTTTAAGGTCATCTTTCATAGAATTAGTCGCTTCTTCATTAACTGCATGACATATTTCTTGTATGGATCTGTAGTAACCATAAGGAATATTGATTGTGTCAAGAACAACATCATTCAGTGGTTGTTGTCGATACTGAATAGAATAGTCCATTCCATGTCTTATGGTTGTCCATGTATGTGGATATTGAATTTCAGCTAATGCCACTTCATATTTTCCGTTCAGATAGATGGTTCGAGGCATACGAATTTGATAATTCGAAGTCTTGTTGTTGGGATAATAGTTCATACTAGCATTGCTGGGTAAAGTAATGTAAAAACTTGTTGACTCCATGGCAGCTAAATCGTTTATGTGATGTAGATAGACTAGATGTGTATATACATTACTTCATGTTTGACACTCTTCATCCTCACTTTCTACATTGCTGTCTACATTATTGTCTAAATTACTATCTACATGATCTAAATTGGTATCTACTACTTCTCCCTGACAACAAGCACTAACACACCTAATTTTTACAGGAATAGTATTTTTATTTCCATTTTCTTTACAACAACAACACCATAGCTCTTTAATCCATGTTAAAAAGTTTCCCATCCTTCTGGAAACAACCTTTGTTGACGTTGTTGTATCTCTTTTGTAATATCTTCACGAGTTGTCTTTTTACCAAAAACAGTTTTTGGAATATTAGCATCTACAATTTCCTCAATAAACTGCTTCCAACCATGCGGTGGTTCTCGTTGTTCTTTTCTTCTTGTAGCAACCAATGCTTCTTTCAACAAATCAATAATGTTGGAATTTGTAATGACAGTACCTGTTTTTAAAACAAGTTCATTTTTATCTGTCCATCTCGTACCATATTTCTTAAGTTCTGCTAGAAGTTGTGTTAGTTTTACATGATAAATAGGTTGAAAATGACTTAGAAACTGTTGGGACTTTTCTGATTTTTCTGCTTTGGATGATGTAACAGACTTTTGCCGCTGTTGTTGCGACTGAATTGTTCGTAAATGACGGCCAAGAACTTGAGACATTTCTATTGCCTTTTCACGAGTTCGTTTCCCACGTAAAAGTTTATTCACTTTCGTTTTGATTTCACCATCTTTTCCCTTCTTTTCTAACAACATTTTATATTCATATTCAGGAATGAGGACCATTTTCATAGTATGTTTCATTTTAACAGCAACTGAGCTAACAAGGGTAATGCAAATTTAGCAATAGCTCCAATGAATCCTCCTTTCTGATTAACCAACTTCTTTTTTCTTCGAAGTGATATCTTCTTATCTGCTAGTGTACGTAGGGTATGACGTTCACGCTTGAATACCTTATACCTTTTTGAGCTTAAGGGTAAATGTCCTCGCAATATATTCAAACAAATTTCAAACAAGCTAGTTAATTCTTCCTTAGTAGCTTGTTGTAGCAAGGATTTACGTCGTTTAGGCCCGCTGCGTGCGAGCAAGTGAAGAAATGGTTGATTCGCTTGAATACGTTTAGACATCTTGGTTGCGAATGGTCAAGTGACTTGGTTCTTGTTCATACGCGACCTTATCAACATATACGTAATGTGTATCTTTTGGTAAAATGCCTGTACGAATACGTAGTTGATCATTTGTCTTCGGCTTCAAATCAATGAATAAATAGCCATGAGGTTTGCTCGTAGCATCTTGATAGGCTTCTATGAGAAATTGAGATTTTCCAGGATACATTTGTCGCGCTAATGTACTTATTTGTTGACTGTCTCTAGGATTTTTAAACAGAATGATGTAATGTGTATTCAAACTAATATTTCGCATTTCTCTACCATGATGAAACAAATTATGCACAATAAAAATAATGCTTAGATTTTGATGACTGCTGCCAACACTAAATAGACGTGTCATTCGCTCATCACTATGACATTTGGTCATTAAGTCATCAATGATGAGTAAGTTTGGTTTTTTCGGGTTAAAACGCTCTTCAATGTCATCTGGAATGCCTTGGTAAAATTCCACACCTTTCATTCCCTTATACAAAGGCTGATCTGCTGCATAGAGCCATAAAATGGTTTTTGGAGAGGGTTTAATTAACTTTTGTTCTAGAATTTCTCTAACTAGAGAAGTTTTACCACTGCCTGTAGGTCCAGAGACCAAACACGTGAATGGATGCTTCATTTTCGAATATCTGTTTCTTTCACCCAACTGTTAAACTTCTTTGGCCAACCTAACCACTTCACAAATAATTCTTTAACACCTCGTCTTCTTCGTGTTTTCAAGACCTTTTCAATTCTGTAGACTGATTCAATATCTTTTGTCACTTTCTGTAGTTCTTCTTCATAGAAATGTCCATCAATATCTTCATCCAAAAAGTCTTTCACACGATACAAGTGTACTCCTTGCTTCTTACAACGATGTGTGATAATGAAGACTTCTTGCGTCCACTTTATATGATAATCTCGTTGAAATACATATTTTATGTGAGAAATGCGAACCTGATCACCAATTTTAAATTTGTAGGGTTTTTTCTTCTTCGGTTTTAATTTCAATTTGTCTACATACATATATTTCCACACTTTCGATTCGTTGTCTTTACGAATATCTGCAGGAGCATACTTATTAGGGAGGGAGCCATGAGGTCTATGGTTGTAATTATACACTAAGTCTGGAAGGATGTCCATATATCGATACGTTTGATTATGTAGGAAATATCGATACATCATTCCCTTTAGAGTACGAATGACTCTCTCAGCAAAGTTGGCTTTGGTTTCATTCTTTGTCGTATAGGCATGTATTCCCTCCTTCTTCATAAATGCTTTTACCCATCTGTTTTTAAATTCAGTTCCTTTGTCTGACCTTAGAGTTCGTGGTCTTCGTTGTGTTTCATGAAAAATCTTTTGAAAGGCTTCTATGACACTCGTATGTGATTTATTAGGCATTGGTTGCACCCATAAATATTTGGAAAACACATCAATGACAACTAATAAAAAACGGGTGTCATCATTATAGGAAGCTATGTTTCCCATGTCAGCTAAATCAATATCCCACATGTCATCAATTCCACGTGTAATGACACGTTGCCTTTTAAACCTATATTTTATAGGTTGTAGTAAACTGAAGGCATCTTGATCCTGTAACCATTTCTTCACTTGTGAATGAGTGACTGGTTGATCATGTTTTCTTAATATGTGATATAGTTTGTAAGGACCAGCAAATGCCCCGGGTTGACCAGGTTTAAAATAAATATTGGTTAAGTAGTCTTTCCACGTCGACATGTTAACACTAAATGATTAACACTTGTTAACATATCTTGTATTTTATTTTATCAACACATCTTGCATTTTATCAACATATCTTACAAATCAAGTATTGATACAATGGTGTGAATAATTGGAGTCCATTGATCTTCAATGTACATTAACCAACTACTTAATTCATCAAATGTGATAGCATCTACACCATATTTTTCACAACGTTGATTTGCATTATCTAACACTTTATCTAAATGAATGTAATATTTAGCTTCATTCCAATATGTATAGACACATGCAGAATGACAAGTATGTTCTGAACACTCTTCATTTTGACAAGCAGGACATACTAAACATGCAAACTTTTTTACAGCTAATAACATTTCTTCACAATATGTCTTTTGCACAATATATTGTCTCAATGTAATGTCTGTCATTATACTGCAATGTAGATTAGCCACTCTCTCACTTCATAAAACAGTCTTGGATCAAATCGAGCAAAGTGATATGCTGCTTCCACATCAAACTCCTCAGCTCCGTCAATGTTTGAAAGCACACACTCTTTGATGAAATCCTCACGTAATTTCGGTACGTTCAGCGTGGAATGAGCAAGTTCCCAATAGATGTCAAAGTGTTCCAGTTGTTGTTGAATAGATCCAAAACGCGCCAGTTCACTTATCATGTAGTCCACATACGTCTCCTTGAAAAACGTTTCTACATCCATCTTTCACATATCCATATGACACGTCTACACACTTTGATGACTGGTAAGCAAATGACTTGTAGTCTTACTCGGCAGATACTGTTAGTGAGCCACACTTGTTGCAGAAGTTGTCAGGTTCACACAACTTGCAATTGTATTTGTGGCAGTGACAATCATAATCCTCAGCATATCCGTAAGCACCACAATATTCACAGGTAAGTCCAAGTTGATTTTGCACGTCCATATTCTCCAATTGAACTTCAGCCAGTCTTTTCTTGGAAAGCTTTGACACTTTCATTCGATTGTCCTTGTGCAGCTTGATAGGATTTTTCTTCCCATGACATTCCGTACATGGCAGTAAGGTTGAGGTTATGCTATGGATTTCCTGAAGCAATGTCCCCCATTCACCATCATTCATGTTGATGTAACGCGTATATTCTTTCCCTTCAAACAGTGATGTTTGCACAAAACTCACATAGCGCATATCCAAGTATGAAATGACTTCAAGCCACTTCGTTTGCGTTAAGTACAGTTTGAAGCCAATGTTGCGTAATCTTGCCAAGTTCTGACACACAATCTTCCACAAGGATGGTGATAAAGCAAGCCATCTCTCTCCACGTTTGATTCGAAGAAATAGCCCAAATTCTCCATGCTCCACAGTAATAGTTAAGTTTGCACTAATTTTAAAGCTGCTTGTCTTCTCCATGGCTGCGCGTTGAATGATGACTTCACTTCACCCTTCTCCTTTTATACCATTAGAAATTGCAGAGTCAGCTTTTTTATAGTTCTTCAAACATTTTACAAAGCTTTGAATTCACTTCAACTCGTTCATTGTTGAATCGAACAAGTTCTGATGCATTCGTCGTCAATGGAACGCCATCATCATAATGTAAAATAATTCTAGCAGCTACAGCTAGCATGAGTTCAGCTGCCCAAGTTGTATTCGCGCGGATAAATGCTGAATCAATGTCGTAAGTTGATGGTAAAAGTAGTTCTTCACATTCGTGTAGAAAAGAGTGGATGAATTCATCTCTTGGAATTATCTTTCCAACAGCTTCCCAATGCTTACGCAAATTCTTCACTTGTAAAATCCAATTAGATTCAAAAGTAGGAAGCTTTGAAAACACATAGTCAACATAGTTCACTTTGAAGACGTCATCCATGGTCTCTACACATCGGTGAAGAAGTAATGTTGACATTGTTAATAATCAGGTGAAAGCGGAGAGCGATGTGTTCTGACGATACCTGAAAGCATTAAGAAAAGAAAAGCATAATATGTTTTCAAAAAAATTAAATTTTGGATTAGAACCCTCATTTTTACTCTACTACACCATGGTAAAATGTTCAAACTTATTTTATACATCATATTATGTCAAAAAACAAAATTTGTTAAAGTTGGTCTAGAACCCTCATTTTTACCCTACTACACCATTGTATAATGTTTAAACTTATTTTATACATCATATTTTGTCAAAAAACAAAATTTGTTAAAATTGGTCTAGAACCACCATTTTTCAACTACTATGACTTTAGAATATTCAAATAAGTAGCGTGCTAAAATGTTCAAACTTATTTTATATATCATATGGTGTTAAAAACTAAATTTGTTAAAGTTGGTCTAGAACCACCATTTTCCCACTACTATAACTTTAGAACATTCAAATAAGTAGCATGCTAAAATGTTCAAATTTATTTTATATATTATATGTTATCAAAAAACTACATTTGTTAAAGTTGGTCTAGAACCCTCATTTTTACCCTACTACACCATTGTATAATGTTTAAACTTATTTTATACATCATATTTTGTCAAAAAACAAAATTTGTTAAAATTGGTCTAGAACCACCATTTTTCAACTACTATGACTTTAGAATATTCAAATAAGTAGCGTGCTAAAATGTTCAAACTTATTTTATATATCATATGGTGTTAAAAACTAAATTTGTTAAAGTTGGTCTAGAACCACCATTTTCCCACTACTATAACTTTAGAACATTCAAATAAGTAGCATGCTAAAATGTTCAAATTTATTTTATATATTATATGTTATCAAAAAACTACATTTGTTAAATGTGCTTTAGAAGTGTCATTTTCCAACTACTATAACTTTAGAACATAACATTGGACTTAACGTAGGGAAAATCCCATTCCTTCTCAAATTTATTGATTGTTCCCACACTCGAGCGCACTCTGAAATTATCGATCGGTTTTCCCTCACACTCTGTACGAGTGCACTCTGAAATTATCGATCGGTTTTCCCTTACACTCTGTACGAGTGCACTCTGAAATTATCGATCGGTTTTCCCTCACACTCTGTACGAGTGCACTCTGAAATTATCGATCGGTTTTCCACCACACTCTGTACGAGTGCACTCTGAAATTTCTCAGTCGGTTTTCCCCCACACTCTGTACACATGTACTTATGCTATGTGTGTGGTTACTGTAATGGGGAAACCATTGAAATATGACTAATTAAATATTATCATAATAATAATAATAAAAAAAAAAAAAAAAAAAAAAAAAAAAAAAAAGTTACACAGTCACATAATGTCACAGAGTCACATGATGTCACAGTCACATGTTGTCACATAATGTCACAGAGTCATAAAAGTGAACAAAAAAAAAAAAAAAAAAAAAAAACTTACCACGACTGTTTAGCCAATTCGTCTCCAATCTTTCACTTCCTTTCCAAAGAATAACCAATCGTTCACTTTCCTTTTCCAAAGAATAACTAATGTTTCACTTCGTCTCCTATGTGTATTCCAGTCAATCCTTCACTTGTTCTTCAACAGCACAACACAATAGGTAAGAGCAACTGTTTTCACTTTTTTTTTTCCATGTGTATCCAACGGCAGTCAGAGCATGAATGATGCAAATGTACACAGACAATGTGCTCTTATAGGAGTGTTGAATCACATCCTAGTTTCACTTCGTCTCCTATGTGTATTCCAGTCAATCCTTCACTTGTTCTTCAACAGCACAGCACAACACAATAGGTAAGAGCAACTGTTTTCACTTTTTTTTCCATGTGTATCCAACGGCAGTCAGAGCATGAATGATGCATATGTGCACAGACAATGTGCTCTTATAGGAGTGTTGAATCACATCCTGGGGGGGGGGGGGTCCCCATGGTATATGATTCTTGACCAGGGGGGGGGGGTCCCCATGGTATATGATTCTTGACCAGGGGGGGGGGGGTCCCCATGGTATATGATTCTTGACCAGGGGGGGGGGTCCCCATGGTATATGATTCTTCACCAGGGGGGGGGGGTCCCCATGATATGAAAGTGATGCCCGAGGGCGGGTTCGATCCATTGACCTTCAGATCATGGTTCCGCTCACGGGCCCTGCGCTCTACCAACTGAGCCATTCAGGCCAGAAGGTTTATGATCGGGAAAATTTTCCTCATATACATGATTGACAGGTCATGTGACACATGATTGACAGGTCATGTGACACATGATTGACAGGTCACGTGACGAATGACGTCATTGACACGGGCGCGCGCTTTAATATCTGTTTCAGAACACCCTATGACGTCATTATGACGTCACTGTGCTTGAACTCTCATGAGAGTTCTAGCACACCTCCTGACGTCATGATGACGTCACTTCCTGTGCCAGAACTCTCGTTTCTTCCCTACTACTATAGTAACCATGCAGCGAAATTCGATAA
Organism: Protula sp. h YS-2021; assembly: GCA_949752745.1. Lineage (NCBI taxonomy): Eukaryota > Metazoa > Annelida > Polychaeta > Sabellida > Serpulidae > Protula > Protula sp. h YS-2021. The sequence continues at coordinate 84,082,335 of OX457027.1, read as the reverse complement.
CGGTACTAATCTTTTTATTCCGCATACCCAGCATAAGTAAAAAATGTTAACCGAGTAGGGGGCTACGAGAAGCCCCGACGCTTTGGGAAACACAGCATAGGTGTGTTCTGGAGCTGTTCTACAAACTTCATGTTTTAATCTTTTGCCGAAGTAGGGGAAGTATGTTGGGTCTCCATAATAAGATATAATAATAAATTTATTTTTTGTTGTACTCAGAAATTGCAGCTTGTCAGTTACATACCATTTCGATAATTTAGCAATTAGTTTTGATTTTCTTTTTAGTTTTTGTAATATATTTAATATGATATGATATGATATGTATGGTAATTTAATTTTGCCATATCCCACTTTCAGATACTAGCATTCTGAAGTTTTTGTACACACAAAGCAGTAAATATATGTCACGTAGATATATGCGGCACCATTTGGGGTTTTTATATAGAATACCGTGGCCTTTCCTCGTGAATTATTTACAGTCCTTGTGTTCATGTAAACAGTGTGTACAAAAAGAAAAGTATTTATTGTGTGAAATTAGGTTAAGGACGTTCTTTATGCTGCTGTTCTGTTGTATTTGAGTCCTTATTGTACCTAAGTACATCATAAATATCGTCTCAGTACAGGTATTATCTGGACTTTGAATTAAACATTAAAAACGCCTATGTTGTGTTGATTTGAAATAGATATTATACGGATACCGGAAAGTTAATGGATTTGCTGCAGACAGTATATTTGTTATTGTATGAATGGTCTATTTAGAATTTGACTACATTAGAAACTTTTTTTCAACCTGTAGGAACATGTTACAGCAGTAAATTAAAAAATAAAAACATTAAGTTCTACAATTGGATATATCTGACCGTTGCAAAACTGAAGGCACCAGTACTGCATGGAACGCTGGCGGCAGAGATTCTCACAGGTATCACAAACTGCGAGCAGCTGAGTGTCGCAGTAAAAATCTATCCCAGGGCAATCGCTTTGTGTTTTGCAAGGCTTCTGAAAGATGTCGCCATGTTTTTCTTCTGCAGATTTTACCCTCCATAAACAAACACCAAAGCACGCAAACAAACGCCACATGTAACATTTTAATCCTTTGACTTTCATCTTGTAATACTGAACACTGGACTTCGCGCGTTTACCTTACTTATATAGCATGACATTTTATAACAGTAGTAGGGAAACGAGAGTTCTGGAACACATACCCCCTCATACCCCCCTACCCTACCCCCCACCCCCAACCCCCCAACCCCCTACCCCCCTGGCGGTGAGAAGATTTTGTGATTTCAGCATAGTTATCCGTTTCAGACGATTCTGAGCAACTTTGGTTTTTATGACCCCCACCCCCAGGGGTAAGAAAATTTTGCGATTTCAGCATAGATATATGTTTCAGACGATTCTGAAGAACTTTGGTTGTTATGACCCCCCCCCCCCCCCCCATCATGTAACACTGTGTAGTTGAACAGCCACAGACATCATTTAAAGACGAGAGCAGACCTTTTTGTTCTCCTTGGAAAAACTTGGACAAACTTTTGGTTTTTGGTTTTTGTGACTCTGTGACATTATGTGACAACATGCGACTGTGAGATTATGTGACTTTATGTGATCTGTGACATTATGTGACTCTGTGACTTTTTTTAACATAATAGCCATATTTCTGTGTCTATTTTCACTATTATTATTGATAATATTTAATTAGTCATATTTCAATGGTTCTATTACAATAACCACACGCACACACAGCATAGGAATAAGTACATGAAAGGTCTCAGAGTGTGGGGAAACTGATCGATAAATTTCAGAGTGCACTCGTTCAGAGCGTGGGAACGATCAATAATTTGAGAAGGAATGGGATATGATATATAAAATAAGTTTTAGCATTTTACCATGCTACTTATTCAAATGTTCTAAAGTTATAGTGGTGCAGAAATGGTGCTTCTAGACCAACTTTAACAAATTTAGTTTTTCACGTTTCAAACGATTCTAACACTTGGTTGGTTGGTTGATTGTTGGAAAATGGGAAGTGAAAATGTGGATAGTGATGTAGGAAAACTGCGCCCATTCAAACATGTGTTCGAATGGCAAGCCCATTTAAAAGACGTCTTCGAATGGCAAGCCCATTCAAAACACGTGTTCGAATAACTTTTGGAAGATATTACGTTGTGGTATTGTTCAACAAATTGTTCAACATGTTCAACATGTTCAACAAGTTGTTCAACGTGTTCAACATGTTCAACATGTTCAACAAGTTCAACATGTTGTTGTTCAACAAGTTGTTGTATATAAAGCTATGTTTAAAGACTTTCTCATCATTTGAATAGTGTAGGTTGAACCAAAAGGATGTATAAATGCAACATTTGTTCGAAATCTTACAACTGGCCACAAAGTCTTAAAAGACACTTAAAGTTTGCTCACGCATCAGAAGTGGATGAAGAATCGGATATGGAAAACCCTGTAAAACTACCTTTCACGGAAACTTTCGATGAGTCTTCTATGGAAAGTGAAAGCGTTAACATGGCTGAAAAGAATGCACATGCTTGTACAGAATGTGGTACATTATACAACAGCGAAGAAGCTTTGCTCAAACATATGGAGCACTGTGGTGAGGATGCTGATGACAGGAGTTCTGAAAGTGAGTCAGAAACAGACTTTGAACGTGAGTCAGAAATAGACTCTGTTTGGTGTGATATGGTTCAAGAAGTCTACAATGACTATGATGACAAATTTCAAGAAAAGGTTTCAGAATATGAGGAACAAGGACTTGAAGATGTGCGTGAAATAGCGAGATATGACCTTCGACCCATTTATAAACATGGACTTAAACAACTGTTTATGAGACTATTCAAATATACCCAGCGTCTAGAACAAAGCCAACATTATCAAAAGATTTTAAAGGACTTTAATTACTTTGTGGATGAAAACATTATAAGTATTCAAAGGCACTAAAGGCGGCTATAAGGAAAAACAATGCATTCTTTAAAGAGCTACTAGATAAGGAAGAGGAGGATGACAGCAGTGATGAAGAAAGTGACATGGAGAGTGAACAGAGTGAAACAGATGAAGAAAAATAGACCTATTTGACTAAACTTTATGATAAAGACTTTATAAATGTTGTAATATTTTATTAACTTAGCGTTGTGTATTAATATAGGTCATACTTTGCAACATATAAAGTCGTAAGGCTCCTGACACGGTTTTAATGGACCCTTAAACCACATATCATATATCATATGTTAGGTATTATAGTTAATTTTGTATTATTATGTATTATATTCAAGAATTGTATTATTATGTATTATATTCAAGTATTGTTTTATTATGTATTATATCCAAGTATTGTATGATAAAAATAAAAAGTTGAAAAGCATCATATGTGTTTTTATTGAATATCACAAATATGTACAATTATGATACAAAACTATTTCAAATATATATTATGTTAATACATGTGCAGATTCACAAGAACTTACCATTTTATAACAACTGACTTCACAGGAACATAGATCATGTTAATTTCATAGTCTACATATGAAGACAATTTTATTTGAACTACATATCAAATGTACATGTCCATATGAGTCAAAGCTAAGTTCTTGTCAAGCTTCAAAACCTTCGCTCCAATCTTCTGAACTGAGGGTGATGAAATCATAGCACCCACTAAGCTCGTCATGCTGTTAAAACAGTATACAGTCAACTCGCTGTCTACTCAACCATCTTCTGGCAGTCACTGCATTTATACAGATCCATTTTCTGAAGCATGAGATCCACTGACGTTATTTGCTCCTTCAACATGTGCCAATCGTTCAATGACAACAAAATTCCCTTCTTGGTAGGATGTAACCTCCCAGATATATGATCCGTAATATATTCACGAATGTTAACCATCACTTTCTGTTGATATTTCACCAATTTAGTATATATTTCTCCATTAATATGTATCATAACCGGTAAATCGTCTACACTCATCTTCTTCATGGTGGTAGCAGCTTTACGCTCTGGTTCTCACTTCATTTTAGGCTCTGTCTTAATTTTTCGCTTTTTACACGGCGGCGTCATGGCTGGTAACTCATCTCTTTTTATCTTTCTAAGATGTGGTCGCTTTTGATGCTGCTGACATGGCTTCGCATTAGACTTTACCATGGGCATTGCCTTAGACTTTGCTGTAGGTATTGTCTCAGGCTTTACTATAAAATTTTCTGCAGGCATTGTCTCAGACTTTTCTACAGGCATTGTCATAGATGGTAGTTGTTGCTCGCTCATTTCAGACATGTTCACTCTTCAGTATCTTGATACAGAATGTGTGTTAAGTCTGAGGGCGGCTGCCTTTTATACTTTATAGTGTGTTGACTTAATATGTTTTGAAATAACTTTACCACGTTTGCCTTTGTGGCCAATTGTAAGATTTTGAACAAATGTTGCATTTATACATCCTTTTGGTTCAACCTACACTATTCAAATGATGAGAAAGTCTTTAAACATAGCTTTATATAGAACAACTTGTTGAACAACAACATGTTGAACATGTTGAACTTGTTGCACATGTTGAACTTGTTGAACATGTTGAACATGTTGAACTTGTTGAACATGTTGAACATGTTGAACAATTTGTTGAACAATACCACAACGTAATATCTTCCAAAAATTATTCGAACACGTGTTTTGAATGGGCTTGCCATTCGAAAACGTCTTTTAAATGGGCTTGCCATTCGAACACATGTTTGAATGGGCGCAGTTTTCCTACATAACTATCCACATTTTCACTTCCCATTTTCTAACAATCAACTAACCAACCAAGTGTTGGAATCGTTTGAAACGTGAAAAACTAAATTTGTTAAAGTTGGTCTAGAAGCACCATTTCTGCACCACTATAACTTTAGAACATTTGAATAAGTAGCATGGTAAAATGCTAAAACTTATTTTATATATCATATCCCATTCCTTCTCAAATTATTGATCGTTCCCACGCTCTGAACGAGTGCACTCTGAAATTTATCGTTTCCACACACTCTGAGACCTTTCATGTACTTATTCCTATTCTGTGTGTGCGTGTGGTTATTGTAATAGAACCATTGAAATATAACTTATTAAATATTATCATAATAATAATAGTGAAAATAGACATAGAAATATGGCTATTATGTTAAAAAAAGTCACAGAGTCACATAATGTCACAGATCACATAAAGTCACATAATGTCACAGTCGCATGTTGTCACATAATGTCACAGAGTCACAAAAACCAAAAACCAAAAAGTTTGTCCAAATTTTTCCAAGGTGAACAAAAAGGTCTGCTCTCGTCTTTGAATGATGTCTGTGGCTGTTCAACTACACATTGTTACATGATGGGGGGGGGGTCATAACAACCAAAGTTCTTCAGAATCGTCTGAAACATATATCTATGCTGAAATCGCAAAATTTTCTTATCCCTAGGGGTGGGGGGCATAAAAACCAAAGTTGCTCAGAATCGTCTGAAACGGATAACTATGCTGAAATCACAGAATTTTCTTACCCCTTGAGGGGGGGGGGGGGGTAGGGGGTGTTCAAGAACTCTCGTTTCCCTACTACTTATAACCATGCACACTCACCAAAACTACCACTTGGGATGTTTCAAAACATCAGATCAGCATGACATTTTATAACCATGCACACTCACCAAAAACTACCACTTGTTATGTTTCATTACATCAGGTCAACACCAACCAACGGCTCGTCCTCCCAAATTTTGGATACGCCTAATTAGGACACTTTCTGTCTGTCAGTTTTGAAATGCCATCGGCTACTGTACTAACCAGACCGAAATTCGCACAGCGAATTAGACCCCACTTGGAATGATAGCTCAAAACATGTCTGAATGTAGAATATCCTCCTAAATCCTACCAACTATACCGGTAAGGTCAAGGTCAAAAATTTTTATCAGGTGCACCACTTCAGATGACCCCCTATACAAGTGCCAATAAGTTTGGTTGGTCTAGCTTCAGCGGTCTTGGAGGAGATGTCTGGAAACCGATTCGGCGGAAGAAGAAAAAAATTTAAAAAAGGGATGAAATAAAAAAATAGGTGAAGAATTCGAGGCAAGCCATCCCCATCTGGTATTGTCAATACCAAGTGGGAATTACACTTCGCTATGGTAGAAACCACGATGCAGGAAAGTGGACACTTTTATTTTTCTAAAACTTCAGTATTGCATTGAAATTAACCCCATAATAGAGGGACACCGTAACTGATGTCCATATTTTGGACAGAATTTTCATGGGACAAGAAAAAAAAATTGTGCGCCATATGTGCAATCACGGCGCACGAATTAATTTTCTGATGCGCAGTGCCTGGTCTTTTTTCACAATACTCTTATGAAAAGCCAAATTTAAATACGAGTCTGTTTTTTTTGCAAACCTTTCTTAGCTGACCTATTCGTCCATTCGGAAAGGGGGATCCAAAGTAAAACCAGTTAATTTTTGTGAATACGGCCTCATGTGGTTTTGCAGGCAATCACCATATGGTTAAGATGTTTAGCCAACATTCATTTTGTTTGGCTCACCGTTACTTACTGAAACAGGATCTGGCGGCATTTCCGAGCTTTTTCTGGCCATGTGTTGATGTGTGTATGAATTGTTAGATTCTACCTATGCGGTATACACATTTACTGACGGGACCCAGCGTTAGTGATGGACAAGAATTCCCCCATTGAAAATTTGGGGGCCATCTATGAAATATGTACGCAAAAAATCGCAATATTTTAAGCCCCCCTCATCCTCATCGATGATTTGTGGATCACCCACCCATTAACTCAAACACATATGTTGAGGTTTCCTATGCCGTACTGTATGAATTGGCCCTGTTTGCCACTGGCAAATATCTGTTTTATCTGCGCACCAGTGCTTGAAAGAGCAGGACGAAAATGAACTCTTTCTATCTCGTGTTTCAGTTATTTAGCGGAGGGGCCAGACGGATAGGATGCGCAGGAGCATAAAGTCATCCACTTTCAAAAAGATGCAAGCCAGATATGTCATTATGACGTCACACGGTACAGACCAATGAAACACCTGCAAGCTGATATGGTCGCTTTGTTACTGATGCACTCCACTTCCCGGTCAGTCGAAGTACCCAGAATGAGAAAGACAATGGAATGCGATACTTTAAAGCTGTGTCTTTGGCAGGCATTTTAGAAAGCAACATGGGTGTTTGCTTCACTGCATTGCTGCTTCTGTATTAGACACCCCCCCCCCCTTCCACAGACACACGCGCTCACACGACTACTCAACAACCGAGACAGTCAAGAAATTGTTACTCCATGTGTACAGGCGTGCGGCGCATTCCGCGAAAGCTAGGACTTCGAAAGAAACGCTTGCCAAGTCGGGTGTCGGACAGTGTGTTGATCCACCAGCTGCTGTGGGAGTCCGGGTGCTTCGGGCAGGTCAAACTCTCATTTCCGGACCCCCCCCTCCCCCCTTCTCCATGCTCTTCAGCCGAATCAGCCAGTCAAATGGACATAGAATTCACTGCAAAAGGCGGGGGACTGAAGTATATGAGCCCCCGAAACAAAACACTCGTTAAATCGTGTTCTGGTAGAAAAAAAATGAGGATAACGTTGTGATTGCACTTTGACTGTGGAATACTTCGCCATGGAGATCCCGCCAACCGATGACTCGTGAGGGCTTGAGGGGAGGCGTCGCGGGTAAGCCTTTCAGGTGGTGCTGTGTGCAAAACTTGTGTTCTTAATGACGCAGAATAAACGTATTTAAATATATGTGTTGGTTACAAAATCAATAATAGAACAGGCCAAAGTTATCTCGTGTTGCCAGGTAGCACAAGTGCGAGAGGTCTGGGGCGTAGGGTGGTGGGTGGGTGGGGGCGTTGGGTTGGAGATGAAGTATTCGAAATGGCTAGCAGATGATTCTTTTATGTGGATGCGTTGCGTTGTGTGTTTTATCATCATCGATGATCACGTGCTCATAGTCCATCCAATAAGAAAACGCAGCTTGTCCTACTGTAATGTGGTATAAGTCACATGACCTTTTGCTGGGGGTTATCGCCAAAGTGTATGCTTGGTAAAAAATACAATGGCCAGGTATTGACTGGCTGTAGGGTGAAAGTCAATCTGTTGAGCCGGGCGAGAAAGAAGTGGGAGGTGAGCGGTGGGGGGGGGGGGGGGGGAGGGGGTATCTTTAAAAATCCTCTACATACTTCTAGCTATACAATGAATATAAATTGTTAATAAAAAGACGATAACAGGCATAAATCGCTTTTATTAGAAATATATGGCAAATGTGACTATTCGCCGATAAAGCTTGGCTCCTGTTTTTTAACTCGATCCCGTGGCTCAGTTCCGTGAGCCATCCAGAGACCGCGCTCTACAAGCCATCTATAGTTTAAAACAACAAATAATCATTGTTATTTAATACATATTAAATGTTACAATATACCACTCCCAATTACGGTCAAAAGCCTTTAAGAATATATATATTACGATCTTATGATGATACAGCTGTAATATATTCATTTTTAATTGGCTGCGTACAATAGGCATTCAATGCCCCGCCACATTAAGAGCGCTACATGCACTGAAACATAATGGCTGAATGATTACATATTAAGCATTTAAACACTAAGACGTTTTTATAACTGGGGGGGGGGGGGGCGAAGGATGCTATCCCCCCCCCACTCTGAAAAGTGCGGGGGGGAGGGCTGAGCCCCCCGGCCCCTCCCCTTTCCCGGTGGCCACGCCTATGAATGTTGGCTCTTATGTGTGTGACTTACATATTATGAAATATAACAAGAAGTGGCTGTGAAAGACTTTCGCAAATGTCTGTACGAGCTAACATCCAAAAGCGCGTGTGCAAGAGTTACATTTGAAGCATATTTGCGATGTACGGTAAAAGTCCAATTGTGACTACTGCGGTCGAAACCCATTAGTGCCGCAATGCAGCATATTTGAATCTGTTCGTATCGACGCATATTTACAAGTATCATCGACGAAGCGCATTTGCAAGTATAACTTTTCATTTTCAGTGATCGCCAGTATTTATTATGAATTTTCTTACCCTCACTGACTGATAAAAGACTCATTTGATAACGTCATCCCCAAGAGAACAACTATTTATAATATCTTTTCGTTACTAACCAAAAAAAAAAAAATACAAAATACAAAAAAAAAACTGGAAGCTTCACAATACAGTAAAGTGCAATAACAATTGTGACACAAAACACTAATGATATGAGGCGTGGTGCGTTACAGCACATTATTATAACCAACAGCACTGCAGTGTATAATCAGGAGCATTGTTATCAGGATCCTGTTGCAAGTGGCAATTCGACTTGTTTTGGAAGAAAAAATATCCCTGTCTTTTACCCCACGTTTCTCTTCTTATATGTTTAATGATGATGGGCCTTGCATTAGAAACCACCAATTCTTTGGAAATCTGATCCGAAAGTGACTTGCCCATATACTTTCATTTCGTAACATCAGTTCTTAATGAAAGTCTCCTTATACCAAATATAACAAACAAAGTAACGCTTTCATGAAATATAGACATAGTTTTGTTATGCTCAGAATAAGCGCGAAGAGAAGTGGTTTATTTTTAGGATCGCGGTACGTTGCGTCTTTTTTTTTTCGAAATTGTGATAAAATGATAATGAAAGACAAAGAAGAACCTGGAGATGAACAGACCAAAATTAAAATAACTTATTTTGTGGAGACATTCGTCTAGTGTGGGAAATATCATCAGAAAACGCTTTGAAAATCATAATTTCACCACAGAAGGGTGAGGTTAAAAACTATCTAAAATGGACGTTTTGTGATTCAGCTGTGATTGCGCAATGTTTCAGATATGCTTGATCAATGCTGCATTTTATGCAAAATATTAAGAGCGAAAAATAAATAATAAAATAAACTAGATGCTCGAGAAGCATGAATCCGCCGGGTTCGCGCAAATTGTATACCTGATTATGATGTTCCTGTGAACAACTGTTCCAAAGAACACCATACAGCCTTGTGGTCAGTGAAGTAGAGGTTTGTAGACAGACGGACAGAATGAAAACTATATCCGTCCGGTTCTGCTTAGGAGCAGCCCTTGGTAAAATCTTAAATCAATCCAACCTCTAATGCGGGCTGTAGGCGCGTGAGACCGATATGTGTAAAGCTCATTCCTAATTCAGTTTCTTCAAATTTTAAAGTTTTTTCATTTTGACAATTTTGCTCGGATCCGGTCGAATCCTGGTCACTGCACTGCGGGGATGCTTAGGAGCAGCCATGGGTAAAATCTTAAATCAATCCACCCACTAATGCGGCCTGTAGGCGCTCGAGACCGATATGTGTTATGCTCATTCCTAATTCATTTCTTCCATTTTTTAAAGTTTTGTCATTTTGACAATTTTAGTCGGATCCGGTCGAATCCTGGTCACTGCACTGCGGGATGCTTAGGAGCAGCCCTGGGTAAAATCTTAAATCAATCCACCCACTAATGCGGGCTGTAGGCGCGTGAGACTGATGTGTGTTATGCAAAGTCCTTATTCAGTTTCTGCAATTTTTTAAAGTTTTGCCATTTTGGCAATTTTGCTCGGATCCGGTCGAATCCTGGTCACTGCACGGCGGGATGCTTAGGAGCAGCCATGGGTAAAATCTTAAATCAATCCACCCACTAATGCGGCCTGTAGGCGCTCGAGACCGATATGTGTTATGCTCATTCCTAATTCATTTCTTCCATTTTTTAAAGTTTTGTCATTTTGACAATTTTAGTCGGATCCGGTCGAATCCTGGTCACTGCACTGCGGGATGCTTAGGAGCAGCCCTGGGTAAAATCTTAAATCAATCCACCCACTAATGCGGGCTGTAGGCGCGTGAGACTGATGTGTGTTATGCAAAGTCCTTATTCAGTTTCTGCAATTTTTTAAAGTTTTGCCATTTTGGCAATTTTGCTCGGATCCGGTCGAATCCTGGTCACTGCACGGCGGGATGCTTAGGAGCAGCCATGGGTAAAATCTTAAATCAATCCACTCACTAATGCGGCCTGTAGGCGCGTGAGACCGATATGTGTTATGCTCATTCCTAATTCATTTCTTCCATATTTTTAAGTTTTGTCATTTTGACAATTTTGCTCGGATCCGGTCGAATCCTGGTCGCTGCACTGCGGGATGCTTAGGAGCAGCCATGGGTAAAAAAATCTTAAATCAATCCACCCACTAATGCGGGCTGTAGGCGCGTGAGACTGATGTGTGTTATGCAAAGTCCTTATTCAGTTTCTGCAATTTTTTAAAGTTTTGCCATTTTGGCAATTTTGCTCCGATCCCGTCGAATCCTGGTCACTGCACTGCGGGATGCTTAGGAGCACCCCTGGGTAAAATCTGAAATCAATCCACCCCCTAATGCGGGCTGTAGGCGCGTGAGACTGAAATTGCACAGACGGACGGACGGACAGACGGACGGACAGACAGACGGACAGAATGAAAACTATATCCGTCCGGTTCCCGGCGGATAATAAATAAAAAATAAAATGAAGTGACTAGGATACACTTTTACACTGAAACAAAATCCTACCTTACAAAAATTTCTCCCAAGTTATTTTACAAATGCAAATTATGATGAATTTTACCCCTGCCCCTGAGATGCGCCTCTCCTTACTGTATCTCTTATATGCCCCATATCCACAGTATGCCCTCTTTTCTACCCTGTATCTCACATCTCTATCCCCGTATAACGCAGGTTCCTTCTCATACAAGAACAGGGCCATGTTAACGGCAATATAAAATGCTGAAGCATTGTGTACTCATTCAAGACAATGTTAACGACAATATAGAAATGAAATGGTGTAACATTGGGTACTCATTCAAGACAATTCGAAACAAATCACAAGGGCCAGGAAAAATTGACCTCATCGTCATCGGATATTTTAAGAAAGTTGGCTCAGCAGGGAACTTTTCCTTTTCTGGCGCCATTTTGTTTTAATCTCTGGATAGTTTTTTTCCGAGGCTATCCCCCGACCCCGGCGCGCCACTCACGCACCAATCGGTCACCATCGTGTCCATGACGTTTTAAAACCTTACTTGCGGAGTGCTAATTTTAAAATAATACCCCCTCCCCTTTTCAACCAAACGCAGTTTGAAATTTCGAAATAATCCCCCTTGTGCAAGAAACGCAGGACTAGGAGTATTGAATGAAAAATACTCCTCTCTTTTAACGAAATTGGCACTCCTCACCGACCGCGTCTGCAATTAAAATTACCTTCCTTTCTCCGTTTTTTTGCTTTTACACACTAGGTGACACACGAGATACCAAATGACCCCCCCCCCCCCCCCCCTCGGGTGTTTTTCCTGACCCAGTTTTTCTTACAACCTCATCGGTCACGGCTACAATGTGCGCGTTCACACTTGCTACTTTGTATGTACATTCAATATGCATTCGACACCATATAAGCCCTTTTTGAAGCAGGGAAATGAATAAGAACACACTGTACAAATTAAAGCTTTGTAAGACACCATAAAACACGTGACTTTGGGCGACTCGGTCTCGTGCGTTACCGTGTTTGTCCAAAGAAAAAAAATAGGGAGAAAGGATATAATTTTGAGGCCAGAGGCGGTGCACGCGGAATGGCAATTTCGTTGAAAAGGGTGGGGGTGGGGGGGTGGGGGGGGCTTATTTTCATCAGTGTACACAAAAAGGGTTTGTTCCCGTCTAAGCATGTACAAGTCATGCAACAGTTCCGGCCTAAGAATGTACAAGCACGGTAATAGTTCCGGCCCAAGCATGTACAAATAATGCAACTGTCTGCACCATGAAGATGGCTATAATTTTTCGGGATCCACTTCAGCTGAACAACTGCAGCGTTTATTGAATATAAACCAGATTTTTCCCTCAGTTGGATGCGGATCGGGAAACATTATAGCTCTGCACAAAGAACACTAATAATTTCCTATGAACTTTTTCGACCACACTACGCAGCATTGAATCATGAGCAAATGTTTGATCAAACAGAAGTGTACTGTCTTCTGAATTTGAACGCGGCAGTTTTTAAAAGAACAACTATCGTTTAACAAAATGGTTTGATCAGAGAAGCGAAAAACGGACCTTTGATCACAGTTTGTGTATTATGCTCTCTCCCTTACGTTATTTTTCCATGTTTCTCCTCTGCACATTGTCAGATATATTATGATTTAGTGAGTTCTTTCTGAAAAAAAAAAACAAACAAATAAAAAGACAGACAACATGGAAAATTCCTTATATATCTAAAGGCTGCAGTTATAGTACGGTTCGTTTGTGCAGTTCCAAATGTTGTTATTTATCTCAGCGAAAAATTGTGGTATTTTTTTTTTGTCTCTGAAATTTGTCTGAAAAAAAATGAGATACAGATTCTTAAAATATTGGATCCGAAACATGACTATTATGTTCATAATTATGGAAAACATACAATTAAAAGATATTGATAACACGATAACACTACCTCGTCAGCACTTCGACGTCACTAAAGAGGACGTGACGTCATTGCCGCTTTGATCTGGCGCCGCCATCTCCGGCACGGTAAGTTTGGCCTCTATATCTGAAACGTGAGTCATATTTTTATTGCCCTATGGTAGCTGTGTCGAACAGCTCATAGTTTTGTAATGTCGAAACTAACCATGTTGTTTATGTATGACGTCATCGCCATCATTTAAATACACGCAGCCCGATTGACAATTCATAGTGCTCTAATGCCAAATAAAAGAACATTGAAGAGGGGGAAAGCAGTGATAATGACAATGCCTGCGCATGCGCATGTCGACGACTTACCCTGGATTTGTTTCTTGTCCGTTTTCTTGTTTTTGCGGATCTTGTAGACTGTGACTACAAAGATCGCAACAACTAACACAATGAAGGTCACACAAAAGATTGATAGGACAACGACAAGGCCATTCTGCGTCCCGCCGATTGTGTCTGTTGCCGTGGGTACCATCCCTGTAGTCATGGCGGGCGTGGTCAGGTCCGCTGCTGTCGGTGGTACGTAGTCTACAGGCGAAATAACAGGAAAAAAACAACCTTTGTTATGTGGTTCGTTTTAGAACAAAATGGCTGTCTCAATAAAACCGCATCTAAGATTTCGGTGGTACCTTTATCATTCGCCACTAGTATAAAAGAATCTCGAATTCAAGAGTACTTCTTAAAATTAAAACTCTTTTGGATATATATACCGGCTTATGTATGTTACGAGGTTTTTTTTTTTTTTTGAGTTGTACCTGGGCAGTTGGTTTTGCAAAGTCCCGATGGCTGTTTGCAGAGGTTGCTGCACGGCTGACAGAATTGCACCATATCGTCACAGTAGCTGTTCCAATCACATTCCTCGTTACTGCGGCAAAATGTAACGTCTTGACTATTCATGTTGACAGCTCTGGAATTAAGAGTACAAAATAACAATCAAAGAGACCGCACTAAAAAACGTACGTAACTGTTTCCTGCAAATGATCCCATTGATTTATCGATGGCTTTTCAGTTCGATTTGATAGATATTGAAAGAAAGGATGCCCATGGACATCAGACCCAGCACAATGCGCGAAGATATTTCATCGAAAATTGACCTACATAACCAACGTAGGAAAAAAAACATTCCTGTCAAATGTGAAAATGACTAGATAAGAATAACCTAATAAATCCATGTTTTGCCAGATAAAAAGTCCTGAAGACTAATTTTTATCAAACTTGAAAGCGACTAGACAGGAAATGTTGTCTGCTCCTGTGTTACATTACCGCAGATACATTGCCGAAATGTCGTTCAGTCAACTTTATTTCTCATGCCCGGCAAGTTCTTTAAAATCCTAATTTAAAAGGAGATGAGACCATGCTGAATCCTCGATACTGTCCCGAGGGCATAAGGGCCGAAAATGGGCAAGAAATGACATTTGAGGAACTTTTTTCATCATATTTTACATGATGTTGAAGACTTTTGAGTATCGACCACAATGTAAAGACCTCAGGTCTTCATTATTTAATAATTGGCCATACTCCAGAGTGAATACGGAACATTTTTCAAGTGTAGATTTTCCAAGCGGTCCATTGCCAACCCGTCTGGGTATCTCCAGAATACCAGTACCTTCTGACCCTCAGTTGCCTGACCATTTCACCATTGTCTGCAGTCCTGCCTATGTCGTAAGCAATTATTTAAGTTTTGAGCAGAGGATGAATTAAATCTTTAAACATGGCACTTTACAGTGCTTATGATTGTAAAATTTTGAAGAAATGTGACATTTTATAGTGGAGACAGTGCCCCTAAGCCATGGATGAAACATGTATTTTCTGCACTGACGAGGACTTCGTGTTCAGAATAACAGTCGTTTTCTTCATATATTTTCGGGCAAGATTCGCCGCACCAAATTTCTCCGAGCCATATATTTCGTCGAAGCAAATTTCGAGATACAGTTGCTTTTCTTTGCAGACTAACCAGTGTTGTTGTTGTTGTTTTTTTTTTTTTAAGCTTCCGAAACCTTTCTAAGATCTTAAGATTCTAAGATTTTGCAAGTTCGAAACCTTTCCAAAAAAAAAAAAAAAAAAAGAAGTCGGTACAACGTACTTAAAATGACCGGGCGCCGTTGTAATAAAACCAACTCCCGAATTTCACTATGTTGAGCGTATTTGGCCTATGCAGTCAAAGCACACATCATTTATGCAATGGACAGTGTGGCTGTCGGACATGCGAAAGGCTTGTGCAAATGCTGCTGCAGGATTTACGTACTGTATTTGTTCATGAAAACAATCAGTGTTTCTTTTTTCTATTCTTTTTTTTTCTTTGCGTTTTAATCATGAAAGGGAAAACAAAGCGATTTGGGAGTCCTAGGGCCAGTGTAGTAGTAATAGTAAGACGTAGTGATTGGTCGGGTTCCCCAGGGGCCCGGGGCCCGTCAAAAATTTTAAACCCCGGGGTTGATATTCGACCCCAGGGCCCCGTCACATCTTTAAATAACTAATATTGATATTTAAATAAAAATAACATAATGAATAAAAATAATACAAAACAAAACAAAAAATCACAAGTTTTGACAAGTCGCTATTTTGGCAGTTTTTGGCCGATTTGAAAAATAACACGACATTGTACAACTTCAATGTATATATTTTCACTGTGCAAGGCTGCACATGCCTAGGGTAAATAGTTTCGGAAAACTCGCGTGGAAACCACCTAAGTCTTACATTACAGTTATCTAAAAAAATGGCAATTTTTGACAAGTCGCCATTTTGGAAGATACCGAACTCGAACAGGAGAAAAGTGGGATATGAATGGTTAAAGACTTCAAATCATAAACTAGTCTATTTTATTACAACAATTTGAAGTGTTCATTAAAGAGTGACGAAACTTAGGACTAACATATTATCACAGACAATTGGAGATGATTTTTATTTCTGTTTTTTAAATTTTGCGTTACAAAATGTAGAATTACACGCGTTTCTTTCCAGGATCCTCAATAATTCTTAATTAAGTTTGTTGGAGTTAAAATAATCTAGTAACATAAAGTAGATTTTTGAAAATTAATAATGCTAAGATTTGTTCGATATTTAAGATCTGAGAATAATTGGTCAAGATTTTCAATTATCTGCACTGTTCCCATGGAAATTAAAGCTTGACATGAGTTGTCCAAAAAAAAAATCATATGCAGGTACCACATCCCTGTATATATATATATATATATATATATATATATATATATATATATATATATATATATATATATAGAAATGTACCTCCAGTAATACGGGGACCATTTTTGCTAAAAAACCAGTATTAGGGAGACCAAAAATTTAGGGAGACCAAAAGTAGGTCTACCTAATTCTTAGCGTCTTTAAATGTTATGAAACTAAACAGCAAACAAAAAACGAATGATTCTATAGTATCGTGAATATATTAAATTTTGTTTTAAAATTAAATTTGTGTGTTGCCAATTGATAACAAGCTTTTAATTTGATCCTCAACTTTATACAGTGTATAAATACAATTGCCGAAAAATCAGCTTTAAGGAGACCAGAGAAAACTGCCGTTTTTATTTAAAATCCGCTATATATTATGTATTAAAAAATTTTATAGCAACCGGTATTTTATTCCTTAAATGTTCAAGATCTTTACACATGGTTTAGCACGAAATTTATGAAAAGTATAATTTCGCACCGTGAACTTGTCTTTTCTTTTAAAAAAAAAGATACATTAATTTTTCCATACATTTTTGACTCGGTTTTGGGTTGGTTTATATATGTAGCACATTTTGGTTTTTTGAAACCTTATATTTCAGGGTTCAAGTTGTGTTTTGCATGAGCATAGAAAAAAAAAGCAATTTAAAAGTTTGCTGCTTTTCTTTAAATGAAGCGCTGCAAAGCTTTCCATAATGCTTTACGTTATTTCATTGGGTAGTAATTGGGTCGAACAAAGCACCTGTTGCCTGTGTCTCCTTAAGTCTTATAGTAAGCTTTATATGTTTGTTTCATATAACCACGGAGTTTCGGCAAAAATTATCAATTTTTGTGCCACAAGTGGCCCAGTTACGGGCTCTAGCATGGTGTGTAATTTTAGTTCTCAAATCGAACCCTGTGATTTTTTAGATATATAAAAATACACTTTTTTCTTAAGCTCCGAGTGAGCTCTGACTTGCATAGCCTCGTATATCTCGTATATCCTCGTATATCTCTCTGTCAGAAGCTTTTTTTTTGGTGGATAACTGCAAAAATGTGTCATTTTGTCCTACTTCCTGGTTTGGTCGAGTTCAACACTAAATGTGCCGCCCCCACCCCGGGGAACGTTGAGCCGCACTTCTGTCAACACTTTTGTGTTGGGGCAATAAGCCAATTCGCACTTTCGGATTTTTCCGGTGGAGGTGTTGTTTCGACTGAAAATGTTGGGGGGTAAATTATAAAGAAATGACAAGGGGAAAACTTCAAAATTCTAATTTTCTTTCAACATTCACACTTTCGAATTTATAAAGCTATCATATGAGCTTTTAAAAACTATTTTACATATTATTCAGTCCCTTTAATAACCAACATGTGACTATGTTTCTGGCAAAATTGAATTTTGTTGATTTTTGCCGTTTTTTCCCTATCATTTCTTTATATCCTTATCCCACCTGAATTCAGCCGAAACGCAAAAACTTTTCGGCAAAAGTCAAAAGTACGAATTGGCTTATACTACCACGTTTTCGTGTAAAGTTTCAGTCACCAAATCGGTCAAATAAGCTTTCTTTTAAAATAAAATCGATCAAAATATATAGAAAACATAGACCCGTTGGTTTATCCAACGCCCCACCCAAGGAAATGGTGACGTGGGCCGGGTCAACTTTTGTGCCACAAGTGGCCCCTCTATGGGACCTATCTTCCTGTGTAATTTCAGTTCTCTAATCCAGCCCTGTGATTTTTGGGAGATTAAAATATGTCATTTTCTCCTACTTTCGGGTTTGGTCGAGTTCAACACTAAATATGCCACCCCCACCCCGGGAAACGTTGCGCCGCACTTCTGTCAACAAATTTGTGTTTGGGCAATACTACCACGTTTTCGTGTGAAGTTTCAGTCACCATATCGGTCAAATAAGCTTTCTTTTAAAATAAAATCGATCAAAACATATAGAAAATATAAACCCGTTGGTTTATCCCACGCCCCACCCAAGGGAATGGTGACCTGGGCCGGGTCAATTTTTACGCAAAAGGTGGCCTCTCTATTGGGCCTATCTTTCTGTGTGATTTGAGTTCTCTAATCGAACCCTGTGATTTTTGAGAGAATAAAATGTGTCATTTTGTCCTACTTCCGGGTTTGGTCGAGTTCAACACTAAATATGCCGCCCCCACCCCGTGGAACGTTGAGGAGCACCTCTGTCAACAATTTTGTGTTAGTGCAATACTACCACGTTTTCGTGTAAAGTTTCAGTCACCAAATCGGTCAAATAAGCTTTCTTTTAAAATAAAATCGATCAAAATATATAGAAAATATAGACCCGTTGGTTTATCCCACGCCCCACCCAAGGGAATGGTGACGTGTGCCGGGTCAACTTTTGTACCACAAGTGGCCTCTCTATGAGGCCTATCTTTGTGTGTAATTTCAGTTCTCTAATCGAACCCTGTGATTTTTGAGAGAATAAAATGTGTCATTTTGTGCTACTTCCGGGTTTGGTCGAGTTCAACACTAAATATGCCGCCCCCACCCCGGGGAACGTTGAGCCGCAGTACTGTCAACATTTATGTATTGGGGCAATACTACCACGTTTTCGTGTAAAGTTTCAGTCACCAAATCGGTCAAATAAAGCTTTTTCAAAAATAAAATCGATCAAAATATATAGAAAACATAGACCCGTTGGTTTATCCAACGCTCCACCCAAGGGAATGGTGACGTGGGCCGGGTCAACTTTTGTGCCACAAATGGCCCCTCTATGGGACCTTTCTTTCTTTTATAATTTCAGTTCTCTAATCGAACCTGTGACTTTTTGGAGATTAAAATATGTCATTTTCTCCTACTTTCGGGTTTGGTCGAGTTCAACACTAAATATGCCACCCCCATCCCGGGAAACGTTGAGACGCACTTCTGTCAACAATTTTGTGTTAGGACAATACAACCACGTCTTCTTGTAAAGTTTCAGTCACCAAATCGGTCAAATAAGCTTTCTTTTAAAATAAAATCGATCAAAATATATAAAAAATATAGACCTGTTTGTTTATCCCACGCCCCACCCAAGGGAATGGTGACCTGTGCCGGGTCAGTTTTTGCACCACAAGTGGCCTCTCTGTTGGGCCTATCTTTCTGTGTAATTTCAGTTCTCTAATCGAACCCTGTGATTTTTGAGAGAATAAAATGTGTCATTTTGTCCTACTTCCGGGTTTGGTCGAGTTCAACACTAAATATGCCGCCCCCACCCCGGGGAACGTTGAGCCGCAGTTCTGTCAACATTTATGTATTGGGGCAATACTACCACGTTTTTATGTAAGGTTTCAGTCACCAAATCGGTCAAATAAAGCTTTTTCAAAAATAAAATCGATCAAAATATATAGAAAACATAGACCCGTTGGTTTATCCAATGCTCCACCCAAGGGAATGGTGACGTGGGCCGGGTCAACTTTTGTGCCACAAGTGGCCCCTCTATGGGACCTATCTTCCTGTGTAATTTCAGTTCTCTAATCGAGCCCTGTGATTTTTGGGAGATTAAAATATGTCATTTTCTCCTACTTTCGGGTTTGGTCGAGTTCAACACTGAATATGCCGCTCCCACCCCGGGAAACGTTGCGCCGCAGTTCTGTCAACATTTATGTATTGGGGCAATACTGCGCCGTTTTCGTGTGAAGTTTCAGTCACCAAATCGGTCAAATAAGCTTTCTTTTAAAATAAAATCGATCAAAATATATAGAAAATATAGACCCGTAGGTTTATCCCATGCCCCACTCAAGAGAATGGTGACCTGGGCCGCGTCAATTTTTACTCCACAAGTGGCCACTCTATTCGGTCTATCTTTCTGTGTAATTTCAGTTCTCTAATCGAACCCTGTGATTTTTGAGAGAATAATATGTGTCATTTTGTGCTACTTCCGGGTTTGGTCGAGTTCAACACTAAATATGCCGCCCCCACCCCGGGGAACGTTGAGCCGCACTTCTGTCAACATTTATATATTGGGGCAATACTACCACGTTTTCGTGTAAAGTTTCAGTCACCAAATCTTTCAAATAAAGTTTTTCAAAAATAAAATCGATCAAAATATATAGAAAACATAGACCCGTTGGTTTATCCAATGCTCCACCCAAGGGAATGGTGACGTGGGCCGGGTCAACTTTTGTGCCACAAGTGGCCCCTCTATGGGACCTATCTTCCTGTGTAATTTCAGTTCTCTAATCGAGCCCTGTGATTTTTGGGAGATTAAAATATGTCATTTTCTCCTACTTTCGGGTTTGGTCGAGTTCAACACTGAATATGCCGCCCCCACCCCGGGAAACGTTGCGCCGCAGTTCTGTCAACATTTATGTATTGGGGCAATACTGCGCCGTTTTCGTGTGAAGTTTCAGTCACCAAATCGGTCAAATAAGCTTTCTTTTAAAATAAAATCGATCAAAATATATAGAAAATATAGACCCGTAGGTTTATCCCATGCCCCACTCAAGAGAATGGTGACCTGGGCCGCGTCAATTTTTACTCCACAAGTGGCCACTCTATTGGGTCTATCTTTCTGTGTAATTTCAGTTCTCTAATCGAACCCTGTGATTTTTGAGAGAATAAAATGTGTCATTTTGTGCTACTTCCGGGTTTGGTCGAGTTCAACACTAAATATGCCGCCCCCACCCCGGGGAACGTTGAGCCGCACTTCTGTCAACATTTATATATTGGGGCAATACTACCACGTTTTCGTGTAAAGTTTCAGTCACCAAATCTTTCAAATAAAGTTTTTCAAAAATAAAATCGATCAAAATATATAGAAAACATAGACCCGTTGGTTTATCCAATGCTCCACCCAAGGGAATGGTGACGTGGGCCGGGTCAACTTTTGTGCCACAAGTGGCCCCTCTATGGGACCTATCTTCCTGTGTAATTTCAGTTCTCTAATCGAGCCCTGTGATTTTTGGGAGATTAAAATATGTCATTTTCTCCTACTTTCGGGTTTGGTCGAGTTCAACACTGAATATGCCGCCCCCACCCCGGGAAACGTTGCGCCGCAGTTCTGTCAACATTTATGTATTGGGGCAATACTGCGCCGTTTTCGTGTGAAGTTTCAGTCACCAAATCGGTCAAATAAGCTTTCTTTTAAAATAAAATCGATCAAAATATATAGAAAATATAGACCCGTAGGTTTATCCCATGCCCCACTCAAGAGAATGGTGACCTGGGCCGCGTCAATTTTTACTCCACAAGTGGCCACTCTATTGGGTCTATCTTTCTGTGTAATTTCAGTTCTCTAATCGAACCCTGTGATTTTTGAGAGAATAAAATGTGTCATTTTGTGCTACTTCCGGGTTTGGTCGAGTTCAACACTAAATATGCCGCCTCCACCCCGGGAAACGTTGAGCCGCACTTCTGTCAACATTTATATATTGGGGCAATACTACCACGTTTTCGTGTTAAGTTTCAGTCACCAAATCTTTCAAATAAAGTTTTTCAAAAATAAAATCGATCAAAATATATAGAAAACATAGAACCGTTGGTTTATCCAATGCTCCACCCAAGGGCATGGTGACGTGGGCCGGGTCAACTTTTGTGCCACAAGTGGACCCTCTATGGGACCTATCTTCCTGTGTAATTTCAGTTCTCTAATCGAACTCTGTGATTTTTGGGAGATTAAAATATGTCATTTTCTCCTACTTTCGGGTTTGGTCGAGTTCAACACTAAATATTCCGCCCCCACCCCGGGAAACGTTGAGCCGGACCTCTGTCAATAATTTTGTGTTAGGGCAATAATATCACGTTTTGGTGTAAAGTTTCAGTTACCAAATCGGTCAAATAAGCTTTCTTTTAAAATAAAATCGATCAAAATATATAGAAAACCTAGACCCGTTGGTTTATCCAATGCTCCACCCAAGGGAATGGTGACGTGGGCCGGGTCAACTTTTGTGCCACACAGTGGCCACTCTATTGGGTCTATCTTTCTGTGTAATTTCAGTTCTCTAATCGAACCCTGTGATTTTTGAGAGAATAAAATGTGTCATTTTGTGCTACTTCCGGGTTTGGTCGAGTTCAACACTAAATATGCCGCCTCCACCCCGGGGAACGTTGAGCCGCACTTCTGTCAACATTTATATATTGGGGCAATACTACCACGTTTTCGTGTAAAGTTTCAGTCACCAAATCTTTCAAATCAAGTTTTTCAAAAATAAAATCGATCAAAATATATAGAAAACATAGACCCGTTGGTTTATCCAATGCTCCACCCAAGGGAATGGTGACGTGGGCCGGGTCAACTTTTGTGCCACAAGTGGCCCCTCTATGGCACCTATCTTCCTGTGTAATTTCAGCTCTCTAATCGAGCCCTGTGATTTTTGGGAGATTAAAATATGTCATTTTCTCCTACTTTCGGGTTTGGTCGAGTTCAACACTGAATATGCCGCCCCCACCCCGGGAAACGTTGCGCCGCAGTTCTGTCAACATGTATGTATTGGGGCAATACTGCGCCGTTTTCGTGTGAAGTTTCAGTCACCAAATCGGTCAAATAAGCTTTCTTTTAAAATAAAATCGATCAAAATATATAGAAAATATAGACCCGTAGGTTTATCCCATGCCCCACTCAAGAGAATGGTGACCTGGGCCGCGTCAATTTTTACTCCACAAGTGGCCACTCTATTGGGTCTATCTTTCTGTGTAATTTCAGTTCTCTAATCGAACCCTGTGATTTTTGAGAGAATAAAATGTGTCATTTTGTGCTACTTCCGGGTTTGGTCGAGTTCAACACTAAATATGCCGCCTCCACCCCGGGAAACGTTGAGCCGCACTTCTGTCAACATTTATATATTGGGGCAATACTACCACGTTTTCGTGTTAAGTTTCAGTCACCAAATCTTTCAAATAAAGTTTTTCAAAAATAAAATCGATCAAAATATATAGAAAACATAGACCCGTTGGTTTATCCAATGCTCCACCCAAGGGCATGGTGACGTGGGCCGGGTCAACTTTTGTGCCACAAGTGGACCCTCTATGGGACCTATCTTCCTGTGTAATTTCAGTTCTCTAATCGAACTCTGTGATTTTTGGGAGATTAAAATATGTCATTTTCTCCTACTTTCGGGTTTGGTCGAGTTCAACACTGAATATGCCGCCCCCACCCCGGGAAACGTTGCGCCGCAGTTCTGTCAACATTTATGTATTGGGACAATACTGCGCCGTTTTCGTGTGAAGTTTCAGTCACCAAATCGGTCAAATAAGCTTTCTTTTAAAATAAAATCGATCAAAATATATAGAAAATATAGACCCGTAGGTTTATCCCATGCCCCACTCAAGAGAATGGTGACCTGGGCCGCGTCAATTTTTACTCCACAAGTGGCCACTCTATTGGGTCTATCTTTCTGTGTAATTTCAGTTCTCTAATCGAACCCTGTGATTTTTGAGAGAATAAAATGTGTCATTTTGTGCTACTTCCGGGTTTGGTCGAGTTCAACACTAAATATGCCGCCCTCACCCCGGGGAACGTTGAGCCGCACTTCTGTCAACATTTATATATTGGGGCAATAATACCACGTTTTCGTGTAAAGTTTCAGTCACCAAATCTTTCAAATAAAGTTTTTCAAAAATAAAATCGATCAAAATATATAGAAAACATAGACCCGTTGGTTTATCCAATGCTCCACCCAAGGGAATGGTGACGTGGGCCGGGTCAACTTTTGTGCCACAAGTGGCCCCTCTATGGGACCTATCTTCCTGTGTAATTTCAGTTCTCTAATCGAGCCCTGTGATTTTTGGGAGATTAAAATATGTCATTTTCTCCTACTTTCGGGTTTGGTCGAGTTCAACACTGAATATACCGCCCCCACCCCGGGAAACGTTGCGCCGCAGTTCTGTCAACATTTATGTATTGGGACAATACTGCGCCGTTTTTGTGTGAAGTTTCAGTCACCAAATCGGTCAAATAAGCTTTCTTTTAAAATAAAATCGATCAAAATATATAGAAAATATAGACCCGTAGGTTTATCCCATGCCCCACTCAAGAGAATGGTGACCTGGGCCGCGTCAATTTTTACTCCACAAGTGGCCACTCTATTGGGTCTATCTTTCTGTGTAATTTCAGTTCTCTAATCGAACCCTGTGATTTTTGAGAGAATAAAATGTGTCATTTTGTGCTACTTCCGGGTTTGGTCGAGTTCAACACTAAATATGCCGCCTCCACCCCGAGGAACGTTGAGCCGCACTTCTGTCAACATTTATATATTGGGTCAATACTACCACGTTTTCGTGTAAAGTTTCAGTCACCAAATCTTTCAAATAAAGTTTTTCAAAAATAAAATCGATCAAAATATATAGAAAACATAGACCCGTTGGTTTATCCAATGCTCCACCCAAGGGAATGGTGACGTGGGCCGGGTCAACTTTTGTGCCACAAGTGGCCCCTCTATGGGACCTATCTTCCTGTGTAATTTCAGTTCTCTAATCGAGCCCTGTGATTTTTGGGAGATTAAAATATGTCATTTTCTCCTACTTTCGGGTTTGGTCGAGTTCAACACTGAATATGCCGCCCCCACCCCGGGAAACGTTGCGCCACAGTTCTGTCAACATTTATGTATTGGGGCAATACTGCGCCGTTTTCGTGTGAAGTTTCAGTCACCAAATCGGTCAAATAAGCTTTCTTTTAAAATAAAATCGATCAAAATATATAGAAAATATAGACCCGTAGGTTTATCCCATGCCCCACTCAAGAGAATGGTGACCTGGGCCGCGTCAATTTTTACTCCACAAGTGGCCACTCTATTGGGTCTATCTTTCTGTGTAATTTCAGTTCTCTAATCGAACCCTGTGATTTTTGAGAGAATAAAATGTGTCATTTTGTGCTACTTCCGGGTTTGGTCGAGTTCAACACTAAATATGCCGCCCTCACCCCGGGGAACGTTGAGCCGCACTTCTGTCAACAATTTTGTGTTAGGGCAATACTACCACGGTTTCGTGTAAAGGTTCAGTCACCAAATCGGTCAAATAAAGCTTTTTCAAAAATAAAATCGATCAAAATATAAAGAAAACATAGACCCGTTGGTTTATCCAATGCTCCACCCAAGGGCATGGTGACGTGGGCCGGGTCAACTTTTGTGCCACAAGTGGACCCTCTATGGGACCTATCTTCCTGTGTAATTTCAGTTCTCTAATCGAACTCTGTGATTTTTGGGAGATTAAAATATGTCATTTTCTCCTACTTTCGGGTTTGGTCGAGTTCAACACTAAATATGCCACCCCCACCCCGGGAAACGTTGAACCGCACTTCTGTCAACAATTTTGTGTTAGGGCAATACTACCACGGTTTCGTGTAAAGGTTCAGTCACCAAATCGGTCAAATAAAGCTTTTTCAAAAATAAAATCGATCAAAATATAAAGAAAACATAGACCCGTTGGTTTATCCAATGCTCCACCCAAGGGCATGGTGACGTGGGCCGGGTCAACTTTTGTGCCACAAGTGGACCCTCTATGGGACCTATCTTCCTGTGTAATTTCAGTTCTCTAATCGAACTCTGTGATTTTTGGGAGATTAAAATATGTCATTTTCTCCTACTTTCGGGTTTGGTCGAGTTCAACACTGAATATGCCGCCCCCACCCCGGGAAACGTTGCGCCGCAGTTCTGTCAACATTTATGTATTGGGACAATACTGCGCCGTTTTCGTGTGAAGTTTCAGTCACCAAATCGGTCAAATAAGCTTTCTTTTAAAATAAAATCGATCAAAATATATAGAAAATATAGACCCGTAGGTTTATCCCATGCCCCACTCAAGAGAATGGTGACCTGGGCCGCGTCAATTTTTACTCCACAAGTTGCCACTCTATTGGGTCTATCTTTCTGTGTAATTTCAGTTCTCTAATCGAACCCTGTGATTTTTGAGAGAATAAAATGTGTCATTTTGTGCTACTTCCGGGTTTGGTCGAGTTCAACACTAAATATGCCGCCCTCACCCCGGGGAACGTTGAGCCGCACTTCTGTCAACATTTATATATTGGGTCAATAATACCACGTTTTCGTGTAAAGTTTCAGTCACCAAATCTTTCAAATAAAGTTTTTCAAAAATAAAATCGATCAAAATATATAGAAAACATAGACCCGTTGGTTTATCCAATGCTCCACCCAAGGGAATGGTGACGTGGGCCGGGTCAACTTTTGTGCCACAAGTGGCCCCTCTATGGGACCTATCTTCCTGTGTAATTTCAGCTCTCTAATCGAGCCCTGTGATTTTTGGGAGATTAAAATATGTCATTTTCTCCTACTTTCGGGTTTGGTCGAGTTCAACACTGAATATACCGCCCCCACCCCGGGAAACGTTGCGCCGCAGTTCTGTCAACATTTATGTATTGGGACAATACTGCGCCGTTTTTGTGTGAAGTTTCAGTCACCAAATCGGTCAAATAAGCTTTCTTTTAAAATAAAATCGATCAAAATATATAGAAAATATAGACCCGTAGGTTTATCCCATGCCCCACTCAAGAGAATGGTGACCTGGGCCGCGTCAATTTTTACTCCACAAGTGGCCACTCTATTGGGTCTATCTTTCTGTGTAATTTCAGTTCTCTAATCGAACCCTGTGATTTTTGAGAGAATAAAATGTGTCATTTTGTGCTACTTCCGGGTTTGGTCGAGTTCAACACTAAATATGCCGCCTCCACCCCGAGGAACGTTGAGCCGCACTTCTGTCAACATTTATATATTGGGTCAATACTACCACGTTTTCGTGTAAAGTTTCAGTCACCAAATCTTTCAAATAAAGTTTTTCAAAAATAAAATCGATCAAAATATATAGAAAACATAGACCCGTTGGTTTATCCAATGCTCCACCCAAGGGAATGGTGACGTGGGCCGGGTCAACTTTTGTGCCACAAGTGGCCCCTCTATGGGACCTATCTTCCTGTGTAATTTCAGTTCTCTAATCGAGCCCTGTGATTTTTGGGAGATTAAAATATGTCATTTTCTCCTACTTTCGGGTTTGGTCGAGTTCAACACTGAATATGCCGCCCCCACCCCGGGAAACGTTGCGCCACAGTTCTGTCAACATTTATGTATTGGGGCAATACTGCGCCGTTTTCGTGTGAAGTTTCAGTCACCAAATCGGTCAAATAAGCTTTCTTTTAAAATAAAATCGATCAAAATATATAGAAAATATAGACCCGTAGGTTTATCCCATGCCCCACTCAAGAGAATGGTGACCTGGGCCGCGTCAATTTTTACTCCACAAGTGGCCACTCTATTGGGTCTATCTTTCTGTGTAATTTCAGTTCTCTAATCGAACCCTGTGATTTTTGAGAGAATAAAATGTGTCATTTTGTGCTACTTCCGGGTTTGGTCGAGTTCAACACTAAATATGCCGCCCTCACCCCGGGGAACGTTGAGCCGCACTTCTGTCAACATTTATATATTGGGGCAATAATACCACGTTTTCGTGTAAAGTTTCAGTCACCAAATCGGTCAAATAAAGCTTTTTCAAAAATAAAATCGATTAAAATATATAGAAAACATAGACCCGTTGGTTTATCCAATGCTCCACCCAAGGAAATGGTGACGTGGGCCGGGTCAACTTTTGTGCCACAAGTGGCCCCTCTATGGGACCTATCTTCCTGTGTAATTTCAGTTCTCTAATCGAACTCTGTGATTTTTGGGAGATTAAAATATGTCATTTTCTCCTACTTTCGGGTTTGGTCGAGTTCAACACTAAATATGCCACCCCCACCCCGGGAAACGTTGAACCGCACTTCTGTCAACAATTTTGTGTTAGGGCAATACTACCACGGTTTCGTGTAAAGGTTCAGTCACCAAATCGGTCAAATAAAGCTTTTTCAAAAATAAAATCGATCAAAATATAAAGAAAACATAGACCCGTTGGTTTATCCAATGCTCCACCAAAGGGAATGGTGACGTGGGCCGGGTCAACTTTTGTGCCACAAGTGGCCCCTCTATGGGACCTATCTTCCTGTGTAATTTCAGCTCTCTAATCGAACCCTGTGATTTTTGGGAGATTAAAATATGTCATTTTCTCCTGCTTTCGGGTTTGGTCGAGTTCAACACTAAATATGCCACCCCCACCCCGGGAAACGTTGAGCCGCACTTCTGTCAACAATTTTGTGTTAGGGCAGTACTACCTCGTTTTCGTGTAAAGTTTCAGTCACCAAATCGGTCAAATAAAGCTTTTTCAAAAATAAAATCGATCAAAATATATAGAAAACATAGACCCATTGGTTTATCCCACGCCCCTCCCAAGGGAATGGTGACCGGTGCCGGGTCAATTCTTGCGCCACAAGTGGAATCTCTATTAGGCCTATCTTTGTGTGTAATTTCAGTTCTCTAATCGAACCCTGTGATTTTTGAGAGAATAAAATGTGTCATTTTGTCCTACTTTCGGGTTTGGTCGAGTTCAACACTAAATATGCCGCCCCCACCCCGGGGAACGTTGAGCCGCAGTTCTGTCAACATTTATGTATTTGGGCAATACTACTAGGTTTTTGTTTAAAGTTTCAGTCACCAAATCGGTCAATTAAATCTTTTTCAAAAATAAAATCGATCAAGTTATATAGAAAACACAGACCCATTGGTTTATCCAACGCTCCATACAAGGGAATGGTGACGTGGGCCGGGTCAACTTTTGTGCCACAAGTGGTCCCTCTATGGGACCTATCTTCCTGTGTAATTTCAGTTCTGTAATCGAGCCCTGTGATATTTGAGAGAATATAATGTGCCATTTTGTCCTACTTCCAGGTTTGATCGAGTTTAACACTAAATATGCCACCCCCACCCCTGTGAACGTTGAGCCGCACTTTTGTCAACATTTTTCTGTTAGGGCAATACCGCCACGGTTTCATGCAAAGTTTCAGTCACCAAATCGGTCAAATAAAGCTATTTTAAAAATGAAATCGATTAAAATATATAGAAAACATAGCCGTGTTGGTTTATCCAACGCTCCACCCAAGGGACTGGTGACATGGGCCGGGTCAATTTTTGTGCCACAGGTGGCCCCTCTATGGGACCTATCTTCCTGTGTAATTTCAGTTCTCTAATCGAGCCCTGTGATATTTGAGAGAATAAAATGTGCCATTTTGTCCTACTTCCAGGTTTGATCGAGTTTAACACTAAATATGCCACCCCCACCCCTGTGAACGTTGAGCCGCACTTCTGTCAACATTTTTGTGTTAGGGCAATACCGCCACGCTTTCGTGCAAAGTTTCAGTCACCAAATCGGTCAAATAAAGCTGTTTTAAAAATGAAATCGATTAAAATATATAGAAAACATAGACGTGTTGGTTTATCCAACGCTCCACCCAAGGGACTGGTGACATGGGCCGGGTCAATTTTTGCGCCACAGGTGGCCCCTCTATGGGATCTATCTTCCTGTGTAATTTCAGTTCTCTAATCGAACCCTGTGATTTCTGAGAGAATAAAATGTGACATTTTGTGCTACATCCGGGTTTGGTCGAGTTCAACACTAAATGTGCCCCCCCCCCCCACCCCGGAGAACGTTGAGCCGCACTTCTGTCAACAATTTTACGTTGGGGCAACCCAACCACGTTTTCTTGTACAAGTTCTAGTCACCAAATCGGTCAAGAAAGCTTTCTTTTGAAATAAAATCGATAAATATGTAGAAAATATAGATAAATATGTAGAAAATATAGATCCGTTGGTTTATCCAACGCTCCACGCAAGGGAATAGTGAGATGGACCTTGTCAATTTTTATGAAACAAGTGACCTCTCTATGGGACCTATCTTCCTGTGTAATTTCAGTTCTCTAATCGAACCCTGTGATTTTTGAGAGATTAAAATATGTCATTTTTTCCTACTTCCGGGTTTGGTCGAGTTCAACACTAAATGTGCCTCCCCCAACCCGGGGAACGTTGAACCGCACTTCTGTCAACATTGCAATTCATGACAAGTTCATGCACAACTCGTTACTTGAATCGCAAAAGTAAGGTAGCAGGTTAGGTATGTGATGCATTGTCTTGGTATGTGCCAAGTATGGAATTGGTCTGTTTAGGAGAAGTTAGTTTTCAAATTTTTTTCACATCGGACTTTAAGTCACTACTTTTCCATTGTGGGTCTATGGAGTTTTAACACAGGGATGTCACAAATCCTCTTCGTATAAATTTGTTTTTCTGCCAATTTGCTTGAAACTTTGGATTATGAGAACGTGCAACAGTATAATCCAGAAACCAGGTTTACAGCTCTCTACCTGTCTTCCTTCTATTTTTCGCACCCGCTCACCGTTTCTCTATGTTGTAAAACAGAACCCATATTAAAAATATGAGATTTCCAAAAATCTTTTCTGTTGTCAGTAATAACTTGCTTTACAAATGTGGTGCAATACTGGTGTACACCTGTGATGTTTTCAAAACTTGCAAGGTTTTTGCATCGTTACCGTTAACAGTGAGCGACAATGACCAATAGGTTACTCTACCACATTCTAATTTACTGTTAGGTTTTGCAAAATATTTTGCATTTTTACTATTATATTTTAGTAAGACACTTTTGGTGCTATGCAGCATTTTGAATATTTAATCGCTCTTGCAGATCTTAAGATACTTCTTTGGAGTTAAGAAGTATGCTGAATCACCAAAAATAATAATTTTTTAGTGCAATTCATGACAAGTTCATAGGCAACTCCTTACTTGAATTGCAAAAGTAAGGCAGCAGGTTAGGTATGTGAGGCATTGTCTTGGTATGTGCCAAGTATGGAATCGGTCTGTTCAGGAGAAGGTAGTTTTCAAAATTTTTTCACGTCGGACCTTAAATCACTACTTTTGCATTGTGGGCCTATGGAGTTTTAACACAGGGATGTCACAAATCCTCTTCGTATAAATTTGTTTTTCTGACAATTTGCTTAAAACTTTGGATTATGAGAACGTGCAACAGTATAATCTGGAAACCAGGTTTACAGCTCTCTACCTGTCTTCCTTCTATTTTTCGCACCCGCTCTCCGTTTCTCTGCGTTGTACAACAGAACTCATATAAAAATATGAGATTTCCAAAAATCCTTCCTGATGTCAGTAATAACTTATTTTAGAAATTGGGTGCAACACTTGTGTACACCTATGATGTTTTCAAAACTTTCAAGGGTTTGGCATCGTTAACGTTAAGAGTGAGCGACAAAGGCCAATAAGTTAATGTAACACATTTTAATTCACGGTTATTTTTTGCAATACTCTTTTGCATTTTTATTAGTATATTTTAGTAGAACAGTTTTGGAGCTATGTTGCATTTTGTATATTTAAGCGCTCTTGCAGGTCTTAAGATACTTCTTTGGAGTTAAGAAGTATGTTGAATCACCGAAAATAATTATTTTTAGTGCAATTCATGACAAGTTCATGGACAACTCGTAACTTGAATTGCAAAAGTAAGGCAATAGGTTAGGTATGTGAGGCATTGTCTTGGTATGTGCCAAGTATGGAATCGGTCTGTTCAGGAGAAGGTAATTTTCAAAATTTTTTCACGTCGGACCTTAAATCACTACTTTTGCATTGTGAGTCCGTGGAGTTTTAACACAGGGATGTCACAAATCCTCTTCGTATAAATTTGTTTTTCTGCCAATTTGCTTGAAACTTTGGATTATGAGAAAGTGCAACAGTATAATCCAGAAACCAGGTTTACAGCTCTCTACCTGTCTTCCTTCTATTTTTCTCACCCGCTCTCCGTTTCTCTGCGTTGTACAGCAGAACTCATATAAAAATATGAGATTTCCAAAAATCTTTCCTGATGTCAGTAATAACTTTTTCTAGAAATGGGATAAAAAACTGGTGTAGACCTGTGATGTTTTCAAAACTAGCAAGTGTTTTGCATCGTTACCGTTAAGAGTGAGCGACAAAGGCCAATATGTTAATATAACATATTTTAATTCACGGTTATTTTTTACAATACTCTTTTGCATTTTCATTAGTATATTTTAGTAAGGCAGTTTTGGGGCTATGCAGCATTTGGTATATTTAATCGCTCTTGCAGGTCTTAAGATACTTCTTTGGAGTTAAGAAGTATGTTGAATCACCAAAAATAATTATTTTTTAGTGCAATTCATGACAAGTTTATGGACAACTCGTAACTTGAATTGCAAAAGTAAGGTAGCAGGTTAGGTATGTGAGGCATTGTCTTAGTGTGTGCCAAGCATGGAATCGGTCTGTTCAGGAGAAGGTAGTTTTCAAAATTTTTTCACGTCGGACCTTAAATCACTACTTTTGCATTGTGAGTCTATGGAGTTTTAACACAGGGATGTCACAAATCCTCTTCGTATAAATTTGTTTTTCTGCCAATTTGCTTGAAACTTTGGATTATGAGAACGTGCAACAGTATAATCCAGAAACCAGGTTTACAGCTCACTACCTGTCTTCCTTCTATTTTTCGCACCCGCTCTCCGTTTCTCTGCCTTGTACAGCAGAACTCATATAAAAATATGAGATTTCCAAAAATCTTTCCTGATGTCAGTAATAACTTTTTCTAGAAATGGGATAAAACACTGGTGTACTCCTATGATGTTTTCAAAACTAGCAAGTGTTTCGCATCGTTACCGTTAAGAGTGAGCGACAAAGGCCAATAAGTTAATATAACACATTTTAATTCACGGTTATTTTTTACAATACTCTTTTGCCTTTTCATTAGTATATTTTAGTAAGGCAGTTTTGGGGCTATGCAGCATTTGGTATATTTAATCGCTCTTGCAGGTCTTAAGATACTTCTTTGGAGTTAAGAAGTATGTTGAATCACCAAAAATAATTATTTTTTAGTGCAATTCATGACAAGTTTATGGACAACTCGTAACTTGAATTGCAAAAGTAAGGGAGCAGGTTAGGTATGTGAGGCATTGTCTTAGTGTGTGCCAAGCATGGAATCTGTCTGTTTAGGCGAAAGTAGTTTTCAAAATTTTTTCACGTCGGACCTTAAATCACTACTTTTGCATTGTGAGTCTATGGAGTTTTAACACAGGGATGTCACAAATCCTCTTCGTATAAATTTGTTTTTCTGCCAATTTGCTTGAAACTTTGGATTATGAGAACGTGCAACAGTATAATCCAGAAACCAGGTTTACAGCTCTCTACCTGTCTTCCTTCTATTTTTCGCACCCGCTCTCCGTTTCTCTGCGTTGTACAGCAGAACTCATATAAAAATATGAGATTTCCAAAAATTTCTCCTGATGTCAGTAATAACTTTTTCTAGAAATGGGATAAAACACTGGTGTACACCTGTGATCTTTTAAAACTTGCAAGGGTTTGGCATCGTTACCGTTAAGAGTGAGCGACAAAGGCCAATAAGTTAATATAACACATTTTAATTCACGGTTATTTTTCACAATGATCTTTTGCATTTTCATTAGTATATTTTAGTAGAACAGTTTTGGGGCTATGCAGCATTTTGCATATTTAATCGCTCTTGCAGCTCTTAAGGTACTTCTTTGGAGTTAAGAAGTATGTTGAATCACCAAAAATAATTATTTTTAGTGCAATTCATGACAAGTTCATGGACAACTCCTTACTTGAATTGCAAAAGTAAGGTAGCAGGTTAGGTATGTGAGGCATTGTCTTGGTATGTGCCAAGTATGGAATCGGTCTGTTCAGGAGAAGGTAGTTTTCAAAATTTTTTCACGTCGGACCTTAAGTCACTACTTTTGCATTGTGAGTCTATGGAGTTTTAACACAGGGATGTCACAAATCCTCTTCGTATAAATTTGTTTTTCTGCCAATTTGCTTGAAACTTTGGATTATGAGAACGTGCAACAGTATAATCCAGAAACCAGGTTTACAGCTCACTACCTGTCTTCCTTCTATTTTTCGCACCCGCTCTCCGTTTCTCTGCCTTGTACAGCAGAACTCATATAAAAATATGAGATTTCCAAAAATCTTTCCTGATGTCAGTAATAACTTTTTCTAGAAATGGGATAAAACACTGGTGTACTCCTGTGATGTTTTCAAAACTAGCAAGTGTTTCGCATCGTTACCGTTAAGAGTGAGCGACAAAGGCCAATAAGTTAATATAACACATTTTAATTCACGGTTATTTTCTACAATACTCTTTTGCCTTTTCATTAGTATATTTTAGTAAGGCAGTTTTGGGGCTATGCAGCATTTGGTATATTTAATCGCTCTTGCAGGTCTTAAGATACTTCTTTGGAGTTAAGAAGTATGTTGAATCACCAAAAATAATTATTTTTTAGTGCAATTCATGACAAGTTCATGGACAACTCGTAACTTGAATCGCAAAAGTAAGGTAGCAGGTTAGGTGTGTGAGGCATTGTCTTGGTATGTGCCAAGTATGGAATCGGTCTGTTCAGGAGAAGGTAGTTTTCAAAATTTTTTCACGTCGGACCTTAAATCACTACTTTTGCATTGTGAGTCTATGGAGTTTTAACACAGGGATGTCACAAATCCTCTTCGTATAAATTTGTTTTTCTGCCAATTTGCTTGAAACTTTGGATTATGAGAACGTGCAACAGTATAATCCAGAAACCAGGTTTACAGCTCTCTACCTGTCTTCCTTCTATTTTTCGCACCCGCTCTCCGTTTCTCTGTGTTGTACAACAGAACTCATATAAAAATATGAGATTTCCAAAAATCTTTCCTGATGTCAGTAATAACTTTTTCTAGAAATGGGATAAAACACTGGTGTACTCCTGTGATGTTTTCAAAACTAGCAAGTGTTTCGCATCGTTACCGTTAAGAGTGAGCGACAAAGGCCAATAAGTTAATATAACACATTTTAATTCACGGTTATTTTTTACAATACTCTTTTGCCTTTTCATTAGTATATTTTAGTAAGGCAGTTTTGGGGCTATGCAGCATTTGGTATATTTAGTCGCTCTTGCAGGTCTTAAGATACTTCTTTGGAGTTAAGAAGTATGTTGAATCACCAAAAATAATTATTTTTAGTGCAATTCATGACAAGTTCATGGACAACTCGTAACTTGAATCGCAAAAGTAAGGTAGCAGGTTAGGTGTGTGAGGCATTGTCTTGGTATGTGCCAAGTATGGAATCGGTCTGTTCAGGAGAAGGTAGTTTTCAAAATTTTTTCACGTCGGACCTGAAATCACTACTTTTGCATTGTGGGCCTATGGAGTTTTAACACAGGGATGTCACAAATCCTCTTCGTGTAAATTTGTTTTTCTGCCAAATTGCTTAAAACTTTGGATTATGAGAATGTGCAACAGTATAATCCAGAAACCAGGTTTACAGCTCTCTACCTGTCTTCCTTCTATTTTTCGCACCCGCTCTCCGTTTCTCTGCGTTGTACAGCAGAACTCATATAAAAATATGAGATTTCCAAAAATCTTTCCTGATGTCAGTAATAACTTTTTCTCGAAATAGGGTGCAACACTGATGTACACCTGTGATGTTTTCAAAACTTGCAAGGGTTTAGCATCGTTACCGTTAAGAGTGAGCGACAAAGGCCAATAAGTTAATATAACACATTTTAATTCACGGTTATTTTTTACAATACTCTTTTGCCTTTTCATTAGTATATTTTAGTAAGGTAGTTTTGGGGCTATGCAGCATTTGGTATATTTAATCGCTCTCTACCTGTCTTCCTTCTATTTTTTGCACCCGCTCTCCGTTTCTCTGTTTTGTACAAAAGAACTCATATAAAAAATATGAGATTTCCAAAAATCTTTGCTGATGTCAGTAGTAACTTGTTTTGGAAATGGGGTGCAACACTGGTGTACACCTGTGATGTTCTCAAAACTTGCAACGTTTTTGAATCGTAACGGTTAAGAGTGAGCGACAATGACCGATAGGTTCCTATACCATATTTTAATTCACTGTTAGATTGTACAAAAATCTTTTGCATTTTCATTAGTATATTTTAGCAAGGTATTTTTTGGCTATGCAGCATTGTGTATATTTAATCGCTCTTGCAGGTCTTAAGATACTTGTTTGGAGTTAAGAAGTATGTTGAATGGGGACTGGACGTTCCGAACCTTTTCCTTTCCGTACCCTGCCTTTCCGCACCCTTTTTGAACCGTTCCGTACCCTTTTTTTGGACGTTCCGAACCCTATTGGATCCCAAAATATTGTATATAAACTGGCAATGCACTGGCAACATCCTGACTTGCTACGGCACCGTAACACCCAAACTTTGTGGGTCCCCGCAAGGTCCGAAGAGGCATATAGGTTTTACCTTGTCCGACTGTTCGTCCGTAACGCTCTGCTTCTTAGCAACCTCCAGTTCACAGTTTTGTATCGATTCCAAACATATTTTGCATACTGTGCATGCAAGCATAGTATGGCGCCTAAGAGAAATCGCTATTGTAAATCATCCATATCACTTTTCATCCTTACGCCTGTTTACACAGCGTTTTTTGGGTCCACTGGAATTTTTCTTTACTTATGTCTTTTCTTGCTGCTTGTTTACAGAGTTCTGGTGGTGACCGTGAAGGCAGATACCTTCCTGGAGTGGCGCCAGACGTGTTGGAGAGGAGGAAACACGAGCTCGGCAGGGATTTTCCATATTAAAGTTGACAGCTGCTACCCCTCACAAGCGGTAGGAACACTTTTTAGTTAATATTGTTAGTGTTTTCACTTCGAACCGGAGGCCAGTTACCGTGACGTGTGCAATTATGTCTCCCAGACCAAGAGGAGACATATTGTGTTTCTACGTTCTGTGTGTATGTGTCCATCTGTTGTGAACAAAATGTTGTGTGCAAGATTTCTCGTGAACAAAACGTCGCATCGACTTCAAACCTGATCGATTTATTTTTTGGTTAAATCGGATGGTTTTATCAACTTTTGACGCATATCTCGAGATTAGGGCGGGTGTATGACGTCATTACCTAAAAATCTTGTGTGCGAAATTTCCCAGCCGCTGAACATCGGAGAAAGTTGAAACTTGGTGGGGTTGTTGCTTGGTAGGTCGGAAAGAATTTACATTTTTGCGAGTAGAACGAACGAATGCGGCGTATGACGTCATCGCGTAAAATCTGAATATGTTTTGAACAAGTTCTTGTTTGCAAAATATCTCGATAACGGAAAGTCCTATCGACGTTTTTATATGTTGGAAGATATGGGTGCCTGACTGCCAGCAATGGACCCCAAAAATAGTAAATAAACTGGCAATCCACTATAATTCGTTAAATCGTTTGTAGATTAGCTTGTCCTTTCCAATGGTAACTCTTTACTCCCCAAAATCAGACTACTCTGTTGTTGTATCTTTTGGCAAATATGGGTGCCTGAGTACCACCAGTGGATCCCAAAATATGGTATGTAAACTAGCAATGCACTGGCATTAGCCTGACTTGCTACCATAACACCCATACTTTGTGGGTCCCCGTAAGGTCCGAAGAGACACATAGGTTTTACCTGGCCCGACTGTTCGTCCGTAACGCTCTGCTTCTTAACAACCTCCAGTACACAGTTTTGCATCGATTCCAAACATACTTCGCATACTTTGCATGGAAGCATAGTATGGCGCCTAAGAGAAATCGCTATTGTAAATCAGCCATATCACTTTTCATCCTTACGCCTGTTTGCAGAGCGGTTTTGGGTCCACTGGAATTTTTCTTTACTTATGTCTTTTTTGCTGCTTGTTTACAGAGTTCTGGTGGTGACCGTGAAGGCAGATACCTTCCTGGAGTGGAGCCTGACGTGTTGGAGAGGAGGGAACACGAGCTCGGCAGGGATTGTCCACGTATAAGTTGGCAGCTGCTACTCCTCACAAGTGGTAGGTAAACTTTTAGTTAAAATTGGTAGTGTTTTCACTTCGAACCGGAGGGCCAGTTACCATGACGTGTGTAATTATGTCTCATTACAAGCAATACCTATAATTTTTTAGCCCAGCTTACGTTACAAGTAAGCTGGGGTATTCTATCGGTTTGCGGGTGGTGTCCGTTAGTTAGTTAGTTAGTTCGCTGTAAACTTTGTTTCAAAATGCATCTCCTCCTACAATTTTAATCCGATGTCATTTATTTTTAGTGTGAGGCATTCCTAAGGGGTCGTGCATACGGCTTGTACTTTTCTAGTTGATCGGGTGATTTTTGAATTTTTGGCGAATTTTTAAAGAAAAAAATTAAAAATGTATCTCCTCCTACATTTTTGACCCGATATCATTTATTTTTGGTATGAGGCACCCCTAAAGGGTCGTGCATACGGCTTGGGCTTTTCTAGTCGATCAGACCATTTTTTGTATTTTTGGGGATTTTTTAAGCAAAAATTTTGAAAAAAAATGCATCTACTCCTACAATTTTGATTCGATGTCATTTATTTTTGGTGTGAGGATTTCCTAAGCGGTCATGCATACGGCTTGTGCTTTTTTAGTCGATCGGGTGATTTTGGAATTTTTGGCGAATTTTTAAAGAAATTTTAAAATGTATCTCCTCTTACATTTTTGACCCGATGTCATTTATTTTTGGCATGAGGCACCCCTAAAGGGTCGTGCATACGGCTTGTCCTTTTTTAGTTTGTATTTTTGGGTCCGAATTTTTTATTTACTGGTCCGAAATGCGAACCGGATATCAACGCAAATTAAATAAACATGCACACTGGTCCGAATTGCGAACCGCAGATAAGCGTAAGTTAAATAAACATTTGCACCGGTCCAAAATAAGTACCGATCATCAACACAAGTTAAATAAATATGTGCAATGGTCCAAAATGCGAACCACGCATCAACACAAGTTAAAAAAAAACGTGGGCTGGTCCGAAATGCGAACCGCACAGCAACACAAGCTAAATAAGCAAGCACACTGGACCAAAATAAACACCTTGCATCAACGCAAGTTAAATAAACATGCGCACTATTTCGAAATGCGAACTGCCCATTAACGCAACTTAAATAACATGCGCACTATTCAAAATAAGAACTGCGCATCAACGCAACTTTTTTTTTGTTTGTTTTTTTTTTAAAGGGATGGCCGGAAGACTCAATTGTGCTAATTTTGAATTCCGTGGTGGTGAATTTTGTTGTGCAGTCGTTTAGCTAAGGCAATTTGAGCGAAAGCCAATCCTCCGCTTTCCACCCCTGGCTGGTTTCGAACCAGGGACCCTAGGATTACAAGGCCAACGCTCTACCGACTGAGCTAACCGTCACCCCCCTAACTTAAATAAACATGCGCACTGGTCCAGAATAAGAACCGCGCATCAACTCAAGTTTAAGAAATATGCGCATTGGCCTGAAATAAGAACCGCGCATCGACGCACGTTAAATAAACATACGCAGTGGTTCGAAATGCGAACTACGCTCCAAAGCAAGTTAAATAAACATTTGCAGTGGTCAAAAATAAGCACTGCGCATCAACGCAAGTTAAATAAACATGCGCACTGGTCCGAAATTCGAACCGCGCATTAACGCAAGTTAAATAAACATGCGTAATGATCCGAAATTCGAACTGCTCACCAACGCAAGTTAAATAAACATAGGCACACGTCCAAAATAAGCACCGTGCATCAACGCAAGTTAAATAAACATGCAAACTGGTCCGAAATGCGAACCGCGCATCAAGGCAACCTATGGAAACTTGTGCACTTGTCCAAAATAAGTACCGCTCATCAACGCAAGTACAATAAACATGCGTATTGGTCTGGAATAAGAATCGCGCATCGACGCAAGGTAAATAAACATGCGCGCTGATCCGAAATAAGAACCGCACATCAACACAAGGTAAATAAACATGCGCATTGATCCGAAATAAGAACCGCACATCAACAAAAGGTAAATAAACGTGCGCACTGATCCGAAATAAGAACCGCACATCCACAAAAGGTAAAAAAAACATGGGTGCTCGTCAGAAATGCGAACCGCACATCAACGCAAGTTAAATAAACATGTGCACTGTTCCAAAATGGGAGCCGCGCATCTACGCAAAATTAAATAAACATGCGCACTTGTCTGAATAAGAACCGCGCATCAAGGCAAGGTACATAAATATGCGCACTGGTCCGAAATGCGAGTGTTGTTTGAAGGTATCTATGGCAGACTATCCAGTCTACCAGAGATACAAAAAATCTGTTTCCCATTTTTCTGGGAAAGAAATCTTTGTATGCATTTATCGGTCTATGTTCTGGTCCGGTGCTAAATTAATTATTGGGCTAGCTCTTTGCCGTCTCATCTTTTGAAGCCCAATTTTTCAGGAAAATTCCCTTACTCATGCACGCTGAAATTGGGTCTGATTGCTTTTCGTAAGCTGGGACTTTGTCCTTGGACAAACTTGTTAAAATTTTCTGTTTTAGCTGTATTTTTGTAGCTTTGCAATTTAATACCTGTAAGAAAAAAGTTTGATCGATCGAAAATTGTTTTAGTTGTACCTCTTGCGGTTGATATTACTGATCTCTGACAGTCTGTAGTTATGTTAGATTCTATACGGGTGATAAGTGATGTTCTTTCAGAGTTCTTCCGTAACTGTGTTTTTCAAGTATCTGTTGTCTAAATAAGTCGTATTTGTGAGTTATATGTTAAATGATGCTTTGTTG
This sequence comes from Protula sp. h YS-2021, assembly GCA_949752745.1. Classification (NCBI taxonomy): domain Eukaryota; kingdom Metazoa; phylum Annelida; class Polychaeta; order Sabellida; family Serpulidae; genus Protula; species Protula sp. h YS-2021. Next base: position 84,041,351 of record OX457027.1, on the reverse strand, counting down.
CTTACTTTGCATACTTAAATCGTGAATCAGCAGCAGTGCCCGCTTTGTGCTCAGTGGCACACATACCTGAATAGACACATAAATTATATACATTATTTCAAAAAATGTGTTTTTGAATGCCTTGAGTGAGGTCACCAAGTGGTCCGGCGTGGCAATATGCGCTTTCACCACCGAACATTTTATAATATCTCCGATGAGGAGGGATATAGGGAATTCTATAAAACAGTCCCGAGTTATACCATACTTAAACTATTAAACTAATGAACAGATTCTTTTGAAACTTAGCTTAGTAAAAGACAATATAGTGTAGTTGTGCAACTTACTGGACGTGTTTTTCTCTGCTCCAACACAAAAGAAAAGCGGCTGCGCTGGACTATTAAACTACTGAACTGATTCTTTTCAAAATTTAGCCCAGCTTCGTCATATCTGCGATTACTTGTTTTTTTTTTTATTCTTTGAGTAATTTTACTGTTTTTCTAAATTGTATGTGAGTCGGACATGTCATTGTTCATGGGTAATTTTTTCGCTGTACCCAAGTAGCTCCTGCGTACTTTAACCTGGTGTTGCCTTTTCAAAGAGAAATGTGTTAAACATACACGTGCATTTATTATCCCCTCGCACAACATTGTTGGCAAAGGGGATATAGGATTCAGTCCGTTTGTCCGTTACGCTTTTGGGTAGTGGTCTTGTATGCACAACTCCTCCAAACATGTAAGCGCACACATTTCAAATCCTACACAGATTTACTCCTCATGTATTGTAGTTGTGCACCTGGTGTTCGGTTTGTCCGACTATTCATTTATTTAGCCAAAATTGAGGTCGAAACTTAGCATATTTTTCGACTGTAAAGGCTATATGATCTAAGTCTTGTATGCACAACTCCGACGAATGAGCAACCACACACATTTCAAATCCTAATCGGATTTACTCCTCATATATTGTGCGAAGGGCGAGAGGATTTGCAGCATTCCAGTGCTCTTGCTTTTTTATTTTTTTGTGTAGTTTTGCTGTGGTTGATCAAACTGTGTTTGTGTCGAGCGTAATGTTTGTGTATGCCTTTGTGATTATTCAATTGTGATTTCAAACCATTTTTTGTTGTTTGAGGATGAAGTAGTTGGGGTGAGTGGGCGAGGGTATTTGGTTATTTTCATTTATCACTGCAACAATAAGCTATACCAAATTAACCCTGTGGTAGGGCGCAAATTGCTCTCCCTAAATGGTCTTCGCGACGATATGGTAATACACAGATTAAGAATAGGACACTCTTACACTACTCACAAACACCTCCTAAGAGGTGAACCACAACCCGAATGTATAAGTTGTCAGGAACGGTATACATTGAAACACATCTTGATAGACTGTATAGACTTCAATCACATTCGTCCCCGTTATCATAGAGTTGACTCTATGAGAGAGCTCTTTGAAAAAGTAAATTCCAATAAGGTCTTAGAATTTTTAAAAGAGATTAACCTGTATTCTTATGTGTAGATCACCATTAAGTCTAGCGTTTTAGTATACTTAAGATTTTACCTTATACTGACTTTTAATTAGTAAAGTATAAATGCGACAAAGTTACCAGGAATGACACAATATGACCTGCAATAGGTTGGCGGTGTCGTTAAACCAATCAAATAACAAACAAACAAACATTGGGTGTTTCTGAGGGAGGGGATGGGTATTTTTATGTGCTCCTGCCTGAGGCAGAGAACGTAGGTTATATTTTATCAGCATGTCGGCATTCGTGGTCTGCAGTCGCAAAGCCTAACAAAATAATTCGATAAAAGCCTAAAGACCAGCAGGGTTTGTACATTACAAACAATACGTGTAATTTTTTAAAATTTTCTGTTTAAGCTGTATTTTTGTAGCTTTACAATTTAATACCTGTAAGAAAGAACTCTGTCGATGTTCCACTGGTTTATATACAGGAATCTAGTTCTCCAAAATGGTCCCTTAAAATGAGAAATTGTGTGGAATTCTGCCCTTTGTATAAATTTAGCGTCAAAACCATAAAAACTGAAGTTTTATATCTCTTAAAAGAGCATGATAAATATTAGAATACTCAGCAATACGCAATATTGAATGTATCGGTATAGTACATTTGTTATTTGAATTGCTAGAACCGGTCGAAAATTAACGCTATTAATTTTACACACTATTTTGTGTTATACAAGTGGGCTATAAAATATGAAGGCTGGTCTTGGTTAGAGCTAGTAGTTAGGCTTTTAGCTAAGCGTTTTTTTTTGTTCATCGAATTCTGTAAATCTCGAGGAAGAAAATTAAGAAACTTAACCGTTTTGAAGTTGAGTAATCTGTCTTATTGTCCTTAAAGAATCTTGTGGTGTTATATACTTATCTCCTTTAAAACGATGTATGTAGTTTTCAGCTGGTGTGCCTGTCTGTCTGCCCCTCCTCCCATCACCATCAACATCCACCACCACTAACACAAGCACCACCTTTACCCCAAAATACACCCCTTTACCCACATAAACCACGGCCAACATCCATACCCCCCATCTCCACTACCACCGGCACCACCACCACCTTACCTCCCCACATCACCCTAACCCCCGCCATCATCCCTGTCACCAGCCGCATCAACACCACCAGCTATACCACCTCCCCACTACTTCCACCCCTATGATGCTGTTTTGTGATTTTAACAGGATAAACGTAAGTCAAATAAGCTGTCTTCTTGTTCTTGAAAAATTTTGCGGTGTTTTGTATTGATGTATTTAATGTGCTTGTGAAATTAGACTTAATAAAACCCAAGACCGTTGAGTGAATTACTTGGTATTTTAATAGTTTTTCCCCATCCTAACATTGCCCTAGAAGTAAAAAATGTAAACAAACCCGAGGAGAATTCCGAAATAGTTTTAACAAGTGTGCCCAGTAAATCATTACATCTTGTTCCGGTTTCAGATATAAACAGCTGTTTAATAATGAAAAGAAGTTAAAAACAGCATTATTTATACAATTAATTAACCTTGCAAATCGAAATGAACACTGCATTTTTTAAGTCCGGAAAACTTTCTAATTCGGTGTCTTCATTTGTTTAAAAGCACAAATGGCTAGGTTTACTAGAGCTTCTCGGATGGTATGTGGCAATTTTTACATAAGTCTTTTTGTTTAGGTTTTTAAGAGAAAAGTTTTTTGTTTATGTGTTTTAAGAGAAAGGTGTTTTAATGTTCTGTCTATTATAGTTATACATATTTTGTTGCACTTTATTACTAAAATTCTTATTGCAAAAAACACGAAAAGTCCTAAATGGGAAACCTTATACTTCCATACATAAAACATGATTTTTCAAAGCAATTATCCATCGATGATTTTTTTTAGCTTATTGCTGCTACAGAAGACAAACGGGTAAGATCACACTTGTATTGTTGTAGGGTTTAAATTCTTTCATACCACTTTATTGTTTGATGCTTTTTACGATGTTTTAATACCAAAAAAAAAAACAAAAAAAAAAAACAGAAAAAAAAACAAAACAAAAAAAAAAACAGACAATAGAAATAATCATTTTTAAAAGTCTAATTTGCTTTGAGAACCAACCGTAACATAATTATTATTACATGCAAATCAAATGTATTGAAACATTTTCGTTTGTTCAACAAGAAAACTCCTATAGAAGCTGCCGAGTTCTACTGCAAGTCTGGCATTGACCCTGAGGGCTTCATAGTAAAAACCGTTAACTCTACAATAGGTGCGACAATATTTGGATACATGTGTAGTTTTTAGCCCTCAGCCATAAAATGGCAAAGGGCTAATGCTATCATCGTGTCCGTCCGTCTGTCCGTTTGTCCGTCCGTTCGTTAACATTTGGTTTGAGAACATTCTCTAGCCTGCAATTCTTTCGCAATTGCTAAGATATTTGAGATATAGCTAGTATATAGACTAATAAAGATATTTATTGTATATGAGCTGTATATTGTATATGAGCTATATATTTGGCTAAGGACAGTGGCTCAGCTGTAATTATATGTTTCCACCTAAGGGAGCCATATATAGCATTTGGTGTGTCCGTCCGTCCCTTTGTCCGTCCGTCCGTCCGTCCGTCTGTCCGCAGTGAGTTCTTATGAAATTAATGAGTCATTTTTTTACAAAACATATATACATATTTGGGTACATGTCTAGATGATGCCTGTGTTATTTTTTTCCTTTCTTCAAAAATTCTATTTTGGGCAAATTTTTTGAACATAGGAGGGGTTTTCGTGCATTTTTTTCACTTTGGCAGGCTATATCTCCAAAACAGTTCGTTAGATAAGGCTGAAATGTCACAAGAAGAACCCACATATAGTGCAAATGTTTACTGCAAAGTTTTTCTCATTTCTGCTGAAAATATATTTTTGGCGAATTTTTTAATTTTTGATTTTGAACTTTTTTGGCCATATTGTTGAGATATTTTCGAAACGGTTTGTTGGATTAGGCTGAAACTTGGCAAGAAGAACTCGCAAAAAGTGTAAATGAAGTTTTTTTCATTTCAGTTGAAAATGTATTTTTGGCGAATTTTTTAATTTTTGATTTTTAACTTTTTTGGCCATATTGTTGCGATATCTCCGAAACAGTTTGTTCCATTAGGCTGAAACATGGCAAGAAGAACCCATATGTGGTGGAAATGTTTACTGCGAAGTTTTCTTCATTCGTTTTCTGTAAAAATGTATTTTTAGCGATTTTTTCATTTTTTTGGACTTGCCAATGTTGTACTTTTAAGCAAGGTATTCTTTCCACGTGATTGATTGGGAGGCGGGGGAGACATATCCGTTTTTGTTTTAACAAAAACACTGGCCAGTCTAGTTCTTTTAATTGTAGCATTATCAAGTGTCGTTATTGCCGGTGTAAGGGAGGGATATAATTATGAACTTGTCCGTCTGTCTGTCTGTCCACACTTTCTTGTTCGCGCGATATCACTGTTACTATTTATCAGAAGCAAACTAAATCTTACAGGAAGAAAATATGTATAGTGCACTTTTTTTCGCGCGTTACCTCCGTACATTTTATGTCGCAGGCATAAAAAGACCATCAAATGTAGATGTACAGCGTCAGGTCATTTTTGAAAAATATTGAAATAGGAAGGAAGAATTGGTGCAAGGTTGAAAAATATGCGGTTATGAATTTTTCTTAAGGCAAAATGTAGCAGGCTTTGAATGTTTCAGTTGAATATTTAATATATATTTTGACAGCATTTTATATTTATTTTGGAATATCACATCATGAAATTATTGTATTATACTTGGAATATGTTCACGCAACCAAATGTTTTCTTTTTTACAGATAAAGTCTTTCGTTTATGATTTATGATTAAAAGATATAAGTTAACAGCATTGAGACGTTTCATTTACTGGCTAATTCATAAAGACCAAGTGAACATTACATGTATGTATCAATGTGAATGGCCCAAATCTTGCCAATCACCTTATAAAAGGTTTTAGCTTATAAAGAGCTATTGTATTAAACGCGCTAGGTAATACGTCAGTATGATACCTCTTCAATGAAATTGTTGAAATTAAATGCATGTCCTGCCTCTAGTAAACATTTGGCTTGTGAACACTCTCTAGCCTACAATTCTTTTCCAATTGCTAAGATGTTTGAGATATAGCTAGTATATAGACAAATAAAGATCGTTATTGTATATGAATCATATTCGCCTAAAGACGGTGGCCCAGCCGGACTTTGAATATTTTTTTACCATTATCAAAGTACAGAGGGGTCGCTGGAACGAAACTCGATAGGCGGCTGTGCGTCCGTCCCTGAACATTTGGCTTGTAAATAGCCTGCAGCCTACCATTCTTTCACGATTATAAAGATTTACGAGTTATAGTTAGTATGTGGACTGATAAAGAGCGATGTTGTATATGAGCTGTATCCGCCCAAGGACAGTGGCTCAGTTGGACTTTGAAAAGGACAGTGTCATGCTATTTCAGGTGCTCTAAGTGCTTGATGCATTTTTATCATAGGTTTCATTGCACTGAATGGTCCTCTCCAGTTTTACTGTTTCGTTTTTCGAGTATGTTCCTCATGGCTGAGGGCTTTGCATCTCTGATGCTTATGTTTTTTATTTGTTGTCACGTGTAAGTGGAAATTGCTCACAATGTAAAAAAGATTCTAAATGGCAACAATTTGTTATTTTTCCCATGAAATGGTCTTAAGCCATAAAAAATTGTCTAAAAAGATTTTTCTTGACAGCAGGAAGGTTATGTTATTTTTAGGAAAAGGTGTTTTTGCAACCAAAGCCTATAAAGCAGGCGATTTCCTGTTAGAATATGGGGGTGAGCGGCTTAGCTCTAAAGAATATCGTGAACGTACAGTCAAGTACGAACGACTGGGATACGGCTCGTACATTTACGAGTTTACCCATGAGGGTAAAAAACACTTGTGAGTATATAGAATCAAATCTCAAAAACATAACAGATAAAATATTTTAACCTCTTTTGATTTGAGAATTTAAGACTCGAAGCTTTCATTCTTCGGGTCATCCTTCCACCCAGCCATTCAAAATGAGAACAATTTAGCTTTTTGCTCTTTATACTCTAGGTAGTAGCGTGTGAAGATTCTTCAAATACATTTAGTGCTGATGACATCAAGAATGAATATTTGACTAAAGTGTTAAGAAGCGTTTCGTTGAAAGCTTTATTCTGGCTCGTATAAATTTTAAACATGTCTAAATGATTTTGTGTGTGCAAAATAACATTCAGTTTTATAATTCGAAATACTAGAGAGATTTATATTAAGATTTTACATTTTTAGCATTGACGGTACAACATCCGATAGGATGGGGCGTTACCTCAACGACTTGACCGCTTCAAAGAGTAACGCGTTTAGTAAAAAGATTGTTGTCGGCTCTACACCCCACATCGGCTTTTTTGCTAAGAAAGACATTGTAAAAGGCGAAGAGATTCGATATGACTACGGTGTCTCGGGCCTTTCTTGGCGACGTAAAAGATGGCAAACGAAGCTCGACCAATCTATGTCAACATACGAAGCTGAGAAACATTCAAGCGTGCCTGGCATTGATTCCCAAGGAGTTCCCAGTGCGTCAGCCGAGTTTCAAGAGCATCCCTCCAATGATTCCCAAGGGTTTCTCAGTGTGTCATCCGAGTTTCAAGAGCATTCCACAAATGATTCCAAAGGGTTTCTCAGTGTGTCAACAGAGTCTCAAGAACATTCCACCAATGACTTCCAAGGGTTTCTCAGTGTGTCAGTCAAATCTCAAGAGGGGTCAATAAACGCATCCGATAAACATCCGGAAGATTGTAATATTGACACTACTATAGACCCCGAAAGGGAAAGAAAAGAGTGTAACTTTGAACCCGAACGGGAAATTAGTCAGCCTGAGATACAATTCAATGATAAAGAAAGGTCCAGTGATGGAAAAACTTTCAAGCCCTCACCTCAACTTACTATAGATCCCGATAGGAAAAGCAAAGAGTTTAACTATGAACCCGCACGGGAAGTTAGTCAACCTGAGCTACAATTCAATGATAAAGAAAGGCCTAGTGATGGAAACACTTTCAAGCCCTCACCTCAGTCTACCACAGATCGCGAAAGAGAAAGCAATGAGGGTAACTATGAATCCAAACGGGAAGTTAGTCGGCCTGAGCTACAATTCAATGATGAAGAAAGGCTTAGTGATGGAGACACTTTCAAATCCTTACCTCAACCTACTATAGATTCTGTGAGGGAAAGCAAAGATTGTAACTGCCTATCTGTCTGTCAGCCTGAGCTGCAGTTCAATGATGAAGAAAGGTCTAGTGACGAAAACATTTTCAAACTCTCACCTGAACCTACTACGGATCGCGAAAGAGAAAGTAAACAGTGTAACTATGACCCTGCACGGGAAGTTGGTCAATCTGATCTACAATTCAATGATGAAGAAAGGCCTAGTAATGGAAAAGCTTTCAAATCCTTACATCAACCTACTATAGATCCTGAGAGGGAAAGCAAACATTGTAACTATGAATCCGCACAGGAAGTTGGTCAGCCTAAGCTACAATTCAATGATGAAGAAAGACCTAGTGATGGAAGCACTTTCAAGCCCTCACCTCAACCTACTACAGATCGCGTAAGAGAAAGCAAAGAGTGTAAGTATGAACCCGCACGGGAAGTTAGTCAGCCTGAGCTACAATTCAATGATGAAGAAAATCCTCGTGATGGAAAAACTTTCAAGCCCGAGGGGTCAAGAATTATATCCGTTCAACATCAGGAAGAGTGTGATGGTGAAAGAAATTCCAAGAGGGCAAGCATCTGTGAATCCAATACATATCAATTAGGTTCCGAATGGGAAGGTAGTGAATCGAGGAACGGGGACAGTGCACAATTGAATGACGGTTCAGAAATACTTTTGGACTTGCATGACCCCAATATCTACATGATTAGACCCATAGTTTCTGCAAATAGGTGTTCAACACCTAAATACATCAACATTGAACCAACTGTTGCTTTTCCAGAAGCTGCTGAAATGCATTCCATGCGTCTGCCTTTAAATGAGGACCCCAGTTTTTGCTCCGTTTCCTTTCGGCAAGACAATATTTCAAGTTTGATCGGGCATATAAACACTGACCTATCCGAACAAGAGGAACCTGAGACAGGCCTAGTGAACACCTCCGTTGCAGATTCAGAATACAGTGAGGTGATCCCTAATTTAAACAATTTTTTTTGCACAGTTGAAACCACAACTAATGGACCAAAAAGTAAAACACCATGCACGAAAAAGTACAGAAAACCCGATAGAGAATGCCCATATTGTGAACGAATTATAACTGGCGGAAAACTAAAGCGTCACATATCATCTGTGCACAAAAACCTGGGCGAAGTAAGTGCAAACTTGGATGGAAAAACACTTAATTCCAGGTTTTCAATGGCCAAAAGACTGCAAGGCATTAAGCAGTACAATTTAAAGAAATTAGGGCAACCCAATGGGAATGAAACCGAATTGATGCGAGAGCGAAGGCCTAAGTACGAAAGTAAAAAAGGTGTCAAAATGTGTGCAGCGTGCAACAAATTTATAGGAGTTGATACCTTTTACAGGCACAAGTGCTCCTCCACTTCAGCCCGCTCAGGACTGAAACCGTGCATGCTTATGATATCAGGCAGATTGCACTATGATGAAGCCTTCGAAAAGGATATTCTTGGGAAATTACAAGACGACGAGTGCGGAAACCTGTGCCGCCAAAATGAATTTCTAAAATCAATGGGCTATCGAATCTATTGTAAAAGGCGTCACGAAGATGGTAAAATGAATTACTGCCGAAAAGCGGCATTGGCAGAAATGCGTCAACTGGGCAATCTTTTTCTGCAGTACAAGTCTCTACACAAAGACGCCGTTTTTGAAGACATGTTTCGAAGTGGAAAAGAAAACCTTGATCGTCTCTGCGAAGCAATTCAAATGCGCGGGGAAAAGTCAGACAGCAAAATTAAACATGGCTTACTCTTAGGCCTAAAATCCGTTCTATCAAGAACGGCAAAGCACATGGAAGCCATCTATGATGAGCAAAATCGACCCGACAAAGTGAATGATGTACAGGCTTTTATGAGACAGTTCAAATTTCGATCTCCCATGGTATTTGCAGCCGCGGAGTACCGTGCAAATGAGCGTACCTTTGAGAGACGTAGACCTGAAGAGATACCAGAAAATAAACTTGTTATGCAACTGTACCAGCATATCAAGCAGAAGATTATCGAAGTAGTTAAAAATTACAGCGGCAACTCATTTTCGATTCTTCGAAACCTCTTGGTTGCTAGACTAACACTGTATAATGCCCGACGAGGCGGAGAAAATGCAATGCTGCGACTAAGAGACTGGGACGATGCAAAAACCAACGTTTGGATGACAAATCAGGCAGTTGAATCCATTGAAGACCCGGCGGTTAAATATCTTGCTGATCAATTTCTGTTGGCATATTCTCCCGGTAAAGGGAAACGTTTCGTGCCAACACTAATACCCAAAGATATAGAGGGTGCTATTGATTTACTAGTGGACTCTAGGACAAAAGCTGGGATACCTGCGTCAAACACCTTTCTGTTTCCCACTAAGTCGTCCAACAACTGTTGCTCTGGGTGGCACGCGGTAGATGAAGTTGTGAGCCAAATTCCAGGGTTACACTTCAACGCCACACTCAACCGCCACCGAATGTCGACGATTTACACTTCTCTAGACATGACTACATCGGATGCAAAAATATTCTTCCAGCATATGGCCCACTCCGAGGATATCTCAAGAGAAAATTACAGATGCCCCCCTGGTCTTAAAGAAACTATCGTAATGGGTCGTGTCCTGAGAGATGTTGATGAAGGTAAACAGGAACTTCCTGCATGCTTTAATGTTTTTTAAACCTTAAAAATTTTCAATATCGCCATTTCAATCGATGCTTTCACCGTGATAGGTATCTGCTTGCATGAGAAACTTTCTAGTTTTAATTCTAATTTACTTTTTTGTTTTTCTATGCTTCGCCCGGACTAAAATCTGAAGGGTCATGCAGGTTTTCCCTTGTCCGACCGTCTGACCCTCTTTAACGCTCTGCTTCTTTACAGACTCCAGGCAACCGTTTTAAATCTATTCTGAAAACATTTTTCATACGGCTAGTATGAGTCTTGAGGAAGATTGCTAGTGTAGTATTTTATCGCGGTGTTCGTGTTTCACAGACAATCCTCTAGTTTTATTTTGTGTTTCTTTAAAATGCTTTTCTTTTTGCGTTTCTACAGGAACGAATAGACCTGGGTTGAGTGCTGCCAAGCCAAGTGTCTCAGCAATAAAACGTCAGTCTAAAAAAAATTAGCATTCTAAGTATGAAGTAAAACGTGTGGGAAAGTCTTCTAAAAAGATATTTGGAAACACAATCGCTTTCTATTTAAGAGTGGGTTTGTTTACTAGTTTTTAAATAAAAGTGAAAATGTTGCAGACGAAAATTCCCAAGATCTCAAAGAGAATGCTCCACAAAGCAGACGGCCGAAAAGGAAATTAAAAGAAGTCCAAATTAAAAAGGATTTTCCTGATCACGATGATGACGATCTCGATGAAAACTATTGTGATGATGATGATGATGATGATGATGATGATGATGATGATGATACTGACGATGAGGATGACAAAGCCCTTGGATATGGAGGCACGTATTACCTTTTATGCTACACCTGTGACGTAACGCAATATCGCGATCGACATGCACGCTATGCAATACAGAATTTTTTCTGTCAAACTTTGTTTGTTAGTAATCTACAGTCTCTTGGACTGAGGGTAGATAACATACTCGTGATCTCATCGTTATTTAACGCTCTTGTAGTTTTTTTATTTGCATATTCTGATAAAAATGTCTATGTTTCTGATAAAAATGTCTATGTTTCAGTGGGTTTTAAAGGAAAAGTGAAAAAGTCTTCTCGGGTTCCGTCTGTAAAGTGGTTGGCAGAGGACACGGCTGCGGTGAGGCTCCACTTTTCAAGCATTTTGTCGCAGCAATCGGGGCCTTTTCCAAGTAAGTACACTAAATGATCTTTAAAAGTATTGTGTCGGACTATGCATCACTGCTTCAAGTTATTCGCGAAAATCAATTTTTCGGCCAGTTATCCTCTGATTGTAAGTTGCCCTCCGCCGCGTAGCGAGGAGAGGGGGACTATTGAATTTGGGTTTGTCCATCCGTCTGTCCGTCTGTCTGTAAAAATCGTTGGGGGAGCGCTAGCGCCGTAACCATTGGAGAGAATCGATTCATTCTTTGCATACGTGTAGACTACGGTGGCGGACAATGCACGCATGGGTCATTTTCAAAGAATCTCAAAAATTGTGAAAATACTGAAACTTTGCAAAATTTAACAACCAGAGCCAAATATGCGACATTTATGCATGGCTAGCGCCGTAACAAGGGAGGATTTAATTCATTTTGTGCACACGTTTAGACCACAGCCTGTAGTTGTACGGATCGTATCTCAACTGTCGAATCGTTGTGCAGCGCTATCGCCGTAACCATTGGAAAGAATCGATTCATTCTTTGCATACGTGTAGATTCGGGTGGCGGACAGTGCACGCAGGGCTCATTTTCAAAACATCTCATAAATTGTGAAAATACTGAAACTTTACAAAATTCAACAACCAGTGTCAAATATGTGTTCCACTTTCGGCTCGTCTGTCTGTCTGTCTGTCTGTCGAATCGTTGTGCAGCACTAGCGCCGTAACCATTGGAGAGAATCTAATTATTCTTTGCATAGTTATAGATTAGGGTGGCGGACAGTGCACGCATGGGTCATTTTCAAAACATCTCAAAAATTGTGAAAATACTGAAACTTTACAAAATTTAACAACCAGAGCTAAATATGCGATATTTATGCATGGCTAGCGCCGTAACAAGGGGAGGATCCAATTCATTTTGTGCACACGTTTAGACCACAGCCTGTAGTTGTACGGATCGTATCTCAACTGTCGAATCGTTGTGCAGCGCTATCGCCGTAACCATTGGAAAGAATCGATTCATTCTTTGCATACGTGTAGATTCGGGTGGCAGACAGTGCACGCAGGGGTCATTTTCAAAACATCTCACAAATTGTGAAAATACTGAAACTTTACAAAATTCAACAACCAGTGTCAAATATGCGACATTTGTGCACGGCAAGTGTGTTCCACTTTCGGCCCGTCTGTCTGTCTGTCTGTCTGTCGAATCGTTGTGCAGCGCTAGCACCGTAACCATTGGAGAGAATCTAATTATTCTTTGCATACTTGTAGATTGGGGTGGCGGACAGTGCACGCAGGAGTCATTTTCAAAACATCTCAAAAATTGTGAAAATACTGAAACTTTACAAAATTTAACAACCAGAGCCAAATATGCGACATTTATGCATGGCTAGCGCCGTAACAAGTGGAGGATCAAATTCTTTTTGTGCACACGTTTAAACCACAGCCTGAAGTTGTACGGATCGTATCTCAACTGTCGAATCGTTGTGCAGCGCTATCGCCGTAACCATTGGAAAGAATCGAGTCATTCTTTGCATACGTGTAGATTAGGGTGGCGGACAGTGCACGCAGGGCTCATTTTCAAAACATCTCACAAATTGTGAAAATACTGAAACTTTACAAAATTCAACAACCATTGTCAAATATGCGACATTTGTGCACGGCTAGTGTGTTCCACTTTTGGCTCGTCTGTCTGTCTGTCTGTCTGTCGAATCGTTGTGCAGCACTAGCACCGTAACCATTGGAGAGAATCTAATTATTCTTTGCATACTTGTAGATTAGGGTGGCTGACAGTGCACGCAGGAGTCATTTTCAAAACATCTCAAAAATTGTGAAAATACTGAAACTTTACAAAATTCAACAACCAGTGTCAAATATGCGACATTTGTGCACTGCTAGCGCCGTTACAAGTGGAGCGATTCAATTCATATTGTGCCTACGTTTAGATCACAAGCTGTAGTTTTGCACCGTGACCACTTCCGGTCTGTCCGTGTGTTCCACTTTCGGGAGCCTAAGTTTGTTCGTATCGTATCTCAGCTGTCAAATCTTTGTGCAGCGTTAGCGGCGTAACCATTGGAGAGAATCGATTTATTGACTCTATGTTTTGCAAACATTTCCAAAAAAACTATTTCAGTATTTCTTCAAACAAATCATCGATGCATTACAGTTTAAAAATGTAAGTGAACTGTTGGAATATACCATAGAAAGAAAATAAGCATATCATTTGCCATCGGCAAAAGGGATATAGAAATAGTAAAGATGTTTGCAAAACATTTGGCTGTTCCCATTCCTACAGACTACCTAATAAACAAGCTGATATCAGTTGCACATTTAATCCACTGGCGAGTAATTATGTCTCCCCGACCAAGGGGAGACAAAGGGGGGACGGATAGCTCAGTTGGTAGAGCGTTTGTCTTCAGATCTAGGGTGTATAGCCGGTGCGGGTTCGAATCCTGCTCGTGCCTATTAGCTGTGCACTCAATTATAATCCCCCTAGGGATTCAAACTGGAATGGCCCATTTCAGTATAATGTGGCAGGGTAGTCCTGATATAGCGCTGAGATCGCTGAAAGGGACTTAAAACACCAATAAACCAACCAACCAACCAAGGGGAGACATATAGTGTTTGTTCGTTCTGTGTGTGTGTACGTGTGTGTGTGTGTGAGTGTGTGTGTCAATCTGTTGTGAACAAAGTGTTGTGTGCAAGATATCTCGAGAACGAAACGTCGGATCGATTTCAAACTTGATCGATTTATTCTTTGGTTAGGTTGGACGGTTTGACGCATGTCACGTGATTAGGGCAGGCGTATGACGTCATTACGTAAAAATCTTGTGTGCGAAATTTCTCTGCTGCTGAACATCGGAGAAAATTGAAAGACTCTACAGACTCTACAGACTCTACAGATTTTTTTTGCGAGTAGAACGAACGAATGCGGCGTATGGCGTCATCACGTAAAATATGTGTATATTTTGAACAAGATCTTATGTGCAAAATATCTCAATAACGGAAAGTCCTATCGACTTCAAATTTTATATGAACATTCCTTGGGTCAGTCGGACGGTTCTGTAAACTTGACACGCATGTCACATGATTAGGGCAGGTGTACGACGTCATCACGTAAAAATCTTGTGTGCGAAATTTCTCAGCTGCTGAACATCGGAGAAAGCTGAAACTTGGTGAGATTATTACTTGGTAGGTCCGAAAGAAACTTTAAATTTTTTTCGTAAGTAGAACGAACGAATGCGGCGTGTGACGTCATCGCGTAAAATATGTGTATATTTGGAACCAGATCTTGCATACATAATATCCCGATAACGGAAAGTCATTTCGACTTAAAATTTTATATGGATATTCTTTGGTTCAGTCAGACGACTGTTTCAACTTTTGACGGATAAAAATTATCTGTTGTTAAGCAAAATTTCACGACATCGGAAAGTGGGATCGACTTTAAATTTGGTGTAGTTATTCCTCGGATAAGTCGCACGGTTTCGGTTAAACATTATTAAACTCGTTTAATAAGAAAATCAAGAAAGGTGCATAACGTCAACACACCCCCCCCCCCTCATCTCCAAATTTTTTGGCTTCTTTGTTATATAAGCATAGGTGTTAACTACGCTAGGGATTTCAGCGTTTTGCAGAAGATTCTCGAGTGTTCCTGCATTCTTTAGAAAGCTTCAAAACAGTAACAGCATTTCTGTCGGTCCATTGCTATTTGTTAGTGCCTGAAATTAAGCTTTTTGTGCGTTTCTCATCTACGGCTGTTACGTAATATGCCACTCAGTTAGAGGTCAGTGCCAGTTGTGGTGCATGATGGCGTCGTCATCTACGAGGTCATGGAATGCTATAGGTCTAAACAGTCTAGCTATTGATTTTTTTTTCGCCGCATGCTTGATTCGGTTGCCAAGGTGTTCTATATATAGGAGCTATTTTGTATCGATTGGCATTGTTTGCAGAAGCATTTTTCGCTATTAAAGTGGGTCATCTGATATCTTGTGTTATGTGAAGCAGCTCACCATTTTGGCACCGAAATGCCTTCCCCCTTCTCCCACCGAGGTGCGTCATCTGATGCGCAGTTATGAAGAATGCCTTTATTATTATAGTGCTATTTGGCCGATGGGAATGTGCGAAGACAAGGTAGTCTATTACGGCTATAACTACACTTAGAGTACAGACCATTACCGTTGCCTTGGATAAAAGGGTTAGAGTTGTGTTTATAGTCGGACCCACATTAAATAGCTGGGGTGGGGGGGGGGGGAGGAGGGTGTGTGTAGGATGATGGTTAGAAAAAAAATCCCGACCACCTTTAAGACCTGAATAAAAAGTAAGACCCGTTTGCCGTGACCCTTCCAGATTCGGGTAAAAAGACGTACGGTAAAACCTGCCTGTTTTGACCACCTTCCAGACCCGGATAAAAATGTAACGTACAGTAAAACTACTATAGTGACCCACCTCAGATCTGGATAAGAAGGGCCTACAGTAAAACCCGTTTTAGCGACCACCTTCCAGACTCGGATGAAAAAAGACGTCCATTTATATCTGTTTTAGTGACCACCATCTGTTTGGTTTATTTTGAGTTTTTTTACAATGAATTAAGGTTATGTCTGCAGGAATGAATATTTTATTTCAGTAATTAAAAAAAAGGAATTTTTTTGGGAGGAAGGAGGGGGGATCATGAATTTAGTCGGGGAGACATTTGTTTTTGTTTACAAAAACAAGAAAGTAAGTAGGTATCGACTGAAAGTGTATAACATAAGCCTGTACTCCTATGTTTTGTGTGCACTGGCCGCTCTAGTTTGTCGTATACTTTTACAGTTTGAAAACACCAGAGAACAATTCCACCATCTAGATATCCCAGTCCCAATACCACAATTGAATTTAATAAATTAGATTAGGTTATCCTAATTAGCTGCAGTTATTTCCTAGGAACTAATAACAGGTATGACGACATTGGTTACTATATAATCGTGTCCATTGTCCAACGCATTGAGACTTCCAATTATGCGTCTGTAATTTGTCACTTTCAAATCTTTTTTCAGCGCTCCCTTCTGTATTATCTGTGTAACGGATGCCCTTTGGGACAAACCGTACGGCGGGGGACTTTGTCAGTTTAACTGACAATTAATTGTATTATTTTGAAGTGCAAGTTACTTAAATAGCATCATTTGGCATGTGCAGGTGAAGAACCGGAAGAGACAGCTCCAGGAAGAGAAGTATTTCCAAGGGAGCATTTTGTCTTTTGATTTTATGTTACACGGCTTGTTTACTTTGATTTTTATCACTTTGCTTGCAGGCAAGAACACGCTACTCACGTTTTTGAGTGAAAACCCACTGCAAAGCGTGAGTCATCTGCCACCACAGAAACAGTACTTAAAATTGCGTTCGAAGGTTATTAACGAACGCAAGACAACTCATGCACGCATTTCAAAAAAATTAAAAATAGGATAATAGCATTTCTATCTTACGCTTTTTTGCCTGCAGTTTAAGATGGGGAACATTAAGCATCAGATTGCGTGCATCAGTTACACATCAGAATGCCCCCGTTTCAGCTGTGTTTGCAACATTAAGCATCAGATTGAGAACATCAGTTATACGCCGCAGAATGCGGCCGGATACGACAATTTTTAGTCCGCCGCCGCCGGGGGACTATAGTATTCGGTTCCGTCCGTCCGTCCTCCTGTCTGTCTGTCTGGCGACACTTGGAAGCACAAGTTTGTGCACGCAATATCTAGGCCGCTATTAAATCCTGGCTTTTGATTGCTGCTACAGTGAAAATATATATTGAAGTTGTGCGACGTCGCATTATTTTTCGATTCGACCAAAAACTGACTTGTTGAAAATAAGCATATGTTTTAGTATTTCTATTGCTTACAATGAAACTTTGTGCACGCAAAATCTCAGCCTTTATTCAACCCTGGCTTTTGATTGTTGTTACAGTGAAAATATATATATTGAAGTTGTGCGACATCGCATTATTTTTCCTCTCATACGAGATAGTTCGTGGCGGGGGACATTCATCAGTTTCACTGATAACTTGTTTGCTTTAGCAAGCTGTTTCAGCTGTGGTTGCCCTTTGCAGCCTTCGCACTAAGAGTCTATGGTGAAAACTGACACATCACTGATAACTTGTTTGCTTTAGCAAGCTGTTTCAGCTGTGGTTGCCCTTTGCAGCCTTCGCACTAAGAGTCTATGGTGAAAACTGACACATCACCATCATCATGTGCCCTCTGCTGGATACGCCAACGTATGGCTCAAGCCAGCCACTTCAGCTGTGTTTCCACTTCACATGCTTCCTATGGTGAAGTTTAAACCAATGTGCCGTCTGTCGGATGCGCCAACCTCTGGCTTTAGCCAGCCGTTTCAGCTGTGTTTGCAACATTAACCATCAGATTGAGAACATCGGTTATACGCCGGAGAATGCGCATGCCTTAGCAATGACCCATCACCATCTTCAAAGGACTTCTGTCGGTTATGCCAACGCATGGTTTTTGCCAGCCATTTCAGCTGCGGTTTGCCCTTCGCAGCTTATGAAGAGCATGTACTGCGGGATGTCTTCTCAGCGCTTCCTTTGATCTCTATAATTGTTAATCATTTGCTTTGTAAATTCGTAAATGTATTTTTGTGAGGCTTTTTGGGTAGAAATTATGTCGCATTGGTTCTTTGGAACAAATTTAACGTTGAAGTGCTATTTAGTCAAAAATTTTGCTTTTGACAGACTAGTTTCTTTTATGCGGCACTGCTAAATAGCGCAACCCAGACATAGCATTTTTAACTCTTTCAACACTTGAAACAAATTTTCGCATTGCTGTTGGTTAAATCAATTTGCAAAATATAAAATTGTTCTGGCATAAAGTCAGTGTTATGAACCATTTCCTATCCAGGAGAGAATTTCCTAAGGGCCAGGCAATCTATATGTTAAAGTAGGCATTGTTATGCTGCGTACACTATATTTTTTTAATTTTCGCAGTGGCTTATGCTTTTGCAAAATTTATAAAAAAAAGTTCCTTTGTTTTATAAACTCTCGCCGAGTTTGTGAAACATTAAGTAGCACAGGGAAGCTGGTTAATGCGTACAAAAGTTACTTGTCACTCGTTATCGCTTTCTCCATCAGATTCCATATTGATTGGCACTTGAGGGATAATTTCAAGTAAACCATCAGCATGCCAAAATTTAGCCTCTTTCTGGATTACATGATCAACACCATTGAACCATCTTGACTGATCTATTCGTTCAAAACCGTCGTGTACCATGTTCCGCATGTCTTCCAGTTTGAATGTCTTATTCTGCAAACCAACATATTTTAAATCGGCCCATATCAGTTTAATGGGATTGAAATTGCAGTGGTAGGGTGGAAGTCGCAAAACATCATGCCCAGTATCTCTGATAAGATTATCTACCTTGTACTCTGGTAGAGGCTAATTCTGTTTATTTCGTACAGTTCAGGTTTTTCGTGCCATCATTAAACTGTATATCTGCTTCTGAGCCATGCGGATATGGCATTTTAGTATAAGTTCTTGTGGCATTCAAGATATTTTTATAAACTGCAATTTGTGATAGGCATGTAAACAGTATTTAAAAACATTAAAGCTTGATAAATGTTCTTGGTTCTTTGACAGGTTGTCTACAGCTAAGTAAATAATCTTAGTGCACTTTTCAGTACAGATTATAAACTAATTTTGGGCTGCTGTTGTTTAAATGTTGGCTCAAACAGTTTATTCTTAAGCGTTTTTTGAGTAAAATATGTATACAAACGGTGTCGCAAATATTCTTTGAATACGGATCCGTTGTGTGTGAATTTTGATTAATCTTTATATATTTTGGTCAATACTCGCTGTCGTGTGTTCTGCGGATAAATTAATGTCTGTTTAGTGTTGATTATTCTTTATGTAGTATGGTTAATACTCGCTATCATGTGGGTAAATTTATGTTTCTTGGTAAATTATTTGAATCTTCGTAACGGTTAGTTTTTTCTCACTTTTAAAGCAAGGGTGAATTCTAATCAAAACTTTGTCATAAATTTCTTAATTTCGTATTTTTTTAATGTAATTTTTCATAATTTTTTAAGGGTGTTATTTACGATACTTGTTATTTTTATTTGTTTCAGTTCTACCGTAACAATAAAGATGCGTATGGCGATTTCTCTCGCTCTTATTTTATATTTTATGCCATTTGTCCATACAACCGTTCGTCACACTATCACAATACCTCACATTCATTGTACACGATTAAGATATATAAGCAGGTTTCGGCAGTGTTCGCCAATAGACCTTATTGTATATTTATGCATGCGGGGAATTCCCGTTTCAAAGCGAGGCTCTATGGAAAAATTTTAACAAATACACATGTTTTAGTTATCAACAGAGTTGTGTTCCCTATGTTTTATTGAAACATCAAATTAATATGAGAGATGGCATTATTAAATAGAAAGAAAATGAAACTTAAATGCATAAAATTTCATCGCAATGAGCCTGTGGCTGTCAAAAGGAGGAAATATGTCAATTTTCATCAATTTAAGCATAGAAGAAACCAGAAACTTTCCGTGGGAGCACGTGTGCCCCGACCTCTGAACTGCCCACTAGACCACAGGAATTGACCCTCGGCGTAAGGTCACTCGAAATACAATTTGGTCAAGAGGATTTATTCATCAAGCACCCGTCCAATTTTGGTAGAAATTCGTCCAGCCAAACATGAGCTATCGTGAAACATGAGAAAGACGGACGGATGAAGAGAAGGGTGAACGAACGGAAGGACAGAAGTAAAAAAATATGCCTCTCCTGACATTTGAAGTCAATTTTAAAATAATTCAATTCCTCCCAAAAAACATTGAACCTGAAAGCGGTCATGAGCGGACTCGAACTCGCGACCTCTCGACTGTTAACCAGGCACGTGTAACGTCATCCGTCGTTAAACCTGTTTAAACCAGGCGCTTGTTCATGCAGGGCTTAACTTGGTTTAGTTAAGCCTACCTGGCTTAGCTTAGCTTAGCTGGCTTAGTTGAACTAAACCTGTTTAAGCCGCTGTACGAAAAACTTAAAAACTCTGTATCGGAGAGACCACTTACAACTATGCAGACAGGCTTTGTCCTGCAATTGGCTGGCCGTGTCGTTTAATCATTCATTCATTCATTTTCAGTTTAGACTAACAAAATTGACACCCAGATCAATAAATCAACTTGTTTTATTGCTATTCACACTGTAAAACACGTCCAGAGTATGAATCCGATTAAAAAATTCAAGCTTTAGATTGGTATCAATTTTTAAATAAAAAGTTTAAAAATAATTAAAGTTTAATTCACAATGAATAATTGTTACTTATCTTCTCGTCTTTTAGCAGGTCCTTTTAAAATTTATTGGTAAGGCAAAACTGTTCATAGTACATCACAGTCGGTCTTATTCTTTGTTTACCGCGTTCTTTAGCTTTATACAATGCTGTTAAAATCTATATTAAATATTTAACTGAAACATTAAAAGACCTGGTACATTTTGCTTTGAGAAAAGTTCATAACAGCATATTTTCAACCTTGCACCAATTCTTCCTTTTATTATAATTTTCAAAAATAACCTGACGCTGCACATCTGCAATTGATGGACTTTTATGCATACGATATAAAATGCCTCGGAGATAACGCGAGAGCAAAAGTGCGGCTCGACAGACGGACCGACAGACAAGTTCATAACTATACCCCACCCCTACACGGGGGTTAATAACCTGCCGATGCACCACTTCACTATATATACTTTCTGACTGGCAGGTTTGGTTTGCTTCCGATAAAAAATTACAAAGATATCGCGCGAATAAAACTGAATACAAAAACGACTAAGTCCGGAAACGTGACAGCGTCGAAATTTTCACATTTTATTACAAAACAAAAATAACTCACCGTTGCACAACTGCACTATATGTACTTTCTTCCTGTAAGATTTGCTTTGCTTCCGATGAATAGTAACAGAGATAGCGACAACAAAAGTGATACAAAACGACTAAGTCCAAATCGAAAAATAACTTGCCGTTGCACAACTTTACTATATATAATTTCTTCCTGTAACATTTGGTTTTCTTCCGATACATAGTAAGAGAGATATCGTGAGAACAAAGTGGATACAAAAACGACTATAAAAAGTCGAAATTTTCACTTTTTTTACAAAATCGAAGAATAACTTGCCGCTGCACAACTTCACTATATATCCGTTCTTCCTGTAAGATTTGGTTTTCTTCCGATAAATAGTAACGGAGATATCGCGCGAACAAAATTTGTACAAAAACGACTAGGTTCGAAAAATAACCTGCCTTTGCAAAACATACTGTTTTCTGTACAATTTGGTTTTCTTCCGATAAATAGTAACGGGGATATCGCGAAAACAAAGCTAGATACAAAAATAACCAAGTAAAAAAAGCAAAAACGTCGAAATTTTCACTTTTTTTTGCAAATCTGAAAAATAACCAGGGCTGCACAACTTCAATATATACTTTCTTTCTGTAAGATTTGGTATGTTTCCGATAAATAGTAATGTAGATAGCGCCTGAACAAAGTCCATGCAGAAAAAGACTCCAAAAAAAACGTTAAAATTTTCAATTTTTTTATCAAAAAATAACCTGCACAACTTCGTCAATCACATGACTAACCACCCTCCCCCCTCCCTAGGCGGCATAACCCTAGCCCTAGACCATGCTATGTGTGGAGCACATTTTGACGTCATAATAGGCGGCGAAACCATAGTGCCGCAGTGAAGACCCCCGTTGGCGGCATAACCCTGGACCATACTTTTTGACGTCATAATAGGTGGTGTATCCATAGAGAGGACTGACCTGACACATCTATTTTCGATTGAAATCGGTTAAATATTACGAAAGTTATCTACTAAAATGAAAATTTGGGATGAGAAATAATGCTTATAGCAACATATACAAATAGCCTGTGACAACTTCATGTAAAAACTAGACATATAAGTAAATCAAATGGTAAAATTTTGATTGAAATCGGTTAAATATTACGAAAGTTATCTTCTTTTTTAAAAAGTTACCAAAATGAAAATTTGGGATGAGAAATTATGCAGATAGCCACGTATGCAAATGGCCTGTGACAACTTCATGTAAAAACTAGACATAAAACTGAATCAAATGGTAAAATTTTGACTGAAATCGGTTAAACATTACGAAAGTTATCTACTTTTTTAAAAAGTTACAGAAAAAATTTGGGATGAGACATTATGCTTATAGCCACATATCCAAATAGCCTGTCACAACTTCAAGTAGAAACTAGATATAAAACTGAATCAAATGGTTAATTTTGATTGAAATCGGTTAAACATTACGAAAGTTATCCACTATTTATAAAAGTTACTAAAATGAAAAATTGGGATGGGAAACTATGCCTATAGCCACATATGCAAATAGCCTATGACAACCTCATGTAAAAACTAGACATAAAACTGAATCAAATGGTAAAATTTTGATTGAAATCGGTTAAATATTACGAAAGTTATCTACTATTTTTGAAAGTTACTAAAATGAAAATTTGTTATGAGACATTATGCTTATAGTCACATATGCAAATAGCCAGTGACAACTTCATGTAAAAACTAGACATAAATCTGAATCAAACTGTAAAATTTTTAGGGAAATCGGTTAAACATTATGAAAGTTATCTACTTTTTTAAAAAGTTACTAGTTACTAAAATGAAAATTTCGGATGAGAGATTATGCTTATAGCCACATATGCTAATAGCCTGAGACAACTTCCTGTAAAAAGTAGACATAAAACTGAATAAAATGGTAAAATTTTGACTGAAATCGGTTAAATATTGCGAAAGTTATCTACTATTTTTAAAAGTTACTAAAATGAAAATATGGGATGAGACGTTTTGCTTATAGCCACATATGCAAATAGCCTGTGACAACTTTATTTAAAAACTAGACATAAAACTGAATCAAATAGTAAAATTTTGAGTGAAATCGGTTAAACAATACGAAAGTTACCTACTTTTTAAAAAAGTTTCTAGTTACTAAAATGAAAATTTCGGATGAGATATAATGCTTACAGCCACATATGCAAATAGCCTGTGACAACTTCCTGTAAAAACTAGACATAAAACTGAATCAAATGGTAAAATTTTTAGGGAAATCGGTTAAACATTACGAAAGTTATCTACTTTTTTAAAAAGGTACTAGTTACTAAAATGAAAATTTGGGATGAGACATTATGCTTATAGCCACATATGCAAATAGCCTGAGACAACTTCCTGTAAAAAATAGACATAAATCTGAATCAAATGGTAAAATTTTGACTGAAATCGGTTAAATATTGCGAAAGTTATCTACTATTTTAAAAGTTACTAAAATGAAAATATGGGATGAGACGTTTTGCTTATAGCCACATATGCAAATAGCCTGTGACAACTTTATTTAAAAACTAGACATAATACTGAATCAAATAGTAAAATTTTGATTGAAATCGGTTAAACAATACGAAAGTTACCTACTTTTTAAAAAAGTTTCTAGTTACTAAAATGAAAATTTCGAATGAGATATAATGCTTACAGCCACATATGCAAATAGCCTGTGACAACTTCATGTAAAAACTAGACATAAAACTGAATCAAATGGTAAAATTTTGATTGAAATCGGTTAAACATTACGAAAGTTATCTACTATTTTTAAAAGTTACTAAAATAAAAATTTGGGATGAGGCATTATACTTATAGTCACATATGCAAATAGCCTGTGACAACTTTATGTAAAAACTACACATAAAACTGAATCAAATTGTAAAATTACACGGGTGTACAATAATAATAAACATAGGTTTATAGATTACTCTTTAAAAACACCTAACTAGTAGCAAAATATACTACTTTGGGAGACCAAATATACAGAGGTTTTAACCACACACTTAGGGAGACCCGGGGAATTCCGTGGTTTTAGTCAGGTCGCCTAAAATGCCATGGAAAATATAGAAAAAATACGTAGACCAACTTTTTTGTTTATTTTTTGCTGCTTAAGGTGTAAAAAAGAAAAACATCACATACATTTCCCACAACATATAGGAACATTTTTTTGTATTTTTTGTCTTTCTAAAGTCAAAGGTAAAAAATATACAAATGGTCTCCCTAAGTGCTATATATAAGGCATGGTCCCCCTATTACTGGTTTCAGATCTATATATATATATATATATATATATATATATATATATAAACATAAGGACAAGAGTTCTGTCCAGGTGGGGGGATTGGGATCTGTTGCAGTGATGAACATGTTTTGGAACTTAAAATGTAAAAATAATAAAGAGTGACCATTTCCTTTCATTTTAGACCAAAAATCAATTTTCTGACTGAAACAGTATTCGCACGGTCGGTCTTCGAATAGGGGCGCTAAAAAAAGTACACGTTTTGTCTACTTCTGACTTCTGTGTGCGGTCAAGCGGGTGATTGTTTCTTTTGTTTGAATAAAAATTCAAGTTACCCCATCATGTACAATATTAACCTCAGCTATCCTATTGTCGATAATCACTTGTTAACATGCGGTTAAATGAAAGAAAAAACAAGGAGCCATTGCGGTGGGCCGTATCCAGGCTGGCCAGCGAAAGGCCGATGTCGCAAACGACATGGGGGTTAGTGTTAGTACGATAACACGATTAATGACTACGACATGTACGGATTGTCGACAGAGCCGTGATGGATACACCCACTATTAAATCATAAGAAATGCCCATTAGAATAAGACGTAGTCAAGCGTGAGTAACATTTTCTTACGTTCACGTTTTACACAGTGTTTACAGTTAAACGAATAAATCATACGATCAATAATAAGATTGAAAAGTGTACACTTTTTTGAGCGAGGGTGCCCCTATTCGAAGACCGACTGTGCGAATATTGTTTCAGTCAGAAAATTGATGTTTGGTCTAAAATGAAAGGAAATGGTCACTGTTTATTATTTTTAACATTTTAAGTTCCAAAACATGTTCATCACTGCAACGGATCCCAATCCCCCACCTGGACAGAACTTTTGTCCTTATATATATACCTCGGCGCCCCGGGGACGGGGCGGGTTTTGGGTCACGGGTCCCCGGGGCCAAAAATTTGGCCCCTACCCATCCCTAGTCAGACGAGTAGTAAAGACAAAATGACGGGCCAGTAAAGAGGAAAAAAAGTCCAAAACATTGGCCCAATACAACTTCAACAAGAGCACCGGAACGCTGCAAATCCCCTCGACCTTCGCACGATAAATAATAAATAAATAATAAGTGCGTGTATCTCACTTACAGCAATGCACACACTCGCATTTTCATTCAATAAATACTTAACTTTTTAAAAGCAACATTTCATAAAACGCGATAATACAGGTCCTGTGACATATGCAAGTACTATGTAAATATTAAACCATATCTTGCCAAAAAAAAAAAAAAAGAGAAAGAAAGAGAGAGAGAGAGAGAGAAATACGACATGATATAACTGAGCTGAATAACTGAATGTGCAATGTTAATAGTTCTTGCTTCTTTTTAAACAAATAAATAGTACCGGCTGTTCAACATAATAAGCATGCGAGTTGTAAAATGCCCGTATAGTCACGCACAGTCACATACAGTCACACAAGACAATATGCAAAAAAAAAAAAAAAAAAAAAACAAGTTATTTCTTACGACCAAATTTAGTGAAATTGAGTGAAAAAGTATAATTCAAGGAAATCAGAAATTAATGGTAAACTTATTCTTCAAACACAAAAAGATAAGATAGTCAAACATGCCCACCGCCCTCCCCCAAAAAACAAAACAAAAAACAAACAAACAAAACAAAGATCCTTGAAATAAAATACGAGCGTGATTCATGATCGATTTCAAACCCAGTCTGTTTATTCCCTTGGTTTGAAATTAATCTTTTATATAGTTGTATAATGCATTTGTTTCTGTATTTCAACAACAAACGCCATGGCGCAGGCGTCATTCATAAGAAGACAGTTTTTGGCAAAGATTCAGCTACAGGACGGAATTCACGCGAAGTTATTATACTTGTCTAGACAGTGGTGTAGGGTTAATTTGCGTAGTAGCACGTTGTTTTTTACCTCTAGAGTCAGCAAGTTCTGATTGGTTAAGTGTTTGATAATATAACCAGTCCATTTTGCAAAAAAAATAAAATAAAAAAAAAATAAAAAAAAAACCAGACAGAAAAAAACAGAAAACACCAATTACTGAAAAATACTTTTAACAATAAAAAAAGTAACCAGAATGATTATAATCATTTTTAAATGATTTACACGAGTGTCCTTGTGTAGAGTTAAAAAGGTTATTTTTTTTTAATTTGGCACTTCGCGGCTAGAGGTCTTTTGCATTCAAGGCAAGCAGTAACCCCCCCCCCCCCGAAAAAAATTTCCCCGGCAATACCCCCCCCCCTGATAACTGGTGGAAATCCCTCCTCCCCCCCCCCCCGCTTTTAACTGGGTATGTAAAATAGGGGGGGGGGGCTTTTGCCGGTGTGTGTGTGGTTTTTGCGTCGGTGCGCGCGTGTGTGTGTGTGGGGGGGGGGGGGGGGAGGGGCTCCTTACCGGCATGTATGTGTGGGTTGGAGAGGCTTTTTACTGATGTGTGTGCGTGTGGGTGTGTTGGGGGGGGGGGGGTTAGCTGCAAGAAACACTAAACCATAGGTTAGGGTTAATTACAAATAGGTATGTTTCTTGATCGAAGTGGTTCTTTTAAGGTTATATCCAATTCGCCGTATCCTTTCTGCTTGTTTACGTATAGGATACAGTACGAAGAGGGTCCAAGAGTTCAAATAATGGACAGTTCCGAGGCAACGCCGAGGAACTGTCCATTATTTGAACTCTTGGACCCTCTGAGTTCTGTATCTGACTTAGTTTACACAATTCACATCCAATTCCATGGACTGTCCCTAACAAAAGTCTAGTGTGAAATTATGTCGCCCACTTTGTTGTGACCCATTTTGTCACGCACTGTCTGGTTTGAAATCAATAAACAAGGTGTGAGAAAAATAATGGACAGTTCCGAGTCTTTCATTCACTGTGTGGTGTGCGAAGTGTAAACATGGAAAAAGAGTTCTTGGATATCATTAATGAAAATGTCCGGCTGAATTGCATATTGGATGCAAATTCTTTTGTAAAATTTAGTAAACACACACACACATTCAGACACACACACACAAAACGCGAGGGGGAGGGCGGGGTGGGGTGGGATGGAGGAACGGGGGCGGCGAGGGGGAGACGGGGGGATAGTGGGACGGGCCGGGGAGGGGGGTGGTTAACACATGGAACGGCGGTTGTTTTAGCTTGTTAGTCCCACGCCGCCTGTCTATCTGCTCTTGGTCCGTCTGTCTATCTGTTCGTCCGTCCGTCCGTCTGTCCCCCACAAGTGCCCCATACTTTTGTACGCTCGATTACTCACTCACGTTTCACCGCAGGCTTTTGATTTTTTGTGGGGAGTAACATGTGTTGGAGTTGTGCGACCCAAGGTTATTTTTGACTTTGACCAATAATTGACGAAAGCGTGAAACTTCAAACTGAACAAATTTTTTGTTTGTGGGGGGTACTGTGGGGGCACTTTTGTACGCGCAATTTCTCAGATATTCTGCACGGCAGCCTTTTCACTTTTTATGGAGCGAAGTAATATATATTGCGATTGTGCGACGTGGGATTGTTTTTGGATTTAACCAAAAATTGAAGAAAATATGAAACTTCCAACATGATCAAAATTTTTGTTTGTGGAGGCACGATGCTTCCACTTTTGTTCGCTGACCAAAATTCCGTCCACCACCTTCCTGCTTTTTTACTTGCGATTTTTCATTGAGCTTTTGATCGGAGGAGTGTACATTCAGATATTCAGATATCTTTCAGCGGTACATTCACTGATATACTTGTTTAATTTCATTTCAAACAGCAGCGAATCCATTCTTTTAAAATAATGGACTCGAACAGCAAAGAGTCCATTATTTAAAATAATGGACTCCCATCAGTCCATTACATTTAAATAATGGACTGTAAGAACAAAGGGATGACGTCACAGGTGTAAACTAACGCCAGTTATAACCATTGTCTGGGGAATTCTTCGCTTCCTTATTATACACCTTTTGTGACCACACGTCGTTTATTGTTTAAGCGTTATTTTATTTTTTCAATAATGGCTGTCGAAATTAGTGGTGGTGGGGAAGGGGGGTTGTAGGGGACAATGTTCATTGTACAGATTGCTGTGTTTTTGTCTCCAAACACGAAGGAAGCAGCGTTGGTTAATCTACACACCAAAATACATGTGCAGCTTTTTTCCTATTTATTTCTTATACTTTAACTATTTACGAATCCAAAGCCGAGTTGAATTTAGTGTGCCGATATGTTTAATTTATTATTTTCTTTCAAACTGCAACAAAAAAAGTCCAGTGAATACAGGCCGAAAACCGAATCTTCAAGCCCCAGGCACTCGGGCCTAGGAGGGGAGTACCTAGAACCCCATTGGGTTCTGGAAGAGAAATTTCTACTCAAGCTATCTATTAACTGAGTATGGAAATTTTTATGAACAGTAAAGCACAGACTTTAACTTAATCGTTTTCTCGTGTTATCACTCACAGCAAGAGTTGAATATAATTTTGCTTTAAATTACATTTGTATGAGTAAGGTTTATTTCCTCACCTGAGTTTTAATTATCCACAATAAATGAAGCTCTATGTTTTTAACGCTTTGTATGAGTTTTAATTATCCACAATAAATGAAGTTCTATGTTTTAAGGCTTTGTATGAGTTGAAGAAATCACCTTTCCTTTAACTTATCGTTGTGTGTTTTGATTTGTTTGCGTCGTAACAAAACATGCGACTGGGGAATGGCGTAGTAAATATTTAGACGCCTCCCGGTAAACATGGAAACGTTTTTTTAAGGTTCGTTTTTGGTTGAAACGTTTTATTGACGTTTATAAAACCTTTGTGTTCTCGGAAACCAAAATAAAACGTTTTTTGTAGAACCTTTTCGAAACGTTTCAGGGGGAACTATTTTTAAACCAAAATCAAACGTTTTGTACTGGAGCATTATGAAAAATCAATACTATTGGATGTCGTGTATTGGAGCATCATGGGAAACCATATGTACTGAATACCATTTTCAAATAAATTGGCAAAATTTTAGATACTAATAAAGATGAAATACGTAATTTTAAAATCTAATATTGACTTTTAGGTATAACATATTTGATTTTAGTTATTATATTACTATATAAAAATGATATAGTAATATAATGAGGTCAACTTACGTGCTATCTATATAGCTAGCTAAGAATATTATTTGCCTCGATCAACTAATCCTAAGCAAATAACCACTATGAAAGCAAAATGCATGGTTTTATATTAAGCAAATAATTTTAAAAGCACCACTAAAAACAGAAAAATGTTAAAATTAATTGTTATTGGTAGCCGAATAGTTCATAGTTAATCGGATGCGTGGTGGCGTAGAGGTAAGGTCGACGTGTAGCATGCCAGAGGTCCCAGGTTCAATCCCAGGTAAGTACGAATGTTAAGTTGCAGATTGGTGTGTTGTAGTGTTGTTTGAATGATCAATGGTCTTAAATGGACGCTACAAATGATTATTTTTTTAAGGATCCCAAAAAAGGGTTTCAGAATTTTATTGTCAAAACCCCGCCAAAATGGTTCGGAAAAGGTTTCATTTGAAACCTTCAAAAAACGTTCCCAAAAAAAACGTTTTCTAGCATTTCATATATAACGAAAATAAAACGTTTTTGAAGGTTTTTTAGGTTTCACAAAAAACGTTTATAAAACGTTTTCTAAACCAAAAATGTTTACCGGGCTACTTCAGTCATGTGCCCAGAATGATTCATTCATATGTTTGTAATGGCTGACACTCCACTCGACTGCAGTGCGTAGCATTAACTTATAGTTAACACTTTACAAGCCTTTGGCTTGGAAGAGTTATATGAATTTGTGCGAGCAGCCGTTCGTCCTTTTTTTTCTTCCTGACAGTTTTTCCGATTTTTGTATCTTCTTCTTCTCTGACACTATGGGCCCTCGGACCATGAAACTTGGGACTTAAGAAGAGTTTGATCTGCACATGTGCATGTCAGTTTTTATTTTCGTGTTCGATTTCGTTTTCTTTATTAAAACGCCATGTGAAAAGAGTGTATTTTTGCAAGTAAATGCAGTGCATTTAGCGTACATCATAGAACACAGTTGCTGAGCTTTGAGCGAGCTCTTACTGCGTAAATAGATAATACGGCGTATGCTGCTCAGTCAATAAAACTTTAAGCAAACAAAAGCCAAACACTACTCGGCTTATAAGACGTATTCAAGCTGTGTTGTTTGCAAAAAATTATTCAAGAAATAACCCATTGAAGGAAGTATTAATTTTTGTCAAGTGTTTACCATTTCGCTGGCGAAAGAAGGTTCTAGTTGTAGCTTGTTATATAGACCTACGGAGCCACTATCATGTTATTACTCATAAGGAATCACGTCCAAAAATAACTTCAGTTTTTTCTCCTCCTCTCACCGCTTTCAAGATAAAGGGACTTTTTTAAAATTAAGTTTTTTAATAATTTGGCCGTGATCGCGAAGGTCATTGTCAAATAAACCGAGTTCCCTGTGTGTCATACGTGTGACACGTTCAGCTACACGTGTTACATTCTGAGTTGTTACATTCTGAGTTACACGTGTTTTCAGTTTCCATTTTGGCCGAAGTGTTATAAGAAGAGTAGTCTGTGTACCACATACGACCGAAAAACTTAACTAAAATAACGAATGGTGAATGATCTGCGGTTTCATGTGGAGAAAAACGTACGGTCGTGATGATGCCGAGCCTTCCATTTTACTCCAGCGGCACCTGGGCGTCGTCACTTGGTGGTCTTGTGTTTGTTTGGGAAGATCGATTGATCACATCAGAAAAGTAGTGCATTGGGAGGACTATTTTGTAAACATTGTGTTCTTCTCATTGGTCGCAAAAGCTTGGCTCCACCAGTGACAGATAACACAAGGCAACAACTGGTTCATTGACTTGACGGTGTGTATGTGTATGTGTGTGTGCGTGTGTGTGTGTGGGGGGGGGGGGGATGTCAACCGACGAAATAGCGGCTGCATATATTAACCCCCACCCCACCTCCCTTCCGCATGCCGCTCGAACAAATGCAGTGGGTATGGATGGTGGCTGGGTGAGGTCACACTTTCTTGAATCTATGTGCGAAGTAACTTTTTTTCAGTATTTGACAAAAGTGCTAAGTCTAGCCAAAGGAAATTTCCTGACAAATCATTGGATTTAATGGTTTGAAACAGCAATTATTTAAGTGAGCTCACGTGATTTATAATTCATTTGCATATCATCATGATTCGCAGTATTATCAGCAAAATATATGGTTTTCAGCACCAAATAGGCCTTTCTGACTATCCTTATTATCAAAATACGATTAGCCAATGGTATCAAACCTTCGACATGTCATGTTCATATTTATGCGTATCTTATGTTATATTCATTATGTTTCAATGTAAGAAATTGAAATTTTAAATATAACTGCGGATGTCACGAACACGTTTTTTTTTTATTTATATCAATTAGCAGATAACATAAACGTCATTAGATTATACATATACGTCATTACATTAAACATGTACGTCATTACATTTGAATCCAGAGGCGGGTGATGGGGGTTTGGTATCATATGCGTTCCCACGTGTATGGAAAGAGAGAGAGAGAGAGAGCGAGAGAAAGAGTGTGTGTGTGAGAGAGAGAGAGAGAGAGAAGAAGAAGAAGAAGAAGAAGAAGAAGAAGAAGAAGAAGAAGAAGAAACGCCGAGACAGGGGGTAATTTTGAGGCCAGACGCAATTATGGCAGAGTCGTTTAAAAGGGACTGATTTTCCTTCAGTGCTCCGCGTTCCCTACAAAAGGGGCTCTTTCTGACCTTCACTTCGCGTTTGTTTATAAAGGAGGTATTACTTCAAACGTAGAACTCCGTGTTTAGTGGTCGTTTGAAAAAATAAGCATGGACACGCGTGGTAACCAATTTGTATGTGAGTCTCCCCCCCCCCCCCCCCGACGGGCGAAATGGTACAACCAGGCCTGCCGTTGACATCATACATGTCTGTTCTTGCAACGCCCCCCTCCACTTCCCCACGTGGGAGCAATTATACAAACCTCTCCTTTCGCCCACTGCATACACGTCTGTTCTTACTTATGATCGTCTGCCCTGAACACTCGTGATCATGTTTACAAATAAGGTCACGCAAGTTGGGAATTCCACCAGGCTATAGTAGTAGCAATGCCAGGGTTAAATTCGTGACAACAAAGCACTTGCACTTCAATGGCGTGTCTTTGTCGGATTTTTTTCTTGAGGACAAGTTCACGTCATAACCATGCATTCACCAATAAGAATCAACATTTTTATCACGTGATCAAAAAGTGCCACTGCTTGCGTTTCTCAATGTTTATTACCAAATATAACAGTGTATTTTCCTTGCTGTGGGCTGATTGCATACATTTTTGCCCTTTTGTTACATGCCATGAAGTTAGTTCTTTAAATAATTTTTACCGTTTAGAAAAATTTTATTACTTAGCTTAAGCATCGAAGAATTTGTATTGGTATAAAACAGTGCGATAAACTCCAAATATCGGTCATTATTGGCCCAGTTACCCACAATGCCTTGCATGAAGGTGTCCGCAAGATTACTCTATCAATTGGCCATATTTATGTTTGTTTCCCATTTTAGCAGTGGTTTGCTTGTCGCCTGCGAAGCAAGAAGTTAAAGAGTTTATTTTTGTATGTATTTTGCTTGCATGCTGTATCTTAAATGTTGCTCAAGGTGCGTATAGCACTCAATAAGGATTAATGGAGTTGTAGTATTTTTGTTATCGGTTCGGCAAAAACTTGCTTAGTGGACGCATAGCTTTAAGAGAAACATAAAAAAATGCTGTTCGTCCCACATGCCCGGTCTGATTACTTTCGATAACAGTGCTTTCAATGAGGCCTTCTACCAAATCTAAATTTTCTCAAAATTCATGAGCTTCTCCTTCCACCTTTGCATTATCTTTGCTTTTACGGCTGGGCGCAGTGCCCACGAACATTGCTGTTAAATAGTTTTTTTATCATTGGTTAACATTTACTAGAGTCACTTGTGGCTCTTGTTTAGCAAGCTTGCTTATTTTGGCAGTCACTCAACATTGTTACGTGAATGATTTGTACTGTCGCCACACACGTGCTGACATATATATTTGAATGGAATATTCCATTGATAAAAATCTGTCCAATTGTCGTCGTTGTTTACCAGTGCAAAAAATCAGAGGAGCATGTGATGTTGCGACGTGTTTTTCTTTTTTATGTTTCAGCTTCCGCACCTGGGTGGGAAGGCAGGGAGTTTCCTCCTGTGGTCTTGGGCTAATGACTTATCAGTACAATAGAATTCTACCATACTTTTGCCCTGCCACGTTTGCTGTGAAATAAAACACACACACATACATATTATATTATATTATATATATATATATATATATATATATATATATATATATATATATATATATATATATATATATATATATATATATATATATATATATATATATATACATGCTGAAAACTGGCTCGTGAAGTGTCAAGTCAGTTTCACCATTATGGAGAACTATGTGAGACAATTAAAGCTAAAATATGACTTAGAAAATGTATGCGAAGGAATGTTGATTAAGATTTTTCCAGTACGGAAATAATTCTTCTTGCATAGGAAATTTACTTGCAACGCATTAAATCTGTTTTAGATCAGCAATTATATTTTCTACCAATAGCGCTTACTATATTTAGAAGTTTCAATGTAGTACTTGACTACACAGAGCCAGGGTGGTGGGGGAGAATTTGGTGGGGGTGGCCTGTAATAGCGGCGGGTTGGGGGCACATGCAGTAGAGGTGGGGGGGGGGGGGAGGATAGAACCAAAGCATAGCCGGAGAAACTTCCGGTTGTAGCGGGCATTTCTGCGCCATGAAGTATTATTAGTTGACATAAAGTAGGGTGAAAACAAGAGTTCTGGCTCACTTGATGACGTCATACTGTCTGGAAGTGACGTCATCATGTCTGGAAGTGACGTCATCATGTCTGGACCGGAAGTGTTGTCTAGACCGGAAGTGTTGTCTGGACCGGAAGTGACGTCATCATGTCTGGACCGGAAGTGACGTCATCATGTCTGGAAGTGACGTCATAGCGTCTGGACCGGAAGTGCTGTCTAGACCGGAAGTGCTGTCTGGAGCGGAAGTGCTGTCTGGAGCGGAAGTGACGTCAGGATAAGTGTAAGGATAGGCGCGGTCATTCATGACGTTATAATGAGGTTATAATGACGTTATACTGTCTGGTGGCTTCATAGTCATGGCCCAGTCGATCATTGTTATTAATGAAGTCAATTAAGCCAATGAACTCCTGCTGTCAATCATCATGACGTCACTAGTCACGTGACCTGTCAATCATCGGTCATGTGACCCTAACCCTAGCGAGACTTCCAGACCACTTTTTGACGTCATACTGACGTCCCTTCTACCATCTGTCTATCATACCTTCATAATACACATTCATAATACACTCTATGGTTTAGGGGTAGGCTGCCCATACCCGGGGCTCGAACCACCAACCTTCTGAGCATGGGTCCGACCAGGAGTCCCACGCTCTGACAACTGAGCTATTCCGGACTGAACAAGAATGTATTGTGAAAACATGCCATGTAAGGCTATAATGCACGATAAATTTCAGACTGCACTCGTTCAGAGCGTGGGGGAAACCGATCGATAAAATTTCAGAGTGCACTCGTTCAGAGCGTGGGGAAAAAACCGATTGATAAAAATTTTTTAGAGTACACTCGTTCAGAGCGTGGGGAAAACGATGGTTCTGCCAAACTTGATGACGTCATACTGTCTGGAAGTGACGTCATACTGTCTGGAAGTGATGCCGGTTCTGCCACACTTGATGACGTCATACTGTCAATCATTGTGACATGAGGTGTCATAATGACGTCATAGTTACACCTTAGTAACGCCTTGGTTACGCCTTAGTTACCTTAGTTACGCCTTAGTTACGCCTTAGTTACCTTAGTTACGCCTTGGTTATGCCTTAGTTACGCCTTAGTTACCTTAGTTACGCCTTGGTTACGCCTTAGTTACCTTAGTTACACCTTAGTTACGCCTTGGTTACAGTGGTTACTCCTTAGTTACGCCTTAGTTACGCCTTAGTTACCTTAGTTACGCCTTAGTTACCTTAGTTACGCCTTAGTTACGCCTTAGTTACGCCTTAATTACCTTAGTTACGCCTTGGTTACGCCTTAGTTACCTTAGTTACGCCTTAGTTACGCCTTAGTTACGCCTTTATTACCTTAGTTACGCCTTAGTTACCTTAGTTACTCCTTAGTTACGCCTTAGTTACGCCTTTATTTCCTTAGTTACGCCTTAGTTACGCCTTGATTTCCTTAGTTACGCCTTAGTTACGCCTTGGTTACAGTAGTTACACCTTAGTTACGCCTTAGTTACCTTAGTTACTCCTTAGTTACGCCTTAGTTACGCCTTAGTTACCTTAGTTACGCCTTAGTTACGCCTTAGTTACGCCTTAATTACCTTAGTTACGCCTTAGTTACCTTAGTTACTCCTTAGTTACGCCTTAGTTACGCCTTAGTTACCTTAGTTACGCCTTAGTTACGCCTTAGTTACGCCTTAATTACCTTAGTTACGCCTTGGTTACGCCTTAATTACCTTAGTTACGCCTTGGTTACGCCTTAGTTACCTTAGTTACGCCTTAGTTACGCCTTGGTTACAGTAGTTACACCTTAGTTACGCCTTAGTTACCTTAGTTACGCCTTAGTTACGCCTTGGTTACGCCTTGGTTACGCCTTAGTTACCTAAGTTACGCCTTAGTTACGCCTTGATTTCCTTAGTTACGCCTTAGTTACGCCTTAGTTACGCCTTAATTACCTTAGTTACGCCTTAGTTACCTTAGTTACGCCTTAGTTACGCCTTAGTTACCTTAGTTACGCCTTAGTTACGCCTTAGTTGCGCCTTAGTTACATCTTGTTTGCGCCTTAGTTACCTTAGCTACGCAAAAACGAGATAACTTTTGTTGTAGTTGAGCGATTTGCATGAAAATTTTACCGTTTGATTCAGTTTTATATCTAGTTTTAACATTAAGTGATCACAGGCTATTTACGCCGGTGGTTGTATGCATCATGGATTCACCTTAAAAGTTTTTAAACTTAAAAGTAAGATAACTTTCGTTATGGTTGACCGATTTGAATGAAAATTTCACCGTTGGATTCAGTTTGATGTCTTAGTTTTACAGTAGTTTATGCATAGGTAGGTTGTTGGAATGGCGCGCGCCCACCATTTAAACATGTGTTTGAATAAGTTTTACGTCAAACTATTGTTCAACAAGTTGTTTAGCAATTGTACAACAATTGTTCAACAAGCTGTTGTTGAACATGTTCAACATGTTGTTGAACATGTTCAACATGTTCAACATGTTCAACATGTTCAACAAGTTGAACATGTTCAACATGTTCAACATGTTCAACAACATGTTCAACATGTTCAACATGTTCAACATGTTCAACAACATGTTCAACAAGTTGAACATGTTCAACATGTTCAACATGTTGTTGCACAAGTTGAACATGTTCAACATGTTCAACTTGTTCAACAACATGCTGTTTAACAAATTGTTCAACAAGTTGTAGTTCAAGCAAAGAAAAAACAAGACATATGTTGAATAGGTTTATTAATACATTTAAATACACTTAAATACACTTAAATACATTTAACTACACTTAAATACACTTAAATACACTTAAATACACTTAAATACATACAGCTTAAATCTTTAACAATATTACAATATTTGTTGATCTACAAAGTCTTTATTATAAAGTTTAGTCAAATAAGTCTATTTTTCTTCATCTGCTTCACTCTGTTCACTGGCATCCATATCACTTTTTTCGTCGCTGCTTTCATCTTCCTCCTCCTCATCTAGAAGCTCTTCAAAGAATGCATCGTTTCTTCTTATAGCCGCCTTTAGTGCCTTTGAATACTCGTAATGTTTTTCATCAACAAAGTAATTGAAGTCTTCTAAAATGGTTTCATAATGTTCGTTTTGTTGTAGACGTTGGGCATATTTGAATAGTCTCATAAACAGTTGTTTAAGTCGACGCTTATAAATGGGTCGAAAGTCATCACTTGCTATGTCACGCGCATCTTCAAGCCCTTGTTCTTCATATTCTGAAACCTTTTCTTGAAATTTCTTATCATATTCATCGTAGACTTCTTGAACCATATCATACCAAACAGAGTCTGTTTCTGACTCACTTTCAGAGTCTGTTTCTGACTCACTTTCAGAGCTGCCGTCATCATCACCCTCAACACAATGTTCCATATGTTTGAACAAAGCTTCTTGACTGTTGTATAATGCACCACATTCTGTACAAGCATGTGCATTCTTTTCAGTCATGTTGACGCTTTGACTTTCCATAGAAGACTCATCTAAAGTTTCAGTGATAGGTGGTTTTACAGGGTTTTCCACATCTATCTCCAATTCTTCTTCTTCTGAAGTGTGAGCATTCTTTAAGTGCCTTTTAAGACTTTGTGGCCAATTGTAAGATTTCAAACAAATGTTGCATTTATACATCCTTTCAGTTCAACATGCACTTTTCAAATGATGAAAAAGCCTTTAAACATAGCCTTATATACAACTTGTTGAACAACATGTTGAACATGTTCAACATGTTGTTGAACATGTTGTTGAACATGTTGTTGAACATGTTGTCTATGCCTAGGGGAGTTTAACGTCATGACGTCATTATGACGTCATCATTATGACGTCATTATTACGTCATCATTATGACGTCATAATGACGTCATTGGAACAGGCGCATGCTTTGTCAAAAACTGACTCAGCAGAATTTATTGCTGTTTGATATGGATGAAATGCATGTCTCACTCTTCCTTTTATGCTACTTAGATGTAATCAAAATATGGTGTGTAACTCGTCAAAATCAGCAATTTTTACAAGTTTGGCATTTTTGACGAGTTACACACCATATTTTGATTACATCTAAGTAGCATAAAAGGAAGAGTGAGACATGCATTTCATCCATATCAAACAGCAATAAATTCTGCTGAGTCAGTTTTTGACAAAGCATGCGCCTGTTCCAATGACGTCATTATGACGTCATAATGATGACGTAATAATGACGTCATAATGATGACGTCATAATGACGTCATGACGTTAAACTCCCCTAGGCATAGACAACATGTTCAACAACATGTTCAACAACATGTTCAACAACATGTTGAACATGTTCAACATGTTGTTCAACAAGTTGTATATAAGGCTATGTTTAAAGGCTTTTTCATCATTTGAAAAGTGCATGTTGAACTGAAAGGATGTATAAATGCAACATTTGTTTGAAATCTTACAATTGGCCACAAAGTCTTAAAAGGCACTTAAAGAATGCTCACACTTCAGAAGAAGAAGAATTGGAGATAGATGTGGAAAACCCTGTAAAACCACCTATCACTGAAACTTTAGATGAGTCTTCTATGGAAAGTCAAAGCGTCAACATGACTGAAAAGAATGCACATGCTTGTACAGAATGTGGTGCATTATACAACAGTCAAGAAGCTTTGTTCAAACATATGGAACATTGTGTTGAGGGTGATGATGACGGCAGCTCTGAAAGTGAGTCAGAAACAGACTCTGAAAGTGAGTCAGAAACAGACTCTGTTTGGTATGATATGGTTCAAGAAGTCTACGATGAATATGATAAGAAATTTCAAGAAAAGGTTTCAGAATATGAAGAACAAGGGCTTGAAGATGCGCGTGACATAGCAAGTGATGACTTTCGACCCATTTATAAGCGTCGACTTAAACAACTGTTTATGAGACTATTCAAATATGCCCAACGTCTACAACAAAACGAACATTATGAAACCATTTTAGAAGACTTCAATTACTTTGTTGATGAAAAACATTACGAGTATTCAAAGGCACTAAAGGCGGCTATAAGAAGAAACGATGCATTCTTTGAAGAGCTTCTAGATGAGGAGGAGGAAGATGAAAGCAGCGACGAAAAAAGTGATATGGATGCCAGTGAACAGAGTGAAGCAGATGAAGAAAAATAGACTTATTTGACTAAACTTTATAATAAAGACTTTGTAGATCAACAAATATTGTAATATTGTTAAAGATTTAAGCTGTATGTATTTAAGTGTATTTAAGTGTATTTAAGTGTATTTAAGTGTAGTTAAATGTATTTAAGTGTATTTAAGTGTATTTAAATGTATTAATAAACCTATTCAACATATGTCTTGTTTTTTCTTTGCTTGAACTACACCTTGTTGAACAATTTGTTAAACAGCATGTTGTTGAACAAGTTGAACATGTTGAACATGTTCAACTTGTGCAACAACATGTTGAACATGTTGAACATGTTCAACTTGTTGAACATGTTGTTGAACATGTTGAACATGTTGAACATGTTGAACATGTTGTTGAACATGTTGAACATGTTGAACATGTTCAACTTGTTGAACATGTTGAACATGTTGAACATGTTGAACATGTTCAACAACATGTTGAACATGTTCAACAACAGCTTGTTGAACAATTGTTGTACAATTGCTAAACAACTTGTTGAACAATAGTTTGACGTAAAACTTATTCAAACACATGTTTAAATGGTGGGCGCGCGCCATTCCAACAACCTACCTATGCATAAACTACTGCAAAACTAAGACATCAAACTGAATCCAACGGTGAAATTTTCATTCAAATCGGTCAACCATAACGAAAGTTATCTTACTTTTAAGTTTAAAAACTTTTAAGGTGAATCCATGATGCATACAACCACCGGCGTAAATAGCCTGTGATCACTTAATGTTAAAACTAGATATAAAACTGAATCAAACGGTAAAATTTTCATGCAAATCGCTCAACTACAACAAAAGTTATCTCGTTTTTGCGTAGCTAAGGTAACTAAGGCGCAAACAAGATGTAACTAAGGCGTAACTAAGGCGTAACTAAGGCGTAACTTAGGTAACTAAGGCGTAACCAAGGCGTAACCAAGGCGTAACTAAGGCGTAACTAAGGTAACTAAGGCGTAACTAAGGTGTAACTACTGTAACCAAGGCGTAACTAAGGCGTAACTAAGGTAACTAAGGCGTAACCAAGGCGTAACTAAGGTAATTAAGGCGTAACCAAGGCGTAACTAAGGTAATTAAGGCGTAACTAAGGCGTAACTAAGGCGTAACTAAGGTAACTAAGGCGTAACTAAGGCGTAACTAAGGAGTAACTAAGGTAACTAAGGCGTAACTAAGGTAATTAAGGCGTAACTAAGGCGTAACTAAGGCGTAACTAAGGTAACTAAGGCGTAACTAAGGCGTAACTAAGGAGTAACTAAGGTAACTAAGGCGTAACTAAGGTGTAACTACTGTAACCAAGGCGTAACTAAGGCGTAACTAAGGAAATCAAGGCGTAACTAAGGCGTAACTAAGGAAATAAAGGCGTAACTAAGGCGTAACTAAGGAGTAACTAAGGTAACTAAGGCGTAACTAAGGTAATTAAGGCGTAACTAAGGCGTAACTAAGGCGTAACTAGGTAACTAAGGCGTAACCAAGGCGTAACTAAGGTAATTAAGGCGTAACTAAGGCGTAACTAAGGTAACTAAGGCGTAACTAAGGTAACTAAGGCGTAACTAAGGCGTAACTAAGGAGTAACCACTGTAACCAAGGCGTAACTAAGGTGTAACTAAGGTAACTAAGGCGTAACCAAGGCGTAACTAAGGCGTAACTAAGGCATAACCAAGGCGTAACTAAGGTAACTAAGGCGTAACTAAGGCGTAACTAAGGTAACTAAGGCGTAACCAAGGCGTTACTAAGGTGTAACTATGACGTCATTATGACACCTCATGTCACAATGATTGACAGTATGACGTCATCAAGTGTGGCAGAACCGGCATCACTTCCAGACAGTATGACGTCACTTTCAGACAGTATGACGTCATCAAGTTTGGCAGAACCATCGTTTTCCCCACGCTCTGAACGAGTGTACTCTAAAAAATTTTTATCAATCGGTTTTTTCCCCACGCTCTGAACGAGTGCACTCTGAAATTTTATCGATCGGTTTCCCCCACGCTCTGAACGAGTGCAGTCTGAAATTTATCGTGCATTATAGCCTTACATGGCATGTTTTCACAATACATTCTTGTTCAGTCCGGAATAGCTCAGTTGTTAGAGCGTGGGACTCCTGGTCGGACCCATGCTCAGAAGGTTGGTGGTTCGAGCCCCGGGTATGGGCAGCCTACCCCTAAACCATAGAGTGTATTATGAATGTGTATTATGAAGGTATGATAGACAGATGGTAGAAGGGACGTCAGTATGACGTCAAAAAGTGGTCTGGAAGTCTCGCTAGGGTTAGGGTCACATGACCGATGATTGACAGGTCACGTGACTAGTGACGTCATGATGATTGACAGCAGGAGTTCATTGGCTTAATTGACTTCATTAATAACAATGATCGACTGGGCCATGACTATGAAGCCACCAGACAGTATAACGTCATTATAACCTCATTATAACGTCATGAATGACCGCGCCTATCCTTACACTTATCCTGACGTCACTTCCGCTCCAGACAGCACTTCCGCTCCAGACAGCACTTCCGGTCTAGACAGCACTTCCGGTCCAGACGCTATGACGTCACTTCCAGACATGATGACGTCACTTCCGGTCCAGACATGATGACGTCACTTCCGGTCCAGACAACACTTCCGGTCTAGACAACACTTCCGGTCCAGACATGATGACGTCACTTCCAGACATGATGACGTCACTTCCAGACAGTATGACGTCATCAAGTGAGCCAGAACTCTTGTTTTCACCCTACTACATAAGCATTTTGTTAGATGCTATAGAAAACCCCGTGGCAATGTTTTTT
This sequence comes from Protula sp. h YS-2021, assembly GCA_949752745.1. Lineage (NCBI taxonomy): Eukaryota > Metazoa > Annelida > Polychaeta > Sabellida > Serpulidae > Protula > Protula sp. h YS-2021. The sequence continues at coordinate 83,999,000 of OX457027.1, read as the reverse complement.
TTTCTTCTCTGGATAAATTAGGTTGCCAACAATTTATAGCAACCATTCAATAGCGAGACTTGTTCTGCCGACGATGGATGTAGCAACAATTGATGTATATGACCATAAATAAACAACCCATCTGTTGTCTATTTTTTATCAGTTGCCAATGCAACTGATGATGAAATTTCTTACCCAGGTGCGACAGAAACAAAAATCTAACCGCCCAAATATACGATTCCACGACAATTCGTCTAGCGACAATTCATCTACTGGCAATTGGTCTAAAGTGACTCTGAGCGATAATTCATCTAAATGTCAATTTACGTTTTCACCAACTTTCTAATTTACAACTATATTTCGCTGCAAAATAGAATAACTATGTGTGAGATTTACTGAACTGAAAGTCTGTAAATACACTGTCACACATTACAAGGTTTGTCAATGCACTATCTGTACAAAGTGTTTATTCCGGCAAAGAGTTTTTAGGCGCGTTTGCAGTTCTTGGTATTCTCTACGGACCCGTTTGGTAGGCGGCATCCCGATGGCGTCCTGCGCAATAATGGTGCGTACGGCACAGCCCTCCTTTATTAGCGCCATGATTAGCATCCAGATGGGCGGATGCGTATCTCCCACTAAATGCGTAAATCTGTTGTTCCAGCCTTCTAAATCGTTATTGGTCCTCGGTTGGTCATTTAAGGTTGCTTCATGACGACTCCAAAGTTGCGGCGGAAATCTTGGCGGAATGCGGCGAACACGGATACCACCATCAGGCCTTTGTGCGTTGGTTCTGCGAAATGTGTCTTCAACGTAGGTTGCAGCAAAATAGGCACTTTGATCATGTGATGTCCATACCAAGCGGCCACCGGACAACTGGCCACCTACTATTGTGGCCACGGGTCAAGCGGTTAGATATGTTTAAAAAATGGGATTGGAGGCTTGAGGGCGTCGTGTCACTTTAAGAACCTGAGTTTTTAAGTACCTTGACACAGTCTCCCTGTCGCCTGCGTTTCCTTAGTAATCGTAATATCCAGCTACACGCACGCACAGTACACGGTAATGTGCCACTGTTAGCATCATAAATGAGTGGGGGGGGGGGGGGATTAGGATTATGCTTTAAAAACCTGAGTTTCTAAGACTTTTGTTCTTATCTTACACTTTGATTTGAACGCCGGTCGGAAAACCTTGGACAGTGTGTGAGATTTGGTCGGTAATGGGTAGGGCGGAATCCGCAGTTGTGTGATGTTTGTAGGACACAGTGTCTGGGACTTCAGAGTAGAGCTTTATAGTAACAAGGTCTGTGACCTTGGTGTCGTGTAATAAATCAAGAATTTACTTGATGAGATGTAATTTTTTTTCACTTTGTGAGAATACATCATAAGAAAATCGAGAATTGAAAAGCATATTGTTTTTATATTAACAGTGCCAGATCACTGAGTAGTTATCCTCCCCCTGAGAAAAGTGCCAATTTCAAGCAAAGTGCAAAGAAATACCCAGGTCAGAAACACTCACACACAGTATTTAATCCCTCTCCTGCAATAAGCGCAAAATTTTAAACCCTAATTTTAGACATGTTATAAAAATACACGGTGGCCACTGTCGTGGGTGGGTGGCCGCTTGTACGGTGGCCATTATAGTGCTACACCTTAATCATGTATAGTTAATGAATCCAGGACAAAACGGCGACGGCCAAAACGGCGACGGCCAAAACGGAGAAGACCAAAACGGCGACGGCCAAAACGGCGATGGTCAAAACGGCGACAAGTGCAACCCCGGACAAAACGGCGACGAAGATTAATAACTTAATGTTGAGGTAAATATGTACAATTGCATTTAGCGACTGTGCCCACTAATCCGTTCTTGCACGTGAACCCACATCAATAAAAGGCAAAATAAAAATGCCACTAAAAGGACTTCGGATTATCAGCAATGAAAGACCGATGTTTTAACCGCCTTAATGAGCTAATCTGTATCGGTTATGTGAAATGCTGTTATTATATACGAATCCACACCAATGAAAGATAAGATTAAATTTTATTTTCCCTGAGAAAATAATTTTCAGTTTTACCTGAGAAAACGTAAGTGAGTAAATCATTCCTTGAGCAGATTTGTGAGACAGTGACTGGTGACTGGAAGGAGGTGGTTAGGGAGGGCAGGAAGGGCACGTTGGGAGAAATGCTGCACTTTGTTCAAATTTATTTATCTCTGATAGCTAAATAAACTGTGTTGGTAACGTTGTCACTTTTTGTTTTTTTTTTATATAAGCGTTTTAAAGCACAAACTTAAAAAAAAACTCCGTCGCCGTTTTGTCCCGGGTTGCACTTGTCGCCGTTTTGGCCGTCGCCGTTTTGGTCTTCTCCGTTTTGGCCGTCGCCGTTTTGGCCGTCGCCGTTATGTCCGGATACCATAGTTAAAGAAAACCTCGTGGCGACATCGCGAAATTGCCATCGATGAACCAGGGGGACTTACGGCTAGTTGGTGAAAGCCCACAGGTGAGAATCTAGTACCCTAGAATCTACGCCATGACCATTGTCATAAAAAAGAAACTGTTCAGGATTTTCGCTAGCAGTTTCAGCCCATTCGCCATCAATAACCAGATCATCCAGGTCATCAGAATTCTTGTGTTTTGAGAAAGCTCAGCGCGTTTAGCATTTACTCAATATCCAGGTTGCTCACGCGTGGCCGAGTCGATCTCCTTCAGGTGCCCCTTGGCCTTAGCTGCTTCTGCCTGAAAATAGAGAAAATATTGTTGAATTAGAATCTCAGTAAATTTATCAATTTCTTGTTTCTTTTTGTTTATTTATTTAATTTGCATTTTTATGTATTTTTAATTTTTTGGTATTTTTCTAATTTCTTTTCTTTGCATTATTTTTATTGTATTACCTTTACTTTAGTCTTGATCTTTAGGTTACATGCCCATTTCAGTTTCACACAACTAATAAATACATTTTTTATTATTATTTTTTTTTTACTTTTTTTTTTGAAAACCATTAATCTTATTTTTATTCGCAACGTGATTATGCTCAGCTGCAAGCTCTGGCTCTGTCATTGTTAGTGATATTTTGAGTACAGCCTTGCAAGAGCTGCCATAACCCCTAACGCAATACCAAGAATTAAATCGTTTTGTTTCATTTTCCTTATTGTACATGAAACCGTTGAGCAGAATTTTAGTTTTCCCTTATTCACTTTGTATTATCTCCATGTTGCAGAAATGTTGTGCATAACCCCATACACTTTAGACGGTTTAAATACCTTTCTTGTGACTGGTATGTTTCTCAGGATTAAGTCTGTAGGCATTAATGCGTAGGATTAGCACATCTTCAACTCCGGTTCTGTAGACATCCTTTTGCACCGATGGGACTGCTAGTGTAGTTTAGTGAACATACTTTTGATCTGCATGAGCCGGAGTACTTACCCTTTGAACAGGCAAATTTTCAGCTAAATTGCAAAAATATTATTTATTGTGAATTAGACGAATTGTCGTACCCAAGCACTTTAGACGAATTGTCGCTAGATGCATTGTCGCTAGACGAATTGTCGAGATACCGCCAGCATACATCTGTTCTCACCGCTACGGCGTATTTTAGACCATACTGTTAGTCATTTTATTTGCTCGTCATAGCAGTTGACTAGGAAATAAAATCGAGGGCGGAGTGGAAGAGGGGGGATGGGAGTCACTTGTCTATATACTATAGACAAGGGCTGGATCCAATTTATTTCCCGGCATGAAATCACATTTTTGAGCAGCGAGACCGTACTAAGGCAAAGGCTGTAATTATGATTTGGGTAGCGGGTGTGGGGGTATATTTGGGTAACGGGTGTGAGGGTATATTTGGGTAACGGGTGTGGGGGTATATTTGGGTAACGGGTGTGAGGGTATACTTGGGTAACGGGTGTGAGGGTATATTTGGGTAACGGGTGTGGGGGTATATTTGGGTAACGGGTGTGGGGGTATATTTGGGTAACGGGTGTGAGGGTATATTTGGGTAACGGGTGTGGGGGTATATTTGGGTAACGGGTGTGGGGGTATATTTGGGTAACGGGTGTGAGGGTATATTTGGGTAACGGGTGTGGGGGTATATTTGGGTAACGGGTGTGGGGGTATATTTGGGTAACGCTTGTGGGGGTATATTTGGGTAACGGGTGTGGGGGTATAATGGGGTAACGGGTGTGGGAGTATATTTGGGTAACGGGTGTGGGTATATTTGCGGACTAAGGATTAGGATTAGTTTTGCGTTCGCAGCCACACCCATATTGAAGCGAGAAAGGGGCGAGGCTTTCAAAACAAACAAACAACAGGGGGTTGGTGATGTAGTGACCACTTTCTTGATAAAGATAAAAGACGTACTCGAATGAGAGATATCCATTTACCCAGTTTGTAGTGACCATTTTCCGGACTAGGACAAAAAAAACTGATTAAACCTGTTTATGGCTACCATTTTCCAGAAAAAAAGACGTCAGAAAACTCCTCTGGTATGACCACATTTAAGGCCCAAAACAAGATAAAAAGTGAAACCTGTTTGTAGTGACCACCTGCTAGATAAAAAATGACAATAATACCTTCTGTAACGACAACCTTCCAGGTCTTGTTTGTAATATGACTGAAAATAAAAAGTCAATTAAAAAGAACCACCGTAAGATAATATCACCGAAAATAAAAAAGCATATGTTTTATCCAAAAAAAAATTATCAATAAACTAAGAATATTGCATAGGGCGGTTTAGTCTTGGGGCGACTAGGTTCTAGGGGCGGTTTAGTCTTATTTTGCAAAACTGCGGGCGTTGTAGTCCTGGGGCGGTTTGGTTCGTTTAGCGTTTGTTGTAACCACCTTCCAGATACGGACGAAGACGAACAGTAAAATCTGTTTATAGTAACCACTTCCCAGACGTAGAGCAAACATGACTGTAGTAACCATTTTTTGTATTACTCTCTTTTCTTGTTTTTTATGGTTTAATAGCAAAACAAGGCCTTTGAGTATGGAATACTTAAATTATGGAATACTTGTATTATGAAATACTGATAGTATGGAACACTTACCAATTGTGATGTTGCTAAGTTTTAGCGTTTGAACTGTTCCTGATTGGAAATGTGACTGCGCGATCGCCAAAGGCGCGAGCCAAATATTTAAAGGATTGGTTTCTCTTCTGCAGTAACTGACTGCAATCCAAAATTATAACGGCAACTGTTGTTTGGTTGCAGTTTATCGAGGTCTAGTTTATTTATAATTATTTTTTAACATGATGAAAACGAAAATAAAGGAATTAACATCAATTTTCAGTTAGTTTTCTTTTAAACCAGCTCAGTCCCACTGTAACATAAGAATTGCAGCCCTCTGTTTTTAATATTTTCATGGCAGAACGCTTGGAATATCAACAAACCTTTTAAAGTTTAAGGGCCAGCCACTCTGGAGTCAACTGAAGACAAACCCCCTTGCAGCCAGTTCACATAATTTTGCTCGGTGCAAAGATAACCACCCAAGTACCGAGGAGATATCTATTAAGGTGTCAAGTAGTGAGTGATTCATATGAAACATTGCAGGATTCTTTGTTATTTATAACCCACCGGAAGCCACATCCTTGCAATGTGTTCTAGAGACGGAACTTATTTTGATTTTAAAATCAACCACACTAACCTTCCAACATAACTAATCGACAGTTGTAAATTTCGGCCAAAGATCCTGGATACCAATTTCAACAACATTACGCTGGGCTAAACGTCGTACATTCGAGTAGATTATCGTATTACCAAAACAAGGATTTGTCTTATTGTAAGAACTTCCCTTTCGTTTTCTTATTTTAATAATGAAGTGGGGTTTTTAATATTGTATAGAACATGTTTCATTTATATCATTTCCTATCTACACTTATTAAATTTTCAAAAGAAAGAAATGCTGGTTGGCAAATAGTTGGAAAGTATCCGTTGGGAAGTACTCAGTTGCCAAATTCCAGTTGGAAAATGTTCAGGGGGAAACAAGTCCGGATTCTTTGTAGGCATACAGAAACACAGCGAGAATCCATGACATTTGAGCCAAAGAATTTGAGACCGGGTACATTTAGGCCGATGATATTTGGACCAGAACCATCTCGATCAGAGACACTTCGAAGAGAAATGAAAAGTGTGACATTTGAAACACTCAGGAAATGATCGCGGTTTTGATATTGATTATAAAATATGCGCAGAGTGGTGCTTATAGAAATCATGTACCTCGTGTTTTGTTTACGAAATGTGTTTATGTAATTCTATACGAAGGGTCTTAGGTAAAAAGTCCATAAGCGAAGGTTTCGCGGTGTAATGAATGAGTCCATTATAACACCACTGACTTCTGTTGTTCTGCATTGTCTTTTTCTTTCTTTTTTTTTTTTGCGACTTTTCAAGAGAAAGAACTGCATAAGCTCGAAACCAAGTAACTGTCGCTTGTGCAATTCTTTCCTACGACCCTTCAAATTTATTATATACGGGATTTTCTTTTCTCTATTGCTTTGAACTCATAACTGACAATCAAATTTGCGTCCAAACTCTGTCTGCTCACTGTCTGCTCACTGTCTGTTCGATCTTTTTAGGACCGCGGCTGTCCCGTTTTATTCCAGAACCAGACCAACAACATTTAGGCCTGAAACAAGCTCATGTAGCATCGTTCAAGATAATTAACTAGAAGCTCATTCCGCTAGCGAAATGTTAAACACTTGACAAAAATTAAAACGCAAAAATACTTCCTTCAATGGGGTATTTCTTGAATACGTCTTATAAGCCGAGTAGTTTGGTTGTTGTTGACTTAAAATTTTATTGACTGATCAGGCATACGCCTTGTTATCTATTTACGCAGTGAGATCTCGCACAAAGCTCACGGAGCAAATGTGTATGCTGTGCTGTCGTGAAATGCTACGCATTTACTTGCAAAAAATACACTCTTTTCACATGGCGTTTTAACAATGAAAACGAAATCAAAGACGAAAATAAAAAGTGACATGCACATGTTCAGATCAAGCTCTTCATAAGTCGAAAGTTTCATGGTCGTAGGGCCCATAGTTTCAGAGAAGAAGAAGACACAAAAAAATCGGAAAAAGTGTCAAGAAGAAAAAAAAAAAAAAAAAAAGACGAATTTTGCTCGCACAAATTCATATAACTCTTGCAAGCCAAAGGCTTGTTAAGTGTTAATTACTCTTTAACACTTGACAAGCCTTTGGCTTGCAAGGGCTATATGAATTCATGCGAGCAGCCGTTGGTATCTTTTTATCAAATTTCCTGTGTCATCTCCTCCACTGGCACTGGCCCTAGGGCCATGAAACTTGGGACTTAGGTAGAACTTGATATGAACGTGTGCATGACCCTTTTTATTTCCGCCTTCGATTTCGTTTTCTTGTTTAAAACGCCATGTCAAAAGAGTGTATTTTTTGCAAGTTAGTGCGGAGCATTCAGCGCCCAGCACAGAACAAAGTTGCTCAGCTTTGTGCGAGCTCTCACTGCGTAAATAGATAACACGGCGTATGCCTGATCAGTCACTAAAGCGTGATGTCAGTAAAAACCAAACACTACTCGGTTTATAACACGTATTCGAGCTGTGTTGTTTGCAATATCTTATTCAAGAAATAACCCATTGAAATAAGTATTTTTGCGTTTTAATTTTTGTCAAGTGTTTAACATTTCGCTAGCAAATGAGGTTCTAGTTAAACATGCTATTCCTCAAGGCATTAACATAACAAAGGTGTCGTGCGTAACGGTGACGTCAGAAGATTGTTAAAAAAAGCAATGCTGACATGGTGTATAGCTTACAGATCAAGAGTCTATTTTTCAGCTTTTTAAGTGGTTAAACATTTGTCCTAACATACCAAGTCATTCAATTGAATATCCTGCTCAAAATGCATAGTCTGACACATCAGTATCTATTAGCTGTTTGCATACTTAAACTGGCCTTTAATTAAGTATGCACATAAAGGACCTTATTGAGCTCCACATACTTGAGACTACTCAAATCATGATAGAGTAAATACACCACTTAAAACAATAATTATTACTAGATATTGTTTGACATTGTTTTAAGAGGGTAATGTTAGAAGAAAATTACTGGTTAACTCAGCCCATTAATATATCTACTAAATCCTGGAGTGAAACATGCTGGCCAGGCGTTTTAGCTAAAAACCTATTATTCCCATAGCACTAAAGGAAATTGATCTCAGTACTTCATTGCTGCCATATCGTGTTATTTGTTAATTCCAAGTTTTGACATTCATTAAAATAGGTTTTACTGGAAAAGAGATTCACTGCTCCGCCTCATGGGCATCCCTAGATCGACTATGGTCTGTCGTCTTCACATTTCACCCCGGAGGAGGTGGAGGGTGGGATGTGGGGGCGGGGGTGGGGTGGTTGATGTACGCATCGGATCGGTCAAACTAAGCGGCCACAACAGGATGTAGGTTGTAGCCACTTCCCTGCGCAGATAATTTCATATGTTTGGCTTGTTCTGATATCTGGTTACGTGGACCAGGAAGGAAATAATCAGCAACTGTATTGCAGTGGTCGATGAAATAATCCTACTCAGATATTTACTGCTGAACCCTTCCTACTGAGTTTTAATTACAAAATTTGGTGAGCTAATACCATCCAAGTTTATTTTATTCAATTTATTTGAGTTATCATCAGAATATTATTGAAATTTAGAATAACGACTACATTGGGGTGAAGATGAAAAGATGCAAAGGAGATAAGTCTGTGTTGGCTCATCTGAGTTATTCAAAAGTGATGTCTCACTTGTAGCACATTTCCGCAAAGATATCATTAAATCGTGTCAATGTGGTGCAGTGCAGAAAAGTTTGTCTCAAAGGGATTAATATGAGACGTCATATGGTAAAATGGAGGAGGTTTGTTTGCCTGGGTTGATGTTTACAGGAAGTGCCGAAGCTATTAGAATCTCTTTGAATCGATCCTCAGTCCTTTGGGAATTCTTCCGTGCGGCGGCCTGCTTCACTTCCTTGGAGACATGAACAAGTCTCCGCGATCCCGATGTCTGAGTGGGGATGGGTGCAGGCGCGATTTCCGCGCCGTTTGATTATCCCGCTGTTCTTCTGTTCCCGTTCAAATCACGTGATTTTAGTGTTCAATACGCGTCAGATCGAGCAGACTACATGTGCGGTGGCCGTGGATACACCTGCGGTGGTCATAAAGTGAACACTTAGGGCCCCGCGTTGTCCGGACCCGTGTGTGACGTGTTCAGTAGGCCCCAGATGGAGCAGAGACACTCGTGGTGTCCATGAAGTGTGAAAACTTAGCGTGTCGCCCGCACCCCTGAGTTACCTATTGTTTCTCCACCTATCATGGCCAACGAATTTTCCATTTTGGGCGGCAGTGTCTCTGTAAGCTCCTGTTGTGCTTGAAACTGACTCGAAACCGTCAAAAGTAGCTGGTGGTTTTCCTGCTGCTGCCAGCGAATTGCTGCCGTGGTGGGAACGAAAACCCCTCGTCGACAAGGCAGGTGCTTGGCGCCCTTCCTGCTCGAATAGCAACTGGCACCGCCACAGAAGTTGAAGCAGTAGGTTAAAATACGTCCGGAGACGTACGACATTCAGAATGCCCACGTATATAGCAACAAACAAGGTGATGAAGACGAGATAAAGTAGTTACGAAATAGTTACGGGAAACAGTTTAGGCTAGATTTCCTGTGGCAAATGTTACCCCATCCCACAGATGCTACTCCGTGCTACTGTATATCAAAGACCAAACTGTTGATGACTTTTAGCACCTTCTGTGTTTAATTGCTTTACTGTTGAAAATTGATGTTAGAAATGCCGACAATAATCTCCCGATAAACTTCTCGTAATCTGTCTCTGTAAACATGGAGGATTTTTTTTAAATGTTGGGCCATTAACCTTCTTAGAGCAAATCCTTTTAAAGTGAGATGAATATCAAGCAAATACTTGATAACTGGAGAGGAAATTGGTCCGCGAAATGTCGCTACGCTGGCGATCAAATGTGGCGGCTTTTAAATTTTGGCCATGTACTGCAGTGGCGGATGCGCGAAGGCGTTAAATGGCGAGGCAGTTTTCTTGGGGAAGCCACACGGTTGGATTGAAACTGTAGAGCCAAACATAAAACTAACAGCAACATTAATGTATAAATCACTTCAAGGTGTGGAATGTAAGAGCATTTATAATAATAATAATAATAATAATAATAATAATAATAATAATAATAATAACTAGAGCGGCCAGTGCACACAAAACATAAGAGTGCAGGCTTATATTACACACTTTCAATCGATACCTACTTAAGTTTCTTGTTTTTGTGAACAAAAACAAATGTCTCCCCGACTAAACCCATGACCCCACTCCCCCCCCAAACTGAAACAATATATTCATTTTTGCAAACATAACCTTCATTCATTGTAAAAATCTTAAAATAAACCAAACAGATGGTGGTCACTAAAACAGATATAAATGAGCATCTTTTTTCATCGGAGTCTGAAAGGTGGTCGCTAAAACGGGTTTTACTGTAGGCCCCTCTTATCCAGATCTGAAGTTGGTCACTATAGCAGTTTTACTGTAGGTTACATTTTTATCCGGGTCTGGAAGGTGGTCAAGACAGGCAGGTTCTACCGTACGTCTTTTTACCTGAATGTGGAAGGGGTCACGACCAAAGGTTCTTACCTTACATCTTTTTATCGGGGTCTTGAAGGTGGTCGAAATTTTTTTTTGCTAACCATCATCCTCCACACGCCCCCCCCCCCCGCCCCCAGCTATTTACAGTAGGTCCGACTATAAACACAACTCTAACCCTTTTACCCAAGGCAACGGTAACAGTCTGTACCCTAAGTGTAGTTATAGCCATGATAGACTACCTTGTCTTCGCACATTCCCATCGGCCAAATAGCACTAGGAAGGCATTCTTCATAACTGCGCATCAGAGATGACGCACCTCGGTGGGAGAAGGGGGAGGCATTTCGTAGGCAAAATGGTGAGCTGCTCCCCATAACACAAGATATCAGACGACCCAATTTAATAGCGAAAAATGCTTCTGCACGCAATGCTAATCGATACAGCATGGCTCCTATATATAGCACATCTTGACAACCTAATCAAGTATGCGGCGAAAAAAAAATCAATAGCTAGAGCTGCTTAGAGCTATAATACGACAATAGCATTCCATGACCTCGTAGATAACGACTCCATCATGCACCGCAACTGGCACTGACCCCTGACTGAGTGGTATGTTACGTAACAACCACAGATGAGAAATGCACAAAAAACTCAATTTCAGGCAATAACAAATAGCAATGGACCGACAATAATGCTGTTACTGTTTTTAGCTTTCTAAAGAATGCAGGAACACTAGAGAATCTTCGGGAAATCTTCCGAAATCCCCAGCGCAGTTAACACCCATGCATAGATAACAAAGCAGCCAAAAATGGGGGGGTTGGGGTGGGGGGGGGGCTGTTGACGTTATGCACCTTTCCTGATTTTCTATACGAGTTCAATAATGTTTAATAAAACCGTGTGACCTATCCGAGGAATAACTACACCAAATTTAAAGTCGATCCGACTTTCCGATGTCGAGATATTTTGCTTAAGAACAGATAACTTTTTACCTGTCAAAAGTCGAAACAGTCGTCTGACTGAACCAAGGAATATCCATATAAAATTTTAAGTCGATATGACTTTCCGTTATCGAGATATTATGCATAAAAGATCTGGTTCAAAATATCCACATTTTACGCGATGACGTCATGCGCCGCTTTCGTTCGTTCTACTCGTAAAAAATATTTAGAGTTTCTTTCGGACCTACCAAGCAATAATCCAAAGTTTCAGCTTTCTCCGGCGTCAAGCAGCCGAGAAATTTCGCACACAAGATTTTTACGCAATGACGTCATACACCCTCCTTAATCACGTGACACGCCAAAAATTGATAGAACAGTCCGGCTGACCCAAGGAATATTCATATAAAATTTGAAGTCGATAGGACTTTCCGTTATCGAGATATTTTGCACACAAGACCTTGTTTATAAAATAAAACATATTTAACGTGATGACGTCATACGCCGCATTCGTTCTTTCTACTCGCGAAAAAATTCTATAGAGTCTTTCGGACCTAACAAGCAACAATCCCACCAAGTTTCAACTTTCTCCGATGTTCAGCAGCTGAGAAATTTGGCACATAAGATTTTTACGTAATGACGTCATGCACCTGCCCTAATCAGGTGACATGCGTAAAAAGTTGACAGAACCGTCCGACTGACCCAAAGAATATCTATATAAAATTTGAAGTCGATAGAACTTTCCGTTATCGAGATATTTTGCACACAAGACCTTGTTTATAATATATACATATTTTACGTGATGACGTCATACGCCGCATTCGTTCGTTCTACTCGCGAAAAAAATATATAGGGTCTTTCGGACCAACCAAGCAACAATCCCACCAAGTTTCAACTTTCTCCGATGTTCAGCAGCTGAGAAATTTCGCACACAAGATTTTTACGTAATGACGTCATACGCCTGCCTTAATCAACTGACATGCGCTAAAAATTGATAGAACCCGCCGACTGACCCAAGGAATATTGATACAAAATTTGAAGTCGATAAGACTTTCCGTTATAGAGATATTTTGCACACAAGATCTTGTTCAAAATATATACATATTCTGCGTGATGACGTCATACGCCGCATTCGTTCGTTCTACTCGCGAAAAAAATCTACAGAGTCTTTCGGACCAACCAAGCAACAATCCCACCAAGTTTCAATTTTCTCCGATGTTCAGCGGCTGAGAAATTTCGCACACAAGATTTTTACGTAATGACGTCATACGCTTGCCCTAATCACGTGACATGCGTCAAAAGTTGATAGAACCGTCCGACCTTATCAAGGAATAATTCGATCAAGTTTGAAGTCGATCCGACATTTCGTTCTCGGGATATCTTGCACACAACACTTTGTTCACAACAGACTGACACACACACACACACACACACACACACACACACACACACACACACACACACACACACACACACACACACACACACGTACACACATACACACACACAGAACGTACAAACACTATATGTCTCCCCTTGGTCGGGGAGACATAATAATAATAATAATAATAATAATAATAATAATAATAATAATAATAATAATAATAATAATAATAATAATAATAATAATCGGCTTCAAGGGCCAATAAATGACCTCACGTTATTGAAGAGGGGGGGGGGGGGCGATTGCGACTTGGCAGATTGCCTGCTTTTGTTTCTATAGCAGTACTCTACGCCTGGGTTATGCACTCTTCAACAGCCAAACCCACACCTCCATGGTGTATTGCACATATGATAACTTACAGAGCATTGGAAATTTCCAAAGCTTGAGTGAGTGGAAGAATCACAGGCTTATTTCAAGGGGTCATCTGATGTCATTTTGTCATTCTTCAAAACAAATGCAAAATTTTCCACCTCCACTGTGTGATGAAACAAAAAAAAAATAATAATAAACAAATAAACAAAACAAAAAAGGGCAAACTATATTTCGCGTTCTTGCATTTGTATTCTCCTTGTTTTCACTTTTTAGTTTTTTTTCTTCTGTTTTTCAAATGCAGTGAGAAATGTAGCGATATCAACAGGAGCTATAAGATCGGGGTGGTTCGGGTGGGGGGGGGGGGGGGTAGTGGTGCTTTGCTTACCAAACGAGAGTCTTATCCACAAAGAATGAAGCAGTATATAAATGTGATTCTGTGCGTTTTTTACAACCGATAACATAGACTATTTCAAATCACAAAATGTGAATCCCGGTCATCTGCCCGCCCCGGTCAACTGCCCCCTGTCATCTGCACCCCCTTTTTTGCAACCGGGTCGACTGCTCCCCTCCCCTTCAAAGTGGAGGGGTGGTTGCTTGCCCCCTCCATATACTATTTTTTCTTGGGTTCTTGGCTTACAAAGACACAATAAATAAAATTATATTTATTTTATTGAATGTATTGCACCTCGATAAATTGCAGTTCACCAATAGGAAACTAATTAGAATTGCAATTAGTTTACGGATCAGTCTCTCCTAAGATCAATATTGGTGAATAGATGAATGAAGATCAATTGTTTCAGAGACGAAGTAGACGGGGACATCACAATTGCCTAATTTTTGAGAAAAAAATTTCTACTAAAAAAAGGAGGGGGCAGATGACGACCCCGTCAAATTGCAGGAGGGGGGCAGTCGACCGGGTTGCAAAAAAGGGGGGCAGTTGACTTGGGGGGGGGGCAGTTGACCGGGGGGGGGGGCAGATGACCGTTTACCACAAAATGTACTTCTCATGAGACTAGTTGGAGAAATTCTAAACATCGAGTAGACTTTTTCGAGTTCGAGTAGACTTTTTCGAGTTCGAGTACACTTTTTTTATCGAGTACAGAAAAAAACTCGAGTAGACTTATTTCATCGAGTACAGAAAAAATACTCGAGTAGAGTTCAATCTATTGAATATACTTTGTTTACATATTTCTATATGACAGTAAAACCAATATTTAACACTCTCAAAATATAACAAATTATCAAATTTTCAAAGTAATCATATTACAGTGGAACCCCGGGATCGGACCCGCCGAAAATAGGACCACCCCGGAAGGCGGACCACTTTTTACCAGAACCGAACACAATTGATTGGTTTCAAACGACCCTTACCAATCGGGCCACCCCGCAAATCGGACCACTTTTGCTTAGTCCCACATGTGGTCCTATTTCCGGAGTTCCACTCTATCTTTTTGTGTTTGACAACAAACAGTTTATTTTAAATTGAGGATTCTGCATTCATATACGTGTTGCATTAAACAATAATTGTCAATATTAAGAACAGTAAACAGTAAATCTCCTAATTCCTAAAATTTGAAACCAAATGTTTTTAAACAACGTTTGTGTGAATCCTGTAAATCTGTGTCCTTGTGTATAATTACATCCGCATATTCAAAGTACGGAACTTTTCCCTTTCTCCACAGAAGGGCTATGAAAATAAAGGAGAGATAAATGTTCCACGGATATTAAATTCCAGTGCCTGTGCCCAGTGAAGTAATTCGAATTAAGGTAATTTCGAAGAAATTTCGAAACATCGAAATAATAATATATACAGCAAAAAACTTGACTTGGGAATATTAATTGAAATAAAATAATGTAAAGATAAAAAAAGATGCGGTGGCTGTTGAAGAAAACCTGTGTGAACTCCATGGATAACGTAGAAATACATACGCACTAGGTGGTGATGAGAAGGAAATAGTTTCAAGCATATGTAATGAAAAGGGGCATTGTTTATGATGTATTTGAGGTTATACTGCTCATTGAAGTGGGCAATTTTATTACAGGATCTCGCTGAAAGCATCATATAAAAGCAGGGTGCCTCTTGTGATCGGGGTACGGACAAAATGGCAACGGACATAATGGCAACGGACAAAATGGCAAGCGGATATAATGGCAACGGACATAATGGCAAGCGGGCATAATGGCAAGCGGACATAATGGCAAAGTGGCAAAGCGGACAAAATGACAACTTAAGAAAAAATGAAATAAAAATGAATGAAAAAATGTTCGATTAACCGCATTATAAAACAACTATGAGGGTGCATCCACCTCATGTCTAGGCGAGGGGCGGCTCGAATCTTGCCTTCCTTCTAACTGTGTGGTTAATTGGAATAAAACAAACAAGAGGGGGGGGGGGGGGGTGGCAAAATTGATGAATGGATGACTGCCCCACCGGATGACTGCCCCACCAATAGCCTTCCTAATTATTTGTCATCTGTCTGGATAGCCTTACTTTTCTTGGCTAAATCTTTCCTTTCGAACCCCCTGCTTTTTACCCCACCCCGCCCCATTTTTGTATTCAATCGACAAGTTTATTGATCAGAGGACTGATTTATAAGTTAATGGGTTTGTTTCATGTCTCATAAAAGTAAAACTATCCAAATAGATGAAAAATAATAGTGAAGGTTCCCGGTGGGGCAGTGCGCCGGTGGGGCAGTCATCCTAGGCTGCACAAATAGTGGGGCAGTCATCCGGCTGGGCAGTCATCCTGCGTTCCCTACGTTTCTACTTGAGCAGGCCACAACATTCGGGGAAAACCTCGGGGAAATGTTCCACAGCAGTAAATGAGAACTGTGAACTGATTGGTTAAGTGACTATCTAAATAGATGCATTACAGATGAATTCAATTATGTTTATTTATGAAGTCATTAAATGCCACTGCGTTGAATAAAAGTTCAGTTGAAATATCGTCTTTTTTATTTCAGTTGCCATTTTGTCCGCCCTGGCACTTTGCCATTATGTCCGCTTGCCATTATGCCCGCTTGCTATTATGTCCGTTGCCATTATATCCGCTTGCCATTATGTCCGTTGCCATTATGTCCCTTGCCATTTTGTCCGTTGCCATTTTGTC
Organism: Protula sp. h YS-2021; assembly: GCA_949752745.1. Classification (NCBI taxonomy): domain Eukaryota; kingdom Metazoa; phylum Annelida; class Polychaeta; order Sabellida; family Serpulidae; genus Protula; species Protula sp. h YS-2021. The sequence goes on along the minus strand of OX457027.1, from coordinate 83,982,635 downwards.
CTACAACGATTGTGATCTGCTTCCACATAAACAAATTTTGAAACGATTACGTATGGTCTTATAGTAAATACTTTGTAAACACTTTGCTTTATTTTACATATGTTCTGGCCTCTCATTATTTTGCTCAAATTTGCACTCTACTCGAACTCGAATTCTCTGCTCGAACTCGAACTCGAATTCTCTACTCGATGTTTAGTAGCTCTCGGCTAGTTGGATATTCCGACTCGTTTTGTAACAATGAAATACTGTTGCATCATATTCTCGTTGACATTGCCTGGAAAATAGTCACAGACATTAACAGTCGTAGATGTCACCATAACCTTGTCCTAATTATAGGAGGGGGTGCTGTTAAAAATACCTACCTATCACTGGGTTTGAACAACTGTGTCTTGTGTCAGAAATATATATGTGAATTTCCGGGTTTTGATAAAACACCATCTTAGTGATTGTCAGCAGTTTTAAACGATTACATTGCGGGGTGGGGGGTCATACGTCATCGATTACGTAGCAGGAGGGGGTCGGGCCGTCTGGAACAGACCACATGCCCCTACTCTTACAGCAATTTTTAAGAGCAATTCTGTTTTAAATTTCAAAGTGTTTGTGAAGAACTGGGACTTCATCAGTGAAGCTCAGAGCGTCCAATTCTGTGTAGTGACGGACGAGAAAAGACATGATTGGTACTTTTTCCAGCGACGTTTAAAAACCAAATGACAGTCAAATATCCCTTTCGGAGGATCCAATCGAAAAGAGAGGTTATCACTGCACGACTGGCAATTCCTGCTTTTCCAAAAAAAAAAAAAAAAAAAAAAAGAGGCCGATTGCTAATCTCGCGAGACATCTGTTTTCAGTGATGGCCAGAGGAAATGGTATATATCCGTTTTCAGATAAAGAAAGTCCATGTAAATCAAATAAATTATTTCTTTAATGTTTTTCATATAAAGCATGTAATGCGAAACCTTGATCGCAGATACACAATATCTGAATAAGTGATTAGCCTCTTACAGTCATTAAGAGCGTTGTAAGAATTTTACTAAAATATCAGGGTGGCCCACATAGTTCAGTTGTTCAGCAACGCTGTGAAGGAAATATCAAAACAAGAAACGATAATATTGCATCATTGTCAAGATACGATAATATTGCGTCACTTTGTGTGAAAGTGTATACAACAAGCACGCAAGCAAGCAGGTAGTTTGTTTAATTCACTCATTTATATTTGTTTAAAAAAAAAAGAAGAAAAATTTCCATTTTAACCAGAATCTGGCACTCCTTCCATGCAGGTAGCTCGGATTTCCGAACATCACGTGGCCACACCAAAAGAAATGCCAATATGTTTTTTTTTTTCGGAGGGCCTCTCTTAAAAGGGATCCACAAAAAGAAATTGGCACACAGTAGAGTATATCTGCTGCATGGTAAATAAAACGGGGTATTGGTATTTCTCAAGGGGTGGGGGCATTGCACGTGCAAAAAAAAAAAAAAAAAAAAAAACAAAAAAAAAACCAAAAAAAAACCACTGGCACAATGCACTGAGACCAATATTTATTTCAGTAAAAGTGCACCGCGTCCTGCATTGACATTCTGTGGGTAAGGAGATTATGTTGTTGACACGGATCCTGCCATAACAGAGATACCAGCTGTGGCATTTTACTAGATAAAGCCGGGTTTCAACAAAGCTCCAACCTCTTCAAGGAATAACTGCGCATGCTTTCACATTTCGCCTCACAGCTTTTCAATGGATCAGCTCAGGCCATTTGATGTTTGCCATTGCGTAACATTGCGTCAGATTTCGCCAGTAAGGGTTGTCGTCTGCTCTTGACCTCATTACCACTAGTGGTACTGAGGTCCCGAGCAGACGGTGACCCCGCCTCGATTTCGTGAAGGGCCAGTCTAATTGATCGCGAGAAAAAAATTTACATACATTCATGCATGCATATGTATATATGTTTTCATTATTTTGGACGATTAAGTTGTGTCAGAGAGATTGGTAAGACGTTGATTAATGGTCGCGACCTGTCACAACCAAATTAAACCCAGAGTTAATGTGTGGTTTGATCGGGGCGTGGCGTGGGGTGGGGAGGGTTATTTATTGTTTACCATATTGCTAGATACTGGTCTTGAAACCTCAGACTGAGAAAAGCACAGAAATGATGCATAACGAAGACCCCAGATAGCAGTCCCACATGGGGACTATGCGTAATATATGTGGTTATTCCCACGTACCCACGCATAAATAATGTGTATTTTGTTGGGGAATTCCCACGTAGTTACGTGTGATTTAGGAGAGTTTGAAACTCTTTCCGATGTTTATTATGCGCATGTGAACCCATGCATTTTATGCGCATATATTTCCATGCATTTCATATGTGGGAATTTGCCACGCATATTAAGCATGGAATTTTAAAGGGACGACCTACCCTGGGCAGACCCCAGTTAGCATAATTTTTCGTCCCACGTATAAAGCGCGTTGTTTTTAGGTGGGATTTACGTGGGAACGTGGGACGTACGTTGGCATGGCCACATAGAAAACATGTGTAATATACGTGGACATTCCCACGTGTGATTTCCGTTTTTTGTCGGTGCCACAATGAATTAGGAATTTCACCGAGTTATTTTGAAGAGGAGGCGGGATGGCGGAGGGAACTCACGTACAAATTGGTTACCATGGAGGATATCACCAATACTTTTATTTAATTCATATATATATATATATATATATATATATATATATATATATATATATATATATATATATATATATATATATATATATATATATATATATATATATATATATATAACCGTTGTGTGTTTGATAAAACTTTGTAGACAAGACATGGATTGTTTGGACTTCTAATAAAGTAACGGCATACAGGAGTGGTATTCTGCTCTGTCCTTATTTTTAAGGATGTCCTTATTTTTAAAAATAAGGATAAAAAAGCTATTCTGCTCTATCCTCAAACTTAACAAAGTCTTTTAAAAATAAGGATAAAAATTAAGGATGAACCATCTAATCTCAAGAATAAGGACGTCCTTAAATCATAAGGACAGAGCAGAATACCACTCCAGTCCTCCGATTATCCGCCAACTTCGGGACAGAGGCAAAACCTGGGGAATGGTGGGGTGGCGGATAATCGGGAGTGATGTTTTGCCCCCCCTCCCCCTCCCCCCCCCCCCCCCCCAGTTTGGTGTGTTAAAATGCACAAAATTAAACAGCTTAAAGATAAGTTACTTGGGAATTAAGCAAAACTGTGCAACATATATATCTGTGCATTCAATGCACTAAAAACAAGACATGTAGGGCCAGTGTCACTCAGTTCATCGTTAACATGCACAAATAAATCTACATTTTGTAGTTTTAAGGTCCAATTAAAAGACACGAGAAATTCCTGCTAAACGGCTTCGGGATTACTTGGGCAGTTTATCAACGAGCTGGCCGTTGTTTATGGCATATTTGCCTTCCTTGCCGCTTGGGTCAGTGATAACTTGGTGTGGAATCATCTCAAATTTCGCCGCAGGCGTATTCTCTATAATGTAAATAAAGAAATGATAGTCACGAAAGGCTTTATCCCCTGATTTCACATGCCCACACTTTAACGAACGACCTGCAGTCATTCCAGTCAATCCCATAAACTATTTTCTGCCCTGTCTCAGGTAAAAGGCTTTTATATCAAAGAGACATTTGTCATTATCTTATTTCGTTTTATCGCTTTTTATAGTTTTCCGTACAGTAAAAAATACGCTACCTTTCCGTGCTCCATCGTAGCGGCATCGGCGAAGTCGCCTATAAAATAGGAAACACGTGCCAAAGATAACTGCCATGAGTACCAGTACCAGAGTGGGTACCAGCACGAGGAATATGAGATGGGTACTTCCCGTGCTGTTAGCGAGAGAATCTGTGGTACTCATTGGTACTTCTGAAGTGAAGAAGATGTCATGCATTTCTTGTCTTTGTGGAGTGTAGCCTGCAACGAAACGAAATGCCGAGATCTAAATGGTGCGGGTGGGGTCGGGAGCAAAGGGCGTAAGAGCGTGAGTTTATCACCAAACATGAAATGAGAGTTTGGAAAGATATATCAGTAAATTGTTCGGATTCTGTTAGGTTATATGGTCAGCCAGGCGGGAATGTTATTGAAGGAACAACCAAGTGGATTATAAGCCGGTTGAAAACCATGGTAAATCCGACAGTGAGCGCCTTGCAAGTCTGAGTGTAAGCACACTTTAATTAAGTGACCAATGCAAATGACTGTTTACAACGTTCCAAGTCTAATAATGAAATCGCTTTCACGATTAAATCACAAAAGATAACATTCCAAAGGTGTTTAAAGAACATTTCTGAAAATTTTAACAACTGAACCGCACATAAAATGCTGTTGTAAAGTATTGAATAGCAATGGTATTTCCTCTCACCCGGGCAAATCTCCAAGCAGGCGGCAAAATCGTCCGGCCACAGATCGTAACGACACTGAAATGCATCCTCGCAGAACCGGCAGATCCCAGCTGCGATATCGCAATATTCAACGGGTATAGAGCAGGACGCATCGTCGTAACAAAACGTCACGGCATCGAAGGCTTCGCAAGCGAAGGGCAATATAAATAGTAGCGTGATGACTGCCCTCATCACCACCGCCATTCCTTCACTGAGGTCTTTCATACTTCTGTTGAAAGAGAAATAATGCTGTGTGTTGTGAGTGCAGCAAGAAAAAAATCCGAAGCATAGACCCCATGAGTACGGATAGGGTGCTTGGGGGGGGGGGGGGGGGAGGTAGTTGAGTTGCAGATTATCTTTCGCGTCATAAGAAAGAACTTTATCGACTAGACAGGGCCTGGGATCAGGTATTTGGTTTGACGGGGTACGGACAAAATGGCAACGGACATAATGGCAGCGGAAATAATGGCAACGGACAAAATGGCAAGCGGACATAATGGCAACGGACATAATGGCAAGCGGGCATAATGGCAAGCGGACATAATGGCAAAGTGGCAAAGCGGACAAAATGGCAACTTAAGAAAAAATGAAATAAAAATGAATGAAAAAATGTTCGATTAACCGCATTATAAAACAACTAGTTTACGGTGCGTCCACCTCATGTCTAGGCGGGGGGCGGCTCGAATCTTGCCTACCTTCTAACTGTGTGGTTACTTGGAATGAAACAAACAAAGGGGGGCCCAAAATTGATGAACGGATGACTGCCCCACCGGATCACTGCCCCACCATTTGTGCCACCTAGGATGACTGCCCCACCGGCGCACTGCCCCACCGGATGACTGCCCCCAAAATAGCCTTCCTAATTATTTTTCATCTGTCTGCATAGCCTTACTTTTTCTGGCTAAATCTTCAATCGACAAGTTGATTGATCAGAGGACTGATTGATAAGTTAATTGGTTTATTTCAAGTCTCATAACAGTAAAACTATCCAGATAGATGAAAAACAATAGTGAAGGTTCCCAGTGGGGCAGTCATCCTAGGCTGCACAAATAGTGGGGCAGTCATCCTGCGTTCCCTGCGTTTCTACCTGAGCAGGCCACAACATTCGGGGAAAACCTCGGGGAAATGTTCCACAGCAGTAAATGAGAACTGTGAACTGATTGGCTAAGTGACTATCTAAATAGATGCATTACACATGAATTCAATTATGTTTATTTATGAAGTCATTGCGTTGAATAAAAGTTCAGTTGAAATATCGTCTTTTTTATTTCAGTTGCCATTTTGTCCGCCCTGGCACTTTGCCATTATGTCCGCTTGCCATTATGCCCGCTTGCTATTATGTCCGTTGCCATTATATCCGCTTGCCATTATGTCCGTTGCCATTATGTCCGTTGCCATTTTGTCCGTTGCCATTTTGTCCGTTGCCGGTTTGACAAGCCAAATGTAATAGTGGAATGGATGTGTTAAACCTGTGGATAGAATAGATACCGTAATTCATTTAATTTGTTTAACATTCTGTGCTGTACAAAAATGGAGGATCTGGCCCTCTCCGAATGTCCTGCAGGCACATAAGTGGATTAACTTAATACTTCTGAATACTTTGATTACTGATTATTATTGTGCGAGGCGTATAAAAAAACTATAGCCACTTTCGCGTCAATAACATTTCTAAAATGATGCTCTCCTCTCACGGAAAGAAAAGAAATATCTCAAACATCGCCTTAAATTTAAAAAAGAGAGAGAGATGGGAAACGACACTGCTTTCTTCATGCCCTCGGCCGTCTGGCTGTGATAGATGGTGACGAATTTATGTGGTGACATTGGGGGGAGGGGGGGGGGTCTGGCTGTGATAGATGGTGACGAATTTATGTGGTGACAGTGGGGGGAGGGGGGGGGGTAAAGTCGGGCCATCCCAGAAAAATCGAAGAGAAAGAATGTCGGGTCAACTAAATGTTCAGAAAGTTTTACCCGTGACGGATAAATTTTTCGTGAAAAAGATCGCCCCTCTGGATAATTTTTTGTTGTTGAAAACTGTGGATCAAAATGGAAGATTTTTTTTACCCTTTCTCCAAAATAGTTGGAAACAACCCAGCAAACATGAAGACGTCAGAATGACGTCGGGTCGACGTCGTGACCCGACTTTTCCGACGTCGGACTGACGTGCCGGTTTTGGTTGTATATGAAATGGAACCGACGTCGGGTTTTCAACGTCAGAATGACGTCGGATTCAAACCTAAATCCGACGTCGGAATTAAGTCGGTTTTAGGTTGTATATGAAATTGGAACCGACGTCGGATTCCGACCTGAAACTGACTAGAGTTATATAATTAATAGATAATTAATTATTCAACTGCTGTTGTGAAATACATATGAAAGTATTTTCCATGTACATTTTTACAATATGGGAAGAAAAATACCGACGCGCCATCAAAATGCTAAAATTTTCATGTAAAAATTACGTTTTTTTCTTCCTCTTTTTCAAAATGACTTCCATTTCCGGTGAGCGATAATAATGTTCATCGCTTTTTGGTCGTTTTTGCAACGTCGGAATGACGTCAAAAAACCGACGTCGCCTCGAAGTCGGAATAAAGTCGGGTTTTGGGGTAATATGGTTGTGAAGTCGTCGTGACCGAAATACAACCTTTTTTCAACCAAAAAAGACGTCGGTTATTTTGTGGCAGTATGAAATAAGTACGCGATATGTGTGATAATATAATAAAATAGAAATAGAATAGAATAAAAAAAACATTGTCAGTTGAATATGTCAGCATTGCTTGTGTGAGTGCGTTAGGCATTCCACCCCCCCCCCCCCCCCCCCCCGCCTAGAGCACCACACGCGTTGATGGAATACCAGAAATAATTTGTGAACATTGAGCAGAAAGAACTATCATTCGAAAGACTGTCAATTCACGTGAACGAGACGAGGAAGTTTGGGGTGTCACCAGGTTTTCACAAGGCAATCAGTAGTTGAGAAACGAGAGTTCTACTGCACTTTGTGACGTCATACTGTCTGGAAGTGACGTCATACTGTCTGGAAGTGACGTCATACTGTCTGGAAGTGACGTCATCATGTCTGGACCGGAAGTGACGTCATAGTGTCTGTTTGTTTCTATCTGCTTCAGTTTTTGGATGGAGCGCGCGCCCGTGTCAATGACGTCATCATGACGTTATAGTGAAGTCATCACGACATCATCATCATGACGTTATAATGACGTCATAATGACCGTATGACGTCATGACATCATACTAAGACAGTCCTAAGCAGCATAACCCTAAGTCACCTGTCAATCACCATGACGTCATCAGTCACGTGACCTGTCAATTATCGGTCACGTGACCCTAACCCTAACAAGAGCTCCAGACCACTTTTTGACGTCATAATGACGTCAGACCCCTAGGAGACGTCCCTTCTACCATCTGTCTATCATACCTTCATAATACACATTCATAATGCACTCTATGGTTTAGGGTTAGGCTGCCCATACCCGGGCTCGAACCACCAACCTTCCGAGCATGGGTCCGACCAGGAGTCCCACGCTCTAACAACTGAGCTATTCCGGACTGAACCAAAATGTTTTGTGAAAACATGCCATATAAGGCTATAATGCACAATGCACGATAAATTTCAGAGTGCACTCGTTCAGAGCGTGGGGGAAACCGATCGATAAATTTCAGAGTGCACTCGTTCAGAGTGTGGGGGAAACCGATCGATAAATTTCAGAGTGCACTAGTTTAGAGCGTGGGAACGATCAATAAATTTGAGAAGGAATGGGATTTTCCCTACGTTAAGTCCAATGTTATGTTTTATGTTATAGTAGTTGGAAAATGGTGCTTCTAGACTAACTTTAGCAAATGAAGTTTTTGGAAAACATATAATGTATAAAATAAGTTTTAGCATTTACCATGCTACTTATTCAAATGTTCTAAAGTTATAGTAGTGCGAAAATGGTGGTTCTAGATCAACTTTAACAAATTTAGTTTTTTATAACATATGATGTATAAAATAGGTTTTAGCATTTTACCAAGCTACTTATTTGAATGTTCTAAAGTTATAGTAGTTGAAAAATGGTGGTTCTAGACCAATTTTAACAAATTTTGTTTTTTGACAACATATGATGTATAAAATAAGTTTGAACATTTTACCATGGTGTAGTAGGGTAAAAATAAGGGTTCTAGACCAACTTTAACAAATTTTGTTTTTTGACAACATATGATGTATAAAATAAGTTTGAACATTTTTACCATGGTGTAGTAAGGTAAAAATCAGGGTTCTAAACCAACTTTATTAGTTTTTTACACGTTTCAGACGATTCTACCACTTGGTTGATCGGTTGATTGTTGGAAAATGAAAAGTAAAAATGTGGATAGTTATGTAGGAAAACTGCGCCCATTCAAAAGACGTGTTCGAATGGCAAGCCCATTTTAAAGACGTGTTCGAATGGCAAGCCCATTCAAAACACATGTTCGAATAATTTTTGGAAGATATTACGTCGTGGTATTGTTCAACAAATTGTTCAACATGTTCAACATGTTCAACAAGTTCAACATGTTGTTGTTCAACATGTTGTTGTTCAACATGTTGTTCAACATGTTCAACAAGTTCAACATGTTCAACATGTTCAACATGTTCAACAAGTTCAACATGTTCAACATGTTCAACATGTTCAACATGTTGTTGTTCAACATGTTCAACATGTTCAACAAGTTCAACATGTTCAACATGTTGTTTTTCAACATGTTGTTCAACACGTTCAACAAGTTGTTGCTCAACAAGTTGTATATAAAGCTATGTTTAAAGACTTTCTCATCATTTGTATAGTGTAGGTTGAACCGAAAGGATGTATAAATGCAACATTTGTTCGAAATCTTACAATTGGTCACAAAGTTACATGTGATAAAGCTATTTCTAAACATATTAAGACAACTATAAAGTATAAAAGGCAGCCGCCTTCAGACGTAACACATATTCTGTATCCAGATACTGAAGAGTGAACATGTCTGCAGTGAGTGAACAACAACAACTACAATCTATGGCAATGCCTGCAGAAAATTTTATAGCAAAGCCTGAGACAATACCTACAGCAAAGTCTAAGGCAATGCCCATGGTAAAGTCCAAGGTGAAGTCACGTCAGCAGCGTCAAAAGCAACCACATCTTAGAAAGATAAAAAGAGATGAGTTACCAGCTATGACGCCGCAGTGTAAAATGCGAAAAAATACGACAGAGCCTAATATGAAGCGAGAACCGGAGTGTAAAGCTGATACCACTATGAAGAAGATGCGTGTAGACGATTCACCGGTTATGATACCCATTAATGGAGAAACATATATTAAATTGGTGAAATATCAACAGAAAGTGATGGTTAACATTCGTAAATATATTACGAATCATGCATCTGGGAGGTTATATCCTACCAAGAAGGGAATTTTGTTATCATTGAAAGACTGGCACATGTTGAAAAAGCAAATGACGTCAGTGGATCTCATGCTTCAGAAAATGGACCTGTATAAATGTAGTGCCTGTCAGAAGATGGTTGAGTAGAAAGTCAAATGTAAATGTATGCAATTGTAACAGTATGACTATGAAATGAGTTAACATTATCTATGTTGATGTAAAGTTAGTTTTTATAACATTTGTAAACTTATCAATTTAAGTTCTTATGAGTGGGTACATGTATTAGCATAATATGTATTTGAAATAGTTTTGTTTTTATCATAATTGTACAACATTGTAATATTTAATAAAAGAAACACATATGATACTTTTCAACTTTTTATTTTTCTCATACAATACTTGGATATAATACATAAAAAAAGAATACTTGGATATAATACATAATAAAACAATACTTGAATATAATACATAATAATACAATTCTTGAATATAATACATAATAATACAAAATTAACTATAATACCTAATATATGATATATGGTTTACGGGTCAATTAAAACCGTGCCAGGAACCTTACGACTTTATATGTTGCAAAGCAAGACATATATTAATACACAACGCTTAACTTAATAAAATATTACAACATTTATAAAGTCTTTATTATAAAGTTTAGTCAAATAAGTCTATTTTTCTGCATCTGTTTCACTCTGTTCACTGTCCATGCCACTTTCTTCGTCACTGCTACCATCCTCCTCCTCCTCCTCCTCCTCCTCCATATCTAGTAGCTCTTCAAAGAATGCATTGTTCTTCCTTATAGCCGCCTTTAATGCCTTTGAATACTTATAATGTTTTTCATCAACAAAGTAATTAAAGTCCTCTAAAATCTTTTGATAATGTTGGCTTTGTTGTAGACGCTGGGTATAGTTGAACAGTCTCATAAACAGTTGTTTTAGTCCATGCTTATAAATGGGTCGAAGGTCATAACTTGCTATTTCACGCGCATCTTCAAGTCCTTGTTCTTCATATTCTAAAACCTTTTCTTGAAATATGTTATCATAGTCATCGTAGACTTCTTGAACCATATCATGCCAAACAGAGTCTATTTCTGACTCACTTTCAGAGTCTGTTTCTGACTCACTTTCAGAACTCCTGTCATCAGCCTCCTCGGCACACTGCTCCATATGTTTGAGCAAAGCTTCTTCGCTGTTGTATAATGCACCACATTCTGTACAAGCATGTGCATTCTTTTCAGCCATGTTGACATTTTGACTTTCCATAGAAGACTCATCTAAAGTTTCCGTGAAAGGTAGTTTTACAGGGTTTTCCATATCCGATTCTTCATCCACTTCTGAAGTGTGAGCAATATTTAAGTGTCTTTTAAGACTTTGTGGCCAATTGTAAGATTTCGAACAAATGTTGCATTTATACATCCTTTCGGTTCAACCTACACTATACAAATGATGAGAAAGTCTTTAAACATAGCTTTATATACAACTTGTTGAGCAACAACTTGTTGAACATGTTGAACAACATGTTGAACAACAACATGTTGAACATGTTGAACTTGTTGAACATGTCGAACATGTTGAACAACAACATGTTGAACATGTTGAACATGTTGAACATGTTGAACTTGTTGAACATGTTGAACATGTTGAACTTGTTGAACATGTTGAACAACATGTTGAACAACAACATGTTGAACAACAACATGTTGAACTTGTTGAACATGTTGAACATGTTGAACAATTTGTTGAACAATACCACGACGTAATATCTTCCAAAAATTATTCGAACATGTGTTTTGAATGGGCTTGCCATTCGAACACGTCTTTAAAATGGGCTTGCCATTCGAACACGTCTTTTGAATGGGCGCAGTTTTCCTACATAACTATCCACATTTTTACTTTTCATTTTCCAACAATCAACCGATCAACCAAGTGGTAGAATCGTCTGAAACGTGTAAAAAACTAATAAAGTTGGTTTAGAACCCTGATTTTTACCTTACTACACCATGGTAAAAATGTTCAAACTTATTTTATACATCATGTGTTGTCAAAAAACAAAATTTGTTAAAGTTGGTCTAGAACCCTTATTTTTACCCTACTACACCATGGTAAAATGTTCAAACTTATTTTATACATCATATGTTGTCAAAAAACAAAATTTGTTAAAATTGGTCTAGAACCACCATTTTTCAACTACTATAACTTTAGAACATTCAAATAAGTAGCTTGGTAAAATGCTAAAACCTATTTTATACATCATATGTTATAAAAAACTAAATTTGTTAAAGTTGATCTAGAACCACCATTTTCGCACTACTATAACTTTAGAACATTTGAATAAGTAGCATGGTAAATGCTAAAACTTATTTTATACATTATATGTTTTCCAAAAACTTCATTTGCTAAAGTTGGTCTAGAAGCAACATTTTCCAACTACTATAACATAAAACATAACATTGGAATTAACGTAGGGAAAATCCCATTCCTTCTCAAATTTATTGATCGTTCCCACGCTCTAAACTAGTGCACTCTGAAATTTATCGATCGGTTTCCCCCACACTCTGAACGAGTGCACTCTGAAATTTATCGATCGGTTTCCCCCACGCTCTGAACGAGTGCACTCTGAAATTTATCGATCGGTTTCCCCCACGCTCTGAACGAGTGCACTCTGAAATTTATCGTGCATTGTGCATTATAGCCTTATATGGCATGTTTTCACAAAACATTTTGGTTCAGTCCGGAATAGCTCAGTTGTTAGAGCGTGGGACTCCTGGTCGGACCCATGCTCGGAAGGTTGGTGGTTCGAGCCCGGGTATGGGCAGCCTAACCCTAAACCATAGAGTGCATTATGAATGTGTATTATGAAGGTATGATAGACAGATGGCAGAAGGGACGTCTCCTAGGGATCTGACGTCATTATGACGTCAAAAAGTGGTCTGGAGCTCTTGTTAGGGTTAGGGTCACGTGACCGATAATTGACAGGTCACGTGACTGATGACGTCATGGTGATTGACAGGTGACTTAGGGTTATGCTGCTTAGGACTGTCTTAGTATGATGTCATGACGTCATACGGTCATTATGACGTCATTATAACGTCATGATGATGATGTCGTGATGACTTCACTATAACGTCATGATGACGTCATTGACACGGGCGCGCGCTCCATCCAAAAACTGAAGCAGATAGAAACAAACAGACACTATGACGTCACTTCCGGTCCAGACATGATGACGTCACTTCCAGACAGTATGACGTCACTTCCAGACAGTATGACGTCACTTCCAGAGAGTATGACGTCACAAAGTGCAGTAGAACTCTCGTTTCTCAACTACTGCAATCCCTTCGTTCGCTTTTATTTTTTTATCTAACCGTTGCGTAGGTGTTCAAGTTATATAATCCTGAGGTAAAATTTTAATGGGTGAAATGTGCGCTTTTATTGAAGTTATATCTCTTTTTTTTTTTTGCTTCTATATCGTACGGAGCTTGAATAGGTATAACCATAAAGCTGGAAAAATGAAATAATAGTCAAAACTACTATGGCAACGTGTTGTGACCGGAAATATGACCGGAAATATGACCGGAAATATGACCCCGCGTGAGAACAGTGAATTCATGCCCAATGACTTCTTTTAATGTCCTTTTGAGTGTTTGTTAACAAATTTGCATACACACGTATTCAGAATCCTAAAAATTAAATTATAAACCTTCCTTTTTTGGCATTGATTTATTTCCAATGGCTGCCTGTGAATCAACTTAAGTCCCTTAAAAGCGAACACTTCGCTGAGATGACGGCTAGAACGAGAGAGAGAGAGAGAGAGAGAGAGAGAGAGAGAGAGAGAGAGAGAGAGAGAGGGAGGGAGGGAGAAGAGAGAGAGAGAGAGAGAGAGGGAGGGAGGGAGGGAGAAGAGAGAGAGAGAGGGAGGGAGAAGAGAGAGAGAGAGGGAGAGAGGGAGAGAGAGAGAGGGAGGGAGGGAGGGAGGGAGAAGAGAGAGAGAGCGGGAGGGAGAAGAGAGAGAGAGAGAGAGAGAGAGAGAGAGCGGGAGGGAGAAGAGAGAGAGAGAGAGAGAGAGAGAGAGAGAGAGAGAGAGAGAGAGAGAGAGAGAGAGAGAGAGAGAGAACCACAAGGCACTTAACACAAACCTGAAGCTGCTTCCGTTGACGCCAACAAAGTGCCAATTTCGCCTGATATCCTGCAATTTAGCTCGCAATTATCTTCAAATTTGATCCTTTCACTGCGATTTGACTATAAGTACTTTTCCTTTTATATGAATGAGGGGCCACGAGCCCTCAAAAGTATTACGCAATCCCCTTGGGTGAGGGGGGGGGCACTCACATACCATTCGGTTATCGTGCATGCCTATGGTCCAAGGGGGGGGGGGCGTACTTATGTATTAACCGGTTACCATGCGTGCCTATGATCCGGGGGCCACTCACGTACCAGCTGGTCACCATGCGTGTCCCTGGCTTTTTAAAAAGACCCCTGAACGCAGAGTGCTAATTTGACAAAAACATTTTAACCATTTTGGGGTGAAATTCCGAAATAACCTCCATGTTTGTAGGAAACGCAGAGTACTGAATGAAAAGTACCCTACCGTTTTAAAAGAAATTGGCACTCCGCACGGACCGCGTCTGGTCTAAAAATTAACCCCCACTCTTTCTCCGCGTTTTTTTATTACACATAAAATACACATAAGATAAGATATCAAGTTGCCCCCCTGGGACGCAGTCACGCCCTAGCATTAAGGCCTGTGATTAAACCACTGATCCAGCGCATAAAACCACACGATCGTGTAATAGCTCTGTTTTGGCTGCTAGGCGCGCGTACTATATTTAACTCCAGACAACATGTGGGCAAAGACCTTCATAGCCTATGAAGGTCTTTGATGTGGGTGCACGCTGCATGACTCAAATCAGGAGGCGGGGTCACCGTCTGCTCGGGACCTCAGTACCACCAGTGTTACTGAGGTCCCGAAGTGGCACTGAGGACCCGGTGGCAGTGAGGACCCAATTTTTTTTGCTTCAAAATGCTACATTAAGTTGTTTTAAGCTGAAAGAAACGTTCAAAACCAAAAATCAATGCTTACTTTTAGAAAAAAAAATAAAGTGGTGGTACTGAGGACCCGGTGGTGGCACTGAGGCCCGGTGGTGGCACTGAGGACCCAAACTTTTTTTTTACTTCAAAATGTTAGATTAAGTTGTTTTAAGCTGAAAGAAACGTTCAAAATCAAAAATCAATACTAACTTTCAGAAAAAAGTAAAGTGGTGGTACTGAGGACCCGGTGATGGCACTGAGGCCCGGTGGTGGCACTGAGGACCCAAACATTTTTTTGCTTCAAAATTCTAGATTAAGTTGTTTTAAGCTGAAAGAAACGTTCAAAACCAAAAATCAATGCTTACTTTCAGAAAAAAGTAAAGTGGTGGTACTGAGGACCCGGTGGTGGCACTGAGGCCCGGTGGTGGCACTGAGGACCCAAACATTTTTTTGCTTCAAAATTCTAGATTAAGTTGTTTTAAGCTGAAAGAAACGTTCAAAACCAAAAATCAATGATTACTTTCAGAAAAAAGTAAAGTGGTGGTACTGAGGACCCGGTGGTGGCACTGAGGCCCGGTGGTGGCACTGAGGACCCAAACTTTTTTTTTGCTTCAAAATGTTAGATTAAGTTGTTTTAAGCTGAAAGAAACGTTCAAAACCAAAAATCAATGATTACTTTCAGAAAAAAGTAAAGTGGTGGTACTGAGGACCCGGTGGTGGTACTGAGACCCGGTGGTGGCACTGAGGACCCAAACATTTTTTTGCTTCAAAATGCTAGATTAAGTTGTTTTAAGCTGAAAGAAACGTTCAAAACCAAAAATCAATGATTACTTTCAGAGAAAAGTAAAGTGGTGGTACTGAGGACCCGGTGGTGGCACTGAGGCCCAGTGGTGGCACTGAGGACCCAAACTTTTTTTTTTTGCTTCAAAATGCTAGATTAAGTTGTTTTAAGCTGAAAGAAACGTTCAAAACCAAAAAGCAATTCTTACTTTCAGAAAAAAGTAAAGTGGTGGTACTGAGGACCCGTTGGTGGCACTGAGGCCCGGTGGTGGCACTGAGGACCCAAACTTTTTTTTTGCTTCAAAATGCTAGATTAAGTTGTTTTAAGCTGAAAGAAACGTTCAAAACCAAAAATCAATGCTTACTTTCAGAAAAAAGTAAAGTGGTGGTACTGAGGACCCGGTGGTGGCACTGAGGCCCGGTGGTGGCACTGAGGACCCAAACTTTTTTTTGCTTCAAAATGCTAGATTAAGTTGTTTTAAGCTGAAAAAAACGTTCAAAACCAAAAATCAATGCTTACTTTCAGAAAAAAGTAAAGTGGTGGTACTGAGGACCCGGTGGTGGCACTGAGGCCCGGTGGTGGCACTGAGGACCCAAACATTTTTTTGCTTCAAAATTCTAGATTAAGTTGTTTTAAGCTGAAAGAAACGTTCAAAACCAAAAATCAATGATTACTTTCAGAAAAAAGTAAAGTGGTGGTACTGAGGACCCGGTGGTGGCACTGAGGCCCGGTGGTGGCACTGAGGACCCAAACTTTTTTTTGCTTCAAAATGTTAAGTTAAGTTGTTTTAAGCTGAAAAAAACGTTCAAAACCAAAAATCAATGCTTACTTTCAGAAAAAAGTAAAGTGGTGGTACTGAGGACCCGGTGGTGGCACTGAGGACCCAAACTTTTTTTTGCTTCAAAATGCTAGATTAAGTTGCTTTAAGCTGAAAGAAACGTTCAAAACTAAAAAGCAATTCTTACTTTCAGAAAAAAGTAAAGTGGTGGTACTGAGGACCCGGTGGTGGCACTGAGGCCCGGTGGTGGCACTGAGGACCCAAACATTTTTTTGCTTCAAAATTCTAGATTAAGTATTTTTAAGCTGAAAGAAACGTTCAAAACCAAAAATAAATGATTACTTTCAGAAAAAAGTAAAGTGGTGGTACTGAGGACCCGGTGGTGGCACTGAGGCCCGGTGGTGGCACTGAGGACCCAAACTTTTTTTTGCTTCAAAATGTTAAGTTAAGTTGTTTTAAGCTGAAAAAAACGTTCAAAACCAAAAATCAATGCTTACTTTCAGAAAAAAGTAAAGTGGTGGTACTGAGGACCCGGTGGTGGCACTGAGGACCCAAACTTTTTTTTGCTTCAAAATGCTAGATTAAGTTGCTTTAAGCTGAAAGAAACGTTCAAAACTAAAAAGCAATTCTTACTTTCAGAAAAAAGTAAAGTGGTGGTACTGAGGACCCGGTGGTGGCACTGAGGCCCGGTGGTGGCACTGAGGACCCAAACATTTTTTTGCTTCAAAATTCTAGATTAAGTTGTTTTAAGCTGAAAGAAACGTTCAAAACCAAAAATCAATGATTACTTTCAGAAAAAAGTAAAGTGGTGGTACTGAGGACCCGGTGGTGGCACTGAGGCCCGGTGGTGGCACTGAGGACCCAAACTTTTTTTTGCTTCAAAATGTTAAGTTAAGTTGTTTTAAGCTGAAAAAAACGTTCAAAACCAAAAATCAATGCTTACTTTCAGAAAAAAGTAAAGTGGTGGTACTGAGGACCCGGTGGTGGCACTGAGGACCCAAACTTTTTTTTGCTTCAAAATGCTAGATTAAGTTGCTTTAAGCTGAAAGAAACGTTCAAAACTAAAAAGCAATTCTTACTTTCAGAAAAAAGTAAAGTGGTGGTACTGAGGACCCGGTGGTGGCACTGAGGCCCGGTGGTGGCACTGAGGACCCAAACATTTTTTTGCTTCAAAATTCTAGATTAAGTTGCTTTAAGCTGAAAGAAACGTTCAAAACCAAAAATCAATGATTACTTTCAGAAAAAAGTAAAGTGGTGGTACTGAGGACCCGGTGGTGGCACTGAGGCCCGGTGGTGGCACTGAGGACCCAAACTTTTTTTTTGCTTCAAAATGTTAAGTTAAGTTGTTTTAAGCTAAAAAAACGTTCAAAACCAAAAATCAATGCTTACTTTCAGAAAAAAGTAAAGTGGTGGTACTGAGGACCCCGTGGTGGCACTGAGGACCCAAACTTTTTTTTGCTTCAAAATGCTAGATTAAGTTGCTTTAAGCTGAAAGAAACGTTCAAAACTAAAAAGCAATTCTTACTTTCAGAAAAAAGTAAAGTGGTGGTACTGAGGACCCGGTGGTGGCACTGAGGCCCGGTGGTGGCACTGAGGACCCAAACATTTTTTTGCTTCAAAATTCTAGATTAAGTTGTTTTAAGCTGAAAGAAACGTTCAAAACCAAAAATCAATGATTACTTTCAGAAAAAAGTAAAGTGGTGGTACTGAGGACCCGGTGGTGGCACTGAGGCCCGGTGGTGGCACTGAGGACCCAAACTTTTTTTTGCTTCAAAATGTTAGATTAAGTTGTTTTAAGCTGAAAGAAACGTTCAAAACCAAAAATCAATGATTACTTTCAGAAAAAAGTAAAGTGGTGGTACTGAGGACCCCAACTTTTTTTTGAAATTCAAAATGTTTTACTTATTCGCTTGTTACATGCGTTTCTTCATTTATGTGCACATTAATGTAAAGAAATTGACTTTGTATTATAGAGCTCAGATAATGTGACTGTTTATCACAGCCCGTTAACCCAGGAACTTTATAGAAGTTTTTAACAGGTTAATTTTTTTACCGAACATACCAAAAATAAGACAGACCTTTTTTACTTATGTTAATAGTTTGGTGGTAAGTTTCGTGTATTTTATGTATCAAATGAAGCATATACAGTGCAATGGACTGTAATTGTCAGGGTACGCTAATTTCGTTTGATTGGTGCAACGGTTACTCGATAAAAAGACTTTGCTCATCACACATAAACACACGTTCTCTATAATTTTAGCAATTAAATTCCCACCTACCCCTAAATTTTGCCGTATCAAAAAGGTGCACCGTTTTAAATTGTACTTAATTTTACTGTATTGAATTAACCTGAAAGCTAAGTTGAACAGTGAAATAAATAGCCATTCAGAGAATACTGCCAATGAGAAATTTCAAACATCAAAAACATAAAGATGAATTTTTTTCCAGCCAAAAATATATCTGTTTAAAATTGTTATAAAACCATCGTTTAAGCTTTAATCGGGGTTTTTTGTATTCACACCTCCTGAGTATGAACTGACAAGATTTTCTGGTGCGCATGATTTTCTGTTGCATAGATATATCAGTTTTATAAGTTATATAAGTCTTGACATTTAAGCTTTAGAATAAAGACTACTAACAACTTTATGTAGGGTATAACGCTGTGATATCAATCTTATATCTTCATCATCGCTCTTCTTTCTTTCTTTTGTTTAATTTTATTATAGATTAGAACAAAAGTTTACTTTACTAAAACATGCTTCTGAATGCACGCTTGGCCAATTCCTTAATTTTCTTCCCTCGCTGGATGATTATATACACAGTACAAAAGTATTGTACAAATTGATGATTCTACTATTTAACAACGAAGTAAGTCATGAATGTTCTTTTGAAATGTAATTATTATAACCGATATTATTTTATCTCTAATGTCACCATGGCAACTAATCAACCTGATATCACCGCGTTATTTTGAGTACTCATTGATTGCATTGATCGGTAGCTCACGGGTGTTACACTGTTGCAGTACATGGATGTCGTGGGAGTAAAACGTTTTCCAGTTGGAAAAAGAGCCCACATCAAAATTAGCATCAATGAATAAGACCACCTCTAAATGGCCACTGTTTCTTGTTTGTCATAAATTTTTAAACCGAAAACGAACGGTCGACAACCCTACTTTAAAATTAATCGAGGTGAATCATTTTCTCTTACAAACTGTATGGTAAGGCTGTTTGGTTGTAATTTATCTGCTCCCAAGTGTTAATTTATCCACTCTGCGGCAAAATAGTTCTTGTTTTACAACCGAGTACAGTCACTTCCTAATAGCGATAACGCCTCATTTAGTGTTTACTGCTAATATCTCCGAAAGGAAACTTTCGTCAAGGTGAAGTGATTGCTCTGTGATCTGTTCAATATCACGCTGAAGTTTACAACACCTTTTCAGCTTTTTGAATAATTTTGATACGCATTTCATGAAAGAAATTCCATGTGAAATTCGAGATTCACCACTTAAATGTTGAATACAATGTGCAATTTCGTGGAAAATAACTTTAAACAAGATATTCATGTTTGAAATCAGCACACTGCTTAATACCACTTTAAATATTATGAAGGGTTCCTTTTGTGGGTCCGAAATGAATGTTTTAGCGAGAATGCACTTTTTAAAATCCTCTCGATTTGTCCAACATAGCAAAATATTTGGAGCAGGCAATTTTCTTCCCAAAAGTCCATTGTTAAGAGCATTCCAAAGATAACAAGCTGGAATATGGAACTGACTTTCCCTTGAGCATTGCAACACGATGCTGGTGTAATGCGTCACTTCTTCTCGCTGCTCTTCTATATAATTAACAGATGGTACCGTGTCTTTCTCGTATGCAACAGTGCAATGCTTTCTGTTCTCTGTGATCAATGGCTCTGTGATCCAGCTTCGTCTCGAAAGATGCTTTGCCTAAAAGAATTCAAATTTGACGTTAACAAATATTAAAGCAAGAGTTTAAGAACCAGCAATTTTATTAAAGTCAATGGAAATTATTTATATTTTTCATTGGCCTCAGACTTCATACGTGCGTAACAGAACGAAGTCAAAATAAAGCAATATACTATACACTGGCCTTCTGTCTTTTCAGTCTTAATGTGATTCCACGATGGAAGCTGGTGATCTTTCTTATGTCTCTGGTTTCTGAAATTTTTAATTAATTGTTACCATATATAATTAGTATGCATAAGTGTCAGTATGTGTTATTAATATGAATTATTGTTTAGCGTAAAGGTCTTCATAAAAGTTCAACAAATGATTTCTTCTCACATGTTGTTTGATAGTTATAACATAAAGCGTTATTCCTTATCAATGCCAGATTGCAAAAATTTTCAACAAATAACGGAAAAAACTTGCCTTTGTGGTTGAAATCTCTGATGTAACGAAGTAATGCAGATCTAAGTTTAAAAATGTTTCTGCTCCATTCTGGGGTTGACATTCGTACATTAAAGTCGTCAGCACTCGCAAGAAAGAGCATCATCAGTATTATATACACGCCACAGCTTACAGTATCCCTTTGTGTGAGGAATGTATTCGACCAAGTTAAGCTTTCCCACCTGTAGCTTTTTAAGTCGGGAAACAATTTAACTATGTTATCTCTTGTCTCATAGTAATATTCGTCACTTTGGGGCAAAGAATCATATATATTCCAAGCTTTGTCTTCTTTGCAAATAACAATTAAAATCCAGTGTTGTCGATTATTATCATGAAATGGAATCAAACAGGTAGAGCAACTGATGTAGCATGCCACTGAGATGTTGTATTTCCTATTTCCATCAATACACGCACTGAGTACACTTTCTGTTATATAAAAATCTTTGCAGGCATGCATGATTTCCTCCGAAACAAAATCAATGATAACATTTGAAATATTGCTATCGTTTGCGAGACAAAGCAGATGGGACTCCGTAACTTTCAGATTATTACCGTGAACAGTGTTTGGCAGCTGTAACACCGTACTGTCATAAGCGGCGGTTTCCTTGCATTTATCATCACTGATGTCAAGATCAAAGTTTAGGTTTTCGTTTGGTTCTGTTGTTACGATGCTTTTTGTTGCGTCATATTTTGTTGATACATTTTCTGTCGCATTCTCTGGAAGTCTCCGCAGTCCATAGACACCGCACATAGAGGATTGTATTTCTTTACAAACATATTTAATGACAAAGTCGATGCATACTTCCTGTTCATCGGTCTCGGAAGAGTCAAGTATGAAAAACATATCATCTTTTTTAAGGATTGCAATGTAGTGTTCACTTGAACCTAGCCTCAGTATCAGAGAAGGCAACACTCCGGCCAAAGTAAAGTGCTTCGTGAGGAGTTCTTTCAAATTTGTTGATGACGGCAATGGTTTTTTAAAGACAGACGCTCGCATGTTAATCAGTTGGTAATTTTTTAGTCTGGCACCTTCATCTAGCACGTCAAAGCTGAATTCACCATGCATTCCCCTCATTTGCTGAATGTCCTCTTGTAAGGATAACCCTTGCTCAGAAACGTGTCTAAGCCAAAGATGATCTGCTACTTCGCATAGAAAAATAAAGTCGAACTCTTCTGCCTGTATCGCATTGTTCAACACGCATACACCACAAAGTGGCCAAACACCTTGGCTTTGTAAAAAGACACCGTTTTTACGCGAATGTTTTGAAAACAAGTTGAAGTCAAGTTCTGATAATTCTGGGTATTTGCCAATGACATTTTGTATATATTCTAAATTTTTCACGAAGTTTAACTTTAATTCATCGCTAAGAGTTTGGTACGTAATGACTTCCTTTTCAGCGAGCTTAACTATTCCACTTTCTTTCATTCCACGTGGATGTAGAATATTGCTGTCTCTTTTCATATTGGCGACCATCTTTTTCACACGGGATTCACTCAGCCGCATATACCGGTAACTACTCTTTGTCTGAACTTCACCTTGAAACTCTTCATTTTGCACATTCTCATCTTTCACAGAGCTAGAGCTTTTATCTTTCTCACAGCTTACGTAAGAAGAAATACTGTCCTTTTCTTCCGAAAGTATTCGTGGTGATGTAGCCTTCGGGCATGCTTTGGTTTGGCTTACATTATGTATCATACTTCGCTGTTGTGCAATTGACAAAATTCCTTTTTCATTAACAAAGGGCTGCTTACAAAGTCGTTTACCTAGCTGCTCCATTTGCTTGGTATTAATATCTTCATTGTGGTCGTCAAACATGGATCTCATGATAAACAAATGTTTTGATAGTGTCATATAGTTCATAAAATAATTGTTTTTTACCTGTTGTGAGAAAAACTGTTCTTGAACTTGTGAATTTATGGTGACGTTTTTTACAAACTTTATACGTCGTAATATTTCTTCTTCTTTTTTTGTGTTACTTTCATGAAACTTATCGAACAGACAAAGTTTGACATCTGACGAGTCAAAGTCAATTTCAAGTTTTCGCAAATGGTTGCTTTGGGCCAATCTCACATTTTCTTTCGTTGCATCTGCTACTCTACCGTTATACGGACGAAAAAAGTTTGGTCTTCGTTTTTCCATGTGTCTCGCTAAAACATGTGCAAAATCAATGACAGTGATTGTTGGTACCGACTTCAAAGATAAAAGCATGTCACCGTAATCCCTTGCACCTTCGGCTCTAAGCACGCTCTTCAAGCAATAGACAACTCCATGCTGACACAAGCCAATGGCATAACCACCTGAAGAAAAAACTATGAGGTATATATATAATGTTATAAAGACGTGTCGGCTAAACGTTACTCCCAAAACGCTCTCAAAACATGTATAAGAACAATGTAATACATGTCGCTTCAACGCTCAACTGACATTTTCAGTTTCAGATTTCTTGCCTCGGGATTATACATATCGATATTTTACAATATTTCGTAAGTAACGAACTATTAAATCTTTACTTATCATACATAAGTTAACTTACCACTTGCTCCTGGAATTTTGCTGAAAATTTTGTTGTATAAAGACTCATTTTGCAGTTGTCGATTTATTTGTACAATAATGTCTTTCTTTGACATTCCATGGAAGTCCACATTTGCCTTTCTTGCCATATTTTGTACTTCAGCTTTCTAGAAATAAGCATTTCAAATTAAAAAGGTATCGCACGCCAAGAATGTGTAAACGGACATAAACTACTTTCAGACCATTTGAAGTTTCCATTTACTATGCCTTTTTAAATCTTCAAATTTACTTACGCTTGAATTGCACAATAACTCTGTCAACCGATCGCCATCAACATCTTCAAGGTCTTCAAAATTCTGGTTTGGCAGTCGAATTTTTTTCCATTCGGTGTTGTAAATTGCACTGCTACGGGTTTTATCACCAATCCATGGCGCCCAAAATTCGTACGATGGTTGGACCTTATAGGGATTCTGACTACCTTTAAGTGTAAACGAAATGTTGTAACATATAAATATAACTTTTTCACATGAAATTACAACACTCTCAGACCTATCAGACGTTTTCACATACAGCATCTTTGTGTTGTCTTCATTACATGAGCATATTTTTAAAAGTAAGTACTGATTATATGACTATAATATCGGATAAATAATCTCACCACTGATTAATCCACCAGCGATTAGTTCCTTGGATACTTGTGTCCAAAACTGATCTATATCAACTGTAGAGTCTTCAGAGGAAGAAGTTTCGGTTGCAGGTTCTACACTTGGCACTATTATTGAAATAAATATATTTTTTGTTTAATGTAGATAAATATTTCATATAGGCTAAAATTTTATTTACACTGATGCAATTGATTTTTTTACGATTGCTTAAATGCTGCATCAATTATTGCAATTATTTGTTGTGAAAGAATGTGTAATACCTTCGTAGTCAAATGCAGTTTTCTTACACAAATCGAAGCACAATATCTTCGGCTCAAAACCGCAAATGTTGCAGAAATAGTCGTATGTTCTTTCGCTAAGTGCCTGAAACAGCATATATCCATTGATATAAACTTGGTCCCTAGGAAACTGGACATCAGAGCTGTGTTCTCGCAGAGTTGATATCAATCTCCCAATAGCAATGTTGTTCTGAGATAGAAGGGAAGATTAAAAACCCATTTATGCCATTAATTTATTATAATGTTGACCAACTCAAAATGTAAAATATGAAGAACAGGGTTAAATAAACAAACTTATGTCATTCATACTCGACATGGATTATGCCCGTTTATCAGTATTTTTGTTTATTTGTATTTGAAATACCTTAAGCCCGCTCCGTAATAACATACATAGATCAAGTGACAGGAGGTGCATATCATCGTAATTTATGACGCCGTGGTTGAATTCTTGGTAGCGGTGGAACATTCGACATTCATGACAAACCTTCACATAAATTCGTACGTCTGAAAATCAAATTATAGAAGTCCATAAATTTTCTTTGTAATGAATCTGCATGATGTAACGCAATAACGCAAATATCGTGTGCATTATAACATTGACTTGCCGTTGCGTTAATGATTTTATAAAATATACCTCTATAACATAAAGCAACTCTTACCTCTTATTATTCCGCTTTTCAGAATTATGTGGCCAGCCTTTGTCACTAAATATGGGGTGAGATCTGATTGGCAAAGGTGACAGTTTGATTCTTTTGGAGTAAACAGCCTTGGGTAGTGTTCTTCTCGGAGTTCTTTTGTTAACGTGCTCGCAATTTTATACGGAATATTTCTTTTTTCGGAATATATGTAGTCAACCATTTGACGCAAAGAGGAACCCTTTGGAGGATACAAAAGACGTCCATTTTTTA
Source organism: Protula sp. h YS-2021 (assembly GCA_949752745.1). Lineage (NCBI taxonomy): Eukaryota > Metazoa > Annelida > Polychaeta > Sabellida > Serpulidae > Protula > Protula sp. h YS-2021. Next base: position 83,957,447 of record OX457027.1, on the reverse strand, counting down.
AAAAAGTTGTTTCTCCGTCACTCTCATTTTCAACTTCTGTTTTCCTTTGTGGTATAATGCCATCTTTGCTTAAAAGATACCATAACACGACACATTTATGCACACAGAAGGAGTGTTTGCAGCATTTGCTAAAGAGATCAGATGATGAGCACTCATAACTTATTATGACTCTTTTGAAAGGTGTGAATGTATATGTACTATTCAAATAAACAGAAAAATATCGTGTATTTGCTGATGAACCCTCCTTTTGTAAATGTTCAACGACGAGTGGGTGTTGTCCAGACAAATGCTGTAGATCTAAGCACATCGATTTTTTTACTACAGAAAAAATATTTTTCTTAACAAGTTCATCTAAATATTTCGCTTCGAGATTTGCGTCTACTACCGAAGCCTCACAGTGCTGCGTTGCTTCTACATGCGGGCATACCCAGGAAACTTGACCTGCATGTTTTGCAACTATCTTTGCTGTATTACACAAATCGTCTTGGCACTGAAGTTGCATGCTTTGGCCCCAGTTTTTATTTTTCACATGCAATGGGTACTGGTTGCCATGAGTTACTTTGGATACCATATAAATTCCGTCAACAGGATCAACACAAGTAACACTGTATTTGTTTCTAGCATTTTTGTGTTGCTCGGCCATGTGTCTATTAAGTGAACTTGCTAAAATTTGTTTGTCACAAACTGAGCAATTAATTTTTGTCTTTTTTACATTTTTTACAATTTTCTTTGAGTTCTGATATTCATCTTCACTGATATCGGGAATATCTTCATCACAAGCTGTCATTCCTTTATCATCGGGACAACGGTCTTTCTTGGCGCATGTCTTTCGTTTTCGTGGCGATACCTCATCTTCTGAAGTTTCACTGAAGTCTGATTCTGCCTTCAGCCTCTTATTAGCTGGTGGAACTATATTGGCTGCAGTATCTTCACAATTGTATGAGATAGTAGAATCTGATTCCGTTTCATTGCAATCATTTTCGGGTTGTTTATGGAGGTGAGGCTGAAATATTTAAGCATAAATATTAAAAAATAATGTTCATGATTTTTTATCAAAATAAAAGGCATTTTTGTACTTCCTCTATTCTTATAAACTGATGCAAAATAAATAAGTTTTGCAAATTAGATTTGAAGTAAACGATTGAAAGATACTCTTACTGAGTTGAAGTGTCGCAGTAAAGCTGTCTTGTTAATGTGCACTGCATGACACCTCGGGCAATGATAATGGCACCGACGTCTTTTTCTTTTGTTGAAATCTCCCGATTTACACGCCAAAATATCTTTCATGCATCTTAAAACTTTGCCATCTAAACACACAAAATATACAGCCGTTTGTGTTAGTGTCAACTCTGAGTCATTATGTGGGAGAAAATTGCGTTTAAACAAAAATATTAATTTAAACATTTCCTTAGGGCAAGGTCTTTACAATGAAAATTAAATAGCGACGAAGAGCATACTTGAAAGCGAAACTCCATTCTTCCAGTGTGAGTTGTTGATATGACTCCTGGTTTTGCTCTGCTTTGAAGGAAAAAAGATATCTTCGGTACAAAATGGACAATGGTATTTTTTTCCACCACAAAGACAGCCAGAATCTGAACACATAGAAAGAGGTATGGCTGCTCTACTTGACCATATGGAGTTGATTCCCTGAAACAAATGCAATAGAATCAATCAATCCATCCCTCTATCAGTCCATCCCTCTATCTATCTATCTATCTATCTATCTTTTAGGACTAGTTAAAGAGGTCTTTATGCCAATTCCAATACATACCAGCTCATAGTTTTGCATGGAGTGGAAATGTATCGGGACAGATTGATCGCTGGGATGTGTCACTTTACGCTCTGTTGTATTTTCTAGGTTATCAGTTCCGTGGCAAGATTTGAAGCCCTCTTGCTCCTCGCAGCATCTGTTTCAAAACATTAGGATGTAAGCAAGAAATAAACTTTATGTTAGTGAATTTCTAATATATTACCACAATTAGTAAGGTTTCCAATAATGAAGCAGAACGAATTAACATGCAAAGCAGAATAATTGAATTCATATCTAAAATGAAACTAGCTTCATTAAAAGATCTTTTCTACCTTAATTCTGATGAGAAGATAAACTTCTGAATCTTGCTAACCGTGACAACTCTTCGCGCCCGCATTTTACGTTTGCGATTTTCTGCTCTTTTTTCTGCTTGTTTGGAGTGCAACTGTTTTGGAAAATATAACGGCCTTTTAATGCATTTTATAGATTCGCTACGAAATCAACCAGTAAAATCCAAGTAATGACAAGTACTCACAACAGTAAGAAAAGGAGATTTGATACATCGTAGTATATTAAATTAAATTTGCAACATTTCATTGTACATTACATTACATTACATTAATGTAATTAAAAATAAATTTCATTCACTTACGTACAACGAAGGGTGCGTTTTACGTACAATAACCTGGACGTCCTTTACACTGATCGCAATAGATCTATAACGAAATATCATGGAATTATGTGCAAATTGATACTCTTCCAAACTTAAAGCCACTTTTTGCCATCCCCATTTAAGAGCATAATTAGTTAAGGGTTGTTTGGTCTTTCACAATGCAATTCATTTACTACAATGGACACACAGTACTATTTAAAATTTCTTTGTAAAAATTTTGAAATAAGTTTAGGTGCTGATAAACTTAACTATATAAATATTTTAAGGTGTCTGAAATATAACAATAATAATAACATAAAGGGTGGAGAACTGAGGGAACAACAAAAACAATCTTATTTAAATCATATACCCATGGTGTGACATATCTGCTATCAATTGAGTCTAAAGCGAAAAAATGCACCCATAGATTAACGAAAGAATTTTGGGTAATATGAACCACTATTATTCTATTCGATGATACAATATTTTCAATCTGTAAGTAAAACTATGCACCCATAGCGTTTGTTATGAAGATAAGAATATAGCTAAACACTGACAGCTCATTTTACGATGAGTCGTTTTAAATGTATGCCAAACTACTACGCAATTAAGATAAAAAGGCAGTGAAAACATGGACTATCAAATATTGTAAACCTTCATAAGTACAGCTGTCTCTATGTCTTCTACGCCTTTTGCCGAAAGAATACCAGCTTTGGGATTGCTCTGAACAAGCGTCTTTGCAGCGTCGACAAACTGGAATGTGAATAACTTGTACGTGGCAGACCTTTCAATGACATAGTTCAAAACGTTTAGATAAACTGTGTAACATATTTCTCTTTCATGCAGTAAGTTTGCTCTAAAAGACTAGATGATATACGTAACTTACGTCATCGTTGCCGAAAGCAAATATATTGCTTGAAGAAAAATTATTTGTTAAAGGTGCCCCGTCTTGAAACAGACTGAATGTCCCCATGTAATCAGTGACATGACTCACTATTCTGAAAATGATCTGAAATCAAAGATAGCTACAATTTTATATTTTACTACGCTCAATCTCAATCTCAGTCATCTCAATCAATCCTCGACCCGAACTCTTTGAACTTAAACTCTGGCTTAGCTTGCAAAGTAACGCCTCACAGTTATTTATGATAATAAACCTTAGTTAGAACAGTTACTTAAAGATGTAAGAATGTATATTTACTTCTTGCAATTTTTTGCTCGGGATGTTATATAAATATATTAAAATTAAAATGAAACCTCTTTGCAAGAAGGTACATCCTTTCCTAAATGGCAGATTGGTCCAAATCCAGCAAGGTATATAGTACAAGACCTACATTGGTAAAGTAATGAGATATAAATAAAAAAGGAGTTTATTGTTGAAAATAAAGGCTTTAACTGTCTGGCGATTTGTAGAAGAGAAAAGCTATATTTTTCATTGGAATTTAAAACTATTACTTATGTCATATATTTCTTGATCTTTCATCAATAACAAGTTTATATCGTTTCAATCAGGAATAATACTCGAACAGGAAAAAGTAAGAAGTCAAATACTCACACATATTCCCGTTGTTTAGAATTAATATCCTCTTCAAATCCAAAGCATAAATCCATACTTGTTTGGTTTTAATCCTTTCTAACTGGATGTAAACTAAGTAACATTAGATGCAGTGACATAAACCAAAGTCTGCTCATTAAGGCATTTAATATTATTCAAAAACATATTGTCATAAAGTCATGTTGTCACTTTGTTTGTTTACATACATTTTTATTGCAGTTTGGTGTTAACATAATCATCCATGTTATTTTGGTGGAAAGCTTATACGATAATGTTTCTTTTTATTAAAAAACGCCCATTTCTTACGTTTCACCTGCAATTGATGTATTGAGGATAAACCAAGATTGTATAAAAGACGTTGAAAAAGCGTTGGGACTACCTTGGATAGACTTTGGTTAAGTTCTTTGCATTGGGGATATTTACACGTCATAAAGAACATGAGCGCCCTTCCTATGTAGCCCATTATTGATTTACCCTGTGTATTAGAACATATATGAAGTCGCTTTCCATGTCTGTTTACCCGAAGAAATTCAGAAGTCTAAATAAAATTGACAATAAAAAAAAAAAAAATAAAAAAAATAATAATAATAATAATAATAATAATAAAAAGTCGAAATTTTTAACAATTTTTATGAAATGAAAATTTATACTAGCATTGCACAACTATACTATATATACTTTGGCATTGTAAATCTATGAAGAATAGTTTTAGAGATTTGGCCTTGACAAAGTCAGGTGGAGAAACGACTAAGTCCAAAATTTTAAAGGGGTCGAAATCTTTCGCAATTTTTGATGAAATCAAAATTCAACCTGACGTTGCACAACTATACTATATGTACTGTCTTCCTGTAAGATATTTAAAATCTGTGACGAATTCTTTCTGAGATATGGCCTGGGCAAGTTGGTTACGGACGGACGGACAGACGAACCGACATGAGGCATTTCTATATTTCCCGTCCCGGATAGTTCGGCGATGATAATAATAAACAGACATTGAATAGGCGTCACATGGGTCAATTCTGTTACAGCAAACATGCTTTGTGATTTTTTAAAGTTTTAACACTTACAGAATAATGTAAGACATTGAAAATGGAGTTAAACGGTGTTCCAATGCAATTTTCTAGCTTAATATCCGTTGCTACGCGTGTATGCACTTTAAAATAAATACCGATAAACAATGAAACGCCTTTTAAGGATTGTTTTTGGTTGAAACGTTTTTATTGACATTCACAGATTGTTAGAAAAAGGTTTCATCTGAAACCTTCAAAAAATGTTCCCCTAAAAACGTTTTCTAGCAATTCATACGTAACGAAAATAAACATTTTTGAATGTTTTTAGGTTTCTTAAAAACGTTTATGAAACGTTTTATAAGCCGAAAAATTTTACTGGGATAGATCTAAGTGACAGAATGAGACGAAAAGTGACGGAAGGTGGTGGTAAGGAGGGACAACGATAACTTAGATATGAATTTTGTTCAGATTTGCAATATGTTCATAATTGTTTTAAAATGAAATTAGGTAGAATGTTTAAAAAAAAAAACACCACTAAGCGTTAACTTAGCTCCGTGGTATTTTTTTTTTTCATTTAGCTGATTCCCTTGGACTTTTCAGCAAATACCCATTTATGCATAATTGCATAAACTTCCGTGATAAGAGACCCCCAACTATTTTCGAAAACAAATCCGGCTATCCCAGCATGGGAGATAGTTGTTCCGAATATTGTTTCCGCCCTGTGAACGCACCCGGGCCCGATGCGTCCAGCCACCCCTGGGCTTTGGTAGTGGCATTTGGATGGGTCCCCCCGTATGGCTGGTCAGGGATAGGTAGCTCATGGCATCTACCCGTTTTCAGGGACACCCCGGACATCCAATATAGGTTCCCAATTTTGGCCCAAAATTTCCGAAAGCGTGAAAACGCCCATTGGGAGGAAACTGCAAAAATAGGCAGCAAAAAAAATGGCTTTGGGTGTGAATATTACCGGGTTAGAGACCGGCATATACCCACAAACCAATGAGCGCCTTCAAAAAAAATGTGGAAATGTAAGGCCCTGCAGATGGGACTTTCACAGGGTTTAAGTATCGAGAACAGTCAATTTTGTCCCCGATACAGAAAAACTCTGAAGATCCCCTAAGCGAGGGAGTTGGTTGAACAGTCGGCGGTGTTTTGATCAGTTTAAGCAAAAGCGCAAAAATACCAAAACTGAAAAAAACACAAAAAAAGTGCGCATGCCTTTAACAGGTAACCCCGAAGGCTTGAAAAACCTATTAACTGGGGCCCAAACGGCTAATTTTGTCGAGTATTTTGTGACAGTATACTCAAAAAGTCGAAAAAGTGCCTCCTGTATCCAAGAGTGTATTGAATGTGTATAGAAATGATGGTAAAAGTTATGCTTAGCGTACTGAATAACTAGAGTCTACACACTTCTAAACGCAATTAAGTTGTGCGACGAAATGATGTGAATCATGCTGTGAAACCATTTTCCCACAAAAAAGTAATATAGGCTAAGCTGAATGGCGCGGAGGGGGGGGGGGGGGAGAGAAGCAAGGCGGGGTCACCGTCACCGCATTGATTTTTGGTTTTGAAAGTTTCTTTCAGCTTAAAACCAGCATGTTTGCTCTAACCGTGTGAAAACGTCAATGTGCTCATATTGCTGCTTTAGGCAAAAAAATGCAAGTCATCTTTGTTGCGTAGGAGGGGTGGGGGTGGGGGCTATACAAATAACAATATATATATATATATATATATATATATATATATATATATATATATATATATACCAAAAAGAGACATTTCGAGTCTTTTTTTTAACGTGGACAACAGTTTATGTATATATTTTATGAAAAAAAAACAGTAAGATATTGCGAAAAACATATTGGGGGGGGGGGCGTTGGGAATACAACACGATAAAAGATCCCATGCCGCCCCTGAAGGCGTCGCCTAACGTTGTGGCAGGAGATATGCTGCGTCCACAGTGTCTAATGTCTCGCGATGGGGTCTTTGGGGGGGGGGCGGAAGAAGCAGTGATTTTAAGACACAATTACAGATGGGGGCGGGGGTGGGGGCGGGGAGTTCATATAAAAAATTTGTCCGGTCCTTAGTGCCACCGGGTCCTCAGTGCCACTTCGGGACCTCAGTACCACTAGTGGTACTGAGGTCCCGAGCAGACGACAACCCTTACTGCAAATCAGACACACATCAGCTTCGGACAGCTCTTCTTATGCCATTTCAACATGTGCTTAGTGGAAATTTTTTTACATGTCTTGTATTTTTGTGTGTTTTGTGAAAAAGAAATAATCTAAATGACCGTTATTCATTGTTGATGGGGACAATGTACAAGTGATGTAAGAACAAAGACAACAAAATCTTTGGATGTTGCTGTTTATCATTGGAAAAAAGGAACATTTAACAAACATAAGGTCTTGTCTGCAATGAGTGAAACATGTAAGGGGGAAGTAAGTTTCTATCAGTTTCCCAAGACCTTATTTTAAGAACGGAAAAATAGGTGAAATGCACACTTTGGTTCAGGGATTGGGCTTGGCGGTCACAGAAAAATACTTTGGATGCGTGAAATACTGAATAAATGATAAATCTAATACATGTCCGTCTTGCATCATTCCGTATCCTTCAAGTTTCATGTACTCGCGTAATTTTTCATGGATACAGTCTTCAGACTGAGCTAGTGATAAGTAGTTATAAAGATCGAATATTGTAACTTTGGGTAATGTGTTTATATCCTGCGAAGATGTGTGCAATGTGAAAGGGTTCGATAAATAACACGACATACTACCAATATCCAACTTGTCTTTTATTACTTCCTCTCTGTCTTCTATTAAACCATCTGGGTCAATATCAATTCCCACATTTTTCGCTAAGTTACATAGCCCTAAAAACCCGATTCTTTTTTGTCCGGTGACAGAAATACCTCTAGTCTTTAAGTAATTTTGAAGCTCTTTCACAGAATAATTGTTAAACGACATATTCGTATTTCAACTTGAAAGCATGAAAAAATGACGCAAATTTGTTTATTTTTTTAAAGATGAACCTACACGTAAACGTTTATTTGGACTGTAGTTTGTGATAGAAACGGCCATAGGATTTTGAAGTACAGTTTGTTATCTTTTTCTGGAAAACTGTGGAAAAGCAGGTAAGAATAGATAAAAGATAGTTACGCGTGATTAGCAAGATGCAAGGCGAACGAAACAGGAATGAGGCATGCATCAGAGGTAAATAAACTAGACAGGATGTCATTTATCTTCATATTTGCGAGAGAAAAAACGGTGTTGTTTTAACTGAATGACCCCTGAAAAGAATGGTCATTTACCAAAAAGAAAAAAAAAGATCTTGGTATTAAAACTGAAAAATAGTTGGATATAACACACCCCATCATGTATTTCCCATTGGATTTTGCATACAGTATGCGCGAGGAGCATGTGTGTGTCTGATATTTGGCATTCAAACACCGCTGGTGCTATTTATAGCTCTCCCGGAACAACTGAAAACACGCTACATCTAAATTGGTTGCATAGAATATTGGGATCAATTTAGGGCTATCCAGGTTTAAAAACTTGTACTTGTGTGTGTCAACATTTCCTTATTTGTGTGTGTGCCGCTGATTCCGCTGGAATGTTACTATTCGGAAGTCACCAGTAACTTTATTGGCTTGGAAAAAAAGAGAAATGAAAATGGCCAAATTTTTAAGGAAATTAACGTTTGTGGGGCATTTCGCGAAGGTACCAGTATTTATACAAAAATACATCGAAAGGAAATTGTCATAACCCATTTTCATACTATTTTTGTTCAGGCGAAGGGTCAATTTATGTGGTCACTTGACTGTTCGAGATGTAGGGAAGGTTTCAGATTTTGATATGCTATAAAGAAACATAGAAGTCAATTAATAGGCATAATTAATTAATAATTTACATTAATAACATATAAATAATTTGCTCTGGAAGTGCCTCACTAATGCTAATTTCCTTAAATGAATTTCCATTTCATTTCTGTATGTTTGCTAAGTCAGTAGGGCGGACGCCTTCTATTTTTCTCCTACATACTCTCTACTTTATATCCTTTTTTGTATTGACAAGCAGTACCAACAGACCAGCACCAGTTCTTGCCTTGGTTTCTTTTTTTTGGCAGTCAATATCAGTTCCGGTGAAAATCTTCGGATCATCCAATTTTCACCCCATCCACACTCCCCCACCCCTCCCAATCATAGTTTCACACAAACCACCCTCCCCCACCCCTCCAAATAATAGTTTCACCCCCCCACCCCCCACCCCTCTCAATCATATTTTCACCCCAACCACCTCCCCCACCCCTCTTATCTTATTTTCACCCCATCCAACCCCCCACCCTCCCAATCATATTTTCAGGAATCAGTCATGAGCTCAGCTTAAGAAGGTTTTAATTGTTGTGCATGTTTGCTGTTAACTGTTTCGTATTATTTATGTATTTGTTGGTGTTTTGATACAAAATAAAAAAATACTAATTACACAGTTAACAAATTTATATTTACTTTGCGCTTTATTCCTCAAAGTATATAAATCATCTTTCGGGTATCTAAGAGTATTTAAGATGTTTAAAAGTATCTATAGAACATGTCTAAAATTATGTCCAAAGTTCTTTAAATATCAAAAGTATTTACAGCTATCATGTTGTCATCTACAAGTATCCCGAATGTCAAAAAAGGTATCCCGGATTACTTGCTGATCCATGGCAACTTTAATGAATATATAAAATGAAAACTCAATAGTTACTGATTTTATTTACCAGAAATGCTAATAATTGCACTTAGTGGTGGTGACATGATCTGTAAAATCTATTAACCACCCCTTGTGAAAATAGCATATTCCGAATTCCTGTAGAAAAGGCCTGTTCGTTCAGGTTGATGAAAAGTGATGCACATCACTGTTACCCGTTCGTTTACTTGGTGATGACGTCAAGCTACGTGACAACCACATGTTTCCGGTTCTTAATGTTGTGAAGGAAACTGAGGACCTAAAAGGCCTTCACCCCAATAGAAAGCAAGATCAAAGAACAGTGATCCACGTCGTTAATGTGTAACATATCAAAAGTTTTGATACACATCTTGGAAATTAAAATGTGACTTCATCCGAACATTTTCGCTATCATTTTGAAGACCAGATGTCATCACCCACCTTCCCGTGGTTAAACACAACCTTGGGATGTCTGCAGAATGAGATTTAAAAAAATGCTACATGATATCAAAAATTTTCTCTCAACCCTCAGCTTCAACGAAAAAAAAGCTGAAAAATCTGATAAATACATTATGCTTAATGTTTATTTTTGTCCCATCGCACCATATCTTGTATTCCGGTTGATATAGTTCCTGCTAATGAGATTTAAAAAAATGCTACATAATATCAAAAATTTTCTCTCAACCCTCAGCTTCAACGAAAAAAAAAAAAGCTGAAAGATCTGATAAATACATTATGCTTAATGTTTATTTTTGTCCCATCGCACCTTATCTTGTATTCCGGTTGATATAGTTCCTGCTTTTTGAATTCCATGCTGTATTTTTAGTGCGATCAACCAAATAGTATGCCGACGTCGAATCAACGTTCTTTGTACAACGTTGAATAAACGTTGACCAACGTTGAATAAACGTTGACCATTTATTTAGATTTATTTTGGTCCCGACCAAAAACCAGCTTTGTCGCCCTTACATTTTATACCAACCTCCTTTTTAGTCCCCCAAACCGGGGCTTCATGCCACGGAAAGGTTCTTATGGACTGGGCCAGGTTTTTTAGTGGTCCGATAAAAACTGCATTTTAGGCGATTTTTGTTTTTAAAATTTTGTGCTTTTAGTGGTTTTTAGACTTTGTTTACGCGATATCTCGAAAAGAGCTAATCAGCTCTTCACCATACCTTGCAGAAAGGAAGAACATATAGTGCAGATCTGTACTGAGGAATTATTTTGATTTTTCTCAAAAATCAAATTTTTGACGAAGTTTTGACATTTTTAACTTAGGTGTTTTAAACTGTTTTAGACTTTTTACGCGATATCTCCGCAACAGTTCATGAGATCGTAATCAAACCTTTTAGAAAGAGAGACTTGCAGTGAGAATCACCACTAAAGGATTATTTTTTATTTTGGTCAATAGCTGTATTGTTTGCGCGATCCGATCTTCACCAAACCGTGGAATTAGAAAGACCAGATAGTGCACATCATCACAATAGTTGATTCTAATCAAAAGTTGTATTTTGACGCTTTTTTTAATTTTAATTTTGTTGTGTTTTTTACTTTTTCACTATGTGCACACGGTATCTCAGTGACGGCCAAGTCGATTTCGATCAAATCTAGCTGGAAATAAAATCATATATTGTTGATAGTCTCACTGAAGTATTGGGTCTGTTTGAGGTGACTGATTTGGGCGAGATTGAGCATATCCGTTTTTTGTCTTAGCAAAAACATTGGCCCGTGATCAGGGTTTTTTGGGACTTACGGATTGGGCTCTATCCGCTGTCGGTAAGCCTCTTTCCATCCGTTACCACTCATTCCTCTTTCATGCGTAAGCCGTTTGTTCTGATATTTTAAAAACGCACCCACAAGACCGTAGTTTGCTGCAGGCCGATTTTTTTGCGTCCCGATAAAAGTGAATTTTTGGCGATGTTTTTGTATTTTACGAAATGGTCTTACGTGTAAGTAGAAGCAAAGCTTTAAAATACTACTGCTTCTACAGTATGGATTGAATCTTCCTAAAACCTAACAGATATTCTTTCTTAAATGGATCCACATCTAGCTCGTGCTCTTTTGGGCAATCCGGCAATTTTAAAGTTTCGGTAAAGCCTACTTTTGCAGTGGTGGGTGTTTAGCACCAAGGTGATAATGAAACATCACGTGTTGGGGCGAAAATGAGCTCAGGACAGTATGGAATGTGTTCAATGACAGGGATTTTATATTGAGAATGTATTGTCGAATTTCTTTTTAACTTTACTCATCGCGTCTCCGGTTGGGCGCTCGATGATAGCTTGTTGAAAATATATTTTGAAACTGACCTTACACGGGAACGCACACGGAAGGTCATCGTGACTCATTAGAACTTTCTGTCTAGACAAATTCATCCTCCGACGTCATTGCCAGTCTAATGCACTGTCACTGTGACCCAGCAACAATAGCGCTTTTTAAGTCGTTCCATGAACCAGGCGGGGAAATGCTTTCTTGATATTGATGCAAGGTTGTCCCATTAAATCAACACTGTTATCTATCGAACCTTGATAATCTCAACCTAAAACGGCTACTTTCACAACCACATTCATATTTAAGTAACACTTAAGAAAGAATACGGTAAAACTTTAATAAATTGACAATATAATATTTCAGAATAAAACCTAAACATGCTAGATACAGTAATTTTATGTTGATTGATGACTTGATAATATCTCAGTTTCTGGAAAGCTAATATCCAGTGAGCGTGTCCTTGGATATTGTACATACATACAACACTTTAAATAAATAATCCAGCCTAATCATGCATAAAATACACAAATGTCAAATCTTAACATTTCTTAGGAATATTTGCAAAACAACTTAAGCAAATACAATTATTCTGAAAGAAAATTAGTGCAAAGCACCAAGAATTACTCTAAGAAAATACGCTTAAAAACAGAATAAGCTGAGATTCAAAACCTTAGTTATGCCACAATGCTTACCACGTTGGAGCAACAATATTGCAGTAAGCTGTACTAACTCAATGATGTCACTCTGATGTTATGAAATGTTCTATACAACCCTTCTCTTTCTCACCCCGGCTCTCTGATTTATCGAATTTCTCCCCGTCCTGTTCCACTCGAATTATCTTATTGGGTGTTGGATTAGTGGTCACGTGGGTAGGAACACCCACATCCGAGGGACTTCTTTTACTTTTCTTCCTTCTTTCGTTTTCTGTCGATTTCGCTTTGCGTGTGCACTTTTGAGAGGAGAAGAGGGTTCGAACGCGGCGGAACATGCCGCACCATACCTCTTTGTTAGCTCTACGAAAATCACTGATCAGGAGATTATTAATCACAAAGTTCTTCCCACAGCTGACAATTCCAAGAACGATTAAACACATATGTAAAACTTGCGTCATATAGGGAGCCCTGAGGTGGATATTTTGTGCGAATGTGAACAAGCTGTTCAAGACGGCAATTATTATTACATCTGGGGCAAGAAATGTCAGTGTGGAAATGCAAATCACAACAACCATAAGAGTTATTTTGTACTCATTTGCCGCATTATCTGCCCTTGACGAATTTAAGTTACGTCGCTTGTATTTCATCCAAAAGAGTGTTGAAGCTATAATAACTGAAAGGACAAGAAGTACAAGCCATGGACAAATATAGAAAATCAGTATTGTGATGACTGCCAGTTCTTCATTCATTCCCCAAGCGTCAATTTGAAGCTCCATTATGTGGTCACCCAATGAGTCCATTGAATTACACAGCGATATGGCTAAAAATAGATAAAGAGAAAAAGAAAGACTGTGTACAGTCTGAATGCTTGAATTAGAAACACTATGTTTTACAGTAAAGATGCCCCGAAATCTAAATTTATACCTCGTCCACTGCTGAGCCGGCATTGGGGAGCTTTGCAGTTATCGCTACCCTTATGCCAGATCTAAGCTTGTATTCCACGTATCTGTCTCCTTTACGTCAGACAGACAATGTAATATACAGTGTGAAAACAACGTTGCGTAGACGTTGGAGTCACAAGACACAAAAGAACAACGCGATCGCCGGAAATGTAAATGGTGCGTATTATTTTCAAAAGAAAAATCCAAATAAATATGCAATATTAGAATATGTGTAGCCCGTAAGCTTTTTCCCCTCCTTTTTTGTTGGGGGGAGAGGACGATTTGATATCTAACATCGGGAATTATACGTTTCTTCAACAGATTACAACATTTATTCAACGTGCACTGTTTAAAATTGAACTTTATTTCGAGACCTGAATCGCTTGACAGATACCTTACTGAAACAACATGAGACCGACCAATGTTTTCTCAAATGGCTCCTTAAAAATGCCAGAAATTACTTACAATAATCCGAATTTCCAAGAGACGGTGATTCAGAGAGAAGGAAGTTGCCCAGGGTAGCAATGGTTGACAGAATGATTGCACCAATGACAACCTTAAAATAATAATACAACCAGTCTAAATTCAGTAGTTACACCTTACATAACAACGTGCCCTGAGTGTGAGTTTCTCCAACGTTTGATAAAAGGGTAAACGTCAAGTTTCTGAGCTTGACCTTGACGGAAAAAATTGCGACCTCATGCGTACTCATAAAGGTGTCCCATTTGAGTAGAAAGCGCCAAACGTGAGCCCAAATTCGTTCTATTTGTTATTGTTTTCGAGGTATTGGTCAATTTCCAATTTCGCTGCTTCAATTCTATTACATGGTGAGGATCACCATGTCGCGCTAACTGTAAATTAAATATTGCTAACCGTTTTCGAGTCAGTGTTGACTTAAAATTTCGGACCTTCAACTTGATGTGGTATATTCTATGTAACGTATTAGTCAAAGTCCTCTTTCTGTTTTAGACATGAAACTGGGCGCAAAGGGTTGGGGTCATTGAAGTACCTTGTGTAGGACCCTTTAGGGCTCAAAGATCAAAAATGGGTTCGCTATTTTTGAAATAATGGTCAACTTTCGGTTACTTGACTGCCAAGGTCAAGATCGTTGATTTACCACTTATTTAACATCCTGAAGACCGAAAGGGTCGACAATGATCTCATAATGTTTGTTTTCAATATATGGTCAGCTGCCGATTTCCGACCTGGATCTTAGTCAAGATTATTGTTAAGACACAGAAGTCACTTGGTATTTGGCCTTGACATTCAGGATCCATCTCCCAATGATACACACTGCTGCACGAATGCACATTAGTATCTGGAATATGCATCTTTGTTTATGGGACCTTGGTTTATTATCTCTCGTGTAATGAGGACTTATAGGTTTCAGCTTGTCCGTCTGTCTATCCGCTTTCGTGCACACTCATGTCCAGGCTATATCTCCGACATTATTTGTCTTATAGCTTTTTCCTTTGGCATACGGTTACCATGTATATTGAAGGTGTGCAACGTCGTATTATTTTCGAAATCGGTCAAAAATTGACAAAAATACGACTTGTCAAAAATGTGTATTTTTATGGAAACTTGTTTGCACGGAGATAGATTTTGTCCAGACGAGTTCTCCGAAACTGTTCGATCCAGCGTTCTGAAATTTGATGCAGTGAAAAAAATATATATTGTAGATGTGCATTGTTCGATTATTTTTTAATCGACCAAAAATTGGTAGACAATGTAGGGTTTTCAATTTCACTGAATTTACATACCATCCAATGACATGTGTTATACGGGAAACCCTGCCTCACTGAGCCTCCATTTTATAAAGTGAAAGCACTTACCTTACTGATTGCCCTCTTGGAAAGTATACTTTTAGCTCTAAGTGGACACGTAACGGCGATAAACCTCTCTATTGTGATAGCGAGGTTTAGATGGAGGTTCAGTCCTTTGCAGAAATATATAAGCATTGACACAACAATGCACCAAACTGGTCTCCCCAGCAGCGTTGTGACGGCCTTAAAACTCTGACGTGTGAAGGCAGTAAGGGAAATAAAAACTTGTAGAACAGGCTTTCTTCCAGTAAATATCAGATGCCTTCTTTAGTCAAATTGATGCCTTACGATATATATATGCACCTTTTAATTTTGGTAGGTTTGTTTCCGTCATGCTTTAGAGATTGGTGTTGTACTTTGGCATTACTTTAAACGTGTGCTTAAAATGTTGAAAGTTGACCAAGATTTTTGTTTAATGTAATTTAACGTTAAATAAAAGTGTTAAGACAAATTGCAGGAAGTGTCAGAAGTTTAGAAATGAGATTAGTGTTGAAATTGCTTTTGCGATATTGTAGGATAATAATTTATTTTTATTGGTTATTTTTATTACTTACTCTTTGAATGTAGATTTCGTTTTTAGTGAAATGAAAGAACTGAAAACTCATTCCAATGAGAAAAAATAAGTCAGAAACAGAC
This sequence comes from Protula sp. h YS-2021, assembly GCA_949752745.1. Lineage (NCBI taxonomy): Eukaryota > Metazoa > Annelida > Polychaeta > Sabellida > Serpulidae > Protula > Protula sp. h YS-2021. The sequence continues at coordinate 83,941,453 of OX457027.1, read as the reverse complement.
ATGGCCAGAAAGTAGGGGCTGAGAGCTGAGCTACTGTAGTACGGTCGATGAGCAAATACCCGCACCGTTAATAGTGCTAGTAGTATACAAACACCTGAAAAAAGATTAAGATAAGATCAAATATACATGTTACAGATTGATCCTTCAACTGATTTGGAGCTTTCATAGCACAGGGTATGGGATGGGAGTGCCTTTACGAACGGCTTGCTTTTTCAGATGGTTCATACAGCGGCAGGAAATTATTTTGTTTTAACTTTCTTAATTTACCAGATGCTGATATTTATTAAAGCAAATCGTGTTTCGACAGCGTTTCCATGCCCAATTCACGCTAGCACTCACCAAGAATGACGTTAATAGCGATGAAGAGTCCATCCTTCTGTGGATCAGTATGATCCAGGGTATTGACTACGCTACCATCTTCTTTCTGCTGCCATTTGCCTTCTTCATTCGTACATAAAAGAACGTCCTTTGGTTCGTATACGCTTATTTACAATCGAAGCTTCACTTCACCCGAATGACTGATGTCATTTATGCAGTGGTTCTCATAAAAAGCTCGGAGCGATTCAGAATTGGTGACATCGTAATGAAGAGCATGGGCCTGTGTGAGAAAGCATGGTATGGTTAGATATATAATCTTTAGCATGTAGTACCTGGCACATATGATCGCAACGGGTTCGAAGCTTTGTTTAATGTCACCCAAATGCTCGTTCTCAGTTGATTTTGCGTCATCATCTGAATCGGAGGGTACATTAGCGGAGGTGTTGTCATTGCTGTGACTTGAACCGCTACTCAGAAATCTCTCCCGCGCTGCTGCACACTCGTCTGAAAGAAAGATCAGTGTTGTTGTGAATCAAATGTTTAGCGATTTTGTGAAAAGAGTACGTCGTCAGCATGTTTTGATTCTATAATTTAGCAAGTCTAAAATATCTAAATAGAACATTAACGACTATCCCAATACCCTGTGTTATCATCCTAGGATAATTTATGTAGTTTTGCATATTAAGAGGTTTTCTTTCTTTTTCTTGCAACAAAAATACGTAAGAAACAACACCAAAATGATGGCCAAATGGTCGGTTCACACTTCAGACGTCATAGCACTATGTTTTTAATGTTACTTACCAAAAGTATCAGTATAGTAAAGAATAAACCAGCGCTGTAATTTATCTTCTTCCAAATCGACACCATAAAAGTCACAACATTGAAGAAATGCGGTGATATCCAGCACAATGCCATCTAGCGATTGCCAGAGGCATTGGAATGCTCCCTCTGAGTTACGATCTGTATTTGATGGGTAGTTCTTCAAATTCATCTGATAATAACAGTAAATTAAATAGTTGTTCATTTAGGTGGTTGGCTTTTATTTGCTTACCTTATCAGCAGAGAGCTTTTGTGATGTTATTTCCTGTTAATGAGTGGGAACTGTAGTTGAAATTCACCAAAAATGAAATGAAATGATGATGATGATGATGATTATTATTGTTATTATTATTGTTATTATTATTATTATTTGAGAGGAAGATAAAGAAAAGAGTTGGTCGTTTGCGCTAACAATGTACTCTCTGCACCCGTTTCATTATTCTGTGTTTTGATCGAAACCAAAGAACCAAACTAAAGTAGCATTCTTGGCAGAGTGTGGGGTAATAGATGTAGTCACGTCCACGGGCAATTTCACCGAAGAGGGCGCCCTTCACACTTACCAAAGCACATCCCCCGAAGTAAGGCTCAGCATCTCTTCTATTTCTTCCGTTCAACATTAGCTCAACATCGTTTGTTTTTCCGATAAAGATTCCATCTTTATTTACATACACAACAAATATTTCTTGGTTCTTGGCGAAAGATAGTTGGATAGCTGACGTGTTACTGTGATGCAATTCTATATGCAAGATATTTGAATTTCTTGTTACATGTATAGTATTTTCAATACGAAACCCGTGCAAAGATTTTGATAAGATAAATACTACCGTACATATAACATACAACATGGCTGTTGGACGTTTAAAGCGCCTTTGCAGAAATAAGCCAGTCTTTAAGGTTTTATATTGTCATGACCACAATTAATGAGTACTTTTTGTTTGACGCATCTACTCAGGAAACACCTCTATGATTGCGTAGTCATGATAATTCCTTTTTTAGCTAGTAAATAGATTACGACTTTGCCATTGGCCCATTACTAGATAATCAAGAATGTGGACCGACGTTTATTTAAAGTGAAAAGAAGCAAGATGATAGTTGAATCATGACATAAACGGCTTCACATGGAAACAGGCCGCCGTTCACAAACAATGCAAATGTCAGCAATTAATAACAACACTAATTACCTGCGATGATACCATCACTTGTGTACACCCCTCCCCCACCCAGTCTGCCCTCCCTCACACACAAACACGTAATACCATTAAGATGCACCTGAAATGTTACATAATATGGCAACACGGTTAGGGTTAAGAATCCGAAAATATAACGCACATGTAGTGGCCCACGGGTTCTGGATCAACGCGAAAAAAAGTTTTTTTTCATTTCTGGACGTTTTAATGCGGAATTACATATCAGTGTGTACAGGAGGGGTTGAAGAATAAAAATGAGAGGTAAAAATATAATTTTGAAACGTCATAGGCCCCGTCCAACAAACCCACCCAGCAGCCTACGGAAACCCCACGAATATCTCTAGGTATATAACATATAATAAAATGTTTACTGTATATAATAAAAAATATCATAAATCCTTTTGGGTAAAGGGTAAAAAGAGACCATTGAAGTATTTAAACAAGATATTTCAGGCATTCTGAGATGTATGGACGAAAGGTGTTTTTATTTCAAATGTATGTGTCATTTGCAAATTTAATCTGTGCTCATCCCAATTGCAATTGCACACAGGATTCCTGTTGGGCTGTTGAATTATAATGAACTGTTGACTGTGATGCTTGAGTATCGGTTTACTATCCTGAGTCGTTTGACTGTGTGGTTAATCCGCCTGCGATTAGTACAAAATTTATAAGAACCTTTTGTTAGTGCAAAAAAGGTGATGTTACAGGTAAAAATATATATGGAGGGAAAAGATCCTGCCATCATCTATAAGCGTAAAAAAGAATGATGAAAAACGATTAAAACAGCGTGAAAAAAAGAAAAAATGAAATCAAGAAGAAGAAGAAAAGGAGACGAAGAAGAAGACGAAGAAGAAGAAGGAAGAAGAAAAGATGATATTTCAGAATTTCCAGTAATTCAACAACTCTTTGAGACTTTGTGAAAAATGGACAGTGCGTTAAATTGTGGTATCATCATAATGAAGTGTGGGAGAAAATTCTCCGCCGACGAACCATTCAACTGACCACGAATAAAACCAAATAATAATGGACACTTGACCACAAATTCTTGTATTTTTTCTTTTGTTGTCAGTTGTTTATTTTTCCTGTACCCAAGTCTTGCTCTGTAAATTATGTTCAAATCGAATGCATTGCACAGCCCTTTCATGATTATAAGTATTTCTTTAAGCTGGTCACCATGTGCTATTATTTTAACGGTAAATATAAATTATTCAAACAACACAAAATTAACTAGTTATTTAATTAAAAGAAATGTTCTTAGTCAAGCTTCTATGGAACAATATCAGCTGAACAGTTGGTTCTTATGCTGGTCTAATTCAAGATATACTACTTGAAAAAGAAATGAACTAGACAGAATTCCATTACATAGCGGAACTGGCCAGCTTACAGAAACCATTTAAGAAAATATTTGTATTAAATTACGACCAAAAAGCTAAAAGTCAGACAACACCCCTTCTTTAACGTCGCTTTGGCTTACTCGGTTCAAAATGAACCCTAAACCCGTCCATCTCTAATCGTTTTCGAGATAATAGCCAACTTCCTGTTTTTTGACAGAGACCCATAAGGTCTTGATCACCGTTTGTAACATTTTTATTCTCAAAGGGTCGAAAATGACCTCAAAATCGCTCTATCGATAACCTTTTTCAAGATAATTGTCAACGTGTGGTTTTTGATCTTGACCGTGACCCAGAAGCTCAGGGTCATCAAGGCTCCTCTTATGTAATGGTGTTGGGCCTAGACTCTAGGGTCAAAAACAGGAAGTTGACTAATATCTCAAAAACAGCTCTGTTTCTTACCGTTTTTGAGATATTAGTCAACTTCCTGTTTTTGACCCTGGAGTCTAGGCCCAACCCCCCCCCCCCCCAACCGAAACCCCCGGCCCTAACCCCCCCGGTCAAAACCCCGGACTAAAACCCTCGGCGGCCTCGGCGGCGCCCGACCCAACCCACCCCCGTTCTCAGGTTTATTTTATATTTTGTAATTGCGATACATCCACGTTGTTAATTAACCTTCAAATGCCTATTGAAGTGTAAATTACACTTCAAATACCCATTGAAGATATCACACGGCGTCTAAAATTGAAATTTCTGAACCACTGAAGGAATTGATCATCATTATAAAAGAAACTTCATACATCCATTGATGATAGCACTCAGTTTTTGAAATTGCAATTGCTCTTACGATTGATGAGTGTGTACATATTAAAAATTGCAATTTCTTCTGCGATTGATTAACGATGAGAATTGCAATTCATATGCCTGTTGCGAAGTCGGTCGAGTTTACAAATTACAATTTCTGTTGCGATAGATGTGACTTATATCCATTGTGATTCACTTGAGTGAGAAATTTAGTGAATAACTTCATTACTTTTTGTGTACTTTCAGTAGTTTTCAGGAAAGAGTTCGAGAATTCAGCTTTTGTAATTGGAGTTGAAATGTTAGCTTTGTCTTGAAGTGTAAGCGATTAGGAGAAGTTGAAAATAAATGAAGATATTATCATTACACATTTTCTTTGAGAACGGGGGGTTTTGGGTCGGGGGGGGGTTAGGCCGCCGGGGTTTAGCAGGGGGTTGGCGGGGGGTTAGGGCCGGGGGGGGGGGTTTCGGCCTGTTCCCTTAACCCTGACCGTGACTCAGAAGATCAAGGTTACCAAAGTACTTCTTACATAATAATGTTTAGGCCCAAAGGGTCAAAGGGGCGCTCAAAATCGCCCTCTAACCGTTTTCGAGACAATAGTCAACTTGCGATTTTCGACTTGACCGTGACCCAGAAGTTTGAGGTCAACGCGGTACCTCTCATGTAACGTTGTTTAGGCCCAAAGGTCGAAAATGATCTCAAAACGGCTCTTTCTGTAATGGTTTTTGAGATAGTAGACAACTTCCGGTTTTTCACCCTGACCGCGACTCAGAAGATCAAGGTCACAAGTACTTCTTATGTATTGTAGTTTAGGCCTAAAGGGGTGAAAATAATCTCAAAAATCGCCATATCTCTAACCGTTTTCGAGATAATGATCAACTTCCGGTTTTCGATTTGACCGTGACCCAGAAATTCAAGGTCACCGAGATACCTCTTATGTAACGTTACTCAGGCCCATAGGTTCAAAATTGAGCTCAGAATCGCCATATCTCTAATCGTTTCCAAAAGAATAGACACCTCCCGGTATTTGACCTTGACCGTGACCTAGAAGATCAAGATTATCGAAGTACCGCTTATATAACGTTGTTTAAGCCAAAAGGGTCGAATCTGAGGCCCAAAGGTTCGAAATTGAGCTCAAAATAGCTCTATCTCTAGCCGTTTTCGAGAGATAATAGTCAACTTCCGGTTTTTCACCTGGACCGTGACCCAGAAGGTTAAATCATCGAGCTACATTTTATGCAACATTGTTTAGGCCCAAAGAGTCGAAACTGTGCTCAAAATCTTTCTATCTCTAACCGTTTTTGAGATAATAGTCAACTTCAAGTTTTCAACCTTGACCGTGACCCAGAAGGTCAGGGTCACCGACGCACCTCTTATGTAACATTATTATTATTATTATTATTATTATTATTATTATTATTGTTATTATTATTATTATTATCATTATTATTATTATTATTATTATTATTATTATTAGAAGATCATTTATATAGCCCTTATTCAACCAATTTGGCTAGAGAAACACTATAATAAAACATGCAAGAAAACGATTTTATTACACATTATCAAAAGCACGGCTGAACATGTAAGTTTTTAAATCTTTTTTAAATTGATGCCATGTTGACGACATCTTTAGACCCCTCGGATAACGCATTCAACAATAATGGGCCACAGTTGGCAAAGGCACGTTTACCATATTGATTATTGATCTTATTTTCTTTGAGAAGAAAGCGAGACTGGGAGTACGCGCAGATGTATATATTGTTAAAATATCTTTGATATATGTTGGACATTCTAAATTTAGAGCATTGAAAACAAGAACTAAAATTTTGAACTCTATACTCAGCAGCCAATGGAGCTGTTTTAAGAGTGGTGTTACACGGGAATATTTTGACGATTTTAAAACCGATTTAACCACAGCGTTTTGACCCTTTTGTAATTTATTGATGTTTTGTTTAGATATACCGTATAAGAGTGCACTACAGCAGTCTAGTCGAGACACCACGAATACTTGCACCAGAGACTGAGTGTCTTCTAATGTTAAAAACCGTCGAACCTTCGATATCGCTTTCAAATAGAATATGCAGGTTGAACATTTTTGATTGATAAAACCCGACATAGACATCTCAGTATCTAATGTAACACCTAAATTACTTGCCTTTTGAGATGCGCTAACATTTGATCACCAACACTTATGTTTAAGACAGATATTTTCCTAATGATCACCGCAATTTTCGATTTGTCTTCGGTAATCATTTGTTGTTGGTGATCATCCATTTCCTGTAATCTGCAATGCACTTCTCCAATTTTGGTACCGATTTTGCATTTTTGAGGGCAACATAGAGTTGCGAATCATCCGCATAAAAGTGACTTCCCATTTGATGTTATCGGGCAATGTCTCCCAGGGAGACCGCGTATTGGATGAATAATATTGGTCCGAGAATACTGCCCTGGAGCAATCCTGAATGAGAGCTTTCTTGAGGGGGATGATACCAATACTTTTACAAATTGAGATCGATTTGACAAGTACAATTTGAACCATTTTAAGGCTGCCCCAGCAATCCTATATCGTTTCTCTAGTCTACCGAGCAAAATTTTGTGTGACACAGTATCGAACGCTGCCGATAAATCTAAAAGAACCAATGCGTTGACATTTCTGTCATTTAAAGAACAAAGAAGATCATTATATATTTCAAGAAGTGCTGTTCCAGTAGAGTGGAAACGTCGATATGCAGATTGCATGGATTCACAAAGATTATTTGCATCAGGAAGCTCTTGTAATTTGACCAACATAACCTTCTCAATAATCTGACAAAAACGGTAAATTGGAAACCGGGTGATAGTTTTTAAAATCATCCGGGTTTAATGGCATCTTTTTAAGCAAGGGTTTTACTACGGCCACTTTTTACGCTTTTGTAACGAAAGAATTTTGTATTGAAGCATTCACAATTTGTGTTAACGTAGGTAAAATCTCATCTATACACTGTTTTAAAAGATCTGTCGGGATCGGATCGAGCATACAGGAGGCATTTGATATAGCCATCACAATTTTACGAAGGTGTTCTTCAGATATTGGTGTAAATTTTGTCAATGTTTTACCCTTAAACTCAAAACTTTCCCGCTGTAAAAGGTTGATGTTTTCAATTTTGCCTTGCTTGTCGTTCACCGAGTCCTGAATTTTAACAATTTTGTCAGTCAAATATTCCGAGCATTGTTCATCTACGTTTTTGAAACCTGAGTGATATTCAAGCTTTGTTTTCCAATTTAAAATTTCCTTCGATGTTTGAAACAATTTATCTGAACCACTTTCAATGACTTTATTTGACAAAAGTTCAGTTTTTGCTCTATCTACCAAGTTATTGTAATGTATACATTGTTCTTCATAAACAATAAGATCAACTGTGAGTCCAGTTTTCACTGACCTCTCTAGCCGACGCCTCTTTTTCTTCTGTTCCTTTCAAAGGTCATTAAACCAATGGGTGTCCGGTCAAAGTACAACAGTTTTTAGTTTTGGGCTTTTCGGGTATGTTTTCATCATACATTTGAGTCATAGTTATTGTTATTGTATTAATATAGGTCTTCAATTCTTTTTTGAAAATGTGAAAGGATTCTGTACGTCTTATATGTAGCGGCAAATTATTCCAGAGCATAGGTGCCGCAAAAGAAAATGAGCGCTCGCCATACTTCAAGTTACGCTTAGGTACTGTCAGCTGTCAGCTGTGGTAGATCGAAGAGTGCGCTGTCCAGAGTGTGGATTGAGAAGTTTGGAGATGTAACTAGGGGCTTGCCCGTTCAACGCTTTGTATGTTATTGAAAGAATTTTAAAGTCTTTCCTGCTTACTATTGGTAACCAATGGAGTCTCTGCATGGCCGATTTTACACTTTTATCACGGGTAGGGGGGGGGGGGGTCAGGGTAACAAGTATGACGGCTGCAATCATAACTAATTGGAGAAGATTGAGAGTTTGCTTCGGAAGGCCATACAGGAGACTATTGCAGTAATCTAGTCTAGAAATTTTTAGAGAATGAACAACAATCTTAGTGGTTTCTTCTGACATGAACCGTCTCAAAGACAATTAATGTCACATAAACATTTTCTTCGTATTCCACGGATATGGTTGAGCGTGTTCATTTCGGAATCAAAAATAACTCCTAAATTTTTTGCCATGTCAGTTCTATTAATCACAGAGCTATCTAAAACCATATGATCAGCAATAATATGTTGCTGATTTTGTTTGCTGGCTACGATCAGAAATTTAAGCCCAAAGGTTCGAAAATGAGCTCTAAAATAGCTCTATCTCTAATCCTTTTCGAGACAATAGTCAGCTTCCGGTTTTTGACCTTGGCCCAGAAGGTCAAGGACACCGAGGTACCTCTTATGTGAGGTAGTTTAGGCCCAAAGGGTCGAAAATTAGCTCAAAATCGCTCTATCTCTAACCGTTTTTGAGATAATAGTCAACTTCCGGGTTTTGACCTTAACCGTGACTCAGATGGTTAAGATCACCGAGATACCACTTATGCAACGTTGTTTAGGCCCAAAGGGTCGAAACTTAGCTCAAAATCTCTAACATTTTTCGATGTAATAGTCAACTTCCGGGTTTAGACCCAGAAGGTCAAGGTTACCGAGGTAACTCTTATGTAGCGTTGTTTAGGCCCATAAATTCAAAAATGAGCTCAAAATGGCTCTGTCTCTAACCTTTTTCGAGATAATAGTCAACTTCCGGTATTTGAATTTGACCGTGACCCATTTATTTAGATTTATTTTGGTCCCAATCAGAAACCAGCTTTGTCGGCCCTTTACAGTTTATACCAACCTCCTTTTTAGTCCACAAATCAGGTCTTTATGCCCCGGAGTGGTTCTTATGGATTGGGTTCTGTACTCCTATCTACCTTCCACCCATTACTATTCATTGCTCTTAGATGCGTAATGACCGGACCTTGATGCACGACAATTTTTTGGCGGTCCGATCAAAATTAGATTTTTTGCAATTTTTTTTTTAATTTTGTGCTTTTAGTGCTGTTTTTAGACATTGCTTACGCGATATCTTGAAAAGAGCTCATCAGCTATTCACCATACCTTGCAGAAAGAAAGAACATATAATGCACATCTAAATTCAGGAGCTATTTTGATTTTTATCAAAAGTAGAAGTTTTTAAATTTTTAATTTTGGCGTTTTAATTTGTTTTAGACCTTTTTACGCCATATCTCTAAAGCAATTCACCAGATGTTCACCAGATGTTCATCAAACCTTTTAGAAAGACTTGCGGTGACGATCATCACTAAAGGGTTATTTTTTATTTTTGTCAAAAATTGAACTTTTAACATTTTCATTTTGGTTTGCTTTTAGCTGTATTGTTTACGCGATATGTCTAAAAATCAGTTCGTTGGATTTTCACCAAACGGTGGAATTAGAAAGACCAGATAGTGCACATCATCGCGAAGGTTGATTGTCCCCCGTGAAACGGAGGGATATAATTACGAGCTGGTCCGTCTGTCCGTCTGTCTGTGTACAAAAAGTACTAAATTTTGTCCGGCCGACTTTTCATAGAAGGGACTGTCGTAGGAATCTGAAACCTTACATAGTGAAAATATATATATTGAAGATGTGCAACGTGGCATTATTGTCAAAATCGGCCAAAAATGACGTCGTGAGAATCTGTCAAATATGGTGAATTTCTGGCTTGACCTGAGCCGTGAGGCGATATTTTTCCGGCCGAATTCTCATAGAAGGGATTGTCGTAGGAACCTGAAACCTTTCATGGTAAAAATATATATATTGAAGATGTGCAATGTGGCATTTTATTTCAAAATCGGCCAAAAATGACGTCGTGAAAATCTGTTAAATATGGTGAGTTTTCGGCTTGAACTTAGCCGTTAGACAGTGTTTTGTCCGGCCGACTTCTCATAGAAGGGATTATAGTAGGAACTTGAAACCATACTGAGGCTTTAGTTCTAATCAAAAATTGTATTTTTGACGTTTTTTTGTTTTTTTTGGTGTGTTTTTAACTTTTTGACTATGTGCACACGATATGTCAGTGACGGCCATTTCGATTTCGATCAAATCTAGCAGGAAATAAAATCATATGGTGTAGATAGTCACTGAAGCCTTGGGTCTGTTTGAGGTGACTGATTGGAACGGTGGGGGCATATCTGTTGTTGTGTTAGCAAAACATTGGCCCCCGGTACTTATGGATTGGGGTCTGTCGGTTGGTTCCTTTGTCCATCCGTTACCACTCTTTCCTCTTACATGCGTAGGCCGTTCGTTCTGATATATTACAAAGCGTACCCGCAGGACCGTAGGTTGCTGCCCACAAAATTTCTTTTTGCCCCGCAAAAATGGGTTTTTTTGGCGATTTTCTATTTTTCCAAATGGTCTGACAAGTAAATAGAAGCGAAGCTTTAAAATACTACTCCTTCAAAAGTATAGATTCAATCTTCCTAAAACCTCACAGATATTCTTTCTTAAATAGATCCACATGTAGCTCATGCTCTTTCGGGCAATCCAGCAATTTTAAAGTTTCCGTACAAGCCTATTTTTGCAGTGGTGTTTAGCACCAAGGTGATGATGAACCATCACATGTTAGGGCGAAAACGAGTTCAGTAAAGTAAGACTGTTCACCGATAATATGTGTTCAATGACAGGGATTTTATATTCAGAATGTACTGTCAAATTTCTTTTAATTTTACTCATCGCCGTCTGCGTTTGGGCGCTGTGCTGTCGACGATAGCTTGTTGAAAATATATTTTTAAACTGACCCCACACGAGAACGCACACGGAAGGACAATCATGACGCATTAGAACTTTCTGTCTGGAATGTTATAAAACCTCATCTCTAGGCGTTTATGCACTGTTATTGTCACTGTCTAATGCACTGTCACATTGAATCAGCTACAATAGCGCTTTTAAATGGTTCCATGAACCAGGTTGGGAAATGCTATCTTGATATTGATGCAAGGTTGTCCCATTAAATCAACACTGTTATACTGCTATCTGTGGAACCTTAATAATCTCAAGCCTAAAACACTTAAGAAACAATACGATAAAACATTCATAAATTTACAATATAACATTTCAAAACAAAACTTAAGCATGCCAAATTCAGTAATTTTATGTTGATTCATGACTTGATAATATCTCAGTTTCTTGAAAGCTAATATCCATTGAGAGTGACAATGGTGTTCGATATCTTTAGAATACAAACAACGTACAACACTTTAAATAATCCAGACTAATCATGCATTATATATATATATATATATATATATATATATATATATATATATATATATATATATATATATATATATATATATATATATATATATATATATATATATATATATATATATATGTGTGTGTGTGTGTGTGTGTGTGTGTGTGTCAGATCTTAAGAATTGGTCGGAATATTTGCAAAACAACTTAAGCAAATATGATTATTCTGTAAGAAAATTAGTGCAAAGCACCAAGAGCTGCACGAAGACGATGCGCCTAAAACTAGCAACTGAGCTTCAAAACTCTAGTAATGCCACAATGCTCACCGCGTTCGAGCAACAGTATTGCTGTAAGCTGTATTAACTCAATGTCGTCACTCTGATGTCATGTGATGTTCTTTACAACCCTTTCCTTTCTCACCCCGGCTCTCTGATTTATCGAATTTCTCCCCGTCCTGTTCCACTCGAATTATTTTATTGGGTGTTGGGTTAGTGGTCACGTGGGTAGGAACACCCACATCCGGGTGACTTCTTGTACTTTTCTTCCTTCTTTCGTTTTCTGTCGATTTCGCCTTGCGTGTGCTCCTTTGAGAGGAGAAGAGGGTTCGAACGCGGCGGAACATGCCGCACCATACCTCTTTGTTAGCTCTACGAAAATCACTAATCAGGAGATTATTAATCACAAAGTTCTTACCGCAGCTGACAATTCCAAGAACGATTAAACTCATATGTAAAACTTGCGTCATGTAGGGGGCCCTGAGATGGATATTTTGTGTGAATGTGAACAAGCTGTTCAGCACGGCAATTATTATTACATCTGGGGCAAGAAATATCAGTGTGGAAATGCAAATCACAGAAACTATCAGAGTTATTTTATACTCATTTGCCGCATTGTCTGCTCTTGACGAATTTAAGTTACGTCGCTTGTATTTCATCCAAAAGAGCGTTGAAGCTATAACAACTGAAAGTACAAGAAGTACAAGCCATGGACAAATATACAAAATCAGAATTGTGATGACTGCTAGTTCTTCATTCATTCCCCAAGCGTCAATTTGAAGCTCCATCATTTGGTCACCCAATGTGACCACGGAATAACACAGCGATATGGCTAAAAATAGATAAAGAAAAATGCTTCAATAGGAAACACTTCGTTTTACAGTAAATATGCCGCGAAATCGAAATAACGCGTCATTTTACAGTAAATATGCCCCGAAATCGAAATTACACGTCGTTTTACAGTAAAGATGCCCCGAAATCGAAATTACACGTCGTTTTACAGTAAATATGCCTCGAAATCGAAATTATACGTCGTTCATCTGTTCAACTGCGATCGCCGGAAATATATAGCGTGTAAATTGTTTTCAGAAAAATTAAAATAAATATAAAATATTAGAATTTGTGGAGCCAGCAAGCTTTTTCCCTCATTTTTTGTTGAGGGAGAGGGGTGGCTATGATATCTAACATAGGGAATTATAGTTTCTTCAACAGGTTACAACATTTATTCAAGGTGCACTGTTTTAAATTAAACTTTAAAACTACTTGCTCTACAGTCTTCATTTTGCGAGACCCGAATCCCTTGATAGATACATTACTGAGGCAACATGGGACCGACCAATGTTTTCTCAAATGGCTCCTTAAAAATGCCAGAAATTACTTACAATAATCCGAATTTCCAAGAGCCGGTGACTCAGAGAGTAGGAAGTTGCCCAGGGTAGCAATGATTGACAGAATGATTGCACCAATGACAACCTGTAATAAAGTATCATACAACCAGTCTAAATTCGGTATTGGAGACCCACTTGGATCAACGACAAAATAAATTTATGCCTCACTTTGTACTCTATATGGTTATCAAGATATACATTTCTGGTGACTTATGCTTTGAAACCAATGGTAGCAACACAGATCACGTAGCTACACGTTACGTTACAACATGCCATGAGGGTGAGTTTCTCTAACGGTTGAGAAAAGGTTCTCATGTGCACTCACAAAGGTATCCCATTTAAGCCGAAAGCGCCGAACGTGGGCCTAAAAACAATCTAATTTTTATTGTTTTTGAGGTATTTGCATCTTCCAGTTCCGCTACTTCGATTTGATTACATGGTGAGGATCACCATGTCACGCTAACTGTAGGTTAAATATTGCTAACCCTTTTCAAGTCAGCGTTGACTTCCTATTTCAGACCTTCAACTTGATGTGGTATATTCTGTGTAACGTATTAGTCATTCCAATGTTAAAGTCCTCTTTCTGTTTTAGACATGAAACCGGGCGAAAAAGGGGTGAGGTCATTGAAGTACCTTTTGTGGGACCCTTTATGGCTCAAAGATCAAAATAGGCCCGCTATTATTTGAAATAATGATCAATGTTCGGTTTCTTACCTTAACTGCCAAGGTCAGGATCGTTGATGTAAAATTTATTTAACATCTTGAAGGCCGAAAGGGTCGATAATGAGCTCAGAGTGTCTGTTTTCAAGAGATGATCAGCTGCCGATTTCCGACCTGGATCTTCGTAAGGATTAAGACACTGAAGTCATTTGATATTTGGCCTTGATATTCAAGATCATCCCTGCTGCACGGATGCACATTTGTATGTGGAATATGCATCTTTGCTTATTGGACTATAAAGTGAAAGAAAGTTGAAAACACCAAAACACCACTTACCCTACTAATTACCCTCTTGGAAAGTATGCTTCTAGCTCTAAGCGGACACGTAACGGCGATAAACCTCTCTATCGTGATAGCGAGGTTTAGATGGAGGTTCAGTGCTTTGCAGAAATATACAAGCATTGACACAACAATGCACCATACTGGTTTCCCCATCAGCGTTGAGACGGTCGTAAAACCCTTGATATGTGGAAAAGGTAAGGGGAATAAAAACTTGGAGAAGAGGCTTTCTTCCAGTAAATATCAGATGCCTTCTTTGGTCAAATTCACGCTTTACGTTTTATAGTTTCTCTTTTAAAATATATATTTACACCCTTTAATTTTGGTAGGTTTGTTTCCTTCATGCTTTAGAGATTGGTATTGTACTTTGGCATTACTTTAAACGTGTGCTTGAAATGTTGAAAGTTGACCAAGATTTTTATATAATGTAGTTGGATCGAAACTAAAAAGATAAAGACAAATTGCAGGAAGTGTTAGAAGTTTAGAAATAAGATTAGTGTTGAAATTATTTTTATAATATTGTATGATAATAATCTATTGGTATTACTTACTCTTCGGAAATAGATTTCGTTTTTCCTAAAATGAAAGAACTGAAAACTCAGTCCAATGAGAAAAATTAAGTCAGAAACAGACATGGCCAGGAAGTAGGGGCTGAGAGCTGAGCTGCTGTAGTACGGCCGATGAGCAAATACCCGCAGCGTTAATAGTGCCAGTAATATACAAACACCTGGAAAAAAGATTAGAATAAGATTAAATATACATTTTAAATATTGATCCTGCAACAGATTCTGAGCCGACTGACGACTGACTTACATAGGAGAGGGTATGGGATGGAAGTACCTTATACAGCGACAGGAAATGAATGGTGTTTTCAACTTTCTTAATCAATCAAATGTTGATATTTATTAGGACAAATCGTGTTTATACAGCGTCGATGTATCGATTGACGCTAGCACTCACCAAGAATGGCGATAACAACGATGAAGAGTCCATCCATCTCTGGATCAGTATGATCCAGGGTATTGACAATGCTACCATCCTCTTTCATCTGCCATTTGCCTTCTTCATTCGTACACAAAAGGATGTCCTTTGGTTCGTACACGCTTATTTCCAATCGAAGCTTCACTTCACCCGAATGACTGATGTCATTTATGCAGTGCTTGTCATAAAAAGCTCGGAGCGATTCAGAATTGGTGACATCGTACTGAAGAGCATGGGCCTGTGTGAGAAAGCATGGTATGGTTAGATATACGATCTTAAGCATTAAGTACCTGGCACATATGATCGCAACGGGTTCGAAGCTTTGTTTAACGTCACCCAAATCTTCGTTTTCAATTATTTGTGCGTCATCATCTGAATCGGTGGCTGCATTAGCGGCAGTATTGTCATTGCTGTGACTGGAACCGCTACTCAGAAATCTCTCCCGCGCTGCCATACACTTCTCTGAAAGAAAGGTCTGTGTTGTTTTCTATCAGATATTTAGGGATTTTGTGACAAGAGTACGTCGTCAGCATATTTTTATTCTATAATTTAGCAAGTCTAAAATATCTAAATAAAATGTTTACGACTACCCCCCAAAACCCTGTGTTATCACCCTAGGATAATTCGTGCAGTTTTGCATATTTCTTGCGACAAAAATACAAGAGAAACAACACCTAAATGATGCCCAAGTGATCGCTACGCTTTACAGAAGTCATAACACTGTGTCGCTCACCAAAAGTATCGGTATAGTAAAGAATAAACCAGCGCTGTAATTCATCATCTTCCAAATCGACACCATAAAAGTCACAACATTGAAGAAATGCGGTGATATCCAGCACAATGCCATCTAATGATTGCCAGAGGCATTGGAATGCTCTCTCTGAGTTACCGTCTGCATTTGATGGGTAGTTCTTCAAATTCACCTGTTAATAACAGTAAGTTAAATGCAGTAAAACCTGCCTACACCGGACAACTGAGGGAATGGCGGGTTTTGTCTGGTATATAGAGGTGTCCGGTTTTTCAGGGGTCATGTAAACCAGTGGGAAAAAACGGGACTGAGAATTCTTGTCCGGTATTGGCATTTGTCCGGTATTTCAGGGTTTGTCCAGAATGAGGATTTACTGTAGTTGTTCAATATAGAGTTGACCTTTATTTGCTTGCCTTATCAGCAGACAGCTTTTGTGGTGTTATTTGCTGTATAAATGGGTGGGAATTGTAGTTGTAATTCAACAGAAATCAACTGATTATCCCCCGTGTAACGAGGAGATATAGGTTTCATCTTGTCCGTCTGTTCGTCTGTCTGTCCGCTTTGGTGTACCCTCGTATCCGGGCTATGTCTCATAAAAGTATTTGTCGTATAGCTTTCTCCTTTGGCATACTGTTACATATACTGAAGGTGTGCAACGTCGTATTATTTTTAAAATCGGCCAAAATTTGTAAAAAATACGACTTGTCAAAAATGGCTGTTTTTCAGGAAATTTGTTAAGACGGAGGTTTTGTCCAGACTAGTTCTCAAAAGCTATTCCGAAATTCTCTCCCGTGAAATCATATATGTAGTACGTGTGCAATGTCGTACTATTTTTGAAATCGGCCAGAAATAGTAAAAAATACGATTATCAAAAATGTATATTTTTATGGAAATTTGTTTGCACGGAGATAGATTTTGTCCAGACGTATTCTCCGAAACTGTTCGATCCAGCATTCTGAAATTTTTGCGGTAAAAATAAAAATATTGTAGATGCGCAACGTTGTCTTATCTTTGAAATCGACAAAAATTTGTTAGGCAGTGTAGGGTTTTCAATTTCATTGAATTTACTGACGTAAAAAGGACATTTGTTACACGGGGGTCCTGCTTCACTGATGCTCTAGTTTAATTATTTTTTTTGAAAGGAAGAAAAAAGAACGATATTTTCCTTTCCGCTACCAGTGTAATCCCTAAACCAGTTTTATTATTCTTTGTCTTGATCGAAAACAAAGGACCATACTAAAGTAACATTCTTTGCACAATTTGTGTAATAAATGTAGTTACCTCGAATTTTGGTCAACTCGCCGACAAAATGACCAAATCGTCTACGAAAAGATCCACTCGCCGACAAAAAAGTCAATTCGTCAACACTTAAAAAATATATTTGGGTATCAGTATTTAGGTGCTACCCAGGAAACTTCTACCTCAAATTCGGATGATTTTGTATGAAAAAAAATCAGTCATTTTATTCGAGTGATGTTTCTTTCAAGATCAGTATTTGAATTTACTCAAGTAATTTGTTAAAATTTTTCTTGCGTCATATCAGCCTTTGGTGATTTTTTCATTGCACTTGCGACATAAATCGAACGTTTCATGATATTAATAGTGAATAATTACTAATACCCGGTACCTCGATTGCACTTATCAAACGTTCGGACATAGGTGGTGGATTTAACCAACGCCTACGCTGATTCTTTTATGTGTTATGTAATTAAACACATGGTCAGTGCGCAACTGTCACCTATACCCCTGGAAAGCACGATTTCAACCAAATTGCAATTATAATTTTATGTATAATGTGAATTTGGAGTATTTGAAGTGCATGACTATGTATGTTATACTCAGAACATGGTACTGTTTTGTGGTAACAACTTCAGTTTCTTTTACGAATATATTAACTTCTTCTGATGAGTAAGGAGGATCCATGACAAAAGGCCGAGCGTCAAAAGTTCGAACGAAAAAAAAGGTCGAAAGTTGAAAACGCGACAAAATGTAGCTTCTATGGGAACAAACACAGATCGGTATTGTAAATGGGCCAGGTTCGTCCAATGAAAATGGACCAGCTGGACTTTTAAAATTTCAGCTCTTGATTGATTATTCTGTGAGCTTGTTTGCACGATAACCTGAAAACTGCTGCAAGGATTTTAATGAAACTTGGTATGTAGCTTCTATGCGAACAAACACAGATCGGTATTGTTAATGGGCCAGGTTCGTCCAAGGAAAACGGACCAGTTGGACTTAGAAAAGTTAAGGTGTTGATTGACTATTGTTAACACGATATCTCAAGAACAACTGCAAGGATTTTAATGAAGCTTGGTGTGTAGCTTCTGTGGGCACTAGCAAGGATCGGTATTGTGAATGGAGTGCGTTGGTCCAAGGATAATGAACCAAATTGACTTTGAAATTTACCAAATCCTGGAAAATATTCATCATCGAAATGAGTTTTCTTAACACTATATCTCAAGAACAACTGCAAGGGTTTTAGCGAAACTTTGTATGTAGCTTCTATGGGCCCAACAATGATCGGTATTGTAAATGAGTTACGTTGGCCCAAGGAAAATGAACCAAATGGACTGAAATTTACCAAATCTTGGAAGTTATTTAGCATCCGAATAAGTTTGTTAACACGATATCTCAAGAACAACTGCAGGGATTTTACTGAAACTTGGTGTGTAGCTTCTATGGGAAAAAACACAGATCGGTATTGTAAATGGGCCAGGTTTGTCCAAGGAAAATGCAGCAAGTGGACTTGGAAATTTCAGCTCTTGATTGACTATTGATGGCCGTGTTTAACTGATGGAGGGGACCTGTGGGGAATATGTGGGATACGCACACTGCTCTAGTTTCATCAACTATTTTGACTCTACCTTTATAGACCGCACCCTACCGCAGAATCAACAAGAATGCTGCGGATGCGGTGCGAATCCAGCGAATCCCACCTAGATACCCTCCCGGAGTCTGGAACGCCCACAAACCCACGATAAACAATAAGCCGGGAACCGACAACATCTCCGAAGCGTGGCATCAGCTATTGTCACACTTCGTAGGCTTTAATCACCCCCAGCATTTGGGTGCTCATTCGCGCCATGAGCCCGTGCTGCAATGTGCCCGTGCTGCAATGTGCCCGTGCTGAAATTGCCAAAGACGATATTGACAAACGTCCCAAGAAAAGAGTCCGACGTCAATACCGAAAGCTCCAGCAACGCCTCGTCGCCACTCTATGCAGAGACCGTACAGAAGGAAGGAAGACAGTGCCAGAGCTTGTGTGTAGAGGGAGTGGGGCACAACATTCGGTGGAAGCTCGTCAACCTCGAAAACCAGGAAGGCGACGAGTAGAGAAAAATTCTTTAAAATCAAACGGATATCACTAGAGTAGTTTGTTATTTTTGGCTGATTTGGAATTTATAAATCCATTAGACTTTGGTGTATTTAATGTACTTTGTGATAATAAATCCTTTAGTTTTGTGTCTCAGCGTTTTTTTTGAATTGCTAAAGTACAGTGTATATATAAAATTTCGACCTTTTGTCGCATTTTCCACTTTTGACCTTTCGTTGCTCGATCTTTTTGATGCTCGACTTTCGTCGTTCGATCTTTTGTCGGGACAGGGAGCAGGGAGTTTGAGATATGATTCGCAGCGTGTTTTTAACAAAAAATAAGGTAAAAATAGCTTTAGTAAATAATTACGTTTTATTACGTTTGTATTTATAGTTTTGTGTTTATTGTTTCCTAGGTGCACCCAAATATTGACAGCCAAATATATTTACTTGTGTCGACGAGTTGACTTTTTTGTCGACGACTTGATCAAAAATGTTGTCGGCGAGTTTGTCATTCTGTCAACGAGGTTCTTTGTCGATAAGTCGGTTTGTCGGCGAATTGACCATTTCCCGTCACCTCCACGGGCGATATCACCCAAAGAGCGTCTTTTACACTTACCAAAGCACATCCCCCGAATTCATGCTCAGCATTTCTTCTATTCCTTTCCTTGGACATTGCCTCAACATCGTTTGTTTTTCCAATAAAGATTCTCTCTTTATTTACATACACTAAAAATATGTCTTGGTTCTTGAAGAAAGATAGTTGAATAGCTGATGCGTTTCTTTGTTGCAATTCTACACGCAAGAAATTTGAGTTTGTACTTATATGTGTAGAATTTTCAATACGAGCTCCGTGTAAAGATTTTAATAAGATAAATACTACCGTACATATAACATTCAACATGGCTGTTGGACGTTTAAACTGCCTTTGCATAAGCAAGCCTCTAAGTTTTTATATTGTCATGACCACAGTTAATGAATACCTCTTTTTGTGTGGAGCATCCAGTCAGGTAGCACCTCTGGCATTGCGTTGTCACGACAATTCTGTTTTCGTGCTGATAAATACAGTATAAATATACCATTGGACCATTAGCAGATAATCAAGTGCGCAGACCGAAGTTGTATAAAAGTGAAAAGAAGGAAAATGGGAGTTGAATCATGACATACAGCTTCACAATGAAGCACGCCGCCGTCCACAAACAATACAAGTGTTAGCAATTAACAACAACACTAATTACCTGCGATGATACTACCACTTTGTGTGCACTACCCCCCCCCCCTCCACCCCGTCCATCGTCATACATACACGTAACACGATTAAGTAAGCTACCCCTGAAGGGTTGCATAATGTGCAAAGCGGTTAGGGCTTAACATGGAAACACGCCGCCACCCACAAAAGATGCAAGTGTTAGCAATTAACAGCTACACTAATTGATTTTATGTATCCCCCCCAATCCCCAACCTAATCTACACCCACAAAAACACGTAATACCCTTAAGATGCACCTGGTGGGTTGCATAATTTGGTGAAACGGTTAGGGATAAGAATTGGAAATATAGCGCACATATGTTGACCCACGTACGGATTCTGGATCAACGCGAAAAAATAATGACCAATGACGATGTCAACACTGGCTTATGGCGTCATGAAATTTTGACAGTAAATCTCGAAAACTATTGCATCTACAGTTTTAGAGCAAAATTCGTCATGAGTCCACTGTTTTGCAAGAAACATCGTGGTGACGTACGTTTTAACATATGACGTCACAATGGCGCCATTTTCTTTTTTTCATTTCTGGACGGTTTTAATGCGGGATTTCATATCAGTGTGTACAGGAGGGTTTAAAGAATAAAATGAGAGCTAAAAATATAATTTTGAAGCGTCATAGTCCCCGTTATATGATAAAATGTTTACTCGTATATAATAATAGAAATATTATAAATCCTTTTGAGCAAATGTTAAAAGGAGGCCATTAAAGTATTTAAGCCAGATGCTACAGGTATTATGAGATGAATGGACGAAAGGTGTTTTTATTTCAGTCATGTGTGCGTCATTCCTCTTGCGTTGTTGAATTCTACGATTCGGTCCCCAGCGAATAGCACAAAATATATAAGTGTAATATGTGTCGGGGTCGAGACCTTTTCTTCAGTGCAAAAAAAAAAGGGTGATGTCATAGGTTAAAAAAGTATCAGGAGGGAAAAGATCGTGCCATAATCCAGAAGTTTCATTTTCCTGGTCCTAGCCCAGTTGTGTGGAAACCGATGGAAGGAGCTTGAAAAGGAAGAAACCAATAATAATAATAATAATAATAATAATAATAATAATAATAATAATAATAAGAAGAAGAAGAAGAAGAAGAAGAAGAAGAAGAAGAAGAAATATAAACTTCCAGAATTTCCGTCTCATCTCTAAAAAAATGGACAGTGCGTTGAACTGCATGTGGTGTAATGATAATGAACTGCGGGGGAAACTCACCGCCGACGATCGTACAGCCATTCAGCTGACCACGAATAAAACCAAATAACGGACACTTAACCATAGATTCTTTTATTATTTTTTTTTACTTTAGTTCTTTTCTGCACCAAAGTCTTGATCTTTGAACAATACCCAAATCGAACGCATTGCACAACCCCTCTTATGATTCTAATGGTTTCTATAAATCCGTCATCGTGGGCTATGACTTTAATGGTAAATAATATTCAAACAATACAACCTTAAACAGTTATTCAATAAAAGGAATGTTCTTAGTCAAGCTTCTATCGAAAAATATCAGCTGGAATAGTTGGTACTTCTGTTGGTCTAATTTTAGATCTACTACTGGAAAACGAAATTAATTATTCCGTTAGATTTACCCCAGTTATAGTTTAAGTTATGAGCTTTATTAGTCCCCCCCCCCCCCCCGCGGCGGTACGCGCGGAGCGGGGGACTTATAAATAAAACGCTCGTTGTTCATCTGTCTGTCTGTCCGTCCGACTGGTCCCCCCAGTGCTCCCACTTTTGTACGAGCGATTAATCACTCACGTTTCACCGCAGGATTTTGATTTTTTGTGGGAAGTAACAACATATGTCGGAGTTGTGCGATCTGGGGTTATTTTTGAATTTGACCAAAAAATGACGAAACTGTGAAGCTTCAAACTTGACCAAATTATGTAAGGTACTGTGGGGGCACTTTTGTACGCGCAATTTCTCAGTTATTCTGCACGACAAAATGTAAGTTATTCCTAACCAGATATTGACGAAAATGTGAAACTTCAAGCTTGACCCATGATATTACATCATGTCGTGATGTTAACCCGCCGTAATGAAAAAAAACATTGTACTTCTCCCCATTCAGATATCTTTCGGCGGGGGACTAGGATCAATTTCACTGATATACTTGTTTTCATTCTTATAAACCGGATGAAAACACAAGGCTCTATAACCAGCTATTCGGTGTTGGAAACGGATGTCGTGGATTGAAGTTTGAACTAGAACCGTATTTAGCAAGCGAAATGTTAAACACTTGACAAAAATTAAAACGCAAAAATACTTCCTTCAGTGGATTATTTCTGGAATAATATAAAGTATTTTACAACATGCATACAGTGTGTTATACAACTATGTACAGAGCTTATGGCACAGCATGTATGCGGCTTATATTATTCTAAAAAATGGGACCACTGTCAGGAAAAAAACTCCATAGGTTGATAACTTAATACCAGTTTAATATATTAGCAAACAGCACAGCTTGAATACATCTTATAAACCGAGTAGTGTTTGGTTTTTGTTGACTTATGGTTTTATTGACTGATCAGGCATACGCCGTGTTGTCTATTTACGCAGTGAGAGCTCGCACAAAGCTCGGCAACTGTGTGGTGTTCTGTGTACGTTAAATGCTCCGCATTTACTTGCAAAAATACACTTTTTTCACATGGCGTTTTAACAAAGAAAACGAAATCGAAGACTAAAATAAATAGTGACATGCACACGTTCGGATCAATCTCTTTATAATTCCCAAGTTTCATGCTCCTAGGGCCCATAGTGTCAGAGAAGAAGAATACACAAAAAAATCGGAAAACTGTCAAGAAGAAAAAAAAAGGACGAACGGCTGCTCGCACAAATTCATACAACCCTTACAAGCTAACAGCTTGTCAAGTGTTAATGAATTGGTGGCCTGAAACACCTCAGCGTTGAGAAATGTCTGCATGATGTATCCATCCGTGGGGCAGTTTTTGCATCACAGTCGTTTAACCTGCCGATATCACTGCTTATTTAGTAATACAAGCCCATAAAAACAACTTCTGTCTTGTCTACAGCAAATATTTAAAAAAAGAGAAAAATATGGAGTTCTTTGTTTAAAGGCACTTGTCAAGTTGGTGGATAATGATTCCCTGTCATTTATAGAGTACGAAAAGAGGTGTTCTTCATTGAGAATTTATTGTTTAAAACCTCCAGCTAATAATACTTACTCACTGATCTCTGTAAAGATAGCCTCCTAACACAGTGATCCGTTTTACACGTTGAATGTAGACTTATGATGTTCCTGATGAGATTTCTTGTTCTCGGGGGGAGGGGGAGGGGGAGGAAGGGGGTGGCACTCACTGGTTACCATGCGTGTCTATAACGTTCTACAGCGACCCCTATAAGTACACACTGCTAATTATCAAGTAATAGACGTTTTTCACCCAAACGCGGAGTGTAAATCAGAAATAACTCCCTTTTTGTTGAAAACGCGAACCACTGAATGAAAATTACCCTTAACACAAACCTGGCATTCCGTGTGGAGCGCGACCAGTTTAAAAAGTACCCCCCCCCTCTTTCTTAAGGTTTTTTTTAGCACGCACGGTAACACACATGACAATAAGCGGCCCCTCAGGGGGGGGGGGGGTCTATTTTTTGTGTGAAGACGGCTTATTAACGCCATTATCCCCATCAAGAGCGTAAGTGGCTTTATTTTAGGCGCGTTACTCCCATATCTCAGATTTTAGGTATACTTAGTGAAAAAAAAAACTTTTGGGAAATCGGAGTTCAAAATAATTGATAGGAATTTTGTTTACGGAATTTGTTTGAATAAAACCTGACTGTGGCCTGTCTTGTATTCACATCCGCAGTAGGTTTGGCTAGCTGCCATGTAACCAAATACCGGAATAGTAGAAAATGCAAATTATAAAGAGACTATAACCAGTCACCAGTGAGTGAAAACCGACTGTCCTGGAATGAGATCTGAAGTGAAATTGCTGGCCTGATTTACACAAAGTTGCTTATGTGACAACCGGAAGACCTTACAGAGTGCTCTTGTACTTGTCCGTTCAGGGCGTTCCTGTGGTACATTTTCTGGCGCTACATTGATACATTGATTGTTCGGTATAATTTAGAGCATATATTTACAGCAAATGTATAATATTTTACTCAGACACATGTTCACACTCTTCTGACGATATATCTGCAGTTTCTCAAATCTATTTATAACATAATACAACTTTAATTGCTAATTCTTATTTGCTTTAATTATCACTTAACGCGCTGTAAACAAACAAAAATGTCCACGTTTATATAGACAATAACAGTGACACGACTCCCGGTGTTGTAAAACAAAGGGGCTTCAGAGGCATATCCGTGTGTACGATATGACAAAAGTAATTGACGGCGCTGCACAAACATTGTATTGACGCGGCGTACTCCGAAGACAAAGTACACAAGGTACGCATGTTTGTGCTTCAAGCAGATCAGTATTATCTGCAGTATGCGCGAAGTTGGACCTTTTTTTTTTTGCTGCCCTTAATAGAGGGGTTGTTCTCAATGCATTCTGGATTTCGCGGGCTCGGAAAAGTGTCCTTAATTCTGAATTGCGGGGTGTCCTTAATAGAAGGGCTCAGAATATACAGAAGTCTATGGGATTTTAAAACAGACTGACAAAAAGTGTCCTTATTTTTTTGCGGAGTGTCCATAATAGCGGGGTGTCCTTATCCGCGGTTTTATTGTACTATTTTTTGGCAGTGCGCCCAAGAATTTGTCCATTGACGCGATCTGTAGCAATGTCTGTCACACAACTCACTGTTGGGATTATAGTCTTTATTTGACAATATGCCAACACTTTACACCTTGATCTAGGACATTTTTCACATATCCATATTCAAAAGGGCAAGATTCTAACATTTATCTACCGTGAAAATTGGCTAAATTTAGGAAAACGCAAGGGAAGCTGTAATTTTGCCTCGTTTCCGACCCCCTCCCCCTATAGTACATGCTGTATTTTTCAAAAACACTATTTCCGAGATGGTTCGCTTTGGCAAATTTTGTCTAATTTCAAGAAAAAAGAATTACTGCGATTTTGGTACTCATTTCGAGCTCCTCAAAGTGGAACGGTGAAGGTGAATTGCGAGGATCAAGGTTCAGTTTCTCATTTCGGAATGAGCAGCAACATATTGATGGGAGAGAAAATCACACAAACAAAATTTAAAAAATATACATGTATAATATAAACGTCAAAGAAATAATTTGCTGTGTTCGTAATGGCGTAGATTCTACATTGTACAGTCTCTTAATTACGTGCACATAAAGAGCCCACTAGGTGTCGCAGCGCTGCAGTCTTTCCCTAGCTTATGTTCCTTAGACGTGTTCTCACAACAGATTCACTGCCTGGCCTGGATTGTGTCACGATTTGAGCAATTAGTATCAAATTTAATCTAACGGCATTCTGACAATAATTGATTGCTTACCCGTATAACAATGCCCGTATTAACCTTTATTACATCTGTAATCTCAGTTACAGCAATCAATAACTCAACTTTCTATACATGTTTAACTTAACAATAATATTTATATATCTCTTCAAGTTTTCAATCTTTGCGAAATATAATATAAAATAATAATCAGATACATGACAGGTTCACAAACATTGACATAACTTTGTTTTGAATATTTGAAAGACCCCATAGCGCTGAAGATCGTTGATCGATCGATCCAAAGCTTTCTTTGCCGTCACAACGACACGCAGCTGTGACGCTGTTTAGGAATTTACATTATGAGCTTCACAAATCCGCCAACCGTTCATACGGCGGCTTTTCTCCAGATGAACTGGCCCGTCTGTGATTGCCGCCTACCCCACCCCACCCCCACCCCCACCTCCACTTATATTAAATAGGGCGCTCCCCTACTTCCTCGACGGGCAGAGGTATGATTATATAGTCATCTGCAAACAGAAAAAAAACCCAGTCTCAGTTAAAGTGTTGCCAAATGTTGCTGAGGATCGCATGGAGAACTTAAAGGCAATCAGTAAAGGCAATCAGTAATCAGCAAAGACAATCAGTAATCGATAATCAAGTGGCGGGATGGCGAACTTTAAAGTGTTACAGAATGATTTTTCAAACTTGACGACCAAATGCGTTTTGTCAATTCACTGTTTAATATGGTACGAGTCCCTTAACTGTTATTTGCAGAAATGGATTGCCAAAAGGCTTGGAATTCGTAGCATCTGGTCAGACTTTTAAATTGGACACGATGTTTATTAGCATTGTTTGGGGGAAAGAAATAGATTTTTGTTTACATAGTAGAAGAAACAAAAGAAAAGGAAGAAATCAAAGGGGAAAAAAGAAATTAAAGAAGAAGAAATCAAAGAAGAAGAAGATGATGATGAAGAAGAAGAAGAAGAAAAGGAAAATATATTTTAAAAAAAACATTCACCTTCCTGTTGCCTGGGCTGTAGGCGCTTGGATCTTTTTTTATACATCCAGTATATGGCACCGGCGGTGACAGCAGTCAGGAGCAGAGCGAAACTAGCCGCCGCCGTCGCCATGGCCACGAAGTGTGACGTAGAGACTGGAGCTTCGTTCGTGGGCAGTGGAGCCTCGGTCGTTGTTGTCGTTAATGTAGGTTTTGGGGGCACGTATCCTAAAATAAACAAAGCATCGGTTAGTAACGGGAATAAAACGTGATCGTGCGCAAAATGTGAAGGTCAATGACCTTTCTGTTGATAAATGTACCACAAAATTTCACTCAATGTAGTATACTGCGTCACGTTATTGTATTCTGATAATGTTACATTTATTTACCTACCGGGACAATTTTGGCTACACGCTTCGGAACTGTTTTTCCACACGGGATAGGAACAGGCAGGCAGGGATAAACACGGCCGACAGATCCCGATGACAACGTCACAATAACCGTTAAGATCACAGTCACTGTTGTTATAGCAAAATGTCACTTCCAGGGGTTTCATGGCAACGAAAACTAGAGTTAGTGATCCTATAAACGCCGCCCTGGTTGCCATAGCAACCAACTTTGTAACTCCGTTCATGGTGAAACGCCTGCAACCATTTGTAATTAGCATTAAAGTGTTGCCCGACACAAGGTAATCATCTTGCAAGCGACAATCGAAACATACAAACCAAGACACCAAATAACATTAGCCTTCTTTTTTTTTTTTTAAAGCGTACTATTCGAGCTTTCAGGTAGTCACATTACTACATACTGGTCTCGTAAAATGTGCTCATTTCACTGCAGAGTTCACTATACATAAGCGTTATTTATAAGGCGTTGTTTTCAGAACATTTCCCATTTATTTAACAATTAAACAATTTAACAATTAAACTATTATGGTTTACCTGAGAAAAAAGCAAGAGTTTTATCCGTGTCAGAAGCAAAGCATGAAAGTTTTGAACGACCTTGGATTTACCGGATCGGGGCAGGCTATGCGCACGCCGTTGAATGATGATGCAACTTGTGTTATGCACATGCCGCTGAATAGTGATGCAACTTCCGTTACGGTTCAGTCAGGACCTTCCCTGTTTGTAGACATAAAGCCCAGGCACGTGGTCGACAAAAACATGAATCATGCCTTTTTTGAATGGAACCGTGCGTGGTAATTTAGTGGTGTTTGCAAGCTGTTGAGGTGCTATTTTATTTACTTATTTATTTATTTATTATGTTTGTGGCTTGCAGTTAGGGAACCACAATTGTTTGTGGGTAACATTTTAACAGAACGCTTTTTATATGTTATTTTTTTTTTTTTGAAACGTAACCCTGGGAAATACACTTCGTTGCACATGTAGACCGAATAGCAACCATTGCGTCATACCGTGTCTCATGGCATTTCTTTGTGAAGAAATGTGTCCAAAATAGCGTTGCAAACTTTCCCAGAATAAAAAAAAACTGCCTGGACGGAAATCAGAAACCATACATATATTGAGGAATCCATGACGTATATGGCTTAATATATTATGTATCTACAATGCCTGTGGGAGGGAATATATTCCAAAGTATTATGATTACTCCAGCAAATAAAGTTGTTACACGTTCATAGATCGAGTTTATAAATATTTACGCGGCATGAGAGAAAACTCTTTTTTCGGTGTTCCATGATCACTTGGTATTATCGAGTTGTATGTTATTTATAATGACAGAACAGTGTTATACTCAGTGGGGTTCAAAATTGTGCAAGTAATTCGCTTTAGTAACGAAAAAATGGTTGTGTCATCGTGTTTTATTTCTTCCCGCCGAACGGACGCGATTCTCTGTTTTTCTCGCAGTTATTTGGCCATACCTTTTTACTTGCAGCATTGCAATTAAACTAGCCAAGGGGTAAAACATAACATTGTTTCATGGACTTTAGTTTGCCCATCTGGCCGTTTGTCCGCCTGTCCTTCAGCTATCATTTTGACGACTTTCAGACATGTCTCCAGACTGTTTTCATGCATTTTTTTTTTTTTTGCACTCAGGAAAGATTACGTCTTTTTTTCTAATTTTGACGAAGTTTTGCAACGCCGCTGTCATATGATTCGAGACTTTCAAAGAAATTACACGAATGGGTAGAATAAACGAAACGTGTAAATAAATTTCAGTTTAGTGTACTGCCCTTTTCAAGTAAGCCCCCCGTATGATGCTAGAAAATAGGGAATCTTACCCCATGCACCTTTTTTTTTTCTTTTTTTTTTTTTTGCTTATTATTGTGTTTGAGACATGTGGATATCGAAATTGTTAATGTTAAATTCTGTTTTAAAATCGCAAGTACCCCTACCGGGTCTTCTGACAGTCTACAAACTGGAAAATAGGTACTTTGTTGTGCTGAGATAATCAACGACATATTATTCTGATTCCGATGAAAAGCTGACCAAATATATTGTGCGTGAATCGGATATTTTAAATAATATTTTTTATACGTAAAAGTCAATAATGGGAATTAAAGAAATCACTTGTTTTAGTCTCAACTTCACAAGCAGTATGCACGCGTTTTGTTTTGTTTGTTTTTTTTTTTTTTTTTTTTTTTTTTTTTTTTTTTTGTTGATGTTTTTTTAAGTTATTTTTTTTCGTCGTGGGATCGTGGGATGAATGAGGTGGGGAGTGAGCTTTGCCTCTCCACAATGTGTCTTAAAAAACAGAAAATCCGAAATTATTGCCGATGAAACTGGCGAGAGGTTTTTACCGATTATTTGTGGATTTATCTGAGTTTGAAATGAGGGTTCGGAGCTAACAGTACTCTCATCTTTGCTTGTTACAGGTCAGATGTGGCGTTTCGTGTTGACGTCTATATAGAAGCAGCGCCACAGGGTGCAGATGGTGCTTTTGTTGGCGCCCGAGTGAGCAGGGGAGGGTGCTGGATCATGTATTCTAACGGCTTGTACTGCTGGCTCTATCCACAGACAAACATCGTCAGACTAACTGGAAACTTTAGTATGCAACTTGATTTATGGTTTTAGCAAAGTAGTTTTTGTTTTAGGCTGGAGAGAAATGATTAAAAATAAAAATGAACAGGTGACTTGGTCTGGCCAAATAAAAGAAATTAATTGTGAGTTAGAAATAGTGTCGGTAGAACCAGTAGATCTTTTTGTGCAGAAAATTAAAGTAATAAATAAATAAATAAGAAATAAAATAAAAATAAAAACAAAAAATACAGCAACAAAGAAAAGAAACAAAAACATCAAAACAAAACAAACGAATGGCGCGACAAATAATTAACCTCTTTGATGGATTATTGATGGACAGTTGTGCACTTGCTGTCTAGCCGTTGTTGTGGTTATTTTAGTAGAAACTAATATTCTTAAAAAAATCCGCCGAGGTCTGGTAAAATCTGTCAATTAAAAAATAAATCGTCAGCGTTTTACTGACGAGTGAAAAATTAAATCGCGCTGTTATGTGAATTTGCTTAACATTTGGATTGGAAGCAAGAGAATATTTCTTTCATGTAGTAATTAATTTATACGGTTGCGTAGTTTATGCCCCCATTGATTGCACTTCATTTACACTATGCGCATCACTTGTGATGGAAAAATTCCAAGCAGTAACCATCCTCGATTTGAATATCAATGCGTTGTATTTTGTGCTTGTATTTTTCTGATGTCATTTCCTGGTTTCGTTGCGTCGTTACTTTGAAAATAATATAAATGCAAATAGATAAAAAAAAAAGTGATTAGAACATGATATAGATTATATGACACAGATAATGTGACTTGTGGGGGCATCTACATTCACATAATCAGATCATTAAAAATAAAATCTACAAAATTAAAAAATACAACAGAACATTTTCGGAATTCATCATAAGTGGATGAACGGCCGAAATAGGGCTAAATTCACCAAGTGGGTCCGTTTTCAGGGTAGATTATTTCTGGTGTTTGTCGTGGTGGAAGGCTGTCAGGACGCGACTGTGGTAAAGTGGTCCTATTTGTGTGGTGGTCCCTTTTACAGGGTGGTTCTGTCTCTGTGTTTCCCTGTATGTGAAGTGGTAACGTAGCCCGGGGTGGGAAGTCGGGGGGAGAAACACAAGATCTAAGCGCCGGTATCCCCATAGACAGGCAGTAAGATGACGAGGAAATATATACCAATCCCTCGTGGATTTCACCTTGGTAACTCTTTGATCCATCGGGAGAACCGTCGCTCCCTTTCCCCGACACCTGACCCTCAGCCCCGTCACCCCCCCCCCCCGTCCCCAGCACCAAGGCATGCTTCAATTGTGCGGTTCCTTTCACGTATGTTGTTGAACAGGTCAGAGCCTCGTCTACGCGGAAGCCTCGTTCTCACTGCGCCGCCAGACTTGGTACACTGTCGCCATGCTCGTTCAGGTACATAACGTCACAACTCGTTAATAAACTAAGCAGTATTTGAAGCTCGAAATGCTGATAACAGTACTGTTATGAGGCGATGTATTGTCGTTGTTGTGCGTTATAATTCTTGTAATATGTGATACTTATACTAATACTTGCAACTGGTACTGGTATTCGAAATATATAAGCGCAAGGTAATTGTCAATTCAGGGGAGAATAGTGATGGTCCAGCAAATTCCCCTGCCCCCTCCCCCCGAGCTCTATTTAAAATTTAAGTAAACGTAAATTTCGATTTTGGGACTTGTCAAAAGTCCACTCCACCCCTCCTGTGAATACTCGCTTTCGCGGCTGCAAGATACACTCACTTCGTCTATTGTTTTGTGTGTTGTTACACGACGCAATTAGTTTCGTAGCAACTCGACAACTCAGTATAGTATAATACAATAAAGTTGCTCTTAAAATAAAATTTGCATAACTACAACAAACTGGGGTGCTTCTGTTTTATGTTTTAACCTGACTTATTTTTAGTTCAATTTAATTTGTGGTGCCTTTGAATTTTACATTCTGAGCACTGAATGGTTACGTTATGGTATCGTATTTTTCAGAACACAACGGTGACGTGCAGTGTTGATGGCAAACCAGTGATCTCCACACAGGTTCCCGACATGCCTTTTCCGAACGGTTTTATCGCCTTAGGGACGACAACATTTGGAGCCGCACTGTTTGACAATTTCTTGATAAGCAACGCCACAATTGCGGACCACCCCGTCGGGCCTTACCCCAATAGTGCGCAGGACGAAGCGAAATTGCGGGCAGGACAAGGGAAGTGGATATGACTTAAATTTGAGCCGTTATCTGAACTACATAGAGATATATTACTCAGCAGATGGTATATTATGTTCCTAACCGCCAGCGCCGGTATTCAGAAAAGTTAACTGTGCAGTTAACCGTCCTCCGAGCAGCGAAAATCAGTTGATCTAGCTTTATGACGCAAACAATTTTAGGTGGATTTTTGTTTGCTAAATAGAGTTAATTTATTAATTCACTTTCGGGTGTTCTGGTTGCTAGCGGAGCAGTTAGCGGAATCAGTTATCTGTACAGTTAATTTTTGTGAATACGGCCACAGGGAGAGAAAAAACACAACCGCACCTTTGTCCGTAATGAAGTGACCTAAATATATGCTGACGCGCAACAGCAATTTCACAACAGACATATTTTGGTATATTTCAAACACATGAACAGCTGCGCGCATAAAACTACGGCGTAATGAAGTCACAATCACCAACCACAGAATACTGAAGTCCCCAAACTGGCACAGTTGTTTTAATCGCCTAAACGGTTCGGATGTCATCAGCATCTGGTGTGTCTACGCCTTACTCTGATCAAAGCAGCGAATGCTCTTGGCATAGACGCAACCAAACAATTGATTCGATGCTGAGGAAAGTTGTTTCACTCGCCAGTGACCATCTGGCTCAGCTGGCGTAAGTTCTGGGGTGCTGGTAGTCTGGATCGCTATCCCCGATCCAGATGGTCCCAGAGGTGCTCTGTGAGATTCATGCCCCCCCCCCCCCCATGAGGTGAAGAGTGGCAATGTTGTTGGTCTGCAGATGAGCTGTGGTAAGCCTGGCTGCGTGTGGTCGAGCGTTATCGTGCATAAACACACCACTGGGGTTGTTACGGAAGTGGGTTAGCATGTGCAGTGTCACGACTTCGACAGCTGCCGTCAAATTGCCTTCGATAATAACCAGTTGAGAGCGCCAACCGAACTGAATGGCTCCCCATATCATTATGGATCTACCTCCAAATCGGTCAAATTCACGGACGTTGTTCCCTTGAAATCGCTGCTTACGCCGCCGATACACCCTTTAACGACCGTCAGCTTGGAAAAGACGATACCGGGACTCGTCGCTAAACACGCCTTCAGTTCTGTAATCACCGCTGCGCTTTGCCGGTGGTTAGCGGCCCAGCGTGCTCCGATTTGCATTCTCTTTGGTTCAACACTTGTCCGACGTGAGGTCGGTAGGCACGAATTTGTCTTCCATGGAGACTTATTCGTGGGTTGTTGAGTCCTGTGGTCTCTCTGGCTGTTTGTGTAGCAGTCCTGAAGGGGTTTCGAATGTGCACTCGGACAATCACGTGATCCTGGCGCTCTGACGTCACGCGTGGTGTGTCACTTCGTGGGCCGTCGTCTGCTGTTCTGTGGCATGGGGACGCTCTCGCTGGTTGCACACAGTCATGCGACTACATCCAAACCGCTCAGCGACACATGTTGGTAATATGCCACTTTCAAACATGCCCATGTCTCGTTCCCTTTCTTTTTTAGTTAGGCGTGGCATGTTTCGCTTAAATTTTGAGCCAAAATATTCAATTTGGCAGTTAACGCATTTTTCTTTTCAAAGAGTGTCAGGGTGAAAAGAAGGTGGAATCAATGTTTGTTTACTTAGCACCAAGGTCAATGGGGTTTTGGTCGATTAGCGGTACTGTTTTTTGGAAGAAGTATGGCACAGCTGAATGATCATTCCATGATACTGTAGAGTAACTAGGCATGTTGTGTTTGAAATTCGATCAGTATCGCTTCTTAGATCTTAAGTTATTTTAAAAAGATGTTGCAAAGTTTCTTTTGTGCGTAAGTATAAAGATACAATAATTCGCATTACAGATTCTAAATTACAGCCATTACAAAACAAGTTGGCCCGCTACCACTGAGTGAAGATTTGAGGTGAAAGGCCCAAATTTTACATTTTAAATTTAACAATTGTGCATTTAAGAGAAATTTTAACAGTGTCGAAAAGATTAGCACCAGCCGACTGGGCAGATAATTAGCCATGATGTTTTTGTGAGAAGCTAGGGCTAATGCTACACAATATTGAGGAGCAAGTGGTGGATAAATTAAACAAGTAAATCATTAAATTAAAATGCACACAATATATTACACTGAAGGACAAAAGACTTTAACGCTTTGTGACCTCTCACTAACATTTCTTCAGAAGTTTCATTTTTCGCTTATATTGTGGCACTATCTGAGAGATATCTTTGGCACAAATTGGAAGCCAATTGAGCAATTATGTGAGTAACAATAATTTTTTTGTCCTTCAGTATATATTAGAAAATTGTAAGAAAGACAGAAACTAGAAGTGTGTTTTTTAGAGAGGTGGGCTGGGGGGGGGGGGGGGTGGGGGTGGCTAAGAATCCCATATTGAAACTACTGATCCATACTGAGCCACGGTAAGAAGTGCGAGGTTTGGGGTTTGTCTAAAATTTGTCTTCAAGTGAAAAAAAAAAAATAATGTCGTCGATCATCTATAGTGACCTTAAACATGGCACTGGCAGTGCACTCGTAAATCGCTTGTCATCCTCTTTCTCGAGAAAAAGGACATTTTCAGTTTCCCTTTATTAACATATTTAGCTTCCCGAATGTAGAACCCCGGTTTACTGTGAAATGCCGTTTTCAGTTTACTTACAATTCTTTTATCTTTATCTTATTTCACATACCTTTACTTCAGTTAAATCTATAAACTGATAATTTAAGACATCTTAAAAAAATTTGAGATATTTCTTAATAATTTCAAATATCTAAGATTTAATTCAATGTATATGTCTTTTTAATCTGTAATTTATTTTCAGATGTAAGTGGCAAGTAGAAAACTTGAGTTCATTTTGTTCTTGTGTAAAAGGATGTGTTCGTGTCATAATAATGAGATGTGACCAATAAACTATTGTATATTTTAATTTGTGTTTCATTCAGTTTTGTCTCACATCTTCGTCACTGATGCATCGGTGTATGGTTTTGGTCGAAATGGTTCAGATTTATTGAAGTCTGTAATGTTTCAGATAATAATTAAACAGATTTGCAACACTTGCCTACACTTGTTACTGTTATAGTTTTCAAAAAGCTCTGTCCTTTAACCAAACAATTAGAATACCGATCATTTTGCAAGATTTCTTTTTGACTCCCCTCATTATTGCGAAGGTATGAAAAATTTGTTTCACAACCGAATTCATTTTTATGGGTTCATCTCGTAGGGGAAACATGAAACTTCGCCCGCTATGACGAAAAGAAATGTGCGAAAATTTCTACCCAACTAACCCCCACCCCCCTCCCCAAAAATATTCCAGACTTATGCAAGGCACTGCATATATGTATATATGCAATCGTGTCCCTTCGTTTTTGCTGTGCTACGAAGTTATCAAAGCGCAAAGGCATACTTTATTTGACTTGCTCATCAGTCCGTCCGTCTTTCCGTCAACCGATATTGTTTTGCATTTATTCTTGCTAACGGTTAATCACAACAATTTGAAATTTCATACAGCTAAATTAGACATATGGAAACATAACCCTTCTCTGAAGCTCTGTCCTGTTAACACCAAATATAAATAGTTATATGTGTCCCCCTAAGGGAGACATATATAGCATTTGGTGTGTCCGTCCGTCTGTCTGTCCGTCCGTCCGTCTGTCCGCAGTGAGTTCTTATGTAATTAATGAGTCGATTTTTCTCAAATCATAATACATATCGGAGTACATGTCTAGATGATGCCCGTGTTATTCTTTTTTCGTTTCTTCAAAAATACTATTTTTGGCAAATTTTTGAACATAGAGGGGGGTTCGTGCAATTTTTTTCACTTTAGCAGGCTATATCTCCAAAACAGCTCGTTGGATAAGGCTCAGATGTCGTAAGAAGAGCACACATCTAGCTCAAATGTATGGTGAAAAGTTTCTCTTCATTTCCGCTAAAAATGTATTTTTGGCGAATTTTTAAATTTTTGGTTTTTATTTGGATAATATTGTTGCGATATCTCCGAAACAGTTTGTTGGAGTAGGCTGAAACGTAGCAAGAACAACACACATATAGTGCAAATGTTTACTGCGAAGTTTTTCTTCATTTCCGCTGAAAATGTATTTTTGGCTTATTTTTTAATTTTTGATTTTGAACTATTTGGGCCATATTGTTGCGATATCTCCGAAACGGTTTTTTTATTATCACTTCATTCCAGTATATATTTTAAAACTCATACATAACAAGTTATAGCAACGCAAACATAGTGACAATTTTTTTATGCTATTAAGGAGAACAAGTGCCTTTTTATACTCTGGTCAAATACTTTCTAATCAACTGAACTCAAGTTTCAATTTAGCGGTTGACAATAAGAATGAACATTATACAAAAATAGTATATTAGCAGGGGTTGAAGAAAGAAAAAAAAGGCGCGAAAGGAAGAAAATAAAATCAACTATAAAAACTGGTCAATTTTTTCTAAAGCTTGGCATATAGGTATATTTGTTTTGTTTCAAATTCGTTCAAAATATACTTTAGGTTTTAGAAATTTAAGGTATTCAATAAAGTACACTTCTCTACTGTTAAGTTTGCAACGATGAATAAATAATCTTGTTTGCAGAATAATGAAATCAATCATATAACTCCTCTCCCCTAAGTTATCGCTTCGAATAATTCCCAATAGTTTCATTCTGTTCGATAGAGCGATATTGGCTTCTATCAAAATGTTATTATTTATAAAGTGTTCTAGTAATTTCCAGAATAAAGTTAAATTTGAACAGAGGATAAACATATGCATGATATCATTCTTCATTTTACAATTCTGACAATTTGATGCGACCGTCGGGTCAAATTTTGCGACTAAATAATTTGATGCGTAGTTTTTATGCATAATTTTATAGTTTAACATACTGTCTCGAACATTTCTTGTCAAATATTTCGTCTTACTAAAGCTTTCCTTAAATTCACAATCAGTTATACATATATTATCATTTTTCCACCTTTCTATACAGCTTTCTGAAGTCTAACTAGGTTCCAATATATTAATTTTGAGCATATTATGGATATCACAGAGTTATAAAATTTAGATGTAAACATAATATCAACTTTTTTACTACTTATAATTTTTGTTGAATCTAGTGCCAATACATTTTTCCATTTTTGCGGAATTGCTGCCACCACGCTGAATAGATTTAAGACATTTATTTTACAATCAAACCTCTTTTTTATTTCTAGCGGTAACATAATTGACCCATCCTTATTCATTATATCCGAAATATGCAATATTTTCTTGGTATATAATTCTTTAAAAAATACCGGTGAATTTTCTATTTGGATATACTTGTTGTACCATAAGCATTGATTTACTATATCCACAGCTGTGACCGGCTCAGATTTTGCACTAAACCAATAGTGAGAAATTTCTTTATAAAAATTGGGCATTTCGAGGTGTAGTTTTTTGGGGTTTAGAGAAAGAGAGAGAATTTCAGAAAACTTTAGAGAGTCTGGCAAGTACTCTCGAATAAAGTCAATACTAAAAGATTTCGTGAGATTGAATAGTCTTTTTATCCACATAATTTTTTGTGCCTTCAAGAAGGAAAAATAATCTAAATGCCTTAAGCCACCGTCTTTATAGTCTTGAATAAGGACTAGTCTTTGTATTCTGGGAGGTTTGCCGCTCCAAATAAAGTTTTCTATGAGATGATGTATTTCTTCGGTAAACCAAGGTGGTGTTTAAAGAGAGTTAGTTGCATATATAATTTTTGGTAAGGCTAAGTTTTTTATTATGGCAATTTTTCCGCTTAAAGTCACGTGAAAATATTTCCAACGTTGTAAAGTTCCTTTAAAATCGTTGATTTTGTCTTTAAGATTGATATTATATACGGTGTCCACATCGTTGAAGTATCGTATTCCCAGAGATTTCACATCACCTGTTGTCCATTTTAAACGAAAGGGTTTCCATTTATGAAAGTATGTCTTAGGCCTACCTATTTGTAATATTTCAGATTTCTCATAATTAATTTTGAGTCCTGAAGTAAAATAAAATAAAGTTAAGACATTTAAAGCGTTTCTCAATGATATTATATCAGATACTGTTAATGTGGTATCATCTGCAGGGAGGCTTATTTTTGTTTCAAAGTCATTATGTTTTATTCCCGTTATGTGTTTGTTTGCTCTTATTGCTATAGCCAGTATTTCTACTGCAATAATAAAAAGTAATGCCGATAAAGGATCTCCTTGGCATACGCCATATCTTACTTTAAAGTATTTACTGCTGTTCCCATTGTTTATTGTACAACTTTCAATGTCAGTGTAAACTACTTTAATCCACTCCCGGATATTTGCTCCGAAATTAAAAGCTTCAAGACACTTATCAATGAAATTCCAATCAAGCTTATCAAATGCCTTTTCAAAGTCTATAAATGCTAGGATTCCTTTTTTGTGCTTACGATTTAAGTAATCTATGCAATCAATTGAAGTGCGAATATTATAACCAATAAATCTGTTTTTAATGAAACCGTTCGGATCAGTTGATATTATTTTTGACAATATTTTTTGAAATCTTTTTGCAAGACAGTTTGTAAATATTTTCGTATCGGTATTTAACAGAATAATCGGTCTCCAGTTTTTTAGTTCGGTAAGGTCTTTACCTTTTTTAGGAATCAGTCTTATGATACCACGCTTTTGTTCACAGCTAAGATTTCCATAATGAAAGCTATATTTGTAAGAATGAAGATAATCTGAGATCTCGTTCCAAAAGAAAAGATAAAATTCTTTTGTGAGACCGTCAGTGCCGGGAGTTTTATTTATATCCATTAATTTTACTGATTCATACAGTTCTTCTTTGATGAGATCCTTGTTGAGCATTACTTTATCTTCATAGTTAATTTGTGGAATAGAATCAATTTAAAAAAAATCGTTATAAAATATATTTGATACTTTTGGATCTTAATCAAACAGTCTTTCGTAAAAGCGCGCAGTTTCGGAGAGAATGGCGTTAGGGGTTATTATCTCTTCGCCATTTATTCCTACGAGTCTAGTAATCTTCTTTTGCTCGTAATTTTGTTTTTCCAAATTGAAGAATAGGGAAGAGTTTCTTTGGTCAAATTCAAGAAAATATGCTTTGCTACGTAAATAATGGCCATAGGATTCTGTGCGTTCTAACGTCTCAAGATCAATCCTTACAGATTCAATTTCAAACTGTATTTCTTCGCTTGTTCTGGATTTTGATTTGCTGGCCATTTCCGTTTCTAGCACGTTTAACTTGTTATAGAGATTTTGTTTTTCAATCTTCGCTTGTTTGGATTTGTTCTTTGAATATATGATTGATTCTTTTCTAATTAAATGCTTTAAGTACTCCCAGTCAGTGTGAGGGTTACTTGATGTGAATTGTCTATGATCTGCTATTATATTTTTAATAAGGGCGACATAATTATGGTCTTGAAGTAAATATGAAGCGAATTTCCACCAACCGGGACCTCTTTTAAGATTTTCATCAGTGACACAGATTTTTAATATGATAGCACTATGGCCTGATCTAAGGCCGGGAACTATATCGATATAATTTAAACCAAAATTTATAGATGGTGAAGTTAGCCAGTAGTCTAGTCTTGATTGAGTCAAAGAGGGGTGTAGACGTCGCCAGGTAAATCGACATGTTTTTCCGTTTTTCACTCGCCACAAGTCCACGAGATTAAAGTCATCGCATTATTGTAGCAATTTTTCGACTCCTCTAAACTTCGTAAAAGTCTGTGGCGATCTATCTAGCTCGCCATCAAGGATTACATTCAGGTCACCCCTAATATTAACTTTGCATTTCGTCTGTTAGCCAAAAGGCTCTATATCTCCTCCCAAAAATTAACCTGGTTGATTTGAAACTCAAGATTTGGTGCATATAGATTTAAGATACAATACTGGATTTCATTAATGTTTATGTCTATTAATACATATCGTCCTGTAGTATCAGTCTTGTAATTTAACATGTTAACGATCAAGCGTTTTCTAATAATAGTGAGTACTCCTTTGATTGATGTTGTACCGTGAGAGAATATCATTTCATCACCTCTACTATAGCAATCCCACTGAGATTTCCAAAGCTTTTCTTCACTTGTACAAGAGTGAGTTTCTTGTAGCATAATTATATCAAATTCTCCTTTTGGATGATATCTAATAAAATGCAATGTTTCATTGCGCTTCTGTTTAGTTCGCAAACCCCTACAGTTTTGTGAAAATAATGTTAGTTTTGTAGCCATCCACTGTTATTAGCTATATTTTTTGAGTGTTTATCAGCCATGTGGTAGATGTGCAATGTTCTCCATAACAGCAAAGTTTGTAACAGTAACGTAAAAAAAGATGCAGTGCAATTAAACAATGTAGTAAACGTAGTGGTGTAGTGCGAATTAAAGATCTTGAAGTTCATAGATTGTTCAACTTTTGGTTTGAACTTTAGGAGCACGGAATGATATTTATTCACTTTTTAATTGTTTGGAGAGAATAAAGGACCTACGTTTAAATAAAGGAGTCTCTAGGGCAGCAAAAGCACATTGCTATGCATGTAAAACCATAGCTGTTAGCTATAGCACTAAGTCACCCTGTGTATTAATATTTAACGTGTGTATAGCCTTTTTATTAAAGAGGACAGAATAAGAGATCATTCTCGATTATTGAATTAAATCTTCACAGGTCACAGCTATCACTGTTGTGATGTTCAACAGACGTGCATTGTGTACTCATCATTCATCCAGCACGTGGTTCGTTGTCTTCGCAGCATGAGATTTTCTTATTTAACACTTAAGACATTAACATTAAAACTGACAATGTTGTTGGCGTTAATCTCGGCGCAACGCCTTCAAGGTATAAAGTGCTTGTCCCTTTCTGCTATTCATATCACAGAGAAAACGTGTATATTTTACTTTCCGTCTCCGTTAAAAACCTCACGGATTAACAAGCATCAAGTGCCATTAGTTATTGATATGTTTCATGATATTGAACTTTGTGTATATAGGCATGTTCAAAAATACATTACTATGACAAAAAGTCTACGGAAAGATGAAAGTCAACTTCTTGTTAGCTATTCTAAACCCTATAAAGCTGTCACTGTAGACAGTATTAGTCGGTGGATTAAAACAGTTTTGAAACTTTCAGGTGTTAATGTTGCTAAACTTTCAGCACATTCCACGCGAAGTGCTACAACTTCAAAAGTTGAAAAGGGAGGGGGTGTGCCAGTTGATGTGATATTGTTGAAGGCTGGATGGGCCACAAAATACATTCAGAAAATTTTATAGAAGGCCTGTTTCTATTGATAGCAGCACTTTTGAGCAAGATGCGTTGAAAATCAATTGACCTCTGTACATATGTAACTAGCATGCATATGGTTACAGACAATTACTAAAAAATCGGTTTGCTGGATTAGGCTGATTGGCTTAGAACTCACAAAAAAGTGTACATGTTTACTGTGAAGTTTTATTTATTTTCTGTAAAAATGTATTTTTGGCGATTTTTTCAATTTTTGGGCTCCCCAATGTTGCACGTTTAAGCAAGGAATTTTTTTCCACGTGACTGATTGCGGGGCGGGGGAGACATATCCGTTTTTGTTTTAACAAAAACACTTTCCAGTCTAGTTCAAATCGCATCTCGGAACGTCTGAAAGTGTAGAAGTTTAGAGGGGGAGGGGCTGTATAGCGCCGGAACGCCCAACTGGACCATTGTTTGCTTTGCTCTCTATTACATAGTTTCATATCAGTGCAGGCGTCAAGGAATATTCCATTACCGTCATGTGATGTCAAAATGCCACAGGCTATGACGTAGACGGTGAAAAGCCCGTTCATGAGTTGCCCCGCACGGCAATGAGTTTTCAATGTAAGCCAACACCTAGTTCAGTGCTGTTTGTGTGTCTCCCAGATAATGTCAGAAAGACTCAGCCACAACAACCATGACTGCTTCTGTTTACGAACGTTTGACTTGTTTCCCGTAACGCTTGACTTGTCTAGTCCTGTAACGCTTGACTTGTCTAGTCCTGTAACGCTTGACTTGTCTGGTCCTGTAACGCTTGACTTATCTAATCCAATAACGCTTGACTTGTCTATTCCCATGACGCTTGACTTGTTTAGTCCTGTAACGCTTGACTTGTCTATTCCCATGACGCTTGACTTGTCTAGTCCTGTAACGCTTGACTTGTCTAGTCCCGTAACGCTTGACCTGTCTAGTCTCGTAACGCTTGACTTGTTGTTTTCAGGTATTGTTCAAGCCTGCAGTTAGTTATATTTGTTTCATGTGGATTTGTATTACTTTTGACAATAAAAGAATCTATGTCATTGTGTATCAATTGCCTCTTTAAAGTATTAAATCAACACACAATAAATATAATTTACTACCCTGTGATTAACAGATCAGTAGATGTTATTTTAAACACGAGCGGGAACATTTTTGAGCTGGATCTTTCCTGGTAGGGAGCTTTTCCTCACTAATAAATCTGGAAGGGAACTTTTCCAGCAGTAAAAAATTCCGAACGAGATAATTTCCGCCTACCTTCAGTGGCAAGTAGTAAAGAACCACGACTTCTCAGTTTTCCAGTTTTATGTGATATATGTACTCCAACAGCATTCAAAGCAGCATTACCATGTCCGCATTTCACGGGTGATTCATACAGTGAAACCTACAACTGGATTTGAGAAATTGTGTCCGATTTACGGAATAGGGAGGTATCCGAATTATACGGCTTCTTGCTATAAATAAACCAATGGGAAATTAAAAAGGACTGAAATATTTTGGCCTAATTAGGGAGTTCTTCAGATTATGCAGACTGGTCCCGAAGCAGGTTTTACTGTTAGTGTTTGTTTTGTTCAGTTAATTAATGATAGAATTTAAGTGAATGACATTGTCATATGAGAGATAAAAGTCAGCACGAGAAAACTGCTAGGAAAGTGGCCGATGTGGTCAAGATTCTGCCCCCTCGCGTTTTGGATACCAGTTATCTGT
Organism: Protula sp. h YS-2021; assembly: GCA_949752745.1. Taxonomy (NCBI): domain Eukaryota; kingdom Metazoa; phylum Annelida; class Polychaeta; order Sabellida; family Serpulidae; genus Protula; species Protula sp. h YS-2021. The sequence continues at coordinate 83,898,316 of OX457027.1, read as the reverse complement.
CAAGTAAAAACATCAAACCGTTTTAATATAACCGGAGCAATCCAGACACTTGCCTAATAAAGAAAAAGGTTTTCAACTCCAACGTTGTCCACAAAAACCAGGTTTTTCTGTATTCTTCGAAGACCGGTTTAATAAAGGAATAAAACACCCAAGGCCTTATTTAAAGCTTAGTTGGATATAGAAAGAGAATAAGATATAGAGAAGTTGAGAGAGACAGAGGCAGAGAGAGAGAGAGAGAGAGAGAGAGAGAGAGAGAGAGAGAGAGAGAGAGAGAGATCAGTTCGTACAAAGTCAATAACACATCGTAAAGTGCAACCTTCCAAGCTTGGAGAGGGGACATCGTGATATCCGTCTGATCAATGTTCACAGTAAGTATATCAACGACAGAAACGTTTGTTCAGTTTTAGGATAAACCATCCCTGTATGTAGACCACAGAGCACAGAATAACATTTCCTCGGATGCTACCTAATGGGACTGCCTGCGCTAGATTAAGTTACGTGCGTGGTGCATGTATTTCTGGCCATTGACGTGTTCTAAGCAAGCAAAGCGAAACTGTTTTCTGTGAAATACACAGCTGTATAATAACCTCACAAGCTTGCTTTCTACTTAAAAGTTTCACATATTGTTAAATAATTATATGGTTGTATATAACACGGCTGTTTAGGAACAGAAAGCTATCCGTTTTTGGGCGTTTTCTCAGGAGGCTCTAAAATACATGCTGCTATTTTTGTGGTCCATTAGCAAGCCGGACACTGTATGAACTGCCATATGAATAAGCTTGGAAAGTAAAAACATTAAGAACAAGGGTGAGTACAAGTAAAAGTACTAAAAGGGCTAAAATCAATGGATTAATACATCAACGCTTAGAATGTCAGTGGTTTGCAATGTCTCAGTGAAAATTTCATGGTCATAACTTGAAGTGAAATCTATTATTAACTCATACAGGATGTTAGTACCCCAGGGAACCTTGCCTGTCCCAAAAAAAAAAAAAAAAAAAAAAAAAAAAAAAAAAAAAAAAAAACGCGAAGAAGGGGGGGGGGGGGGTAATTTTGAGGCCGGACAAGTTCTCTGCCAGTTTCATTAAAAAGGGGTTAATTTTCATAAAGTAGTCCGTGTTTTCTGCAAAAAGAGGGTTATTTCAAAATGAGCACTACGCGTTTAGGGATCGTTTTAAAAAGTCGTGGACAAACATAGTAACCAGTTTTTACGCGAGTCCCCCTGGATCATGGACACATATAATAACAAGTTGTTTTATGGTCCCCCCCCCCCCCCCCCAACAGATCATTTTTCATTTCTGGACCCCCGGCGCAAAATTGAGATTTTGGGATAGTTTTACGTTTCAGACAAATCTGAACACTTTTCGTTTTTGGACCCCCCCCCCCCCCCTCTAAGGTGGGAAATTGAGCTTTTGGTATAGATTTGCGTTTCACACAATTCTGCACACTTTTCACTTTTGGAGCCCCCCCCCCCCCCTCCCCTTTTCCCATCATGCCTATATAGCATATGAGACAGATATGATAACTTAATGTCCATAACTTCGAAACTACTGTCTTTTAAGACTTTCCGGCCAATCGTAAGATTTCGAACAAATGTTGCATTGCTACATCCTTTCGGTTCCACGCCCACTTTTCAAGTGACAAAATACTCTTTGACTATAAATATATTTACGACGGCGACGACGACGACTACGATAACGCCGACGAAGGCGACGATAACGACGACGACCAATTGCGCGAGTTAATATCTAAAAATGGAAAAGATTAAATTGTTTGTGAGTCTTCCAATGATATCTACAACTCCGTTATGTAAGCCAAACTCATCTAAGTTTAGTTGCACTGTATGATACCATTCACATTTCACTTCTTCAGTTGGGATATCTTGGTGATCAATGATGGAAATCGGTTCAGCAATTTTGAATTTAAGAAGCTCGTTTGAAATTTTGATGAATGGCGTCATCAGTACAAAAACTAAAAGTCATACTGAACATTATGATGAAAGAATTGTTGAAATCGGTCTGGTACTTTTGAAGTTATGAACTATTAAAGTTGGCAAGTCTGCCTATATATCTTATAGCCTTCTTTGGGGAAGGGGGGGGGGGGGCGATCCCAAAGAGAAAAATGTTTAGAATTGCCAAAATCTAAATCCCGCCTTTGGGGGAATGGGGATCCAAAAATGAAAAAATGCTTAGAATTGTCTGAAACGTAAAACTATACCATAACCATAATTTCCTGCCTAAAACGGGAGGGGGAGTGTAAATGAAAAATGTTCAGAGTTGTATGAAACGTAAACCTAAGCCAAAATCTCAGTTTTCCGCCTGGTGGGAGGAGGTCCAACAAAAAGTGCAGAATTTTTTTAAGCGTAAAACTATGCCATAATCTCAGTTTCCTGCCTGGGGGTCCAAAAATGAAAAGTGTGCAGAATTGTCTGAAATGTAAAACTATGCGGGCATAAGTACCCATCTGGATATGACTTTTGTGGCAATTTGCCTAAAATTGGCGGAAATTTTAGCCAAAAAAGAAAATTTTACAAAACCTATCTCCTCATTGGGTTTTAGATGAATTTTCTTAGAAGATAGGTTGCATTAGTGTCACTTGACTATGACCTTTGTTGGTGATTCGTCAAGAATTGGTCAAAATATTGGCAAAAACCACTGTTCGTAAAATCTTAGCTTTGTCCGGGGAAATAGTCTTATTGTCTTTAAATTTTAAGTGTCGGTAACAAGCGTTATTACACACCTGACTGTAACTTTTTTGACAATTGCCGAAAAATTTGCGAAAACAAAAAAAAAGACAATCATTAACATCTTAACTAACTGCTCAAAATAGGGTTGCTGTGTTGAAATTTTAGGTGAAAATAGCAAAGTTGCTGGAAATATTGACGAAAAACAAAAAGGCTTTCAGTGAAATCTTAACGACCTTTAGAAAAATAGTCTTATTGCAACGAAATTTTAAGGAAAAGTAGAGGCTTTACTGCCTGCCTTGTTGTTACAATTTTTGGCGATTAGCCAAACAAGTGGCGAAAAGTTTGGCAAAAAAAACTAAACAAAATAATCACTAAAATCTTGACGACCTCCAGGAAAATAGCCTTACTGTCTTGAAATTATAAGTAAGGGTAGCGGGCAATATTACCTAACTGGCTATTACTTTTTTATGCTTAGACAAAAAAAATAACATTTTGGCAAAAAAGAAAAACCAAAAAATTCAGTAAATTCTTAACGAACTCCAGGAAAATAGCCTCATTACCTTGTGATTTTAGGTAAAAGTAGCACATACGACTACCTAAATGGCTGTTGCTTTTTTGGCAATTCCCAAAAAATTGACCGAAATATTGGCCTAGAACCAATTTCCTCTAAAACGTATCTAGTAGAGTTTTCATGTAAACATTCTACGATTTTGGTCGAAGGTTAGGTGCCTAGCTGTTTACCTATATATTACTTATTTTAGCGATTCGCAAAAAGTTTTGATGGAAGGTAGAGTAAATACCTGACTGTTATTTGTTTTGTCGATTCGCCAAAAAAAATTGCGGAAATATTGGCCCAAAACCAGTTTTTGTTAAATCTTAAATAACTCCGGGAAAATAATTTTACTATCTTGAAAATTTAAATGAAGGTAGCAGGCAATACCTACTTGGTGTTACTTTTTTCGGTAATTGGCCAAAATATCAGGGGAAATTATGGCGACAAACGAAAATAACTATTAAAATCTTAACGAACTATAGGTGAGCAGCCTCGTTGCCTTGGATTTTAAAGTAGCAGTAGCACACATTACTTCCTAACTGCCTTTGTCTTTTTTGCCAATTTGCCAAAAATTCTGGGAAATATTGTCCAGAAACACTTTCTTGAAAAAGTCTCCTTCTTTCATGGAAACTCTCTGAAGTTTTGAGGAAAGGTGGGATGCATAAGTCTCCAGGTGGCTGTTACTTGGTTTGACCATTTCCTAAAACTTGGTGGAAATTTTGGCGATAAACAAAAAAACAAATAGTAAAATCTTAACGAGCTCCAGGAAAATAGCTTCATTGTCTTGAACTTTTAAGCAAAGGTGGCAATCATTACTACTCATCCCGATATTACATGTTTTTCTTGATAATGTTAGCGATATAAGAAAAAATCAGTAAAATCTGAACTCACACCAAAGCAATGTCCTAACTGTCTTCAGATTTTGGATAAAGATAGCCATCATTGGTACTTACCTGGCTATTACTGCTTTTCTCAAATTAAGAAAAATTGACGGAAATATTGGTGAAAAACCAATTTCCCACTAAACTCTTAAGTAACACACTTTATGTGATCTTGACGTCTTCATACTGTGAATTAGGAAAGCGCATGTTCGTGCCTACTTGGCTTTTGGTTCTCTCTCTCTCTCTCTCGCTCTCTCTCTGTCTCTCTCTCTCTCTCTCTCTCTCTCTCTCTCTCTCTCTCTCTCGCTCTCTCAACTAACGGCAGGAAAATTTACAGGATGAAAGTATATATAGTGTAGATGTGCAATGGGGGTTTCTATTTGTCAAATGTCCTTCCGTCTGTTCGTGTGTCACACTTTTAACTTTTTTGTCCCGGCGATTTCTAAAAAACTATTCATCGAATCGTCACCAAACCTTACAAGAAGAAAGTCTATATAGTGTTGATTTGCAAGGGGGTTCAATCTGTCAAATGCCCACCCGTCTGTCCGTCCGTCGTTTTTTAATTTTTTATTATTATTCGGGCGATATCTCAAAAACTACACATCGGACATTCACCAAACCTTGCAGAAAGAAAGTATATATAGTACAGATATGAAACGAGTGTTCAGTTTGTCACTTGTCCGTCCGACTTTCTGTCCATCGCACTTTTAACGTTTTGTTGTCCGGCGATATCTCAAAAACTATTTATCGGATCTTCATCAAATCTTGCAGGAAGAAACTATGTATAGTGTAGATGCGCAATGGGGTTTTATAACAAACCTTATAGAAGCGTGTTAAACAGCTGATAATGAAATGTTGGAAAAACGTCTTTAAAATCAACGACATACATGCGCGCAAGAAATTACATATTAAGCAAATGAACTGCAGTTGTGCAATTTGAGGTTTATTTTATCATACGTTCGTCTCCCCATTCCGTAACACCTAAATATTGCTTTTCTCCGCGTCGTATCTCAAAAAGGCAATTCGCCTACAGTGATTTCACTGCTATTGACTGAGGGTAGTGCTTTTTCTATGCCAATGTTTTGAGAATGCACACTAGCACATATCACATACGGTGCCACTTCCAGGAGCGTTAGCTAATTTATATTTGGCAACCTAAAGTTATTCCTATGCTTACATTATGGAAAAGACCGTATAGTTCGATGGAAAACATTCTCATGTTAACAAACAATGTTATTTATTGAAGACGCAATAATCATGTCTGAGGTATTTCGGAAAGAGGGTAACGAAAAGTATAAGGATGCCATGATTTATGGAATCACCAAGAGCCTTAAGAAATACAGACTGCTGGACGCATTGAAGCTGTATCATAAGGTAGAAGACACTTTTGTACCAAAATAAAACAGGGCAAACATTTGCCTGGACATAAAGGACAATCACTGTGTAAGCTTAAGAGGATACCTTTTAAAGAGGAACATTAAAACAGACAATTACTCACATGTCATTCTATCTGTTTTGGCAAGATATTGCGATGATTGTACAGTCACAGCTATGAATGCGATGGAACGTTTGTTTCACATTTTGATTATACACAGTTGCTTTACAGGCTTACGAAGCAGCAACAAACGACGATGAATTGGCTTCAGCTTCAAAGAACCTGGCCGTAGTTGCGTCGCACTTGGCGCCGTTGGAAACACTCTTGTGTGGATCAGAAGAGATTCAGCACCTTTATTATAAACAGGTAAGCGAGCAGCATTCAGTTGCCCACTGATAGTATTCAGTTGCCCTGCTGAAGTGGCATAGCGGGGGGGGGGGTTGTTTGAAAATTTCAGAACGAGTATGTCACGACCGATAATTTGAAACACAGCTAACTTTGACAGCTAACCTTTGGTTGAACTCTGTTTAGTCTGACATGCATGCCTTGTTTGTTTGTGACTTACAGTCAGTATTAATAATTTGCATTCTCAAGTTTGTACTCTAGATTGGAATTTGTATTTTGCACACCTGTAAAGGATTGGATTTGCCACTGATTAAGAACAATGGCAAGTCATTAGAACTAAACAATTAGAAAACAGCCAGACTTTTAACACTGTATCGGATCACATAATGTCATTATTTTTCAATCCTAATAAGCATTTGTAACCATAAAGCAATGACTTTTACCGTGCACTACATAAACATTTTATTCTAGGACACTGGTTTGATTTGACAGTTGTGTAAAATATAAAATATGCAATAAATCCGATGTTATAAAAAGCTAAGAAAACATGATTTATAGACTAAAGAATGTTTCTAAAGATAGCGTTATTACTATTAAATATGCAGAAATGCTTTCTATCGGTAATTGGACCGATAATTTGAAACAATTTATTTATTTATTTATTTATATATATATATATATATATATATATATATATACCTTTTTAGGCAATCACAAATTTTTGCAAAGCCTACGAATACGGACTCGCAACCAAACCTTTACAATGGTTAGCCAATGTGTACGATTCGTTGCAGAAGTGCTTCAGTTCGGCATGGGATAGATACAAATGTTTCTTTTTTCGGTAAAAAAAAGTCATCTGTTAACGCTGGTAGAAAACAAACGAAAAATGTAGAAATAAAGTAATGAAAATGAAAGCAATTTTGTTTAGAATGCAATGGTTTTATTAATATTTTAAGTCAACACCAGTTATATACTGATGAGTAAAATACTTATCAAAAGGTAAGTTTATAGTGGATCAACTTTAACAAAGCTTTAAATAATTCTTTCAATAAATGCTTAGACTGTTAAATTACATAGATAAATACAAAATTAACTTCATGTACCCTAATTGACAGGTAATTAGCACTTATTAGTAAATTGTATGGTCAGTTTTTAATGAAAAAAAGTTATGTAATGAAGAGTATTTACAAGTGAAAAATAGTACACACATCCTGCTTCGATTTAACAGTAAACGGATCGGACTAGTGGAGGAGCTGATTGAGTGCGTGGAGAATGATCTCCTCAGAGCACAATACTGTTTAAAGATTGGCCGTACGTTGTTCAACGAAGCCGTGGCTAATGTGAATCCCGAGAGGTATAAATACGCTTTGCAGCTGTTACGGGAATGTCACAGACCTATCGAGGAAGCAAGACGTTTAATAAGTAAGTAGCCATGGAGGCTTCCATAAATTAACAAAAACATTTTCTTAAGAGAATACATTATATACATTAATGTGTATGTTTTATGCAGCAGACCATTATCATGTGTTTGTTGGTCTTGATTATTTTTAGACTCAGCACAAATTGCTTTGTTTGTAGGGTATATTTCGGTATCTAGATAACACAAACAGTAAGAAAACACTAATTTTCAACTAATCAATTTGAGATACTACCAATAAAACATAGTGTTTTCTTTATTTTGTTTTAGAGTCAATAGATGTATGTGATGTCACTACTGATATGGATAACGATATTGATGACCTGGATGAAGACTGCCATTTGCATTTTTATATAGCGGAATCTATTCAAGCACGACTTATCGGTAAAACAAACTAGTCGTTATGTTTTCCTTGGTTCGAAATGTAGAACAAAAAATTACCTTCAGCATCCGTATGTTCATCTCAAGGGGAAAGTTAAATAAATAGAAAAATAAATTAGCCTCGTTTATGCTAAATTGTCTGTTTTACTTGTAATATATTGTTGATGTATTGTGTATCTCATATGATCTTCTAATCCCCCTTTTTATGCATTTATATTAGGAGACGACCTGCTTCATAAAGTTCTCATGAATGAGGAGCATGTGGATACAGATATGTTGTGGGATATTATTGATTGGTACAAGAAAGCTATTATTCAAACACGTGAAAAAGATGTAAGAATTTTCAGTTTAAAATGGAATCATTTAAAGCCTATGTCCTTGTCTTAAAAGATGGCTTAAGTTCAATGTTTGCACAGATTTTTGTTTATAGTAGTAATTAATTAACAAGTGGGCATTTTGTATTATTGCCGTGTTGAAAGAATAAGGAAAATTGTATAAAGAAAAAGTAATAAGGATATGCACTACGCCGAAAAGCTTATGGTCAAGATATTATATCTTTACTGTGTAATTTCCGATTTGCATACATTGATCTTATCATTTGACTTCCAATTGATGCATGTACTCTACTTTGTGATATAACTTTATTTATTTATTCATTTATTGACTTTAATTATCTGACCAGGTTGAACAAGAGGCAATAGCTTTGAGTAGGCTAGGTTTTGTCTACGGCAATGTGCTGAAGAACTCACATAAAGCCACTGAGAGTTACCATCAGTGTGTGCAAATAGCATTGTCAATGAAACCAAGAAATTTCGACAAGGAAGGTATGCATGCAAAAAGCTTTTTAAAAGAAACACAGAGATGTGTCCTACAAAAGTGTACACGAAGGTGTGTACGCAAATAGCCCTGTCAATGAAACGATGGAAGAACAAAACTGAATCTGAGTTTGCAAATAGTCTTGTCACTATCAAAACAGAGGCGCGATAACAAGGTGAAACTCTTAAAAAACAGAAGTTGTGTATTTAGCATTCTTTAATATTACAATGACAGTTGAAATCTGCTATTCTAGACTGGTACATAGAAGCGACACAGATGTTGTGGAAATTCCAGGACGAAATAGCAGTAAAAGAGGAATTAGAATGGCAAGAGAAAAGGAGCAAGTATTTGAAAGACGTTGAAGAGGAAATGATAGAGCTAGAAAAAGAATTCAAAAAGAGTGGCATGGATTATATAAGGTGAGCTTTGCGAGCCTGCTTTCTTTTAAAAGATGTGAAATATGTGACATGTTTTTTAGCGGTTGAAAGTAACTAAAGCATAAATTTATTCACCGCATAGTTTCTTTTTGTGACAGGTATATCTATAATCGTTTTCCACCAAAGAGAGCTGACCACAAGCTTGTTACCGAAAACAAAACTTTGAAAGCAATCTATAAGTCAGCCCTCATCCACTACCACCCGGACAAGCAGAAACAATATGGCGATAAATGGACGGTTATATGCGAGGAAATATGCAAACTCCTCACGCAGCGTTACGATGCTTACAAATACGAGGCCGCCACTGAAAAGAAGAAAGCTGACAAAACACAGGATGAAACCCAACAGAAGTCACGACGCTGTGTTATATCCTAATATGTTGTGTCATGGAATAAGTAGCTATATATATATATATTATATGTGTGTGTGTGTGTGTGTGTGTTACAGCGGATCTGTCAAATCAGCAGCTTTACAAAGCTGCTGAAAATTTCAGCGACTTTGTAGAGTTGCTGATTCACACAGCTACTTTGTAAAGACGCTAAATTTTTAGCAGCTTTGTAAAGTCGCTGGTTTTACGCCTAAAAAATTGACAGATCCGCTGAAATGAGATTGTGTAAGATATCAAAGGCACTGATCACTCGCTTATAAATTGCAATTACAAATACGAGTGCAATTAAAAGTGTTTTGTTTATAGGGATCTGTCGTATTGGGTTCGCATGAACTGTGTTCGAAATTGCAGTTACATGGTTTATTTTTAATTGTTATCAAAATTGCATGATTCATGTGCAATCGATCTTTTAATTAACTGTTTAAAGACTTCTTTTAGGTAAAAGATATTACGATGCAGATTGCTTTTTTTCCATTATGCCTTAATAAAACATATCAATTGGGATGAAGAAACTCTGGTTTGTGATGGATTTAATTTATTATTTGGAGCCAAATTACTCCGGCCTGTGATGAGATTATCGCATTGAGTATAAAACGGGGACAGAATCTCATCATGATCGTACATTAAATTTGATACAGAGCGAGTTATGCCAATATAATCATGGAAACGGATAACGAAAGACGCTTTACTGCTGAACAACGTGGACAGTACAATGCAAAGCAATTTTTGTAGGTTTATTTAGCTATTTTATTAGATATTTTTGTCTCAATTGTAATGTAAATTTAAATGTAAATTTAAATAAATAAAGCTTAGAAAAAATTAAACATTTGTTGACTCAGCTGATCAGCAAATTAAGGGACCAATTCTCACGACTTATTTAACGTTGATTACAAGATAATTACCATTAATTCCAATTTAAACTCATGAACAATACAAAGAAGCTCAATGCGACACATGAATAGAAACAAAAACACTTTAATTGAAATTTAAAATCATACGAACCCAATACGAAATATCTCTATAAACAAAACACTTTTAATTGCACTTGTGTTTGTAATTGCAATTTATCAGTGAGTGATCAGTGCATTTGATATCTACACAATTCATTTTAGCGGAACTGTGAAATTTTTTAGGCGTAAAACCAGCGACTTTGCAAAGCTGCTAGAAAATTTAGAGTCTTTACAAAGTCGCTGTGTGAACCAGCAACTTTACAAAGTTGCTGAAATTTTCAGCAGCTTTGTAAAGCTGCTGATTTGACAGATCCGCTGTAGCATATATATATGCAAGCTGCAATAGGTATAATTCGAAAAACTTCATGTTAGATATGATTTTATATGATTTGGATAGCTTCTTGTATCAACGTAACTAGCATAACGTAATGTACCTAAGTAATCGCTTTGCTTAATATTGAAGCAATGCACAGACATTTTTTCTTCTACACTCCCCTCCTTATTTTTGTGTGTATTCAAGGTATGGACAGACGGGTTCGCAGCCAATAAAACAGACTACTTATAAGCATAACTGGTAACTTACCCATTGTGTTATTTTAGCGATACACTATATGATATCTGTTTTGATAAATTAAACACTATCTTGATGCGAACATATCTACTATATATCATATGTTGCATAAGTGTAATCTAACTAAAGCTAAAGAGTCAAAGAAAATTTCAATAACGTCATTCACTTTGAGGTGTTTAAGAACATTACTACTATAGACTTTTACCGAGTAATGACATGCTTTGTACTGCTATTAACAATAACAATAACCCAAGATAACTTTAGCCCCATAGACTTTCTCATAAGCAACACTATTTAACACTTGGTAAGACTTGCAGAGAGTATTAAAATTTGCGGGGACCTGTTTCCTCTCTTCAGTGGTCAGTCATTTTGTCTTTACTACTAATCCGACCATATTGGCCTATGGGGCACAAAATTTGTACATATGTCTATGTGATCAGAAAATATGCACCAAATTTTGGTTTTTGCCTTTGTTTTAATTTGCATGATCAGAGTGAGAGAAAAATGAAAGGTAAAAAAACAGTCATATTTTATTAACAAATACACTGCGTTAGGGCATCAGAAGCATTTGCACAAGCCTGTCACTTGTGCCAACAGTCACATTGTGCAGTGCATAAATGGTATGCGCTCACACCAAAACCCGCTGTTTAGTGAAATGCTTGAGTTGGTTTTATAAGAACGACGCGTAGATACAGAATCTTTACTTGTCATTTTAAATACACTCAATGCTCATATAAATTATCAACTGCAATCACTCACAGTTCTTGGTGGGAGCCAATTGGTCAGGAATTCCGCTTCAATGACTAAGTATCAAATCTATTTGTTTCTTTTTTCTAGAAAGATTCCTGGCTGACATAAAAGTTTCTCGGAAATCTGAAAATTCAAAATTCAACTCAAAGGGAGAAAATGATTTCCTAATCTTTTTTCTAGCCCAGTATTAATATCTCGTCTTTGAGAAATAGGTCATTTTTGCCTCATAAGGTAATCATAATTAGACCGAATTCCTCTAGATAGCGGAATAGCCCATTTGCGGAAACCATTAAAAATGTTTGTATTAAATTATTACTGAGAAGGTCAAAGTCACATAGTATCCCTTCTTTGATGTCGTTTTCGCCCAATGATTTAAAATGAATCCAAAATCGCTCTATCTCTACCGATTTTTGGGATAATAATCAAATTCCGGCTTTTTACCTTGAACGTGACCGAAATGGTGAAGGTCACAGAGATACTCTTATGTAACGTTGTTTAGATCCAAAGGATCCAAAATGAGTTCAAACCTCCTACACAACGTTGTTTAGACCAAAATTACTCCATCTGTAACCTTTTTTTGAGAAAATAGCCAACTTCCAATTTTTAACTTTCATCGTAACCGAGAAGGTCAAGGTCATCGCTATACCTCTTATGTGCCGTTATTTAGGCCCAAAGTTTTGCAAAAGAGCTTTATATCGCTCTATCTGTCGGGCTATCGTTAACGGTATACAAGACCGCGTGACCTTTGACCTTTACCCTCAAGATCAAGTCTTTCCTCTTGGGTACGTTTTATATATTAAAACTGGGAATTGAGCGCTTTTTTGTGATTAATATGCTTTTGCGAAATATTTTGACCTCACTTTGACATTAACCTTTGAGACCGAGGTCAAACATAATTGCGGTTTCACCGAGACCTGATGATTGTCTATAAGTGTATCAAATATGAATCTCCTTTGATTCAAACGCTAAGAGAAGTTTTCTGCAAACCATTTTGTAGAAAAATAACTTTGACCTCAACATGACATTGACCTTGACTGTTGAGGTAAAAAAGTCGATTCGTCGATTCCTTCTCACCCACTATACATATGCCAAATTTTGTCTTCCTCCGTTAAACACTGTACGAGGGCTTTTCTGGAAACCATCCAACGAAACTTATACCCAGAAGAAACGAATTTCAAGTAATTCGTTTTTATAAGCAGTAAAAATAACCAAGCGTTTATCTATTCTATATTTTCTTCTTTTTTAATCGCTTTCACAATCTTCACCGGTACAAGAAAATGAAACTGGATTTGTTGCTGGGATACATATGAAACTTCTCTCTGCAGTTAACTTAAAACTATAGTTCCAATTTTTAAATGTTTTGTTGAGCTTCTTAAAAGTTACTTAAGACTAAGTTCTGTGGGATATAACGGTTGCTTCTGTTTTGATTTTTAAATAAGGATTTACGTTGTCTATTTGTGTTTTTACAGTAGCGTGAAACGTTCACTGGTTTTGTTTCAGTATTAAGAAAGTATTAGAAAATTATGTAATAAAATGCCAGAAGCAGAAATTTTATATATTAAAATGCTAATCTACTGTTTATATTCTAAAATAGAATCTTAGATAGTTAAATAAACATAAAGAACGCTTTAATTTAATAACTGATATTGGAATACCTTTTAATTCATAAAAATATTTAGCAACATCAAAAATGATGTACAAAATTCATTGAGACACCTATAAAAGGATAAAACGTTAGCAGCAAGTCTCCATAATCTTCTAAACAGAAATCCATGAACTGTTCATCTATGCAGTTTAACACTTAATGAAAATTACTCGCGTTCGAGCTGGTTCTTTACGCCATACTAAGGCTTTTATTAGTTACATTTACACACCCAATAATCATTCTAAGCTCGATCCAACGTACACTTCAGGCTGCGACCCGACCAAACCACAATATGGGCTCTAGTTGAACCTTGGTTGTGACTCGTATCAACGTATTACCAACGTCTTTGATGCAACGTTGAATAGATGTTAGATAAGCAACGTTGCTATTGATTCCAATCAAACCGAATTTTCTACGAGGACTAAGCAACATCCTTGGTGCAACGATTAATCGAAGCTGAATAATCGACGTTGTATCGATGTTGGGGAGGAAAACCTCATCACGTTATCACAAATGGTAGCCACGGCAGGTTACCTTGAATGACGCAGACTCGTAATTGCACCAGTTTGTGTAATTCCTACCATCTGTCTGTTTGTCGGCCTCCTGCCTATAACCTGTTGTGGTGTGTTTAAAATCATGTTTATAACATTTGTGAGTCGATCCTTTCCAAACTCTAAAACATGGTTTCCGCGGGAACGAGGGGTGGATTTGAGCATGCCAAAATGAGGAGCGCTTTTTAATGCTTTTTAATTTTTGATATTTGTCAAGTGTTGAAGATTTCGCTTGCTAAATACGGTGGGAATTCTGCGCAGCAGTTGTGAATAAAATGTGCACGTGGTCTGCCTTTGTTGGCTAATTTCGGAATTTTCGATAACTTGAAGATTTTTTTAAACTGCTGAGTACTAGCAACCGTTGTGAACATGTACTTAAAGTATTTACACTAATTGAGATTTAATTCTCGTATCTATTTAACCCTCATGAGCGTGCGTTCGCATTCTTGTCACTTTCATTATTCCTTAAATTTATAGCTCTTGCTCATACTGAAATCAGTAATCGAGCGTCTTTCTGATTTTATATCTATCCTTTCTCCTCAGATAAGAGCAAATAAAACACATGAATGCAACAATGGTACAAGGGGATTGACAATTAAGCAGGTGTGCCTGTTGTCATTTTTTACATTTAAGATCATTCACTAACATAAACTTATAAGTTCGGGATCACGACTGATCATCTTTTAAACATGAAATTAACATGGCATATATAAACAAAAGAAATAAATAATAGGATGTATCCTCAACAGTCATAATTTATAACTCAGCAATCATTGCGTCGGATTAACTTGGATAGTTGCCGCACACCACGTCAGATCAAACTTAGGTTTAGGTTGTTTATGGAAGTCGAAATAACGTCTACATTTCGATGTTGGCGATGATAGACGTCGATTATCCAACGTATAATCAAAGCTGTGTGAATATTACAAGTGCAGGTTGAATCAACGTTTGCTATACGTCGGAAAAGTTACGTTTTGTATAGACATGAGGAAAATATTAATCTAGAATCGCCGCCAAGACAGCGACAGTCTTAGTGCGGTTACCCCTCAGTCACAGTGCCACTAGCCTTGCGTATGAAGTCGATTTCCATGGATATCTTTCATAAGTAGGTTGAGAAAATCTCTTGAAATTTTCGTAATCAACGTACTGCTTACCGTCCATATTAATATCCTGTCATGGCTACCATTTCCAGTAAGCAATAACTGCGAGGTTGTTAACACTTGGTAAGACAAAGTCTTGCGAAGAGTAAATGTGCTTTGGTATTAGCGCACCCGTGAGATTTTCAGTTTTTTTTCTTTACAGTCGCCCGTGATTTTACCCGTCATTTTGTCATCACAAGTCGTCAGAAACTACTGGCCCGATTGGCACTAAACTTTGGAATAATATAGAACTTGATCTAAACGAGTTCTACCAATATTTTTTCCATTATTTATGTTTGTTTTCAAGGTCAAAGACAGGGTATTTTCGCTGCTTTTACTGCCTGCAAAGTGAACGTTCAGCACAAAGCAAAAGCTTCCTGTGTGCTGTTGCAGTTACATAACACTTAAGGCCTCTTGCTGTAAACAGTGTGGAGGCTTTGGGGCATTGCTAAAAACTATCAATTTTTAACACTTGTGAAAGACAAAGTCTTGCGAAGAGTTATATTCTTTGGTATTAGGAACCCGTGAGATTTTCATCGTTTTTTTTCTTTACATTTGCCCGTGATTTTGCCCGTCATTTTGTCATAACAAATCGTCAGAAACTATTGGTCCGATTGGCAACAAACAAATATAGACTTGATCTAATCGAGTTCTATCAATATTTTTTTTTTCATTATTCAGCTTCTTTTCAAGGTCAAATTAATACGCAAAGAGAGGGTAATTTTTTTTTCTTAGTAGTTGAGAAACGAGAGAATCACCGCATTTTGTGACGTCATACTTTCTAGACCCCCCCCCCCCCCTGGTAGAGAATCAAATACCATTGGACCCCCCCCGCCGGTCAAGAATCATATAGCATGGGGACCCCCCCGGTCAAGAATCATGTAGCATGGGGACCCCCCTGGTCAAGAATCATGTAGCATGGGGACCCCCCCCCCCCCCCCCCAATTTTTTTTATTTTTTTTTTTTCCTTCTTTTTTTTTTTTTTCTCTTTTTTTTTTTTTTTTTTTTCTTTTTTTTTTTTTTTTTTTTTTTTTATTATTATGATAACATTTAATTAGTCATATTTCAATGGTTTCCCATTACAGTAACCACACACACACACACATACAGCATATGTACATGTGTACAGAGTGTGGAGGGAAAACCGACTGAGAAATTTAAGAGTGCACTCGTACAGAGTGTGGGGGAAAACCGATCGATAATTTCAGAGTGCACTCGTACAGAGTGTGAGGGAAAACCGATCGATAATTTCAGAGTGTGGGAACGATCAATAAATTTGAGAAGGAATGGGATTTTCCCTAAGTTAAGTCTTAATGCTTTCAGGTATCGTCAGAACACATCGCTCTCCGCTTTCACCTGATTATTAACAATGTCAACATTACTTCTTCACCGATGTGTAGAGACCATGGATGACGTCTTCAAAGTGAACTATGTTGACTATGTGTTTTCAATGCTTCCTGCTTTTGAATCTAATTGGATTTTACAAGTGAAGAATTTGCATAAGCATTGGGAAGCTGTTGGAAAGATAATTCCAAGACATGAATTCATCCACTCATTTCTACAGGAATGTGAAGAACTACTTTTACCATCAACTTACGACATTGATTCAGCATTTATCCGCGCGAATACAACTTGGGCAGCTGAACTCATGCTAGCTGTAGCTGCTAGAATTATTTTACATTATGATGATGGCGTTCCATTGACGACGAATGCATCAGAACTTGTTCGATTCAACAATGAACGAGTTGAAGTGAATTCAAAGCTTTGTAAAATGTTTGAAGAACTATAAAAAAGCTGACTCTGCAATTTCTAATGGCATAATGGAGAAGGGTGAAGTGAAGTCATCATTCAACGCGCAGCCATGGAGAAGACAAGCAGCTTTAAAATTAGTGCAAACTTAACCATTACTGTGGAGCATGGAGAATTTGGGCTATTTCTTCGAATCAAACGTGGAGAGAGATGGCTTGCTTTATCACCATCCTTGTGGAAGATTGTGTGTCAGAACTTGGCAAGATTACGCAACATTGGCTTCAAACTGTACTTAACGCAAACGAAGTGGCTTGAAGTCATTTCATACTTGGATATGCGCTATGTGAGTTTTGTGCAAACATCACTGTTTGAAGGGAAAGAATATACGCGTTACATCAACATGAATGATGGTGAATGGGGGACATTGCTTCAGGAAATCCATAGCATAACCTCAACCTTACTACCATGTACGGAATGTCATGGGAAGAAAACTCCTGTTAAGCTGCAAAAGGACAATCGAATGAAAGTGTCAAAGCTTTCCAAGAAAAGACTGTCTGAAGTTCGATTGGAGAATATGGATGTGCAAAATCAACTTGGACTTACCTGTGAATATTGTGGTGCTTACGGATATGCTGAGGATTATGATTGTCACTGCCACAAGTACAATTGCAAGTTGTGTGAACCTGACAACTTCTGCAACAAGTGTGGCTCACTAACAGTATCTGCCGAGTAAGACTACAAGTCATTTGCTTACCAGTCGTCAAAGTGTGTAGACGTGTCATATGGATATGTGAAAGATGGATGTAGAAACGTTTTTCAAGGAGACGTATGTGGACTACATGATAAGTGAACTGGCGCGTTTTGGATCTATTCAACAACAACTGGAACACTTTGACATCTATTGGGAACTTGCTCATTCCACGCTGAACGTACCGAAATTACGTGAGGATTTCATCAAAGAGTGTGTGCTTTCAAACATTGACGGAGCTGAGGAGTTTGATGTGGAAGCAGCATATCACTTTGCTCGATTTGATCCAAGACTGTTTTATGAAGTGAGAGAGTGGTTAATCTACATTGCAGTATAATGACAGACATTACATTGAGACAATATATTGTGCAAAAGACATATTGTGAAGAAATGTTATTAGCTGTAAAAAAGTTTGCATGTTTAGTATGTCCTGCTTGTCAAAATGAAGAGTGTTCAGAACATACTTGTCATTCTGCATGTGTCTATACATATTGGAATGAAGCTAAATATTACATTCATTTAGATAAAGTGTTAGAGAATGCAAATCAACGTTGTGAAAAATATGGTGTAGATGCTATCACATTTGATGAATTAAGTAGTTGGTTAATGTACATTGAAGATCAATGGACTCCAATTATTCACACCATTGTATCAATACTTGATTTGTAAGATATGTTGATAAAATGCAAGATGTGTTGATAAAATAAAATGTAAGATATGTTAACAAGTGTTAATCATTTAGTGTTAACATGTCGACGTGGAAAGACTACTTAACCAATATTTATTTTAAACCTGGTCAACCCGGGGCATTTGCTGGTCCTTACAAACTATATCACATATTAAGAAAACATGATCAACCAGTCACTCATTCACAAGTGAAGAAATGGTTACAGGATCAAGATGCCTTCAGTTTACTACAACCTGTAAAATATAGGTTTAAAAGGCAACGTGTCATTACACGTGGAATTGATGACATGTGGGATATTGATTTAGCTGACATGGGAAACATAGCTTCCTATAATGATGACACCCGTTTTTTATTAGTTGTCATTGATGTGTTTTCTAAATATTTATGGGTGCAACCAATGCCTAATAAATCACATACGAGTGTCATAGAAGCCTTTCAAAAGATTTTTCATGAAACACAACGAAGACCACGAACTCTAAGGTCAGACAAAGGAACTGAATTTAAAAACAGATGGGTAAAAGCATTTATGAAGAAGGAGGGAATACATGCCTATACGACAAAGAATGAAACCAAAGCCAACTTTGCTGAGAGAGTCATTCGTACTCTAAAGGGAATGATGTATCGATATTTCCTACATAATCAAACGTATCGATATATGGACATCCTTCCAGACTTAGTGTATAATTACAACCATAGACCTCATGGCTCCCTCCCTAATAAGTATGCTCCTGCAGATATTCGTAAAGACAACGAATCGAAAGTGTGGAAGTATATGTATGTAGACAAATTGAAATTAAAACCAAAGAAGAAAAAACCCTACAAATTTAAAATTGGTGATCAGGTTCGCATTTCTCACATGAAATATGTACTTCAACGAGATTATCATATAAAGTGGACGCAAGACTTCATTATCACACATCGTTGTAAGAAGCAAGGAATACACTTGTATCGTGTGAAAGACTTTTTGGATGAAGATATTGACGGACATTTTTATGAAGAAGAACTGCAGAAAGTGACAAAAGATATTGAATCAGTCTACAGAATTGAAAAGGTTTTGAAAACACGAAAAAGACGAGGTGTTAAAGAATTATTTGTGAAGTGGTTAGGTTGGCCAAAGAAGTTTAACAGTTGGGTGAAAGAAACAGATATTCGAAAATGAAGCATCCATTCACGTGTTTGGTTTCTGGACCTACAGGCAGAGGTAAAACTTCTCTAGTTAGAGAAATTCTAGAACAAAAGTTAATTAAACCCTCTCCAAAAGTCATTTTATGGCTCTATGCAGCAGATCAGCCTTTGTACAAGGGAATGAAAGGTGTGGAATTTTACCAAGGCATTCCAGATGACATTGAAGAGCGTTTTAACCCGAAAAAACCAAACTTACTCATCATTGATGACTTAATGACCAAATGTCATAGTGATGAACGCATGACACGTCTATTTAGTGTTGGTAGCAGTCATCAAAATCTAAGCATTATTTTTATTGTGCATAATTTGTTTCATCATGGTAGAGAAATGCGAAATATTAGTTTGAATACACATTACATCATTCTGTTTAAAAATCCTAGAGACAGTCAACAAATAAGTACATTAGCGCGACAAATGTATCCTGGAAAATCTCAATTTCTCATAGAAGCCTATCAAGATGCTACCAGCAAACCTCATGGCTATTTATTCATTGATTTGAAGCCGAAGACAAATGATCAACTACGTATTCGTACAGGCATTTTACCAAAAGATACACATTACGTCTATGTTGATAAGGTGGCGTATGAACAAGAACCAAGTCACTTAACCATTCGCAACCAAGATGTCTAAACGTATTCAAGCGAATCAACCATTTCTTCACTTGCTCGCACGCAGCGGGCCTAAACGACGTAAATCCTTGCTACAACAAGCTACTAAGGAAGAATTAACTAGCTTGTTTGAAATTTGTTTGAATATATTGCGAGGACATTTACCCTTAAGCTCAAAAAGGTATAAGGTATTCAAGCGTGAACGTCATACCCTACGTACACTAGCAGATAAGAAGATATCACTTCGAAGAAAAAAGAAGTTGGTTAATCAGAAAGGAGGATTCATTGGAGCTATTGCTAAATTTGCATTACCCTTGTTAGCTCAGTTGCTGTTAAAATGAAACATACTATGAAAATGGTCCTCATTCCTGAATATGAATATAAAATGTTGTTAGAAAAGAAGGGAAAAGATGGTGAAATCAAAACGAAAGTGAATAAACTTTTACGTGGGAAACGAACTCGTGAAAAGGCAATAGAAATGTCTCAAGTTCTTGGTCGTCATTTACGAACAATTCAGTCGCAACAACAGCGGCAAAAGTCTGTTACATCATCCAAAGCAGAAAAATCAGAAAAGTCCCAACAGTTTCTAAGCCATTTTCAACCTATTTATCATGTAAAACTAACACAACTTCTAGCAGAACTTAAGAAATATGGTACGAGATGGACAGATAAAAATGAACTTGTTTTAAAAACGGGTACTGTCATTACAAATTCCAACATTATTGATTTGTTGAAAGAAGCATTGGTTGCTACAAGAAGAAAAGAACGACGAGAACCACCGCATGGTTGGAAGCAGTTTATTGAGGAAATTGTAGATGCTAATATTCCAAAAACTGTTTTTGGTAAAAAGACAACTCATGAAGATATTACAAAAGAGATACAACAACGTCAACAAAGGTTGTTTCCAGAAGGATGGGAAACTTTTTAACATGGATTAAAGAGCTATGGTGTTGTTGTTGTAAAGAAAATGGAAATAAAAATACTATTCCTGTAAAAATTAGATGTGTTAGTGCTTGTTGTCAGGGAGAAGTAGTAGATACCAATGTAGATCATGTAGATAGCAATTTAGACGACAATGTAGACAACAATGTAGAAAGTGAGGATGAAGAGTGTCAAACATGAAGTAATGTATATACACATCTAGTCTATCTACATCACATAAACGATTTAGCTGCCATGGAGTCAACAAGTTTTTACATTACTTTACCCAGCAATGCTAGTATGAACTATTATCCCAACAACAAGACTTCGAATTATCAAACTCGTATGCCTCGAACCATCTATCTGAACGGAAAATATGAAGTGGCATTAGCTGAAATTCAATATCCACATACATGGACAACCATGAGACATGGAATGGACTATTCTATTCAGTATCGACAACAACCACTGAATAATATTGTTCTTGACACAATCAATATTCCTTATGGTTACTACAGATCCATACAAGAAATATGTCATGCAGTCAATGAAGAAGCAACTAATTCTATGAAAGATGACCTTAAAGAAGGTATTCGGATAAAGTATGATAAAATTAGACGACGCGTTTTTCTATATCTAAATTATGGTTTTGAAGTGTCATTCTCCACTGGATTAGCTGAGATTTTAGGATTTATCCCAAATCAATGGTATACTGAAACGTGTACAGCTGAATATAAAGCTGATGTGAAACAGGGGTTTTATACACTTTATGTGTACTGTAGTATTTGCGAGCCACAAGTTGTTGGTGATTATTATGTTCCTTTGCTACGTTCTGTTGCAATACAAGGACATGATGGAGACATTATCATGAAAACTTATGGAGAACCTCATTATGTTCCTGTAAACACATCCAAATTTGACGTGATAGAAATGAATATTAAGGATGACACAGACCATAATGTTCCATTTCAAACTGGGAAGGTGATCTGTAAACTTCATTTTCGACCAAAAGCATTATGAAAGCATACACACACAATCCATCTATTTATCGCAACCATTTTCTTCGTCAAGTGGGTGGAGAATTACCAGGATTTAAAGGAGCGCGAATACAATATGGAGATGGTATTGGTTCAATACTGGGATCATTGGCTCGAAAAGCTATTCCACTGCTTAAGGCAGGGGCTAAAATCGTTGCACCACATCTTAAAAAGGCTGCAAAAGATGTCGCGAAAGATGTTACAGGTCGAGTAGCACAACGTATGTTTGGTGATGAGTTAGGAGGACAAAAGAGAGCGAAACCAGCAAAACCTGTCAGAAGGCGAAAGGCAGCTAAACGGATAACATCAACAAAATATAAGAAAGATATTTTTTAATCATGTCTTTAATTCATAATCATTCTTGTGAATGTAGTCTTTCTCCATTAGAATGGTTTCACATACCACCAACGCAAACTGCTGTAGAAAAAAGCTATAATGTAGACTATCAACCACTAACTACTATTAGAGAAGGTGCCCCAATAGAATTCTACATTCCTGCGAGTACCGAAGAATATCTAGATTTAAAGAACAGTAAACTCCATATTGTATGTCGCATTGTAAAGGTTGATGGAGAAGCGTGTGGTGTAGATGATAACGTATCCTGTATCAATGATTTGTTTAATGGGTTATGGTCTAACATTGAATTATTTCTAAATGATCGATTGGTATCACATAGTAACAATACTCATGGTTATACCAGCATCATATCTCATCTCATTCATGACTCGGAAGAAAGTGCCAATTCTGAGCGCTCTATGCGTCTCATCTATAAAGATACTGCCGGGTCAATGAATACTCATCAGGTGAAAAGACCTAATCATGAAAGATATGTATCAGGTTTTCATGTAAATAAAAACATGAAAAACATATAAAGGTGGTGATAAAGCTGAAACAGGAAATAATGGTTTACATAATCGCTATTTGTATACACGTCTAAGCCGTGAGTTTATGCTTACAGGTGGTTTAAGGGTAGATTTGTTTGAGCAGGATCATTATCTTCCCAATGGTGTTAGTATGAAATTACGCTTGCATAGACAAAAAGATGAATATGTATTAATGGCTGCAAATAATGGTTTTAAAGTAGAAGTGAGAGAAGCGTTTTTAACTATTCGCAAAGTGAGGGTTAGTCCAGGTATTCAGTTGGGACATGCAGATGCATTGATGAAAAGTCCTGCTAAGTTTATTGTTACTAGAAAAGAATGTAAAGTTTTAGCTATTCCAACTGGATTTCAATCTTTTGTGAAAGATAGCATCTTTTTAGGTCAATTACCAAAAACGTATTGTCATTGGAATGGTTCATAATGAATCCTTTGCTGGAACAGTATTGAGAAATCCATACAATTTTGAACATTTCAATCTTAACTTTATGCAGCTTTACTCTGATGGTGAACCAGTCCTATCAAAACCTCTCAAGCTTGATATAAATCAAGGCAAATATCTTGATGCTTTTGAAACACTTTACAAATCTTTTGATAGACTGGATGGTGAGAAAAGTTCCATTATAAAACGGGAAGATTGGCCTAGAGGTTATTCTTTGTTTTCTTTTGACTTAACACCTGATTATGATGGTGCGGATCATTATGCCCTTATCAAACATGGGAATTTGAGACTAGAAATGAATTTTGCTGGTGCCTTGCAAAATACAGTCAATGTTATAGTGTATGCTGAATTTGATAACATTGTTGAAATAAGTGCAAATCGTAGCATTCAATTCGACTACCAGTCATGAACACGAAGCAGATAGAAGCCATCCTATCTCATGATGCCACGACAAAAGACTTGTTCCAAGGTGTGTTTGCCATGGACCAGTTACCATCTTTACAACGCGGTGCCTATGTCATCAACACAGACGATCATGATGAGCCAGGAGAGCATTGGGTGGCAGTATATTATGACGAAGACCCTGCAGAATATTTTGACTCTTATGGACTTTTACCTATAGACAGTCGTTTGAATAAGTTTTTAAAGTTTAATTTCATTTATAATTCAGTTCCATTACAAACACCAATATCCTCTACATGTGGATTTTATTGTGTGTATTATATAATTCAAAGAGCTCGAGGACATAGTCCTTTTGAAATCATTGATGTATTAAGAAGAAGTGATGGTGATTTTGTTGTAAAGGATTTTGTATATAGACATTATAAACCATTATTTTATTGATGTTGTATTAGTTAAGTTGTATTAGTTAAGTTGTTGGTAATTGTGAATTGTATTATGAATATTGTAAATAAACAAGACAGTTTTATACAACATTCTTTGTTTATTGTGTTATACATTATTTACATTTTAACAATTATTTTACATTGAATTTTTTATTTTACAAATACATTCAATACATCGATAAACACATGCCATTCATACCAATCTAAATTAATATATGTATCATAGACATTACATCCACGTTTGTAAATGCTATGAAAACTAGCATAACACTGTCCATTACCAAACTTTATTATTTTAACATCTTTGTATTCAGACAGTTTCAGTTCAACTCCATGATCATTCATGTCAATGTCCATCACCATAACACACATGGGATGCGTCAGTTCAATGGACTTGGTGCCTCGCATGAGTTGCACTCCTTCCTCTTTGAATTCAAGCGTCAGGTTCTTTCCAATCCAATGCTTGTAACAGAGCGTACCATTCCACTGTGTTGAGGGTGATGTAGTCGTAGCATTTTGTAAGCTCGTCATATTGGCGAAATCGTACAAACACGTCTAAATAGTTCTCAGTCACACGCACTTCTAAATCCTCTGAGAGTTTCAGGAGAAAGCCGGGTATCCTCAGCTTCTCTAGATGGTCTTTCAACACAGATTGTTCGTCAGTTGATAGAATGATATACTTTCCAAAATGTTTTAGCACGATGTCATCATATACGTTTCTCAGATATGAGAATCCATGCGTAATGGGTTCATATTCCGATAAAAAGTCTTCCATCTCGTTCAACAGTCAGATGAACTATGAGCTGTCTCCTTGTCTGCAAAGACGTTTTTTATGCTCGCAAGATGGCGAAGAGTGGATGTTGTATCACTTCTAGGAATCGTAAGACTGCGCGCCATTTCTTGATATCAAAGATGATCAAATCTGTATATGGTGTATCTGGTACAACTCCCTTATAATCCTCTGGATAATCCTGTAAAAGATTTCTACAGATTTCTACACGTATGTTAGAATCATATTCAGCCACCGTCACTTCCACTTTATTTTCAAGTCTACGTTTAAACCCATGTTCAAGTGGTATGTTTTTAAAGTCTTTCCATACTTCAGGTTTAAACTGATGATAACTTGTCTGAGAATCTAGTATCACTTCATTCCTATCATTTACAGTAAGGTAAGCACCACCGTTCAGCATGAGTGCATTCATGTTTTTTTACCTTGTTATGAGCCGTCTTCTTGTCTGCGAAGCCTTTTATCCACTTCTTTCACTTGCTTCTTCAGCATTTTCTATTCAGGTATTGTCAGCAAGATACCCTTTTTCGTAGGACGGTTTTTTCCAGTCCCCTCATCTCTCAGGTACTTGCGAATGTTTACCACTCCTTCATTGCTTTGTTTCATAATCTTGATATACTTTCCATTTCCTAGAGAAAGCATTCCTTCCCACGACTGTGGTGTTGGTGCTGTCTCCACTTTCAATTTCTTGATGGTAGTGGTAGGATTTTTCACTTTTAAGTCTTTAACTGCATCTGCAAGAGTATCCATATCAGTTGTAGATCTCTTACGACTTTCACGTTCCATGTTAACACTTCAATGTTCACACCTCAAATAACTCTTCCGTTGGAGGACCTCCCCCTTTATACCATAGCCTTGTTATGTCCATGCGCTAAGGTGGAATAGCCATCACTCATCACATATCGCTTGTCGTCATATGGGGAGAGGGCTACTTTCCTCAACTTCTCCGAGAAAAGCTGGTGACTATGACTTCGGATAATGTGTCCTGTAGCCATCGTTTGAGTTTTCTTAAACAAACTGTCTCTATACTGCACATGTTTAATGCGTCTTTGACAAGCTTGAGTGATGCCTTTAGCTGTATGTTTTTCTTTCCCACCGCACAATAAACTGTACATTTTCGGTCTGAGTCCAACAAACTCTTCAATAGGGACGCCTGCCGTCTCATCCTTCATTTTCCCAAGCACTTTTTTGTTCACGTTGGAATGTAGGAAGTGATCTGGCGGATAGTCACTTGTGTCGAACAGGTCAGCATCTTGCTGCATATCCTTGTAGATATCTTCCGTTTCTATGTCGTAACAAAGACTGTCGGTGTCGCTGAACAACAACTTGGCATTGGGATACTTGACCATGATGTAGTTGTAATGAAAGTTGAACATAAGCACTTTGCTGAGGTCGAGAATGGTAAAACCAACTTGAATGGGTTTATCCAGAAGCAAATCCACTTTGCGCAAATGTATCGCGGTCAAATCTTCGTTGAAAATTTTGAATTTGTGGAAAGAAGGTTTGGCCACAAGTTTCTTGAACCGCTTTTCCTTGTGAACAAGTTCAACATTGATTCGCTTTCTCACATTTTCCATGGTTTTGCCAAACACTGAGTTGTTCATCAGTTTGAAGAAGTCTTTCTCAAATGGGTTCTTGGCCAATTTTCTCTTTTCTGTGTTCAAGGTAATGTATTTTGCCAACCATTTGCTCTGTTCAAACATGATGGCGCGATGTACTTTAGTGACTTTCAACCCCAGTGAGACGTACTGTTGTAAATTCCTGTAATGAAGTACATATTTCTTCTTGTCAGACAAGTTAGGAATGAGCTTTTCACTGGATTTCTCTTTCATGTTTAGATCTTTCCGCAGCTTCTGACTGTACTCTGACAATTCTTCAACTTTGACACATTTCCGTTCTGGAGCCACTGGGTAGTGATTATGATGATCATGGATTGAATTTGGATATTCTAAATCCACTTCCAAAATGAATCCAATGTCGTCATCTTCATCCACATCCATGAAGTCAATGGATTCTGGCTCACTCACCCACATAAATCCTCTTTGTGGCATGCTTTGTGACATGGCCCAACCATACAAGTTGTTTGCGTCGAGGTACATCAAATAGTTGTTTGGTATCTCAGAATTGTAATCTGCTACGTAGGGATTATTTGCTTTCGCATACTTGTGTGTGATCACGGATATTCCTCCACGTATGCCTTGCTCAACCATTTGGTACATGTCAATGTCATTGATCAATTCCAACTTCACCTTTGTCGCTTTCAACATTGCATCCCACGACAGTCCTGGTGCTGTATAGTAGTGAGCAGGATCCAATTCATATGTGTTGAGACATACGTGACGAAAGTTTTCAAACACGTCAGCCAGCAGCAACACATCTGATTTCAGGTACAAGTCATGGTATTCGCCAAATGTTGTACAGTTGAATGTCTCCCACACCTTCTGCGCATGCGCATAATCCTCATCGCTAATGTCTTCTTCACTGAGCAGACTGTAAAACTTGTCCTTGGACGGCAGTTGTGTTTCAGCAAACTATGATGGCTCATCCACGTAATCATAAGGGTATACGCCCTTTCTCAACAGTAAATCTTGTTGGTCACTATTGTGAATGTGTGACGTCATGTTATGAAAGTTGTCTTTCCCTTCTGCCGCTAGGTTGGATACCAACTTCTGTAGAGAAGTACTCATGAACTGAAAGCTGTCTGTAAATTTCAGATTGCTCATGGTGAATGCAATATATTTCTCAATGGTGTTGGGAATGACTGTAATCGTTTCATCTTTGAATTTTCCAATTTCCTCCATGATAAGGTGACTGTCATAGCCTCGCAAATTGTGGAAAAACACAGGAATGATAAAAGAATCTTTATCCCCTTGCTGATCCTTTCTAAGTCGGAATTGTAAGTTGCATTCATTGTGCGCTGCTCCACGATATTTGCCATTGATATGGTCATGATCTCTCACACGATCTGCTCCTAGAGGTTCATGACAAATGTAGCAATCAACAGCGTTCTTAAAATTCTCTTTGTCTTCGCGAGTCATCACCATTTCCTTTGGTCGCTCTAAACCACGTACAATACGATCACGTTCATTCAACATATGGTCTAAAAAGACCTTTACAGCATTGTCTCCTCGATACACGATTGGTGCACGTGTGTTGTACTGACTCACAACTACATAGGCAAAGCTGTTTGGACGATGATGTTGATACTTGTCTTCTTCTTCATGCTTTTGCGTGAAACGTTCAAAGTCTGCATAAATCACAAACGGTGCTCGCTGTTGTTTGGCTACAGTCTTAAACTTAACGAATGGTTCCTTGGGAAATGATAAACGTTGCGCGCCATGCTTGCCACACACTTCACGATGCTCATCTAAAAGCTCTTGTCGCATAAACCCGTGAAGACAGTTGAAACAATAAAAAGCTGCATCATTATGCTTTGATCGATAAGCCATCAGTCTGCTGAAATTCTTAATGAGGCAATAATGTCTTGTCTTGTCATTGCTAATCAAAAGCAAGTTGATTTCTCTCGCGCTGTTGGCGCTGGTGTTTCGACTGAGTTGTATGGGAACAACGACATCATGTTCATATCCAAACACGTTAATGGACACATCATTCTCCTTTTCAAACTTTGGAATGTCTGTAATCGGTGTTGGAAATGTCATGCCTTCCACCTTCAATTCATTCTCAAATAGCTTGTATTGATGCACACGCTGTGGGTCATTGCTTGTTGAAGGGTGAAGGTGAGCCAGTACAGACCATAAGAAACATTTATTGTCTTTATTCTGAATGTTTAACACACCTTTTGTATTCTTCACTTTCTTCGGTAGTGGAATAAAACTACTCGCATCCAGTGGCGCTGACGTAGCTGTATGTACTTCAATATATAGTATGTTATCCAATACCCAGCCAGAGCCTTGTCGCTCATGTTCATCAAACTTAGTAAACAATTCTTTATAGGCGTCTGGCAAGTCCTGCTCAATATCTGCTGGGTTGTATGCTGTATATGTTGGACTGCTGATAAATGAATTATCCACTTGTTCTACCATAACACCTTCAGCATTCGCTGTCAGTTTCTTGAAACGTGCATGAACGACAATGTACCATTTCATTCCATAGTTTAAGGTCTCCAACAAATGTGTCTTGATACGGTTCTCTTGTTGTCGCATTTCAAGCAGTAAATCCGATCCATCCTCAGACTCAAATCGTCTTTCCTGTGCGTTTTCTCCCAGACTAACCCTTCTACCTCTCCCTACTTGTCCTGTTTTTTCTTTCTGTGAAACATGTTCTTCATGAGACGCATTTTCCATCTCAGCTGGTATGCATGCATGTGCCTCAAATGTATCCATAGATGGAAATATTTTAATGCATTCACAGCAGAGGACTGGATGAGGTCTGATAACACCATCTTGTACCGTCTTTCGTCTCTTGGCTTCAATCATCTCAACAAGCTCTTCATTAGCACGTTTCATCTTAGCTGGTTTGCATGTATGTGTTTCGAACAATTCCAGAGATGGAAATGTCACATTACAATCATGACAGACGACTAATGTGTCTGAATTAGATGCCATTGTTGTTGTCACGTCAATTGCTTAAACTAATATGATGAAATGTAGGTCTCACTCATCCTATTTATACCACCTAGGCATGTATTGCAGAGACATCTAGCGGAGAGCGATGTGTTCTGACGATACCTGAAAGCATTAAGAAAAGAAAAGCATAATATATTTTCAAAAAAAATTAAATTTTGGTTTAGAACCCTGATTTTTACCCTACTACACCATAGTAAAATGTTCAAACTTATTTTCTACATCATATTTTGTCAAAAAACAAAATTTGTTAAAGTTGGTCTAAAACCCTCATTTTTACCCTACTACACCATGGTAAAATGTTTAAACTTATTTTATACATAATATTTTGTCAAAAAACAAAATTTGTTAAAATTGGTCTAGAACCACCATTTTTCCACTACTATGACTTTAGAATATTCAAATAAGTAGCATGCTAAAATGTTCAAACTTATTTTATATATTATATGGTGTTAAAAAACTACATTTGTTAAATGTGTTTTAGAAGTGCCATTTTCCAACTACTATAACTTAAAACATAACATTGGACTTAACGTAGGGAAAATCCCATTCCTTCTCAAATTTATTGATTGTTCCCACACTCGAGTGCACTCTGAAATTATCGATCGGTTTTCCCTCACACTCTGTACGAGTGCACTCTTAAATTTCTCAGTCTCAAAAAAAAAAAAAAAAAAAAAAAAAAAAAAAATGACTTACCACAAGTCATTGGTTAATTTGTCTTCCAATCTTGCACTTCCCTTTTCCAAAGAATAACCAAATCTTTCACTTCTCTTTTCCAATGAATAGCTAATGTTTCACTTCCTTTTTCCAAAGAATAGTCAATGTTTCACTTCGTCTCCTATGTGTATTCCAGTCAATCCATCAATTGTTCTTCAACAGCACAACACAATAGGTAAGAGCAACTGTTTTCACTTTTTTTTCCCATGTGTATCCAACGGCAGCCAGAGCTTGAATGATGCATATGTGCACAGACAAGGTGTTCTTATAGGAGTGCTGAATCAAATACTATGGTTGGTCCATGATGGTTTGGCAATGCAATGATTAGAGTGGTGACAACCCAACCTTTTTATACTACTGACGGTGAGCCGTGAGCCAGCGGCGTAAAAAGTAGCCGGGAGGGGGGGGGGGGCTCGCTAGGTAGCTGGGCCGGGGGGGGGGGGCTCACTAGGTAGCTGGGCCGGGGGGGGGGGGGTCAGTCCCGACTGCCTACTAGGGGGGGGGGGGGGGTCGGTCCATAGTATGTCCCGAGGGGGGGGGTCTAGAGAGTATGACGTCACAAAATGCGGTGATTCTCTCGTTTCTCAACTACTTTTCTTTAAGGTCGCTCGTCATTTTGTCATCACAACACGCCCAAAGCGACTGGTCCGATTGACACCAAACTTTGGAATTATATAGAATTTGATCTAAACAAGTTTTATCAATATTTTTGTCATCATTATGTTTGTTTTCAAGGTCAAATTGATACGCAAAGACAGGGTATTTTCGCTGCCTTTACTGCCTGCATAGTGAACGCTCAGCACAAAGCAAAACTTACTGTGGGCTGTTGTAGCTAAATAACACTTAAGGCTTCTTGCTGCAAAACAGTGTGGAGGCTTTCGAGCAATGCTAAAAACTATCAATATTTTTTACGTTAGCTGACGCTATTTAAACACTTGGGATTTGTCCCAAGTATTTGGCTGAATTACATTGTGCACAAGCGATTATGTATAATGCAGATCAATACTGCTGTATGTGGCTTGTGGCCTCTCCCGTAATGAAAACCTACTCTGCTGCCACGTGACCATGCAGTGTTGTTTTTGTAAGCAGCTTGATGTGCTAACCTGGGCTTTTCAGTGCTGCAATGAGTGAAAAGCTGATCACGGAGAGCAAATGAGGAATTTTTAGCGATTTTTTTACATATAACTGCGTTACAATTTGTGAATATATTGAATGCTACGGAATTGTGGTAGTGATAACTTTGTAGTGTTCAGAGCGAGTTTGCGCTCATTTTCGACGTTGTAAACAACGTTACATAAGAGCTGCCTCGGTCACCTTGACGTTTTGCATCGCGGTCAAGGTCAAAAACCAGAAGTTGACTATTATCTCGAAAACAATTAGAGAGTGATTTTTAGCTCATTTTAGATTATTTGGGCTTAAACAACGTTACATAAGACGTACCGCGGTGACCTTGACCTTCTGAATCTCGGCCAAGGTCAGAAACCGTAAGTTGACTATTATCTTGAAAACGGTTAAAGATAAAGTGATTTTTAGCTCAATTTCGATCGTTTTGGCCTAAACAACCTTACATAAGAAGTACCTCGGTGACCTTGACCTTCTTGATCGCGGTCAAGGTCAAAACACGGAAGTTCACTATTCTCTCGAAAACGGTTAGAGATAGAGCGATTTTAAGCTAATTTTTTACCAATTGAGCCTAAACAATGTTACATAAACCTAAACCGGAACAATGAAAAATCAAAATACGAATTTAAAACTGAAATAAGATAAGAAAGTTTTTAGCTCAGTAAATAGGTATTTTTTTAGTATCCAAGTGTTTGTTTTGCTACTCGGTTGTGAAATCGGTCTAGTTTGTATTATTTTTCATTATTAAGGTTGTTTTCAAGGTCAAATCAATTACGCAAAGACACGGTATTTTTTTCTTGCTTTTTAGTTTTTGAAGAACAATCCTAATATTGGTAATGAAAATGAACTGTTCAGTTGCCAAGTGTTCATTTCGCTAATAGTTTGCGAAATCGGTTCTCGTTTTAGGTATGAGCCTGAAGTCAAGGCAACATCGATTTTTTATGTCTGTACAACGCCGATCATCTGACATTTGTTCAAAGTGAAGTTTTGTATATATATTCCAGTAACAAATCCAATTTCATATGCTTTTCTAGATCAACATTACAGACAAGTTTAAAAAAACAGAAGAAGGGAAAAGGGAATAGAAGGACACTTGATTACTTTTGTTGTTTATCGAAACATGTACTTGGAATTCATTATGATTGGCTTCTGAGGCAAAAATAACGAGCACCTATTTGTAAAAGGCGCAGTATTAAACACTTGGCCAAAAAATAACATTATAAAATTAATGGCTTCATTGAAGTACAATTTTGAAAACTTTTAAGCCTAATTTTGTGCTTTCCTTTATAGAAAGGCCAATGTTTTTTTTTTTTTTTTTTTTTTTTTTTTTGCCTCATTCTAAAAAACCAAGTAATCCACATGCTCATACCATTTATGAGCGTTTGTGTGGCTGTTGGCTTGTGCAATTGCCCAAACGCATTGTGATTGTTACTAAACTAGACAGAATATCGCTACACGTAACGAAATGGCAGGTCTTACAATGACAGAAGGACAGAGACACAATACATCTGGTTAAAAACAAATCTCTAACAGTGTCGAGATAATTATCAGCCTCCGGATTTTTTACCTT